>JAJJWX010004105.1:0-1200000 GCA_023529315.1 Papaver bracteatum | reverse complement strand
GAGACATTCCGGGTATTTCTGTCCTTATGTTATGAATTTTATGACTACTAGATACGTGTCTGTAATGACTTTAAAATATAATTTTTTTGATTCACGACATGGACAAGGATTTTGATCATTTCGTCAATCCAACAATCACCAGCATTACAACCATTATCATTATAAACCATCTCTTGGACTAAAACAATTAAATTCTCATCTATTTCTACTACTAATTCATAGATTAGTTATCCAACGTCATGCCAAATGTTTTTAAGGATAAAATCAGGGATAATGATCACCCTAAATATCTCTCTTCCAACATCATACACAGTGACTTTAGTTCCCTTTCAGAGTATTCGATAATAGATCCAACATACAAAACCATGCACATAAACAGTTCCCTCATCATTTAGAATTCTGAATGGTGTTGCGATCATCAATCTTTCACTATTTATTCTCACCTACTGTGAAGACCCCTACATATAATTTTACGCCTCATGGAAACAGAGGTTTTGCAACCCACGGAATTACACTCTCACATATAGTCATTAAATATACGCATAACAGTTTTTGCTGCTTAGTAGTTGGGTTATATCCAAATTCAGACACAAGTTTGTAGTCAAATAGATAATAAAAGAACTAAACTTATCACAATTACAAAACAAACCAACCCGTTTATGGGGTGATATAAATTGTATCATACATTCAGAATCACACACATTGCGATGTAAAGAAACATCAGTGTTGTCTGAATGTGATGATCCCCGTTCATGGTCATCAAACCCTAAATCCTCCCGGAAGAACAAAATATTCATGATCTCTACTCTTCCGGGAAAATGAAATTGTGGTTTTGCATCTAGAGGGCGATAATTAAGGCCATGTTCGAAAGATAAGAAATAAAATAATACCTTCACATCGATGTGCTTCGTGCAATTTGATTAAGCATCTATCTTTCGTTGATTATATATGGATTTCCAATGCTTAGAAACACATCTAATTAAGATGGGTTTGGTAATGTTTTTTTTTTCCCTTTTCAAAAGCTCTTTCATCATGTTTTTTCATCTTTGGCTGAGTTTGATAAAGTTTTTACAAACTACCACTAGTGGAAAATGGGTTTTAAACAACTTCATGGGCTTTAATAAAATGACTTCCTTGGGCTGGTGGTAACTATAGGTGTTGTGAGACACAGTTGTTTTCTAAGGAAAAAGAAAACTTGTCTCCGACACAGTCGTTTCAATGAGGGATATTTATGTAAAAATACAAAGCTTCACTATGGATTTTAGAAACGACTGTGAGACCAAGATATTTCCATAGGCCCAGTTTTCAAGGCAAAGACGTGGTCTTCTTACCTCGAACCCAACTGTGTCTCTTCATTATCCTTTTTTTCTGAAAACAGAACCATAAACCAAATCCCAGATCGCTCTTCTTCTAATCTATTCTCTCCAAGAACCCAAGATTCAATCTCAATCTTTCAACAATTTCTTCGATCTTTAAACATTTTCTTTTCTCAATCTCAATTGTGAACCATTTTTTTCTACTTCTGAAGTGGTAAAGATAATCTGAAAAACCCCTAAATCGATTATTGAATTCTGTTTTCCTTCTCGTAATAATGATAATCTGAAAAGAAATTGTTGTTTGAGTCTATTTTTAGCATTTGAAAACCCGGATCTAGTTTTGCTTTACTGAAGCTTTGAGTGGTGAAGATCGAGCATATCCTGTAGGTACTCTTAAAGTAGTACTTGTTCTTCTATAGTTTTGAGATTCATTGTTTTTTTTTTTTTTTTTTTGAATGTTGGGTTTTGATTTTATTTGGGAAAAAAATCGATCTATCTCATCACGGATTTAAGGGAAAAAAAATCAAAATTACTTTACTTGGTGATTGTGATGCAACTTCTGAAATCTCATTGATATGGTGGTGGTTTTCTCTTTTCTCATCGTCGTCATCCATACTGCCCATCTTCAGAGATTTCACAAGTGCACATATCATACTAATTATTGCACCCCAAGATCACCAATGACTTACGATTGATGGGTTATAGTCGATTATAAGGTATGTGAATCTTGATTTTTCTCTTCTCTTTACTGTTTTTTTTTTTTTATATCTTCTATTTATTTATTTTTGGATTTGGATTTGGAGATGAATTCTTATAGAAATCTCCGCCGGTTAGTCTAATTTCTGGATTTCCTTCGATTTGAAATATGTGATTTCATCTCCTACACCACCAGGACAGTGCACACAAGCTTCTCGAGTAAAGGCCTGGATGAACTGTTCTATTGTTGTTGCTATTATTGTTATATTCTAAAATATGTGATTTCTTCATAAGGTATAAGTGTGATGTTTTTTTGTGGAATCCATTGTTTATGATTTGCGTTTACAGGTTATCCTACTTGTTCAATTTAGTTTTTTTTCCAGATATGTTCCTTTTTTGTTTGAAGCCAAATATTTGTTAGATATTTCTATTAATTATCAGATATGGACGGTAATTTAGAATTCACACGTGGGGCCTTTTTTTGCTTGGTGTTCAGACACATTTGGATCAAGTTGAAAATGGTTATAAAGAAAATCTTGAGAAGGAAATAGCCACAAGAAATGAGATTGGAAAGGTACTATTCAGTTTCTTAGTCAATCTCTTAGGTAATAGCGAATCTGTCTACCTAACTTCTTTTCTCTTTTTCTGTTATTGTTTTGTGATCCATGTGCTCTTGGAAGAAAATAACTTGTGCCAGGACAGCTTAGTAACTAGTAAGTCCATGGTACTTGCGAATTATGTAACATTTACCATACATAATCATCATAGTTGCCATGAAAAGTAACAACTGCTTGTAAAAGCTGACTTTTTGGAGTGCGTAATGTATGTATATGTTTTTGTATGCATTAATTTTATATGATGAATGCTCATTTCCGATCAGGGGTGTGCATTGGTTTGAGTGAGGTGATGGATAGTGCTAGCAAGAACCAGTTGCTGAGTTTCATGGATCACCTCATTCCTACAATTAGGACAGCTCTGTATGATAGGTGCGTCGTGTCAATCTTTTATCATTTATTTTCTAGTTCCTCTTTGCAGATTTTTTTTTTCTCTTTTCTTTGTAGAGAAATAGGTTTAATTTCATGTTATCTTTGTGTCGCTGCAAGCGCAAGTTTTTTTGGTCTTGTTTCTAGAGAGCAATAGACTCTATTTATTATCATTTTTGATGTTGTTCCCTTATTTCAACAGCACCGTGGAGGTTCGCGAGTCAGATGGCTTAGCATTCAGTATGCTGTACAAGGTGCCAATTACTTGTCTATTTAGATCGTGTATTTTTTATCTTTTCGGGAAATATAAGAATCATGCAATCTAACAAGGTCTTGTGAAGCAGAATACTGGAATGCAAGCAATCTGTATGAGTTGGAATTTACAACGGAAGGTGAAGTCTGTGTCTCTGAAAGTAAGATTCTGTATACATCTTTCTAGGAACGTAGTTGCTAGTTTGGGTCTTATTGGTGTCGGTCTTACCAATGAATTCTAGTAATCTGTATGTGGTGGTTAATTGTTTTGTTGGTTTGCAGAGTGATATATGGGATGGAAAATGAGAGAAGTGAGGATAATAGTATGATCGTCCCTAAAATCCCAGCAGGAATTTCAGGCATCTTTTTTGCGCGACGGATGGAGTGTAAGTGTGTTCTCATCTGCAGGTTTTATATTGTTTTTTTGTTATAATTTGTTTGTCAAAATCATGTTATTGTGTGTTTTCCACATCTAGCTAAAATGTATGGCGTGCTAATAATCACTTATTATATATATTAGTGATATAGTACGTTTGCTTACCTGGTTCAACACAAGCCATTTCTTGATTATCTTGGAAGTCAGATCTTTTCATTCATTCACGTGCTTTCACTTTGTCCTGAATGAACTGTTTTATTGTTGCTGCTGTGAATGAGACGGATTTTAGCTGACAGAGTCTTTAGCAAGTATGCAGAGAAGAGCTTACATGCTTTTATGAAGAGTATGAAAAAGACTGGAAACGGGTGGGAAACAGGTTAAGAAGAGATGAACTGGTGTTGTTTCTTTCCATCTCGTTAGTAAGTCTAAAGGGTTTCTAAACTGGATATAACTACGATGCCGAGAGGAACTAGGAGGTGGGTTCTAGTTGGTGGTTTTGAAGATCAATTTCTGGTGTTATTACTATATCTTCATATAGTTTTAAACCTTCAACAATAACTGCTATTCATTTTTTTTTATCTGGTCAATTAGGTTGCACATGGATCAACTTTCAAAGAAGAAACAGAAGGGGTATGAGTGTTCTTGTGTCCATTTTATTATGTGTATAATATGTTGGATATTAGATTCTATTTGTGATTGTAGGTTCTGGGATATATGGTTATTCAACTGGAACGACCTTAAGTCTGCTGGGGTGAAGCAAAAGTTGGACGAGATATTTTACATATGAAAACTAGTGGCAATCATATGTTTTCTTTAAATTTTAATTTGAGTGGATACTTGTATGTGTTGAAGTGGTTCTGGTGCTTTCCTCATTTTTTTATTTTTTTTTATTTTTTTGTTGTTAATTAATGTAGTCTTGGTTGGTTTTTGTTTACAGCTTAGGGCTGGAGCAATGGACCTGATTTGAGCTACGTTGTCAGAAAATGAAGGCATAGATGGTGAAGTCCTACCTTAAATTGGAGTTGAAATTTTATGGTTTGTTAAGCTTTTAATAGGATATTGGTCAAGGTTTTCCAACTGAGTCTCCAATTTTTTCAGACTTGGAACTTGCAGTATTTTAGAAAGTTGAAATTGTAAACTGAATACACTAAAATCATTATGAATTTAATTTTGTTAGATCCAGTTTTGAAATCATTATTTGTTTAATTGCGATTCAGCTTTTAGAAATTCAATTGAATCAGCTTTGGATTCAGCTGAATCAATATCATTTTTTAATATCAAAATATCACTAGTAAAACCACTGTGTCCATCAGTATTTGTCGCTGGACTGTCGAATAAAGTGGTTCTTTTAAAGAATTCAATGTTTTCCAAAAACAGTCGTTTTGGAAAGAAAAAAACTTCCAGATTCCAACTGATGAAAACAGTCGTTTTTAAAGATATTACCTCTTGTCTTGGCAGTGGTTTAAATTCCATTTTCCACTAGTGTACTTCTTATGCAAAGCACTTCCAAAATTCCTCAACTTTTAAAAGCTGGGGAGGAGGAGCTTCTAAAAGCTCCAAAAGCAAAAAGCTATGGTCTTACACTAATTTCGTATCTTATTTTCCTTATTTGTCCCTATTTTATTTTATAAATTACAAAAATTGGCTTTAAATCATATAACATCAATTTTTCATTCTCTATATTTTATTTGTTAAAAGTGATTATATTTTTTGGATACGCCATTTCGATGGTTTTTTTTTTAATTTATCAATTATAAAAAAAAAAATTATTCAATTTTAGTTTGTTTTTCGGCTTGAACAAGAAAAATAACAATTTTTAACAATAATTATTATTATTATTAATCCATTTAAAAAAAGGAGAACCACAGGGGATTTTATAGAAAATTGATAAAAGAAATTACACAAAATTGAGAAAAGAAATTACACATAGTTGTTTGGAAGGGTTGGGAGCCGCACGGGTTTTTAGTAATCCGTTTAATATTATGATTACTAAATGACAAAAAACTTAATTATAAGCCCAAAAATTAGAATAAAACTATTTCAATAGATACATATGTCAGTTTGTATAATTTGCTACAACACCATAGTAATCTAATATTTTATTACTAAACATAATTTGATTACTTTTTTAATCAGTTTTAACTTTCCCAAAGGTTCAACAACAAAAAAATTAACGCGACAACACACACCAAAGAAATGCTTCATAAAAAAACACAGCCTAAGATCAGGGACGGTAGAAGGGGGTATCTTACTATGACAAGGATGCAAGTGACGCATAATGATTGCACATTACAGTGTTGCAGGACAAGTCAGACTTCTGCCGTAATGGTGCAATGCAAATCCATAATAGCGCAACGCTCAGCCATAATAATGGTATGCCGTATAGATCGTCAAGCACTGATATAGTGGAACCCTGCAGGGCCAGTGAAGCGCAAAGGTGGTGCTACACTGTACATACATTTAGCTAAGTAATGAAGCTTATCGGCCGACACAATTAATCTTCCTTAAATAATTGGAAAGACATGGCCCAAGTTGACAGATGCAACATGCGATGTTGGCATCGATGCTTATCCGTGGAATTGAGTTGGCCCAAACTCAAGGATGATGAAAGAGTGAAGAATAGGCCAGGAGTTTGTATATGGCATAGTCCTAAGCTTTGGCCAAGTCTTAGACAATGCATATGCAACAATGGCGGGGCCAAATGCGTCATTGGTATCAATTGCTCAAGAAAAAGGAATGCAATTGATGCATATGAAGTATGAAGTTGAACTAAACAAGTCAAGATTCAATTGGAATGGTATTTGGATGTTGGCATCCAAATGAGCTAAGTGCAACTTGAGTAAAGAACAACCATTTATGAACATTGGCAGGCCAAGTTGCGAAGTTCAATGATTGTCGGATTTGAGTTCAAGCTGTCAGTTTCGAGTGTGTTTGCATCACACACATTCCAAAGTGAAAGAGAAAGTTTGAGACGGTTATAAAGGAGCTTTGTAATCGAGTTTGGTATGTCCTAACCGTTTGGAACACGTGTGGAACCATTCTACACGCCAGCACAAAAGTTTGCAGTTAAAAATTGAACTGTGGCAGTTAGGGAACTTCCCGTGGACAGATGGATGTTCATTGTACGTGAAACTGTGTTTCATACGGATTGGACCTAGTTCTTGGCATTATAAATATCCAAATAACCCTTGTAAATAAGTGTTGTTCGTTTGAGAGAAGAACCACTTATGTAGAGAAAGTTAGGCATTCACGAAGAGGGTGAATGACATGTTTTGGTCCATATGATGGACGAGTTTTGTAATCTTCCTTTAGTGCAATAAAATAGATTTATTGCAGTATTCTTTGTATTCATTATGTTGCTGATATTGTGTGAGAATTGTTTAAGTGCATGGAAGAACCTCTTATACTTATGGGGGCATGAAGAGTTAGAGAGAAAGAAGAAACACTTCATTTGTGAAAAGCCTTTAGAGTGAAGGAAGATGAGTACTTTGATGCAAGTGTGCAAGGCTGAGTGATTGTGGGTGAATATAATTCACTGAACAACAATCATTGCCGGTCATGTCCCATGAAAATTTTAGGCGATTAAATGGGCATATGACAACAGGTATCAGAGCTGTGTTAGGGGACACATTTGATGATTTTTCTCTCTTTTACTCAAATTGGTGTCATTTGTTTATCAAATTCTTTGGTTAATTGTTTGGGTTTTACTAGTATGGAGACTAGAAGAAATTGGTCTTGTGTGGAAAGATCAATTGGAATAAACTTTGAAGCTTGAAGTAGCAACAGGCTAGTAAAGTTCATGGCAAAAGTGCCTGAATTCCAACCCAAAGTGTTAGACGAACATGTAAGAATCATTGAAAACCAGGTTTTCAAGTGATGGCATGACAAAACTAAGGAGTATGCTTACTTCTATGGTACAAGTCAGGTGTTAAAGTCCATGTTTATCACAAGTATGCATTTGGAATGCATTATTTCGTAGTGTTATAAGTAGCGAGTACATTACAAGAGGTAATGGGAATTTTGGGGAAATTCCTGAATTCAAATAAGTTGATGTCCTTTGCAGTGACAAAGTAAATGAAGAACATGTCTATGCGATATATTGAAGGTGTTTTCATCATGTAGCAAGTTGATGGAAGATTATAGTTATCTCTCTCGAATGCATGTACCTTGGTGGTAATACGAAGTCTGGTTGCGAACCAGCATTTTTGTAGAAATCTGATGCCATGAAAGAAGAATTGGATGGACAATTCTTATCTATAATAAAGCTTATGGAAAGGTTGAATACAGAAGCACAAGTTAGGGGAAAACCGATACACCACGGTCTTGCATTTGTAAAGAGTTCTTCATTGATGCTAAATGCGCACAAGGAGTGTGCTTGCACCTGGTTTATGAGTGGGGTCAATATGCTTGGATAAGGGTGTCCAAAGACCTGTATTTGATCAAAAATGAGTTCTAAGTTTGAAGAAGAATGCGGCATTCTTGCTTCATGGAACGTAGGCAGTGGCGCCTCATTTGCAAGGATTATGGCCTTGTTTGCAAATGTCCAAAGTGTTTATCCGCGGAAGTCATTGAGTGACATGACTTTGCTGAGCTCTATGGTGATGCTCAGAATCACCAAATTAAGTATGTTCCGGTTGTGCAAAGGTGCACAAATTTGCGTTAAAATTCGGGTGTTGACTGGCAAATTAATAATACATAGAAAAAGAAGGACAAAGTAGTGGTGATGCATAAAGATGGCATGTCGCCATTAGTGAAGAAATCTTCATGACAGCTAAAGAAAAATGATAGCATCAGTCTGAAGGAGTATTCAACTAAGTGTCAATTATATTGTGCTTTGTTATGGGAGTGGCATAAGAACGTTGATAGTTGGAAGAGTGCATATGGTAAGGTGAATTGATACATTGGGGACAACAGGTGTTGTCTCACTTCCTTTGTTGCTTATAAGCGAAGTTGAAGTCAGTATTGCAAGTCTTGTTAGGTCTTAAAATTTGCAATCAGTTGGCGTGAGTATTTTCTCAAGTTTGAGTATACTTTCAGTTTGGGTCGAGTGGACCTTGGTATTGGAATGAAGTCTCTCTATGTAAGGTAGTAGTGAATGAAGGTATTTGAAGTGAAAGATCTTGCCTCTTATGTTCAAAGTAAAGCTAGTTCGTGTGGAAGATGCTACATAGCATATTAAGCTAAAATATGCAATAGAAAAAGCTGAAAGTGAAAGAAGTAAATAGAGTTGGTGGCATAGTCGAGTTTGCTGTTGAGAGTTATATGGAAGTGCGACGGAATATGGCAGTGAATGCATGGAGTAACGCAGCAAGAATGAAGATGTAAGTCCATCAAGTATATGAGTTAAGAGTAACTCATAGCTAGGAAGAACATGATGTTGTTTTTCTGCTACATTAAAGCGTAGCACTTTGAAAGAACAAGTGATGCTTAAATTGTTGGTTTCAAAGGCGCGTGAAGAGGATATTGCTTTTAAAGTGACGGATGAGAGCCCCAGGTATCTTAAGTCATGACTATACCAAGTCATGCATTTCAATCAAGGTGTAGCGACAATCCAAGGTGCTGGTTCTTTGGCATACAAATGGTGCAAAGCTAGGATGCATAATTTACATAATGATTTGGAGGCCAAATCTAATGTAAGTTCTGTTGCATTGCTGAAGGCAGCAAAGGATATGGATTTAGGCACATAATAGAGTGGTATGGAATTATAGCATTATGCAACTAAAGTCGGAGAATAAAGTCATAAGATTGAAGAATGAGGCCAAGTCTTGTATAAGTCATGTTATGTTGCGTTGTGCAACTAAAGTCGGAGAATAAAGGCATAAGGCGAATTTCAATGATCATTGGTGATCAATTGGGAAGAATCATTACTTGTATACACTTAGGCACAAATGATTCATACGAAGTTCAAGAACAATTCAGGGAATTGGCAAGAGGAATTTCAAGTTTTCACTTGGTTGTTGATATATGATTTGAGATGGAGTTGAAAGCGGTCGCGACGCAACAACAAAGTTCAATCTCAATAGGATCAATTATAAGGAAGTAAATCTAAGTGATGGCATAAAGTACTAGGCATAGAAGTTTTGGCTAGGTAAAAGGCCAAAAAAGTTTGCTAATTTCTGAGAAGGGCTCAGAAGCTTACAAGGCTAGAGAACAAGTATAACGAGTATACTTTGTTGCGTTCAACGAGGGCGTTTAACGGATTAGGTGGGGGAGGTCTATGACATGGCTGCAAGTAATGCATAATGACTGCATGTTAGAGTGTTGCAGGCCAACTCAGAGTTCCGCCGTAATGCTTCAATGCGAAGCCATAATAGCGCAATGCTCGGGAATAATAGCGGTACGCTGTATAGACCGTCAAGCACTGAGATAGTGGCACCTTGTAGGGCCAATGAAGTGCAAAGGTGGCGCTACATTGTAAAGATATTTTTCCAAGAAATGAATCTTATCGGCCGACAAAATGAAGCTTCATTGAAGGATTGGCAAGACATGGACGAAGTTGAAAAATGCAACATGCGATGTTGGCATCGATGCATATCCATGGAATTGAGTTGTCCCAAACTCAAGGATGATGCAAGATTGAAGAATAGGCCAGGAGTTAGTCTATGGCATAGTCCTAAGCTTTGGCCAAGGCTTGGACAATGCATATGCAACAATGGTGAGGCCAAACGCGTCATTGGTATCAATTGCTTAGGAAAAAGGAATGCAAGTCATGCATATGAAGTATGAAGTTGAAATACATAAGTCAAGATTTAATTGGCATGGTATTTGGATGTTGGCATCCAAATGAGCTAATTGCAAGTTGAGTAAAGCCTAACCATTGCTGAACATTGGCAGGGCCAAGTTTCGAAGTGCAATGATTGTCGGATTTGAGTTCAAACTGTCAGTTTCGAGTGTGTGTGCATCACACGCATGCCAAAGTGAAAGAGAAAGTTGGAGACGGTTATAAAGGATCTTTGTAACCGAGTTTGGCATGTCCTAACCATCTGGAACAAGTGTGGCGCCATTCTACACGCCAGCACTAAAGTTGGCAATTAAAAAGTCAACTGTGGCGGTTAGGGAACTTCCCATGGACAGATGGTTGTTCATGGGACGTGCAACTGTGTTGCATACGGATTGTCCCTAGTTCTTGGCATTACAAATATCCATAGAACCCTTGTAAATGAGTTTTGTTCGTTTGAGATGTAGTGCAGGAAAACCTAAAATACACACCTCACAAGAATTCATAATATCTAACACATTTTTAAGATCAATAACCAATATTTTTATTAATTGAATTAGGAATTTTACAAGAAGGAAGTGAAATCAAGAATGTTATTGCTACTCTAGACTTTCTCTCTCCTCTAAAATTTCTCTCCACTTTCTTAAAAGATTCCCCTTCTTCATAAGCCTATTCAGCTCTTTATATAGTACATTACATAATGGATAACATCTAAGTTATCCCTTATTTTCGGATATGACTTGCGACATTCTCACAAGTGTACAAATGTAAAACCTTGGAACACTCCTAAATCTCGCTACATCTTCACGTCTTTGTCGTGTTCTGGATGTCGTCATTCGCTACGTCATTTATATTACTCGTCTGCGATGTCCTCGCACTGTGTCGTTTATGGATTTTGCAAGGGCGTTGGTATTGCGATATTCTGATCCTACATATTTCCTCTTGTCATGTCTTCTCTGTGAAGGAGAGAATTTCATGAGAACTAATCTATTCAAAATGCCGCAATTGTTCATTCTTTCATTCTTATCTGTTTTGACATGACTCCGTACTTTTACACAAAATTTATTACACGTATCTCTTCTTCCATTCATTTCTTGACACGTCTCTTTCAACCTTCCTTTCTCAACCGTTCATGTCTACTCTTCGCATTAAATGTGTTTGCATTTTTCGAGAATCCTCCTCTCTATATATATTTTTCTTACTCCTCTCTTCTTTTCTTTTTTACTCTCTTCTTTGTTTTCTCTGTAATTTTTCTTCTTCATCTCTCTGTAATTTCCACTCCTGCTACTGTACATCTTCTTATTTTTACTTCATTTGATCTTTCATCTTTTCTTCATTCCCATACTCTGAAAGATGCCTCCAGTTGGTCGTAGATATGAACATATTTTGGAAGAAGTTCAAAAAGATTTGCTAGAGAAAGGTTTCACATTATCCACTATTTCCAATCAAGAATCTAAATCCATTCTCTATGCCAAAGTGTTTACTGATCATCATTTTGATGATCAAAAAATCATAATTTTGCTAGGTCAGATTCTCGCTGGTCTTCCCATTCCTTTCTACAACCCTGAATTTCCCTTGTTTTATGAAATTCTTGCTCATACTAAATTCTCGCGAGCTATCTATCAATTAAGCGGAGATTGTATCCACTTAATGCTTGAGTTCGCCAATCGTGGTGCTAGTAAGGGATATCTTTACTCCAATGAAGTCAGAGATCCTAAATTTGCGCACTTAGAGATATTTGCTGAAAAGTATTCAGTAAAGAGTTTCTTTGAAAACTGTGAAATAATAAATATGAAGAATGATAGAACTCACTGGGGTGCACGTTTGAAGACAAGAGAAAATATTCCCAGTGATAGAATATTTATGCAGGATATCGATTGGAATTTTGGCAAGAATAATGTTCCTCGCCATTCTAAAGACGACAAATGGTGCGTCTTTCCACTACTTTTGAATGGACCTTATATTTCAGGTTCAAATGTGCTCCCTGCGAATCTCGCCAACTATCATCCTTGGGTATTTAATTGGCCTGAGAAAGCAAAAGAGGTATGCTTCATAAATTTCCCTCAATTTGAAACCTTCTCTCCTTTTTATACCTACTAACCTTGCGAAATTTTCAGATTATCAAGTTGAGGAGGAGTTATAAAAGGAATGCTAAGGCGAGTACCCTAGAAGCACTCTATTCGATCACGGATGAAGTAAAAAATGCTCTTCTTTATTATTTTTAACAATATTATTGCCTATGTTTCTTATCTTCATTCGTGTGCGAAGGTTGATGTTGAGATCGATGTAGAAGAAGAAAATCCTAAGAAGACCAAAGTTAAAGGTAAAGGTTTTCTTCGCAAGGAGAAATCTACTGTCCCACCTTCTAAGTAACGAAAGATCCATTCATCATCTCCTTCAAATCCTCAATCCAGCGAAAGTTCTAATAAAAATAATGATGATGTTGATATCACTCTCACAAAGGAGAATCCTCCAACTGAATCTTCTATGGCTCAACTGTCTAGCATCTTCTCTGACTCCATGCAAGGAATTGGATATAATCGTCTTTCTAGTACGTGCGAAGCTCTCGCAAGTATCTGTGATTCTCCTTTATTAGAGGGTGATGATTATCTTCATGGGGTCTCCAGATCAGTGACACTCATCTTCCTAAATGCACTTGGTGTCTTGGTACGTCTGTGTTCCCTTATTTTTTTCATAATTTCGATTTTAAATCATATCTTGATAATTTATTTATTTTCCTTTATAGTCTGGGAGAGATTCCTGTGTTGTTGCTTCAGATATTGAGAAAAGACGTAGTATTCTTGAAAAGAAGAATCTTCAACTTCGCAAGAAGAATGAAGAATTGGAAACTTAAGTTGTTGCTCTTCGAAAGAGAAATGAAGAATTTCAAAGTGAAACTGCTATTCTTCGCGAGAAGACCAAACAACTAGAAGTTGATTCTTCCATTAAGAAGAATAAGATATATATTCTTCAAAGAGCCAATCAACAACTTTATGGTATGAGACTCTTTCCTTTTCCTTTGTTATGTTCCCTCATTATCTTTCTTTATCTGACTTATTATTTTCGCAGACGTTTATAACCTTTCTGATGAAGCCATTATTCTTCACTCATTTCCTGAACCTATGGATAATGACGCTCTTCTTGCTCACCTCAATGATTCTTTAGATGGTTTTTCAAATAACAAGATTAAATCTCTTCCTCTAAACGAACTTCAATCCAGATTTCGCCTCTTAGAAATTGATCATAGATCCAGTTTGGGTTTAGCCAATCAATTTAAACATATGTATCTTAGTTCCAAAGGGAAAATTAATACTTTAAGGAAACAAATTAGCGATCTTATAGATGACAAAGATCGCATCGCTAGTCAAGGTGCCCAAGCATTAGAGAAATTCCAAAAAATCTTCTTGAAGTTCAAGTTGAACGGGATGAATTCATCCACCAAAATGCGACATTTAGCGAAATAAAATTCTCTCCCTTCTTCTCATAAACAATGATGATGAATTCGCTTGGGCTGCGAAGGTTCTACATGACGCCAGAAATAATTTAGGTGTTAACGTTAGCTTCAAGCTGAGCATACGACCTTGATTAGGGATATGATTTCTGATAAAGAAGGTTGTTAATTATTCCTCTTTATTTTACTGTTTATTTTTTATGAAACTGCCATTAAGTTACTAATTCATTGTCATATGTTCGCAGAGGCTGAGCAGAGATTTCGCAAGAGAATTAAAAAACTTGAATCTGAGAAAGAACAGCTCGCAAAAGATTTCTCTCTTCGAAATGACAAATATTCCATATTGAAGAAGCAACTACAAATTACTGTAGCTAATTTCAAAAATGATGTTGTTCTCTTCCGCAATCAGACTATTAAGACCGTCTGTGATGACAACGGCATTCCTCATTCTTCATACCCTTGTCTTCTTGACGAAATCCCTGCGAATATGCCTTCTTTGGATATTTCTGACAATGATGCTAGCGAAGAAGAGGAAGCAGATGAAGATGAAGAGATAGAAGAATCTGACGAAGATGAATAAAATGAAGAGGAAGAATCAAACAAGAAATAATTCTTTTTTATTCTTTCTCTTTTTGTAATATTTGTACATTCCTTCTTTTAATCTTATATTTTTGTAATCTTTTGCTGCGAAGTTCTTGGATCTTCAAATATTAGCTCTACCTTGCTTGTTCCTTTCTGCACATGTCAAAAGAATAATTCTTTTTCGCAATATAGTTAGCTAATATATTATCAACCTTTCCTTTTATGAGCGCGTAAATCTATCATATGAAGGCAAATAACATGTTTTTATTCTATACATTCTCATTCTTTCCTCTGTTATTTGCATTCAAATGAGATATTAAGCAAGTTATGTTCATGCCTCAATCTCGCAACTGTTGCTGTTGAATTTTCGCAAATAGGGATTTTTTTTTTTTTTTCTCTTATGTGGTCTTATTTTTCCTAGTTAAAGGTCTTATTGTGCCACCCCTTGTCATGGCGACAAAATCGCAAGACGTCTTTACACATTCATGTAATGACCCCTTGATCTTTCCTTATCATTTCTTTAGTATTGTTGCCTCTGCAGGATAGTTTTGTTGCGACAATATGATAGGCCTAAAAATCCTTGCGAAAATAAAGCCCCATGACATTGCAATCTTGCGACGAAATCGCATGACGTCCTTACACTTTCATGTATTGACCCATTGATCTCGTCTTATCCTTATTTTTGTATTATTTCCTCTTCAGGATTGTCGCACAAATATGACAAGTCTAAATTTTCTTGCGAAAATAAATCCTTATGACATTTGTGTCTTAAGACACTTATCAGCTCCCTAAGGAGGGTGCCACCCTTATCATCTCCATAGTTGATGTAGGACCAGAATATCGCCACAACGATATTCTTTGAGAGATTAACGACACTTTCCAGCGAGCTCACGAGTGTCACAAAAGCCTTCAAAAGAGTGACGTAATAACTGACGATTGAAGAAAACTTGAGAAAAGAATGTTTGTTCTATGATGGTTACAAAACTTGCGAGATTTAACATTGTAACCATCGCGGTACAATCGCAGAATCAACCCGAAATAATAGGAAAACTTAGCTGCCATCCACTATGTAACTACCCTATAAATATAGACCCAATGTGTCCAGAAAAGAATGATGTATTTTTGAGAGTTAAGAAAGTCTTGAGGAGAGAGAAACTTCAAGAGAATAGTTGTAATCTTGAATTCTCTTGAACTTTGGATAATAGATTTAACAAGGGTGTAGTGTGGGAAATGCTGCAACTACATTTTGGCGCCAGAAACAGAGAGAATCAAGCTAAAAAAATCTCTAATTACAATTTGAAGATTTGGAGGAATTGTTAGAGTTGAAAAAATGGCTAGAAGAAGAAGAAATACATCATAACCACCAATAACTGTAAGGAGGAGTAAAAGACTTGCAGGAGAAGAAACAAATGAATTAGGAGAATCTTCAAGGATAAGAACCAGAGGAAATAGAACAAGGATTGAAAGAGAAGATCAAATTCCACAACCTAATCAACAAACACCGATACAAAATAGAAATGTGGATTATGATAGAGTGAGTGTGCATACTTGGAGATCGGATTCGATGGAAGATGTAGAAGATCAACAATTAAGAGACGGAAGAAGAGAAGAAAGAAATCAAGGAATGGTTGAAGGATTAATTCATGGAGAAGGAGAAAATGAAACAACATATGATCCAAGACAAATAATACAAGAAGAAAGAAGATTAGAGGCGGAAGAGCGTGCAAATTTAACAAGACAAAATCATGAGTTGAGAATAGAGAATTCGAGGTTACAAAATAGAAGATCAAGAAGTACTGTTAGATCGAATTCAAGATCATTAAGAGAAGAATTAAGGAAAAATTCTCTAATAAGGAATGCTAGAGGAAATATCCAAGAGGAAATGCAAAATCCAAATGAAGAACAATGTCATGGAGAAGAAGAGGTAATAGAAGATCGCCATGATCCGCGTGGAGAAAATTTGGATAATAGATTTAACAACAGAAATCAAGAGGGAAGAGACAACCAAAATGATGAAGATAATCCAGAATAAGGTAGGAGGATATTATATGGGCGAGAGAGCCAAATAATTCGAAGAATAATTGATGAAGAAATTGAGAGACATTATGCTGAACAAGCGCGACTAGCTCGTGAGAGAGAAAGATTAAGGGAAGAAGTAGAAGAACAAGAATTCCAAGAGACAGTATGACAGAATAACCATGAAAATCGAGAAAGGATACGTACACAAAATCATTATAATAATTATATTCAGGAAGAGTATGATAGAATACAAAGGAGAATAGAAAGACAGCGAAGAGAAATGATGAGAAATGAAGAAATTCGTAGAGAAATACATCTGCGATTGCAAGAAGAAGATGAAGCAGAAGATCGCAAAATAAGGAATGTGGGTGTAGATGAAGACACACAAAATCTCTCAAGACAAGAGGTACATGAACGCAGGAGAAGGGAAGATGCATTCAAAAGACCGATGGAACCAAATTCAACGGCGAATGAGCAAATTTTAAGAGAATTAGCAGAGATGAGGGGAATAATAAATAATAGAAGAGAATGAGGTAGAAGTCCACTTGATGAAGCTATTGAAGAATCAACAAGAAATCTATTCACTCAAGAAGTACAATTAAGAGGAATACCTCCAAAGTGCAACTTACCAGCATTTTTGATGGAACTACCTTTGTTGTACAACATGTTAAGGCTTATGTTAGGTGTATGTTGCAATAGGAAAATCATGATGCTGTATTGTGCAAGTATTTTGCATCTAGCTTAACTGGCAAGGTGCTAAAATGGTTTGAGGGATTGCCAAAAAATACTATAACTTCTTTTGATCATTTACAAGCTACATTTCTAGGAGCATATATAAGCAACAATTCATCGCGGCTAAGTATTGAAGATGTGTTTGGGTTAAAACAGAGGGTTGGCGAGAGTCAGAAACATTTAACCATAAGATGGAAGACAATGTGCAGTGAGATGGCAGGAAGAGTAGACGAGAGATATCTTATATTTTCTTATATCAATTCAATGTTCGCGACCAATCTACTGTACATACAAATTTTCAGAGTCAAGAATACAATCACTATGACTGAACTAGGAGAACTACAAGAAGAGTACATTGATTAGGAGGAGAAACAAAATGAGATGGAATCATATCCAATCGCGAATACCAATTCAGTATCAGCAAATGGGAGCTTACTTCCTAAAATGATTAACAATGTGGCGAGCAGCTCGCAAGCACAACAAGAGAAAGTGAAGACTGATAACCAGCAGAAATTGGTAGCTATGGGCAGTCGAGATCAAGAATAATATGAAAGGGAGAAGATTTACTACAATCGCGGTGGGAATAATAAGATTCAAAGGCTTGATCAGCCGCAAGAAACTTATGGTGGACAGAGGCAAAACAATTTCAGAAGCCAAGGAAATCAGAAGATCATATGGGAAGAAATGAAGATGCCTCCTCTAAATTCTAGTATAGAAAAAATCTGGGAAGCTATCATTTTGATGGAAAATATACCATCACCATGGAATATGGGAAAAGAACCACATCCTAATAATCGTAGTCAAGAATTTTGTCCTTACCATCACTTTCATGGTCACACAGTAAATGATTGGAGGAATGTCAAGAGAATAATTTTAAGGATGATTGACCAAGGAAAGCAAAACCACTTTTTAGTAAGACATCCACAATCTCAGCGATTGCCTCCAGCACCAGAAATTCGCAGGGTAAATACTGTAAAAGGAGCAGAATCATTCGTAATAGAAGTTGGGGCTAAAGCAAAGAATTTGTTTTGTAATTCCATTTTACATTCACACAGAACTATAGAGGATTTCCATGATAATGTTCTAAGCAGAGTCTTCGCGAGAGACACAGATGGAAGGGAGATAATGAATATCGTGAGAGCCTCGCCATTATAAGAATGGCAGAAACAAATTATATCTTTCACGGCACAAGAAGTACCAGAACCTGGCGAGTAGCATGATAATCCATTGGTGGTAAGATTAGAGATAAATCCAAAGAAAATGAATAAAATGATGATGAAAATGAAGATTCTTGGGCTATCAATGGAGTTCTAATAGACACAGGCAGCTCAGTTGACATACTATTTTATCATACCTATAAGACCATGGGTGGAAGAGACGAAGATATAATTCCATCAACATATAAAATCTATGGTTTTAATGGTACTACCAATAAACCCAAAGGGGAAATTGAAATGCGGATTCCATTGAAAGGGATAACTTCCAATATCTTGTTCTATGTTGTCGACATTGAATCACCGTACAATTCCCTGATTGGTCGACCTTGGATACATGGGATATTAGGTGTAGCATATACTTTCCACCAGTGTGTTAAATTTCCTCATCCTAATGGTGTTGGATTTATTAAGGGAGATTGGGGAGAAATCAAGAAATATTATGAGATTGATATAAAATCTTGCAAGGAAAGAGCTGAGAAGAAGAGCAATTGGAAGTACAACATCAAGCAACGACAGAGATGTGAAAGATTGATGATTGATTCAATAGAGCAGCGAGAGGAAGATAATGGCGAGCAGCTCGCAGATAAAGAAAAAAACAGCAAAACGTTACAGAAAAGCAGAACCAGAAGATAGTAAGTAGAAAGGTAAAATGATGAAATTTAAAGAAGCTTACGCATAATTTGTTTGAAGAAAATGAAATTGAAAAGAGTACTCTATTTGAAAGAATTGCAAAATTTTACAAGAAAATCAAAGAAATGAAATTTTATCAGAGTTACAATGCTCGTCAGAAACGCGAATAAAATTTCGCAGAGACTAATAGAATGGGACGAACCTTTATGGCCTGCACCTTATTTCGCGAATACAATTTCGCAAGAGGCAAATGTAATACCTAATAGTGCTTCATATAAGGGGGTATCTCTTGACATGACTCAGTGATAAGGTTATACCGCTGCTGGAACCTGAGTCATGAAGATGTTGGGGTTAAAGAAAACCTATCCAGGAGAGAGATCTTGGATTTCCAACTATATAAGGTTATACCCTGGTTGGACGACTGAGAATCTCTTCTAAGAAGTGCAAAGTATGACCAAGGCGCCGAGGTACACGGTTGAGCCAAGGGTGCCCGGGGCGTACGAAACTACCTTGGCTATTCTTGGTAAGTCTTGGCTATGATGCACATGGCCTGAAGAAAACCCCACTTAGGGTGAAGTCTTGTAACTATAATCCATATAGTCATAAAGGACAAGAGGCTGCGAAAACAACTGGTTGTTGGTAAATCTAGATGGGAGGATCTAGTCTTGTATGGCTGATGTGCCCTCCTTGAAGGGGAAACCAGGGGGAAGATAAGGGCGGCACCCTCCATTAGGGAGCTGATAAGTGTCTAAAGATGGCAATGTCATGGGGATTTATGATCGCAAGAACATTTAGGCCTGTCATATTGTCGCGTGACGAAAGTTATACAAAGTCAACAAGCAAAAAGAGAAAAGTTAAGATGAAATCAATGGGTTTTTACATTTAACAAGTGTAAAGACGTCCTGCGATTTCATCGCAATACGGAAATTTCATAAGGTTTAATTCTTGCAAGAGAGTTTAAACTTATCATATTGTCGCAGAGATGTTGAAAAAATATTGATAAGACAAGATCAATGGGTCAATACATGCAAATATAAAGACGTCCTGCGATTTTGTCGTAGAAAGAAAAAATGTGGCAAAATAAGACCTTTAATTAGGAAGGCATAATAAGACCATAAGATTATTGCGATAATGCTCGCAGAATTTATGACATTTGCGATTTTACGCATAAATCATAAAGTTATGCAATTATAACTAGCGATAACATCGCCGATATTGAGGAAAATTTAATTTGATTCACAACTAATATCTAATCTCTACTCAATTTTTTCATATTGCAGATGAATAATAGAGGCAAGTATGGGAATGCATAGAATGATGAAATTATTATTCATCCATCATATGATAAAATTGCTTAGATGATACATTTATACAAATAATTAAAGGATAATAATTCTGATTGATTGATTATGTTGGAGAAAAAGAATTGTTTTCTAATTCATACAGATAAAAGCAAAACAAGTTTACACATCAAGTTGGAGAAGCTCGCAGTGATGTTACGAGAAGCAAAAAAGTAAATGTACAAAATTTACAACGAAGAAAAAAATAAAAAACAAGACTAGGTAGATCCATCAACACCTTCATTAGAGATCTTTTATTTTTCAGAGTTCTCTTCATTACCAGATTTCTCTTCTTCATAATTATCATTATTATCTCTATCTACGTCATATTTCTCTTCTTCGCCAGATAATTCTTCATCATTATCATGTTATCTAGACTCCTCAGCTTTGCTATCAGAGATAACTAAATTTGTGGAATCAGCTGGAATTTCCTTTACGAGATCGGGGTATGTAGAATGAGGAATACCATGATCATCACAAACTAGTTTAACAGCGTCATTACGAACACGGAGAAGGGCATTACTAAAATTTTAAGATGAGATTTTTAATTTTTCCTTCAATCTAGAATACTTTTCATTGCGAGAAGATAGATTTCCAGCGAGTTGGCTTTTATGTTCTTCTAACTCATCCAATCTTTTACGATAGTTCTTTTCGGATGCTGCGAGCAAATGATAACAAAGTTAATACATATAAGGATGATTCAATTAGGAAATAATTCAGGTAAATCATAAGAGTGATAACCTTCTCTTTCAAAAATCATGTCTTTAATTAAAGTCGTGTGATCAGCATGAAGACTAACATCTACACCTAAATTAGTTCTGGCGTTATCAAGAATCTTCGTAGCCCAAGCAAACTCATCATCGCTATTAATAAGGAGACGAGATCGAACTTGAGTTTCCCTCGCAAGAAGATCTTCATTCTCACGGATAAGTTTATCTCTTTTCGTTTGAACATTAAGAAGAGTTTTATGAAAGTTTGCTAGGGTCTTGGAGCCGTTTTTAACAGCAAGATCCTTCTCATCAATAAGATCACTATTCCTTTTTCTTAGTCTATTCACTTCTTCCTTTGAACTAAGATAAAGGTTCTTAAACTTGTTGGATAAATTTATATTGAACCTATGTTCAATTTTTAAGAGATTAAGTTTGGATTTAAGTTCATCAATAGAGAGAGGTCTAATCCTATCGTCTGAGAAGCTACTTAAAGAACTATTAAGGAAAGCAATAAGGGTATTATCATCTACAGATTCAGGGAAGGATTGGAAGAATGTATCCTCGTCAGTAAGACCATAAATATCTGCAAAAATGGTTGCTTGAATAAGCTGCGATAGGGTGAGAAGAATTAAAAGAGAAAAGAAATAAATCATACCATAGAGTTGTTGATTGGATTTATCAAGATCAGAGATTTTTTGCTTGTCAACTGAAGCTTCAGTTTCCAGCTGCTTATTTTTCCTGCGAAGCTCAATAACTTCAACTTCTAGTTTTTCTTTATCTTGACGAAGATTAGCATCTTTCTTTTCATAAGTAATACGCCTATTGTCTAAATCAAAAGAAACAACAAAAGCGGCTCTTCCAACCTGTGATAGTACTATATAAATCAATGTCTGACAAAAATATCAATAGATACACAAAAAGGATGAACAAGTAGAAACATACCAGGCTGCCAAGTGAATTTAAGAGACTTGGAGTCAGCGATCTTGAAACCCCGCAAAGGGAATCACTGTCATCTAGTATGGGAGCATAGCAGACTTTGGCGAGGTACTGGGATATTTCATTAATAGCTTCATCTCCATACTCATTTGGGATACCAAACATATTATGGCCAAATTTTTTGGATAAATGAGCCATCCAAGAATCCGAAGAAGAAGAATTCTTTATAGAAGGGAAGCTGTTATCATTGAAATCCTAGTCATTATTGTACTTGTCAAAATCAACACTTGGATTTTCTGGAATGGGTTGAGGAGTTAAAGAAGAAGAAGTTCAAGTCTTCCTATTCTTCAAAGGAGGATCGCCAGATTCTTCACCGCGAGGGGCAGAAGACTTTCCTTTTGGAGGAACAATAGATATATCCTAATCGCCAGATTCTTCAATGCGAGGGGAAGAAGACTTCTCCTTAGTTCTCACAAGTTTTATTGGTTCTAGTTCTTCGATTTCCTGTGAGCACATATGAAGATAAGAAATAGGGGCAACAATATATTGTTAAAATTTAGGAGGAGATATTTCTTACTTCATCCGTGAAAGATTTAAGAGCTAAGAAAGTGTTGGGTTTCCTAAAGTCCTGGTAGCTGAGTTTCATCCTGTCAATCTGAAGAAATTTTTTTTGAAGTAATTAGCGAAAATATAAAAACATGATTTGATAATGAATAGTAATTATACAAAAGATCAGAGAGATTATACCTCTTTAGTTCTTTCAGGCCAGTTGAAGACCCAAGGTTGATATTCTGAAAGATTCGCGGGTTATTCGCGAGAACCAGAAATATAAGAACCTTCAAGACATAATGGAAAAATAAACCACTTATCATCGCTGGAGTGGCGAGGGCCTTGATTAGTAGGTGTATGCCAATCAATGTCTAACATAAGAGCCTTATCATAAGCGATCTTTTCTTTCTTCAAGCGGACACCCAGCAAGTGCTATCCCTCTTCATAGGAACTATCTTGTAATTTTTGAAGAAATTCTCCACAGTATAATCAGCAGATACAATGGGAACATATTTAAATTGAGGATTATTCACAGCTTCAGGATAGCAAGATCCTTTATCAGCACCGTGAGAAGCATATTCAAGCAGCAATCTAATACAATATCCACCTAATTGATATATCGCTCGCGAGAACCTCTCTTCAGATATTATTTGATAGAATAATGGGAGTTCTGGGTCATAGAGAGGAAGGGGAAGACCATCTTCAAGTTGACCTAGCGATACTACGATTTTCTGGCGAGAGCATTGATGGTCATAAAATAGTTTGAGAGAAAGTTTAGATTTAGGGCTTTGACCTGGAATTGTAGACAAGGTAAAACCTTTTCTTTTGAGCTTTTCTCGCATCTCATTAAAAGAAGTCAAGTTTTTAGCACCAGCAATAACCATTTTTGATTATGGGAATGAAAGAAAAGGTTGAAAAATAAGAAAGAAATCACAGCGATAACAGATGCGCTGTAGAGAAGTTACGCAGAGAAAGAAGAAGAAAGTAAAAAGAGGAAAAGAAAATAATGAAAGGAGTATTTATAGAAGAAGAGGTTTCTCGAGAAGATGAACGCAATAAATGCAAAGAAAAGAAATGAACGGTCATATCGCAGCGGTTAGAAAGGACGTGTCAAAGATTTATTGGAAGAAAGAATGCATGAAAACAGCTGGCGAAGGATATAGAAACGTGTTAGAAAACAGATCGATGTGAAAAGATAAGTAGTTGCGGCATTTGGTTCTCATGATCTTCTATTCTTCGCAGAAAATACATGAGAATAGGCAAGATGTAGGACCATAATATCGCCACAACGATATTCTTTGCGTGATTAACGACACTTTCCAGCGAGCATCACCGCAAGATCTTCGAATACACTTCACGAGTGTCACAAAATCCTTCAAAATAGTGACGTAATAACTGACGATTGAAGAAAACTTGAGAAAAGTATGTTTGTTCTGCGATGTTTACAAAACTTGAGAGATTTAACATTGTAACTATCGCGGTACAATCGCAGAATCAACCCGAAATAAGAGGAAAACTTAGCTGTCATCCACTATGTAACTACCCTATAAATATAGACCCAATGTGTCCAGAAAAGGATAATGTATTTTTTAGAGTTAAGAAAGTCTTGAGGAAAGAGAAACTTCAAGAGAATAGTTGTAATCTTGAATTCTTCCATTTCTGTAAACATTTCTGAGAACAAAATAATAAAGTGTTGTTTTTCATCTTTAATTGAGAGTTGATTATAGCAAGATCTTAACAAGGGTGTAGTGTGGGAAATCCTGCAACTACAGTTTCCCCTTCAAGGAGACGTACTTCTTCCATACAGGGCTAGCTCCCCCCATCCGGTCTTAACAACAACCAGTTGTTTTCGCAGCCTCTTCTCCCTTTTCCCTATAGGGATTATAGTTACGAGACTGCACCCTAGGTGGAGTTTTCTTCGGGCGGAGTACAACATATGCCGAGACTTTCCAAGAATGGCCGAGATATTTCAAATGCCCCAGGCACTCTTGGCTCAACCGTGTACCTCGGCGCCTTGGTCAAATGCTGACTCCTTAGAAGAGACCCTCGGTCGTCCAATCTAAGTCTTAAGCTTAGATTGAAAATCCAAAGTATATCCCCTGGATGGGCTTTATCCCTGAGCCATGCAATAAGTACCCCTTTCTATGATGCACTTTAGGTCTTACATTTGCCTCTTACGAAATTTTGATTTCGCGAACTAGGGTGTACGCCATAGTTGGTTTGCCTCTGTCTGATTAATTTTTTGATTCTTTTGCATGTAAATTCTTTTGTAATTTCGCAATCATATATTTATATTTCATAATATATTCTATTCTTCTGCATATCGGCTTCCTTTCGCAACTCCATCTCTGCTATTCATAAAAAAAAAATATTAAAAAAAAACCCAACTTACATTTCTCGTCTTCCTCCCAATTTTTTCTTTGGCAATCAACAACTACATTTATTCTTTAAGTCTCTTACTTCTGCTACCTTGTGCCTCTGCATTTTTGAATTTTCCTATCATTTTCTAGTCTGTTGCGAAGCCTTCACCACTTCCTGTCATTTTTGAATTTTCCTCTCTTTGATCTATTACATCTACCATTAATCTTTCACCTCTTTGTTTTTCTTTGATGTTGTGTTTCCAATGCTTCTTATTCGCAGCTCTTTCTTCACAAGATTCTATATCAACTTCATAACACTTCTTTCCTTCAACCCAATCTCCCTTTATGATGCCAACACCAGTGGGATGAGGAAATTTGATACATTGATGGAAAGTCGATGCCACACCTAAGATCTCATGTAACCATGGTCGCCCAATCAGCGCATTGTATGGTGATTCCACATCAACTACACAGAACAAAATTTCAGAAGATAATCCATTCAATGGAATTCGCATATGAACTTCTCCTTATGGCTTATTTGCAGTACCATTAAAACCATAGATTTTGTACGTTGAAGGTATTTGATCTTCATCTTTCCCTCCCATAGTTTTATAAGTATGATAAAAGAGAATGTTCATGGAACTCCCAGTATCAATTAAAATTTTGTTGATTGCCCAAGAATTCTCAGCTTCATCATCTTCATCCTCGCTAGGTTTTGGGTTGATCTCCAATCTTACTACCAATGGGTTATCATTCATTTCTCCACCCTCAGGTACTTTTTCTGCGGTAAAAGAGATAGTCTGATTTTTCCATTCTTCCAATGGCGATGTCTTCGCAATGTTCATTGTTTCTCTACCATCGGCATATCTTGCGAAAACCCTACTGAGAGTGTTATCGTGAAAATCTTCAATTGTCCTGTACGAGTGCACGATGGAATACAAAACATATTATTTTCCTTTGTGCCAACTTCAATCACAAATGTTTCTCTTTCTTTTGACATATTCGACTTGTGGATATCTAGAGGAGGTGGTAATGCTTGAGTTTGTGTTTATACTACAAGAAAGTGATTTAAGTTTCCCTGATCTATCATTCTCAGAATGATTCTCTTTATATTTCTGCAGTCATTTATTGTATGTCCATGGAAATGATGATAAGAGCAAAATTCATTACTTCTGTAGCTTGGAGGTGGTTCACTCCCCATGTTCCATGGTGCGGGTATGTTTTCCATTAGGATTATAGCTTCCCATATCTTCTTTACAATAGCATTCAAAGGTGGCATTTTGATTTCTTCCCATATTATCTTTGGATTTCACTGTCCTCTATGAAAATTTTTCCTCTGTCCTCCATAAGTTCCTTGCGGCTGATGACCTTCATATGTTTCTTCTGGATGATCAAGTCTTTGGATTTTGTTATTTCCACCACGGCTATATAAGTTTCTCTCTCTCTCAAATTCTTCTTGATCACGAATCTCCATATATACTATCTTTTGCTGTCCATCTCCCATTATCCTCTCTTGTTGCCCTTGCGAGGTGATCGCCACTGTGTTTATTAACTTTGGTAATAAGCTTGCATTCGCTTCTCTTGAACTTGTGTTCGCAATGGGGTATGATTCCATCTCATTTTGATTTTCCTCAAGAGAAATATACTCCTCATGTAGTTCTCGCAACTCAGTCATTGTGATTGTATTTTTGATTCTGAAAATCTGAATGTATAACAGATTTCTTGCGAACATATCATTGATAAATGATAGGATGAGATATCTTTCATCCACACGACCAGCCATATCACTACATATTGTCTTTCATCTCTCAGTTAGATGTTTCAAACTTTCGCCAACCCTTTGTTTCAACCCAAATACATCTTCAATGCCAGGTCGCGAGGAATTGTTGCTTATGTATGCTCCTAAAAATATAGCTTGCAAGTGGTTGAAAGATGTTATAGTGTTCTTTAGAAAACTTTCAAACCATTTTAACGCCTCTCCTGTTAAAATTGATGTGAAATACTTGCATAATATTGCATCATGGTTCTCTCATTGTAGCATACATCTCACATAAGCTTTGATATGTTGGACTGTGCAAGTTGTTCCATCAAAAATGCTAGTTAACGTAGGAAAATTGCATTTTGGGGGTATTCCTCCTAATTGTACTTCTCGTGTAAATGGAGTTTTCGCAGCTTCCTCTATGGGTTCATCCAATTGTATCTTACCTCCTCCTTTGTTATTATTTATCATTCCTCTCATTTCCGCTAACTCTCTTAAAATTTGTTCATTTATACCAAAATTTGGTTACATTGGTCTTTTCAACTCCGCCACTCTTCTCCTGTGTCCATCTCTGTTTTGACTTTCTTGTTCATCACTTTTCTCTCGTCTTTCTCTGCGATTTTCTCCTTCAATTATTTCATTAATTTTCACATCGTCGCATCTTTCATTTTCTCTTCTTCGCCGCCTTTCAGTTCTCCTTTGTATTCTATCGTATTCTTCATTGATATTAGCATTATTTCGGTTTCGCTCACACCTCCTTTCTCGATTATCATGGTTATTCCATCGAATGGCCACTTGTAATTCTTGTTCTTCCATTTCTGCTCTTAGCCTTCATCTCTCGTGAGCTAAATGTATTCGTTCAGCATAGTGACTTTTAATTTCATCCTTAATTGCTAGTTCATTTATTTGTATTTCTCTCTCATGTAAAATTCTCCTTCCTTCTTCTTGATTTTCTTCGCCATCTTGATTATTTCTCCCCTGGCAGTGTCTATTTCCTTGAATTCCATCATTCTATTCGTTTTGAAGAATTTCAGCATGTTGAATATATCGATCTTCCAATACTTCTCTTCCTTCGCGACGTTCTTCGCTTGGATTTTGTATTCCCTCTCGAGTTTCTTCATTAGAATTTTCTATAGGAAAATTTTGTCTTATTTCTTCTCAAACTGATCTTGAACGTGATCTTTTAGTGCTTCTTGATCTCCTATTTTGTAATATTATATTTTCCATCCTCAATTCATGATTTTGCCTTGTCAAATTCGCACGTTCTTCTGCTTCTAACCGCCTTTGTTCATGTATTGTTTTCCTCAACGTCTGTAATGCTGCAATCTCTTCATTTCTATGAATTATTCCTCCAATTATTTCTTGATCTCTCTCCGCTTGTCCATTGTCCCCTAAATGTTGCTCTTCTCTCATTTCATCTACGAAATCTGATCGCCAAGTATGTACACTCACTCTGTCATAATCCACAGTTCTATTCTGTATTGGTGGGGTACGTTGAATTGGTTGTTGAACTTGATTTTCTCTGTTGTTCCTTGTATTCATTCTTGAAGATTCTCCCATCTCGTCTCTCCTTTCTCCAGCAAGTCTCCTACTCCTTCTAACAATTGTTGGTTGTTTTGATGCATGTCTTCTTCTAGCCATTTTTCAATCTTAATGAATTGTTGAAATTATATGAAATTCCTTCCCTATTACTCCAAATTCTTTTAAATCACAATATCAATCATCAGTACATGTTTCTACCTCCATATGTAGTTGCAGGAAATCCCACAACACACCCAATATAATATTTAGTAGATCTAAATTTTTTTCATAATCAAAATAAAGGTTAAAGTGCTAAAATTTTGAAATGGTCACAAGGATTTTTTACATGGTTCGATCAATGTGATCTACTTCCATGGTTCTTCACTGTGATTGTTGAAATTACATAAGTATTACATTTATAATCTCCATTAATAGATATTTAGTAGAGCTCTAGATCTAGTTTTTTGGGGAACAAGATGATAAAGAAATTAATGTCTCTCTCTACAAAATTGTGTCTCTCCCTTTTACAAAATGTGTATCCTCCTTTCTCTCTCCTGCCTTTCTCTTTATATAGGTGTTTACATAGTGGATGACGGCTCACAGATAGTGGAGTACAACTCATATTCTCGCAGGTCTTTGATAATTTCGCAGGCTCACTTTCTATAATTTCACAAGCTCGCTACATTCTCGCAAGTTAAGGAAATAATTGAATCTCGCGCGCTAAGAAAATATATTGTGCCATATTTGAATCATACATCTATACTTCCTTAACTTGTTGCAGGTGAAGTTTTGGCCTCCTGCACAGACACCTTTCCACTTCTTAGGAGGAGGACCAAATCCTTCATCTGAGAAACTGGCGGACTCTGGCCAAATTCCACTATCAATCACTCCAACGATAATATCACTCTCTACTGTGTGAACTTGCTTCGCTGTCTCTGAGAACCCAACAAAGTTCCATGATCTCGTGGTTTGAAGTCGATGTCTCACACTTGGAAATACAGACACTATACCCTCCATTTCTGCACACAGGGACATGGTCATGTTTCTTTAATTTGTTATCCAAAAGTGGGTTATAATACCAGTGTAGCTACTAGTTAATGAGCTACCTGAAAGCTTTTGAGCTTCCTGTTCAGTGAGTTTGGCTTCGAATCCATTGAAACTTCTCTTATAACTATGAGCAATTACATCTGTCGCCAAGCTACGTACATGTGCAACAATCAAAAACATTCAAGGCTCATTAGAAATCAATAAAATACACTTGTTCTCTTCTACAAGCAAATCCATGTACATACATATGCATAACTTTTTATGATACCAACCTGTTTCCTTGAAGAATCTCTTGTAAAATACTATGGTGATGAGATGTTGGAAGGTATTCAGTTTCACTTGGAAGACTACCCATGTAAACAATGTAAACCTGCATCCATAATCAAAACTGTAAGAAAAAAACACAATCCAAAGTATATGAAAGAATTTGTAACATAGATTAGAGAAATATTTTCTACACCTTTCTGTCATCATGAAGAGCAAAGCAAGGGAGAGTTATAGAGGCTAAAACCAAAAATATTACAAATGAAGAAAGAGAAATGAAGAAACTAGCCATGGTTGCTGGTTAATTTCTGATTTCAAAGTTTTAGATATATAAGAGACGAAAAGAAGCTAACAAGTGCAGCAAAACAAGAAGGACAGGCTGACCACCAATCACAAATGTTCTTGATATATCCTTTGCTACAATGCTGCCCGAATAAAATGTAAATTTCCTCTCCTCTTTTCTGTTACATGTTCTTGAGTGGGTGTTGGCGTTTTGCTTTTTGAAAATTCACGGTTGGATCCAGCTAATTTCCCAAGCACAATTTAACGCGTACTGGTTACTAGTTTGCTCAAAATGGGATGTTTTCACCTTCCTTCAAGTCCCAAACTTGCTTTTAGGTTTGTTTGTTAATAGCATCACTATGAAAAGAAGTAGCAAAACGTGGCTCACAGCCAAACTTGGTAACATTAGAGCCAAGGAAGCATCCAGGAACGTCCCTGGACTAGTGTATTGAATAAGCCGGCCCCATTTGAGATTGCTTTTTTTTCTTTTCCTTTTTTCGTGTAATGCACTTTGTAACAAAAACTTTTGCTTAAAGATGTGTTTTGGTAAAAAAAAGAATCATGGGGCAACTTTAATCCTTATTGGCCGAGGCCTTCTATGTGATGAGAATTGTAGTTCTTGTCCGTCACAAGAAATGTACAAAAAAAAAATTAAATTGGTTTTAATTTCTGGAAATTGAGGTTAATCTTCAACTAATCAATCAAATTGTTCACACACTTCTTCAAACTATAATCAAATAAACATATTATCAATTCAAAGTTCATCTTATAATCCACTATATCGATCAGTTGATTCGGACTGTAAACCAACTGCAGTAGCAGAGAAACGGGTAAACAAAAAATTGAAATGGAAACTCAATACAACTAATCCATTCAACAGATTCCAATCAAAATTAATTGGATTTACAGAACCATTTCCCCTACAGTTTCATAAAATTACAACAAACCCATGTTCCAAAATGAAGAATTATTTGATCTGATTCGATTAATTGCAATAGCAGATATTGAAAAAAAAAAAAACAGTAGTAGAAGTGTAGAACACCGGTGAAGAAGATGAAGTTGTGGGTCGGGTTGATACATACAACTCACTGACCTGACTCAACATCGGCTGAAGACTCGGTGATGATTCATTAATTTCTACATTAATATCTAATCAAGTTTTCATCTTCCCAATAGCAATATTTCTCCATTACACCTTATCAGCTGCTGAATGCTTTCTCATCTGACAGCAATAGTGAAAGGGGAAGATCCGGATAGAGAAGGAGGCAATAGTGAAGGGGGATAGAGCCGGAGTAAATTAGGTCTTCAAGGTTTTGTAAGCGAAACGAAAATTACCATAATAGTCCTTTGACACGTTATTTCTGTGTGCAGCTGTGCATTTCGTGTCAAAATGTGTCGTGGAGGACATGACATGAACGCTAGTAAACAGTGTAATTTAGGGTGTCACCACACCACCGTCTCATATGTACAGAAGTATATTACAATTGGAAAGGCTCTACCTATTTGCCACCCTCACTTTTCCTATTTGCCACTTTCATCAAAATTTCTAAAGTAATGCTACTTTTCAATTCTACTTTTTCCTATTTACCACCTACAAAAGTCAAATTCTATTTGACTATAACTATCACCACTTCTAATTTGTCTTCTTTTCCATCAATTTTTACTGAAAATCCATTAAAAATATTAACCTCACGTTTATTATTTCTTTAATTCTTATCATTTACTAGTAGAAATCAACGATTTAATCGGAAAATAATCCGTAAATCATTATTATGGAAGATTCTACGATTAAAAATCAAGGGCAAAATATCAAAACATTAAACGGATGAAACATCCAACAAGAATTTGTTAATTTAGCTTAACATACAGTCATTAAGTAACTGATTTATTTTTGTTTGATTAGTATTTTTTTCCGTTTTTGTTTTTCCAATGTTTGTTGAACTGATCTCTACTTTCTGGACGACCACAAAGTACTTCAACCGTCAAAACAAGGATGACTTTGTAAAGAAACAGTCGTCTATAACTGGACACCAGATCGTTTCTGGACGACTGTATATACATAACCTCACATGGGTTGGCTGCTCACTCTTTCCAAAATGTATCTGAAAAAGATAAGTGTACGAAGATCCTCCTTCACATGGAAAATCAGTACTTTTCCTTGTCTCAAATCGCCTTATACATAGGTTAACATTGTTGTCATCTTTATTTTGTATTTCGATCTCTAAGCATGAAAGCATGTTCTCCATTGCATATAGCTTATCTCTAAGGTAATGGAGTGATAAGGGGCTCCTGGGACTATCTTGAGACACTTCATCCATCCTCCATTGTTGATCTTCAGGGTTGCAATATAAGAAGACATATCTAGAAGTTTCACCATACCAATTGTATATTACAAAGAAAACCATTGAATCATAACACTTTTTCTTATGATTAGACATTAGTAGTGAGTGTAGGAGGTGAGGACAAAACACAATCAACCAATTTATATTGCTTGGGTTTATCAATTCAATGTAATATAGACTAGGTAACTGCACTGTCTCAAACGATGACGGATTCCAAAGGAAACAATCCCATAATTCCATTGTGGTGTGTAATCATAACTTTTATCATGGCATAGAATAATTAACCATCCTTTATGAGAAGGTTTTTGCCAAGACTTTTTTTCATTCAATGATCTGGTATTGATTTTCTAATAGTCATGTTATTAGGTTCACAGATATTATACAAAGCTTGGGTTTTCTTACCTTTTCCATATGGAACTACAATCCATGGTGCAACTTTTGGTAGGGGTGGAGTTTTACGTGTACTTCTTTCTCTCAATTGATGTTGCAGCTTCTACTGAGCAATCTTTGATTGTCATAATATCATTTGTTTTTTTTTTAAGTGTATTAGTTGGGTAGTTCCATTATTGGGTGTAAACAAATAGTCAAAGATGTAGTATTTAGGATATATGAAAAAGTATAGGGGTGGCAAATAGGATAAATAAGGGTGGCAATTAATGAGGGTGGCAAATAGGAAAAGTAGGGGTGGCAAATAGGTGGAGCCATTGGAAATGGACCCAACTATTTTCTACTATTTGGCTAACCCCCCGGTACTATTGGCTGTGTGTGTGGCTGGGAAGCACAGACACATGGGCTGACCAAAATCCAAAATCATCATGACACAGACACGTCTATATATACATTAATAAAATGGTTTTTATATACTAAGATTTTAGTGTTATAATATATCAAATGCATGAAAAAAAAACTCAATTTTATGCGGTTAGGTTAGCTCACATGTAGAAAAAAATAACTATTATACTGATTTTCTTATCACACTATGTTACCTAACTACTAAAATGGAGTATAGTTTTTTATACGTGTGTCGTGTCGGTGTCCCACGCGCGTCGTGTGTCCGTCGCACGTCTGGCGCGGACACGGCGCCAATACTTGTGTGTCGGTGCTTCACTAGTGTGTGAGCTATGAATATTTTTGGGTGTCAGAATGTTTTGTATTTTTTTGATGGTAAAGGCACTAGGTGATCAAAATATTTGTTGGCTTCAAAAAGAAAAGAAAAAAAATTCAACCACTGCAGCTATTTTTTTCCGGTCGGCCTCCCACTGGTGTAGCAGCAATCTAGTTGATATTGTTCTAGTTATCTCAATGTTAACCTAAAACACTAACTATGTAGTGTTTATGTCCAATTTTTCAAGTTTAATTTCAAATCAATAATCCAAATTGTTATTTTTTTTTTTTTGAAGCATCCAAATTGTTATATGGTCAAGCAAATCCATGGCAATTTGAATCTCCAAACAAAAATATTCTGATTGCGTGCTGGTTGAGCATTTTTTTTCTATCAGCATCACAACCAGCAATGTGGGCATATGATGATATTTGCAAAATCACTCAAAAGATTAAAATTTTGACTAAATTTGTTGGTTCCTTACAACCTTCTATATATATATATATGAGATATTTAATGTTTGGTACCCAGCAAATGTCCAACGCATTGTTTTGGTATCTAACATTTCAAAAATTAAGTGTCGGTACCTAAACCTGCCGTTGACCGTTGAAGTCAACGTTTGACTAGTTTATATTTTTTTTTCATAATTTGTTTTAAAAAATGATTCAATTTGACGAATTTACCCCTGAAAAATGAATTATCTTCTTCACATCTGCTGCTTACACGGCCGCCATCGTGAGACCAGTTGAAGAAACAGAACTTCTAAACTATTTATCAGTAAATCTAGGAAAAAAAAGTAGATCTTCCAATACTCCATTTCTTGTTCAATCAAAATATGAGGTAAAAGAATGGTTAGTAGAAACTCATTTTGAATTAGTTGAAGCATTTAAATTAATTGATAAAGATGGTAATGGGGAAATAACTAGATCTGAACTGGATCCTGAAAATATATAATACTTTCAGTTTTTTCTACCTGTCTAGATCTTCCAATACTCCATTTCTTGTTCAATCAAAAAGTGATACTTTTTCTGAAACGGAGCGAAAGTATCACTTTTCCCTAAACAGGGCGAAAGTATCACTTTTCTCTAAACGGGACAAAAGTATCACTTTTCCCGAAACGGGGTGAAAGTATCACTTTTTCCCGGAACGGGGAGAAAATATCACTTTTCCTGTAACAGAATGTGAAAGTTTTTTCTGAAACGGAAAATTAGTCGATCCATAAACCAAAAGATAGTTACATGATGTGTTATGCATCCTTTGTGGTGGTTTGTATAATGGCTATGCATTTAATTTTCGAGAATTGTGCCCAAAATGAAAATATCACTTTTCTTGAAACGGAGGGAGTACATCGTTTTATTAGTTGCAACAGAAAATTAGTTGATGCATAAACCAAAATATGGTTACATAAAGTACTATGTATCCTTTATGGTGGTTTGTAAAATGAATATACAATTAATTTTCTAAAATTATGCCTAAAATGATAAATACCTCCGAATATTTCATAAAAACTCAAAATTTGATATTGTTATTTGTGCTCGTTGGATAAGTTTTTTTATTAGCTTTCCAACGAGATAAAATTTGTAAAATTCTAAGGCACGGATTTTTAGATATGTTATATTAAAGTTTGCATTCCAATTATACCCCTAAAAAAATAGGATAATAAGGAGTTATAGTAATTGGACAAAAAAGGAGGGATATTTTTGGTTTTTCGGCCCTAACCATTTCCAATATTTTTGTTTCAATTTGATGACTTAGGATTTACAAAAAATTGGCCATAAAGGTCCTCCCTCGCTTCGCTCGGTCGGCCCAATAATACTCCTCAAATTAGACTAATCAAGGATAAATCATACAAAGCTTTTGGTTGACAACCTAGCCACAAGCTGGGCTCCAACTCTTCTTTGGATAGCAACACCTAATATATAAAAAATAATTTATAAAATAAAAAATAATTTGGTCAAAGTTTAACATTGACAGTTAACGGTGGGTTTAGGTACCAATCCTTAATTTTTGAAATGTTGGGTACCAAAGCAATGTGTTAGGAAGACTGTCAAATATACACAGAAACAGCACGGGATTGGCTTAAGAAGTTTAGTATAGCATGGGAAGACTACGGCTTCATGTTTGAGCCATTTGCACTAACAAATAGCGAAAAGGGTTTGTTGTGGTACAATGTGATTGTTTCTTGTTATGACTCTGAAACTAATACTTTGAGAAAGCCAGATGAGATTATTAAGAAACTCAAGGATGATTTTTATAAAGTGGTATTTACCACCACTCGAGCAACTTCTCACGTTAATAGCCTCGTTTCGTGCTCCTGAGGAGTTAGAAAAAGAAAAACTTACTGCTACTACTACTAGGTAATAATCAAGTTAGCTTCAATTGCAATATATCCTTAGTTACAATATGCTGCTCGAAAAATGTAGATTCCCTCTCTTCTATTTTTGGTACATGTTGCTTTAACAAAATTGAGTGGTTGTGAGCGTTTTGCTTTTGAGAATTCTTTGAAACTAATAAACACAGTTGGATCCAGCAAATTTCGCACAATTTCACGCCTACTAGTTACTACTTCGCTCAAAATGGATGTTTTCATCTCCCTGCAAGTCCAAACTTGTTTTTACATGTTTGTTTGTTGATAGCATCCTTCTCAAAATGCTTCTTTTGTTATGGACTTGCTTTAACAAAGTTTGCCATTTTATGCCTGCTAGTTTGCATCAGCTGTCAAAAGCTCACTATGAAAAGAATTAGCTACTGTTAGAAATGTGGTTGCTGCCAAACTTGGTGATATTGGTAAACATTAGACCTACCATGAAGCATCCCATCCCAGGACTAGTGTATTGAATAAGCCTCGTTTGGGATTGTTTTTTTACCACATGTGAAGCATTTTGTACCAAACTTTTTCCTAAAAATGTGTTTGGTAAAAAAAAAATCATGGGGCAATTTTAATTATCTCAATGCTCAATTATTTTCACATTCCACGTTTGTTTGTACTTGTAGATGATGTTGTGGTGTAAGAAAAGATGCCCATTGCCTGATCTTCAATAGAGATAAATCTTTTGCAATAGTACTGATCTCCATTTAGAAGGAAAAAAAAACTTTACGCGTAGCTCCCTGCGAAAAAATTCTGGGTCACCACGGTCCTACGGATAATAGCCTTTAAAACCTCTGGTGCACAGCCCCTTTTATTGTAGGTGGGAGGAGTATTAATTAGTTCCTGCAAGACCGGTCATGTGTAACAACTGCCTTGTGGGTTGTGGTAGTATTGTATTGAAACTTGAAAGCCAAAAAAAAAGGTGACACTCCCTTCAATTTTGACCAGCCTTGTCAATGAGTTTCCATTTAAGCCGTTGAGATTATCAATGTTGAATTTAAGAGTTTACGCAAGTACATAGTACTGGTTGTTATTTTTCTTTTCCCACCCACATTCATAATCAGTTCATTAATCTGGGAAGATAATCCAATTTAACTAGGGCGTTGTATGTGTTGGTGAAGGCCTTAAATGATAGCAACTTTTTTTTTTTGCTTATTTATACACACACTAGAACCTCTTGCATTTCAACACACAACCCTGCATATTCTCTCATCATCCATAACAATGGTTGCTTCTAGTGTTGTAGATACGCTTGAATTAGCAGTAGAATTCAAAAGCCCGGCTGACAAGTTTTGGGAAGCTCTAAAAACTTGGTCTTCTATTCTTCCTGAGGTTTTACCAGAGACTTATACGAGTATTGAAGTAGTTGCAGATGTAGATGGAGAAAAGAATGGATCTGTTACCCTTTGGAAAATGAATCCAAGTAAGATCGCAGTTTGCTCACAACTTTTTTTTTCCTTCCAAATTTACTGATAGCTTGCAACAAACAACTACTTTGGTAAGGGTCTTGGACCCTTGGTGATGTTGGACCCTTGGTGTAGTCGGATCTGCATGGCACATACATTTCGTCACTAATAAGGTTTTTTTTTTTTTTTTTTTTGGTTTGTTTGTTTATGTGTAGGTACATTGATTGATGGGGCTCCTGTTATGATGGAAGAGAAGTAAAAATTAGGAAGTGTATTGGGGAGACTTACGAAATCCGAGCCGCTATGCGTAATACGGAATCTACACAAGCAATGAAACACAATGCGGAAAATACACAACTACGACGATATAGAAACAATCACACAACACCAAGGATTACGTGGGAAAACCCCTCCAAGGTGAAGGGTAAAAAACCACGGGCAAATCTTCCACTATAATCAATAATGGGTTACACACAATTCTCCCAATTTGGGGATAACAACAACTTCAAGGTGCATATAGCACTTGGATAACCAATTTGCCTAATTACACTCACCACTAAGGTGGATCAACAATTCATTCACCTAAATAGGTAAGATTCACTATCAATTGAGAATAGGAAAAATAAGAGATACTTACTATTAGGATTTGAACAAACCCTAGATTTTCCCCTTTTGAAGAGATGTGGAAATTGATCAATCAATCTTCACCACCCTAACAAATATATCCTTAGATAAGAACCCTTTCTTCTTCTTCAAAGATTAACTTCAAGATCTCACCAAAAAATCAAATCTAATGGTGGCTTTACCTCTCTTTCTCTCCCTCTCTCTGTACCTCCTTTTTCTTTCTCAAATTTGAGAAGATGAACCCGTGAGACAAAAATGTCTCCTGATGCCTTTTGTTATATCCTAACAAAGGCACCTACTATCTTCCTCCCTTAAATGGTTAAGGGGATACACTTGTTGTTGGACCATAAGTTGTGGACCGGCCCAATAATCTCCCCCTCACGACTTATGGTGAGGTACCCGTCACCATCAAACCTGCCCTGCTGCAGAAATACACATGCTTGTACTTTGGTAGCGACTTTGTCATCATATCAGAACCATTCTCGTCTGTATGGATCTTCTCAATATGCAAGACCTTCTCATCGAGAACTTCTTGTGTCCACTGGTACCTAATATTGATGTGCTTGGTCCTCGAGTGAAAACTCGAATTCTTTCTGAGATGGATGGCACTCTGGTTATCACAATAAACGATGAACCTTTTTTGCTTTACACCGAGTTCTCTAACAAACCTCTTCATCCATATCATCTCCTTGTAACTCTCCGTAGCTGCAATGTACTCTGCCTCTGTAGTAGATAATGCCACACATCTTTGTAACTTGGACTTCCAAGACACAGCTCCCCCTGCATAGGTAAATAAGTAACCCGAGATGTAGACTTGAGGCTTTCTTGAGCACCTGCCCAATCTGAATCTGTGTAACCCACTAACTCTGGCTTATCACTACCATAGCACAAACACATATTAGAAGTACCCCTTAGATACCGTAGTATCTATTTCACCGCTTCCCAATGCTCCATACCAGGATTTGATAGAAATCTGCTTACTATTCCAACTGCGTAAGCTATATCTGGCCTTGTACATACCATGTCATACATCAAACTACCAACTGCGGACGCATAAGGAATTTTCTCCATCTTCCGTTTCTCAACATTATTCACAGGACATTGATCACGAGTTAACTTAAAATGGTTTGCAAGTGGACAACTTACCGTCTCAGCCTTGTCCATGTTGAATCTTTTCAACACCTTCTTAATATAGTCTTCTTGTGATAGCCACAACTTCCTTGCTTTCCTATCACGAGAGATTTGCATGCCAAGAATACGCTTTGATGCACCCAAGTCTTTCATCGCAAAAGACTTGTTCAGATCCGACTTCAACCTATCGATCTTCTTCTTATCTTTTCCAACAATAAGCATGTCATCAACATATAGGAAAAGAATAAGAAAGTCACCATCAGAAAATTTCTGAATGAATACACAATGATCTGAATTGTCCTCTTGTAGCCATGTCCCTTCATGAACGATTCAAACTTCTTGTACCATCTTCTAGGAGCTTGATTCAAACCATATAGACTCTTCTTTAGCTTGCACACCATGTGTTCTTTGCCTTTGACTTCAAAACCCTCGTGTTGTGCCATATACACATCTTCCTCCAACTCACCATGAAGAAATGTTGTCTTGACATCTAGTTGTTCTATCTCAAGATTCAAACTAGCTGTTAATGCCAAGACAACCCGAATAGAAGGAAATCTCACCACTGGTGAGAAAATCTCGTCAAAGTCAACACATTTTCTATATTCATAACCCTTCACAACTAAGTGTGCTTTGTACCTAGGTTGTGAGTTACCATCTTCAGTCTTGATTCTATACACCCACTTGTTCTTCAGTATTTTTTGGTTCTTGGGCATGTCAACCAAATCAAAAGTGTGGTTCTCATTCAAAGAGCCCACCTATTCTTTAAAGGATTTCAACCACTTATGACTTTCAGGAACACTGAGAGCTTCTTCATAAGACTCTGGTTCACTTGCATCTGTGAGCATCACATATTCATGTGGTGTATACTTCGTTGAAGGTAATCTGGTCCTGCTGGATCTTCTCAACTCAGCTTCTGGTTGTTGTTGTTGCACTTCTTGCTCAACATCAACCACTGGAACATCTTCATAAGCTTCATCTTCATTATTTTGTTCTTATTCTTGTTCTTCATTACCATTACCATCAACATCATCATCACGTTGTTCAAAAGAAGGAAAACTGGATTTGGATCCAAGAACATGTCTTCTTGAAGCTTTGGCATTTCGATCTTTTCAAAGTCTTCAATAGTTTGGTCTTCAAGGAATACTGCATCTCTACTTCTGATAACCTTCCTGTCAACTGGATCCCAAAATATGTAACCAAGCTTCTCTATTCCATAGCCTAGGAACACATATTGCTTCTCCTTGTCATCAAGCTTTGACCTCTGATCTTTTGGGATATGAACAAATGCCCTTCAACCAAACACTCTCAAGTGATCATAAGTAGGCTCTTTGTCTCTCCAAACCTTCTCTTCTACTTCTCCATCTAGCGGTCTTGAAGGTGATCGATTGATCAAGTACACATCAGTATTCATTGCTTCACCCCAAAAATGCTTCTGCAACTTGGAATGATCGATAACATGCACATAATTCTCTCAAGAATAGTGCAGTTCATCCGCTCTGCAACACCATTATGTTGTGGAGTCTTCGGTACTGATTGCTCATGACGTATACCCATGATCTTTCAATACTCTTCAAGTGGCCCAATGTACTCTCCCCCGTTGTCAGAACAAAGGCACTTCAAGGTTCTACTTGTTTCTCTTTCCACCATGCTGTGAAACATCTTGAACACAGGAACAACATCATCTTTGGTCTTGATTTCATATGACCAAACCTTCCTTTAAGTATCATTTATGAAAGTAACAAAGTAAAAGGCACCACCAAGTGTTTTGACCCTTAAAGGTCCACATACGTCAGAATGAACAAGATCAATAATACCATAATTACGCTTGGGTAAAGCTTTATGAAAAGAAACTCTAGTTTGTTTACCAACTAAACAATGAGTGCACTTACCCAATTGCATACCTTTCTCGGAAATACTTGTCTTTTGGTGAGGATTTGAATTCCTTTCTCACTAAGATGACCAAGTCTTCTATGCCACAGCTCGGAGGTTGAATCTTTGCCAGCAACATTCAACTCACCTTTCAACACCTTCACTTGTGTCTTATACAATGTGCCACATTTATTTCCTCTTGCAATAACCATGGAGCCCTTGGTTAGCTTCCATTATCCATCACCTAAGTGATTGTTGTACCCTTCATCATCTAACACTCCTGGTGACATTCGATTCAAACGAAGATCCGGTGCATGTCGCATATTTCTGAGAACCAATGTGCAGCCAACACTTGTCTCGACCTTCACATCACCCATTCCTACAATATCCGAAACACCACTGTTTCCCATTCTAACTGAACCAAAATCACCAGCCTTGTAGGAGATAAACACGTCTTCTCGAGGAGTAGCATGATAGGATGCACCTAAATCCATTATACACTCTGAATCAGAAACTGCAGAACTCATATAAACATCATTACAATCAGAGAATGAAGTAATATCACTACTTTTTACCACAACTGTAACATCATTGACTTGTCTGTCATTTACATTTCCTTCCCTTGGTTCTTGCATCAGCTTCCTACATTCATTTGAATAATCCATGTCTTCACTAGACTTTGATTCACTTTTTGACTTTCCACGGTCAAGAGCTTTGCCACAAGCATATTTCTGATCATATAACTCCTCTAACTTCGTCCACAAAGAATATGCTAGTTTCTCACTAGACACGTGTGGACTAATATAATCATCAACCCATTGTAGAATGAAACTAATAACTTTATGATTAGCAACACTCCACATTTTGTCTTCTATCTTCTTAGGATTTACTCCCTTGCTCTCTATTGGACCATAGAGATCTTCACAATATAACCAATCTTCCATCTTCGCCTTCCATATCACATAGTTCTCACCGGTCAAAACGACCATTCTATTACTAGTGCTAGCTTTCGTCATCACGCACGATTAGCTCAACCCAAAATCTCTGATACCACTTGTTGTGGGAGACTTACGAAATCCAAGACCCTATGCGCAATACGGAATCCACACAAGCAATGAAACTCAATGCGGAAAATACAAAACTACGACGATATAGAAGCAATCACACAACACCAAGGATTACGTGGAAAAACCCCTCCAAGGTGAAGGGTAAAAAACCACGGGCAAACCTTCCACTATAATCAATAATGGGTTACTCACAATTCTCCCAATTTGGGGATAAGAACAACTTTAAGGTGCATATAGCACTTGGATAACCAATTTGCCTAATTACACTCACCACTAAGGTGGATCAACAATTCATTCACCTAAATAGGTAAGATTCACTATCAATTGAGAATAGCAAAAGTAAGAGATACTTACTATTAGGATTTGAACAAACCCTAGATTTTCCCCTTTTGAAGAGATATGGAAATTGATCAATCAATCTTCACCACCCTAACCAATAGATCCTTAAATAAGAACCCTTTCTTCTTCTTCAAAGATTAACTTTAAGATCTCACCAAAAAATCAAATCTAATGGTGGCTTTACCTCTCTTTCTCTCCCTCTCTCTGTACCTCCTTTTTCTTTCCCAAATTTGAGAAGATGAACCCATGAGACAAAAATGTCTCCTGATGCCTTTTGTTATAACCTAACAAAGGCACCTACTACCTTCCTCCCTTAAATGGTTAAGGGGATACACTTGTTGTTGGACCATAAGTCGTGGACCGGCCCAACAAAGTGTGGATGAGGTAACCAAAATAATAACTTATAGTGTTATTGGTGGTGATTTACTAAAGCTTTACAAAAGTTATGAGCCTAATTTCTCACTTATTCCCAAGATTAGTACTAGCACTAGTGCTAAAAATGAAGTTGATGATGATATTGATATTGTTGATGATAAAGTTGAAAAAAAAGGATGAAAAAGAGGGAGGAGGTACTGTAAAGTGGTCGCTGAAGTATGAGAAAGTGAATGAGATGGTTCATGAAGCTAACATGGTCAAGTCCATGATCTACAAGACTATACTCATTTTGGATGAGCATGTCCTCTCTAAACAAAATGAAGTGGTCGAGCAAGATAAGCATATTCTCTCTAAACAAAACGAGGTCGAGCAAAAAGAACAGACAGAAGTGATAACTGATTGAAAAAGGATGAGCAAATTAAAATCTTGTGTCTCCACTATTATCATGTTTATCAATATAAGCATTTATAGCTTAATGGATGTTGTTATGTTTTCAACTTACACAATAAGTTAGGAAATCTTTCCATAAAATTCTTAATATTAAAATTTTGCAATATTGTTTATTTTGTTCTCCTACTAGTGGATTATTTGCAAAATAATAAATGACCTGATAGTTTGAAATAAATTTTTACACCTACAAAACAGAATAAAATTGACAAAAATATACTGGGCATATTCTTAAAGTTTTCAACCATACCAACATAGCTCTCATGCATAAGGGTTTCTTTTGCTGAGCTTTTTTTTTTTTTTTTTGGCAAACTATAAACTTATTTATTAAAGATAATAGAGTTTGAGTTATCAGCTACATGCCCAAATTGGCTATTAACTTTAGGATCATACCAAGTATTAACATTAGTGGTATTCAATCTATTCAAACCTCCCGGAACTAGGATCGTATTTCCTTCTTCATAGTTCAAATTTTCAAAAAATCATCTTTTCGCGCTATCCTTTGGAACACTCCTAGCCATGTCACCATTTCTTCTCCATAAGACCTGATCTTGGTTATTTCTTCCGCTTCTACTGATTGTGTCAACATTATCGATATAGCCTTGATTTGTTTCTTCCCCTCTGTCCACATTCTGACAAATCTCTCTGATAGCATCCCTTCTATTAGTTATCCCTGGTACCATTTCCGTATTCTGTAAGAAATTATAAGTAGAACTAGCACCCGTCTGTGAGTGTTGATCAACTTTACCCAAGACTTCAAACCAGTTCTGCATGTTTCTTGCTTCCTTTTCTGTCCAAGACCGGTCTCTTTCAAAAGTGTTTCTAAGCTTATACATATTTATGAGAACATGATTAATTAGTACATTGTTACATATCTTGATTTGAATCGACGAAAAGTTTCTAACCACTTTGTAGAATTTAGCTTCCTGTACATAACTAGTTAAGTCTACATTTTCTCCCCAAAAAGTTGAGTCTTCAGAGGACTCCCAATTCTGTGATATGACTGTAGCTTTTCCACATTCTATACTTGTTCGCCACTTCATTACAATCACGATGGTCTACCTACGATCATCATTGTTTACTCCAGACGGTGCACTGATGCACCTGCCTCCTTTGAAATTTCCTGTCATACCAGTAGCATACATGATCAGAAAGTTGTTAGAATCATTTTTCTTATTGACCACAGCTATATAAACCAAAACATTCTCTTTGTCTTCATTCTTCATCTGTTTAGAATCTTTATACTCTTTTTTCCTTTTTTCATCTGATTTGTTGTCGATCTAGCACAAGGTGTCTCGTTTTTGAAAGCCTTTTGGCACCTAGCTTTCCACACAAACCACATAGTAATAGCACACAAATTATCCCAGTTAACATCCTCATTTTTTAAATTCTTTTTGTTTTTGACCCAGTTTGTAATCCACCTATTTAAGTTGTTATCTTTAGTCTTGACTCTATTGGTTTTGTATGGCAGACATTTCCACACATTTTTAATAAAATCACAGTGCATAAAAAGATGCTTTGTACTTTCAATACCAGAATTGCAAAGATGGCATTTATTATTGATGTTAGGCATGATATTACATATTCTATCTCCCACAGGGAGGACCAACTGGAGACATTTCCATAGAAACATTTTGATCCTAGGAAAGAGGTTCATCTTACAGAGTCTTTTCCAAGGAAAAGATCTGCTCAAGTTAGGGTGGTTACTACCACTGTTTTCAATTATCTTATTGTACACAGAGCTCACAGTAAAATCAGCATGTGGAGTATAACGCCACATAAGTTTATCCTTGGAATTAAAATTGAACTTCAGGTTAAGAATTTTCTTGATAATATGTATTTCAAAACAAATTTTTAGTTTGTTAAGGTCCCATCCAGTTGCTTGTTCATTGAACAAGTATTTCACTTTCCTGAACCTATGAGTCACATCAATGTTCACATGTTTAATTAAGATAGATTCACCTGGAATCCATCTATGATTCCAAATGTGAATATCTTCACCATTATTAACTTTCCAGTAGCTACCATTTCTAAGATTTTCAAAACTCTTCGCGATTCCTTTCCATAACCAAGAGTCAGAGACCTTGGCTTTATAACTATTGTTTAAGATATCACTATTATGGAAATATTTCAGCCTAAGGATAGTCGTCCACAGGGATTTGGGATAGGTTACTGTAGGTGTAAATTATCCACAGGGCTAGGTGGAAATATCTTAAGTTATGATACACCCAAGAATGAAGAGACGAGAAGCATAGAATAAAGACTGCCAGGCGCGAGATTTAAGAAGCCACGTGGATTGGGCATGATTTCTCTGTAACTGTCGGAAAAGACTCGACTCCAGGCTTCTAACAAGACCTGATAAGATAATACGCGGTGGGTCAAACGAGGAGCGATAGTCAAATGGATAAGAAGATATATACGTGTCACATCGGCCAACTTCAAGGGCGATAGACGAGAAGGGCGACATCGTTCCATGAGAACAACCTAAGGAATCGGCTCGGACGAGAGACAGGCGAAGGAATTAAAATACATCGTCCACATGCACAGAAGAAAGGACGACATAAGCTGGCCTGACCACAGAACTTCAGATTAGATGTAATGTGACCAACACCTTAGTATGGTTGTATGTAACCCTTCCTATAAATAGAGGAACTGATATCTAAGAGAGGTAGGTTGTAATTTTTGGGAGGAGAGAGACTTGATATCACACCAAGGAAGAAGAAAGTGAGAAGTGAGTTGATCGTGTAAGTGAGTTTGGGGTTAAGAGAAACACATTTGTAACACTTTGAAGTAATAACATTCACCATTTTACCCCCGTGGACGTAGGTAATCATACCGAACCACGTATATCTTGTGTCCATTGTTGAGTCTTTACTTTCATTTGAATGAGTAGAAGGTTTCTATCCTTTGGATGTAGCTTATAGTAAAATGCATCTACATTCTGGCGCCGGCTAAGGGGATCCGACTAAGATCTCCGGATACCTTGCCTAGTAGGCCTTCAGGGATGATCAAAAGCTCCTAATTACACGTTAACGTGTTGTAGTTGAAGCTAGGATGAACTTTGTTGGCCGAAATGATTGTTGTTTTAAGTTATTTACTATGTGTGTAAAGTTACAACAGTAACAGCGTCTCCACCAAGCGTAGTAGAGCTATCGTTTTTTCGCCCACCAACAGTTTGATCGGCAGTGAATCTTCATAAGCTCACCGGCGACTAACAGTTCGGGTTAGAAGCTATGGAGAGAATCTGCTGAAAGGATGACTACTTTTTTTTGATGATTGAGTGAATTTTAGTGATTAAGTAAGTTGTTGAGTGTTCGGAATTACAAAAAGTTTGCGTTTTAGATGTATCCCCGTGCGATAAGCTGTCAACCGTGTGGAGTTTTTCCCGGCGATGTATCATTGGTCATCGGAAAGGTCATAAGGAGAACCCGGGAAGGATGGTCATAATTAGACTTGGAGAAAATGGAGTTTGTAAAAGCTTGATTCGATCCTTGGGGTTGCGTGCCGTACTCTTTTAAGCATCACGTGCATAAGATTAATGATTTGGAGCATATAGAATAAAGGACAAACTAAATTAAATGCATAGATCGGGTACTGAAAGCGACGTCGTACGGAGTAATAGAGACGAAGAAGTACTGAAAGCGACGTCGTACGGAGTACAGTCTTCCACATATTCACCATAGGGTCAAAATAAGGTAGATAGGCGGAACCCACCTGATAATCGGAGTAGTAGTAATTGTGGTGTCAGTCAAACTTTTTCATCTTATTGTTTGAACTTTTCGTTTGTAAAAAACAGGTCAAAGTAAGGTGTTCTTTGTATTTGATGAAGTATGTAGGGACGATACTCGACTCACCGAGTATTTTTCCTGATGGCTAGCGCTTTAGGAGCAGGAAGGATGTTGAGGAATCACATGATAACTAGAAGCAGCATGCAGGCAGGGGTAACTGGGCCGAGGCAAGATGACAGTCGACAATCACCGCCCGAGGAATCTCATGCATCTGCACGAGGCATGTCAATTGTTGATGATGAAGTGGATCTGGGGCGAGATGATAACACCCTACCATTGGACCAGGTCATCTTGACCCAGAGAAGAGTGGACTAGGATGACGGACTCACAGCCTTAGATACCGATGACGATGAGGAATCGCTTACAGCACAAGCCCAGCGACAACGAGCAAGGCAGCAAGCCGAGTACCATGAATCCTTAGGAAGGGAGCAAGAACGTCTCAGAAAGATTCAATTGGGGCGAGGAGCATCTAGCAACATCGGCCCTGCACCTACCTACACAACCGGTCATGCAACTGGTCTGATACTACTCCCACCAACATCGGTACCACTACCGCCTCGGCCACACCACCCTAATGGACACTCTAGCCATGAAAGCACAGACCCGACACTCTTAGCCATTTTAGAAAGTCAAAGAAGGCAGTAGGCGGCTTTAAGGGAGCTCTAGCAGCGGAATATCGCCTTGAAATTCGAAAATTATCAGTTGAGGAATCAGCGGACTAGATCAATAGGTTCGTCAAGCCGAGGAACGTCGAGTCGTCATGACCGATCAGGTCAATCACCACCTATGATGGGTCCAAGCAACCTTAATCGGTCCTGGATATTAGGTCAACCACCACCACCTCCCGTACCCCCCCCCCCCCCCCCACAAAGATATGGGCCACCCGAGGACTCGTCCATTGACGAGGAAGGGATGAACGACAAGATCGAGCAACAGAAGCAAAGATCGTGGAATTGGAGGAAAAAATCAAAGAGCTCTCGGGTGGAAGCGAATAAAACAAATTGGCAGAGATTATGAGCGAAGCCGAGAAGAGGCCTTTCTCTTAAGAACTCGAGCAAATGCCATTCCCCCTAAAATGTTCTTTAACTACATTTCCTTCTAGATTCGACGAAACATGAGATACGATCGAGCACCTAAAGATGTACACCATGTCATTGATCCAGTGGAAGAACAACCTTGTAGTCATGTGTAAATTCTTTCCAGCTAGCCTGGAAGGAGAGGCACAAGATTGGTTTTATTCGCTCCCACCTGGGTTGATTAACGGGTATGATATACTAGTCGAGGCCTTCCTTGAGACCTAAATGCACAACAGCCGACCTCGACCAAGAATGAACAAGCTGTTTACCCTCTCCCGAAGATTCAGAGAGCCCTTAAGAACCCTGACTGATAGATGAAGGAAACTATGTACTGAAATCGGAAAAGTACTAGTGTATCAAGCCATTTTTGGGTTTGAAAATGCGTTGGGGAGATCGGACCCCATCTGGATATCCATGTTCTCCGAAAAACCGAAAACCTTAAAGGAGATGAGAAGGATGCAAGAGCATTACATCACCCTGGAAGAAATACAGGCCGAGTCAAGAGATAGAGGAGTAAAGGAAGCCAGTGATGAAGCTGGTATGGAAGCCAAAACGGTCACAAACGATCCTACTAGGCATCCACAAAAGAGATCGGATCCTCCCCCGAGGAGCAGTCAGAAGAGAGAGTAGATGGCTAAAGGGAAGAAGCCGAGACAGGAAGCCCGATCATATACCCCCCCTGAATTCTTCCTTGGAGGAAGTGTTTAACGAAGTCGAGAATAGGAACGATATCAACTACCCAGCGTCAAGGGGAGTCCAAATCCAAGAGACCAGTGATCACCCCGAATACTTCCACTACCATCAATATAGGGGCCATTCCACTAACAACTGCCGAGAAGTAAAAGATATTGTACAACATCTCATCCGAGATGGGTATTTGAGGCAGTTCGTCCGACAACCACCTCGGCCGACGGCAACACCCGATGTGCTGGTTCATCAAGTTCGTATCGATAGGACGACTCAGTTCGTGGGTACCATTTCATACTCATCTATTCAAGGTTATGCTCTCGGCCTGGTAATCACCTCTAGAATCCACAAAAGGGACCGCGATGGTAAAGAAATATTTAGCGTAGCCAAGGCATTACCTATGGAACCTTGGATGGTGCAACCCATTTCGTTCTCGGCCAAGGATGTCCCAGCGAACGGACAAGCACACAGCGATCCCCTGGTTATCACCTTATTAATCGAGGATTGGGGAGTGAGGAGGATTCTGGTGGATAGCGGGAGTTCAGTCGAGGTGTTATTTTACGATACGTTCAGAAGAATGAAACTATCAGACGACGTAATCGTCCCCTCAACATATCACATCTACGGATTTAATGGCACAGTAACCATCCCTAAGGGCGAAGTAACTTTTATAGTTTCAGATGGTGGTGGCTACCTTGACACACTAACCACCTTTTGTGTGGTCGACGTCGCCTCACCTTATGAAGCAATTATTGGGAGACCTTGGATCGCTGGGATTAAAGGGGTGGCATCAGCATATCATCAGAGATTAAGGTTCCCGACTTACAAGGGAATAGCTTAAGTTGTGGGCGACACTCAAACGGCGTGACAATGCATACAGGTTGACACTGAAATCAATGAAAATCGGCGGGCTCAACAAAGACAAAAGAAGAAGGAAGCCAAGGAGGTTAAAGTTGTAGAGGAATTGGAGGAGATTATTTCACAAGTGGTCATGGCATATGAGACCCAAGATAAAGATCCTTTATAGCAATCAAAGGAAGCGGCTCTATTCCGAGAAGCCAAATCAAATTTCTCAACAGTTGAGCCTACTCAGGAAGTAAACTTGGGGACGGTAGAGGAGCCGAAGGTAGTAAAGATCGGGGCACTTCTATCGGACGAGCAAGCAAGTCAACTCACGACGGTATTAAGGGAAAATTTAGAAGCATTTTCCTGGGAAGTACGCGATTTAGAGGGCATCGACCCAAAGGTCAACTGCCACCACTTAAAGATTGATCCAAAGTTCAAACCAGTCAGGAAAAAAATGAGGCGTATCGCGCCAGAATTACAGGCAGCAGTAGAGGCCGAGCTAAAGAAGCTACAAGAGTCCGGAATAATCAGGAAATCCCATTACCCACAGTGGATATCTAACATGGTCGTAGTGCCAAAAAAATAAATGAGAAGTCAGAATATGTATTGATTTTAGTGACTTGAACAAAGCCTGCCCGAAGGACAGCTTCCCCCTTCCCAGCATATATCAACTAGTAGAATCGATAGTCGGATATGAGGCGATGACCCTAATGGATGGATACATGGGCTATAACCAAATACCGATGGCGTCCGAGGACCAGGAGCGTACTTCCTTCTTCACACCAAGGGGACTGTATTGTTACATCAAGATGTCATTCGGACTTAGAAATGCTGGAGCGACATATCAGAGATTTGTAGGCAATATATTCGAAGACAAGATCCATAACACCATTGAAGGTTACGTAGACGACATGTTAGTCAAGAGTCGCCGAGCTAAGGATCACATCCGAGACCTTCATGATATTTCTCAGACGATGAGGAAACACAAGATGAAAATTAACCCTGCCAAGTGCGACTTTTGGGTTACATCCGGGAAGTTCCTAGGGTATATCATCACCCCCAGAGGAATAGAAGCAGATCCCGAGAAGGTTAGGGCCGTCCTAGAAATTCCATCTCCCGCGACAGTAAAAGATGTGCAGAAGCTAAATGGTTGTATAGCAGCATTGGGGCAATTTGTATCACGGTCAACGGACAAATGTAAGGCCTTTTATGACATTTTGAATAAAGGAGAAAAATTTCAATGGACGGATAACAACGAAGAGGCCTTTCAAAACATCAAGTTACACCTAGCTAGCCTCCCGGTTCTGCAGAGGCCCGAGCCAACATAAGTTCTTACCATATACCTAGGGGAGACGCCATATGCCATTAGTGATGTATTAGTAAAGACAGAGGGGAATGTAGAGAAGCCCGTATATATCACCAGCAAGACATTAAGCCCGGCCGAGAAAAGCTATACTAGAATGGAGCAGATGGTACTTGTGCTAGCCTTTTCCGCTTCTAAACTCCGAACATATTTTCAAGCTCATCGTATACGGGTGCTCACCAAATCGCCTATCGAAGTAGTTTTGGACAGTGCAGGGCGATCAGGAAGAATCTATAAATGGGGAGCCGTAATCAAACTGTATGATGTCGTGTACGAGACAAGAACGACGATCAAAGGGCAGGTAGTGGCCGACTTCTTGGAGGATTTCCCCCTTAGTGATGAACACGAGGTGGAAGATATACCTGGGATGATGGAAGAACAAGAAGAGCCTGCTGATCTGCTAGCCGCTAATAGTCCTACACGGTGGGAGGTTTTCGTCGATGGGGCATCGAACAAGGAGGGATCGGGCCTCGGGCTAGTATTCACCACTCCAGAGGGGAGGAAGATGGTACATTCATTCAGACTAGAATTCAAGGAAACAAACAACGTCACCGAGTATGAAGCGGTAATCCATGTTTAAAAATAATTGTGGAAATAGGGTTGCAAGAGGTCCGCTTGAAAAGTGACTCACAATTGGTGATCCGGCAAATTATGGGCCAATATGCTACACACGATCATGTGCTGCAAAGGTATTGGGAGCTCGCCCAGTTTTACATCAACCAAATACCGAACATTAAATTATGCCACATTTGTCGGAAAGATAACAGGCACTCGGACGCTCTATCGTACATCGCCTCACAACTAGTAGACCCCATCATTGAAGGCATTCGTGTTATGAGTCTCCTTACCCAGTCTATCCCAGAAACACCCGAAGTACGGATCGATGTTGCTATTAACACAGCCGAGCGATACAAAGAAGTCGATTGGAGAAATCCCATACATCAATATCTGGAGACGAGCGAACTACCCAAGGGTCGGCCCGAGATAATTAAAATCAAAAGTAAATCGGGCGCATACGAGTTAAGGGAATGGATTTTATATAGGAAATCTTACTTGGGACCACTCCTACGATGTTTGAGCAAAGAAGAGGGCCACATAATCCAACATGAATTACACTATGGAGCCGTCGGAAGTCACAGCTCCGGGAGAAGTTTATCGGCGAAGGCAAAGACAATGGGCTACTTTTGGATGTACATGAACAAAGATGCAAAGCAAATGGCGAAAGCTTGTGAAGAATGTCAGTATTTCAGGAAGAAAATCCATGCTCCAGGAGTACCTTTAAACTCAATTATAAGACCGTGGCCCTTTGCTAAGTGGGGAATAGATATTGTCGGACTGTTGCATGTAGGAACAGGGCAAAGGAAGTATTTGATCGTGGCCACGGATTACTTCACCAAATGGGTAGAAGCTGCGCCGCTAAGACACATCCGAGACAAAGATGTCTTCAAGTTTATCTGGGAACATATCATTTGCCGCTTTGGGGTCCCCGCAGCTATCGTCTCCGATAATGGAAAACAACTACAAGGAGAGAACATTGATCTTTTGTTCAACACTTACAACATCAGGAAGAGTAAAGCTACCCTGATCTACCCCCCAGAGTAATGGGCAAGCCAAGATTACTAACAAAACCATCGCTGATAACATGAAGAAGAAATTGTATGAGGAATACGGTAATTGGTGTGAGGAGCTATATAATGTTCTATGGGCATACATAACTACATGAAGGGAAGCTATGGGATTCTCTCCGTTTATGCTTAGTTACGGAACCGAGGCGATTCTACCTACGGAAGGAATGATCCCTACCACAAGGACAGAATCTTGGGGACGAAACATATCGTCCGATCTAATTCTGGCAAAACTCGACGATTTGGAAGAAACAAGAGAGATGGCACTACAAAAAATGGAGAACTATCAAAGGAGATTACAGCGAGAATACAACAAGCGTGTCCGACCAAGATAACTTCACCCAGGACAACAAGTGTTGAAGTTTTTGGCTGAGTGGGAGCAAGACAAAAATGGCGGAAAATTAGCACCAAAGTGGGGCGGGCCATATATAATTGCGCCTAAGACAGGCGAGGGATCATATAGACTACTGCGACTCGACGGAACGAAAGAACCCAAACCACGGAACATCAAATATTTGAAACTCTACTACCCCTGAAGGGAGATGCGGAGAAAAGGTAAGCATACTTGTCTTCTATATCTTTAAAACCGTGAGGGGTATGAGATAGGGCATGAGCGACTAATAGTCATTCGTACTTGGGGCAAAGCCAGTGTGGAAGTGCCGAGGTGACTTACACTCGAATGGTCATTCGTACTCGGGGAAAAGCCAGTGTGGAAGTGCCTAGGTGACTTACACTCGAATGGGCCTTCGTACTCGGGGAAAATCCAGTGTGGAAGTGTCGAGGTTCCTTACAGTCGCCTGGATATTCGTACTCGGGGCAGTGGAAGTGTGCAAGTGCCGAGGTAGCCTAAGGGTTCTGGTGGTTGGAAACCAGTTCCAAAGGTTGTTAAGACGCGAGGTCTTCTCAGCTAGGTGGCCTACTTACATTTGAAAGGTCGCCCCCATCGCAGGTGGCTGTGTCCACTTTCCCGAGCTTGGTTGGTCGATAACCGCTCGGGGATATCGGGCCTAGAACTAGGTTGACTGGTACCCTTCCACTGAATCCAAGAGATAGTGATGAGATACCCCATCCGGACATGGCATTGGGCCCGATGACCCTCCTTGTTGGGTGTGTTCGACAGAAAAGGTTAAAATACTAACGTACACAATTAACAATTGCAGGAACGACATGCGAAACAAAAGCTAAATCGATAGCGTCATACGCCCATTAACAAAGTATGGAGAGTGTAAAGAAACCATACGAAATGAAAAGTACGAGTAAAACGGAAAGCATCGGCGACGCAGTACCCCCCAATTAAACAAACAAGCAGTGTTTCAAAGGTAAAAAGGGGAAGAGGTGTTCAAAGCGATTTACAACCCAGAACAAAGGGTGAATTAGTGACGCAACACTACAAAAATAGAAATCAAGCCTTGGGAGGAATCGCGCCATCCCTCTTTAAAGAGACCTCGCACCGTTTATTCTTGACCCACTCCTTGATGCCCATTCGAACCTTCTCATCCACCTCCTCTGCATGAGCGATGCGATCCTCCTCGAGTTTCTGGGCAGTTTCCTTGGCATCGGCCAGCTTGGAACCCAAATCGGCCTCGACCTGCTTCAATCGACGGACTTCTAGATCCAACTCCTGAGAATGTTTCTGCTCGGCTACAGGATCACAAAGATAGAGCATTATTCAGTAAACACGGTTTAGCAATTTTGCAAGAATAGGGCGTAATCTAAATCAAAGGAATGGCCTCAACACATCATCTAAGAGACATGAAAAGTCTGGTAACACTGACTGAAGCGACTCTACCGACTTGGAAAACTCATCCCCGGTCTTCGACAACTTCATGGTTAACTCGCTATAATGCTGCTCGTTGAATTCGTTACCGGGGCAATACTTCTTATGTTCACCCCACTCGGCCATTAAGAGGTTGCGCGACACCTGAAGCACCGAAATTTTTGACCTAATCCATTCAAGTTCTCCCACCACTTTGTCAAATTCACCCACTTTGCCCAACAAATCCTTGTTCGCTCGCTCTACTACATCTTTGTCCCTCAAAAGTCATCGGCGATCCTCGTGGAGGTCTCGATTCTGCAACTGTAAAGCGTCTACCCGCTGCTCTAAATTTGTGGCTAAAGCAGCTCTCTCAGCAGCAAGACGTTGAGAAGATCCCAAATGAGCCCGCAAATTGTCTATCTCTGCAGGATCATACTCAAACTTGCGATATCGTTCTAGCTCTCCCTCAAGATTTTTGATCTCCTCAGATTGACGATCTATTTTTTCATCTTTGTTTGCCATTCGCCGATGGAGATTCTCCATTAAATCCTTTTCAATATCCCATTTCCTCTTTAGAATCCTAAACTCCGAAGAAGCGTCTAAACCTATACTAGCTACCTTGGCTAGAAGAAGGTTACCCGACTCAAGATATTGGCACGATAAACTCAATCAACATAAGTTCGAAGTTAAAAAATTATGACATACCTTGGGCATCAGCGAGTTTTATTTCTAGATCGCGCGCGCGACTCCTCTCGTTCTGCAATTGAAGTTGGAGAGACTCTAGCAGCAGCCTTTCTCTATGGCGATTGGCAGCATCCAAGCGTACCCGATTCAGGATCTGACACAAATAAACATGATTAGGCTGAACGCGACAAAAAGGACGGAAGTAATAAAGGGGGCATCACCGAGATAAGTCGAGTTACACACCACCGTGTCAAGATTCTGGGCGATATCTCCATAGTGGGGCACATCATTAAGCATTTCTTCATCAGTATATGCTCCGAAGTCGGGGGAAGTCGGCGCCCCAAGAGAATTCATGATAGGACCCGAGACGGTAAAAGAGGTTTCGACACCAGACGAGGACCCACCAGTAATCTGGGGAAGACGATGAAATACTTTCGATTCAGCATTAACAGCATTTCCTGGCTCGGGTGCCTTCAGGGGTTCTTGTTTGTTGGCCAAAACAAGATTAACGACCACCTCTGTACTGACACTCTCGCCCATCTCCTGCCCCTCGCCCTGGTCACCCGAGAGAGCATCTCCGAATAGGTCATCTTCATCAGGGATATTGTAGATTGGTTTATGCCTTTGCGGTGGCTTGGAAACCTGCTTTCCCCTAAGAGGATTACACCTATGGGTTTGAGGATCAATCTCCTCTACATCGGCCTCATCACCATCGCGCCTAGGAAATTTATGCACAAGGCTTCTCGTCAGAACATGTGAAGGCAAAAGACTTATAATAAAATCACTATGTTTATTACCTTCCCCTGGTCTTCCTCGACCCTTGTGCTAGCACCTCTTTTCTTCGACGATCCGGCAGTCTTGGTAGAATCGCCCTGAGGTTTTAATAACAACAAAATATCCAATTGGCGTCAAAGCTAACAGAATAGAAATCGAGAAAAGAGGAAGGAGACGCATACCTTATTAGCCTTATCATCATTAACAACCCAGAAAAGATAGGGCTCGGCGGGAAAAAGAGGCGACGAGAATCTACCATGTAAAATGGGACCTCGGAAAAGGAGTGGAACTCGGGGATAAATCGGGTCATTAGTATGGAGGGGTCGCCTGTTAGAGCCTTGGCCGAGGGGGTCGGCATCCAGCATCATCCTTTCAACACCTTTGGGCATAGTCCTGTGACGATGAGGACTAGCAGGAAAACCGGAAAGATCACCCAAGGTTGAAGTACCAGCTCGGTAGTTGGCAAGGAAATTGGCAATGATATACCCCTAATCGTCCTCGGGCTTGTAGGTTGACCACTCGGAGGTGGAGCCGTGACCATCCCGGCGAGATCTCTATTCATCCATAATTCGAAAAGTGTTGCCAGTCCACTGAACCAGAGCGCGATAAGGCTTGAGTTGAGAAAGAACCTCATAGTAGAAATGATTATCGGGGTGATACAAAGGAAGACGCAGACCTAACTCCAGTTGTCCTAGAGTAACAACCACACAGTTAGCCGACTGTTCGTGCTTCCCTACGTCGTACTTCTTCAAAACGCTGTTTTGGCCCGAGATCAGGGTAACTTCGTAATTCTGAAGATCGTACTTCTCTTTCAGCTGCTCAATGAACTCTTCGTCCGAGAGATCTTTCACCCTTTTCTCGGACCTGCACGAAATAGAAGGAGAATCATCAGGAAAGATAGACCTCATGGCGCGATCATCATACTTAGAAGGACTATCAAATGAAAATAGGGAAGCAAGGGAAAAAGCGTCAAACTCGAAAAAGAAATCATCGACAGACCTTTTTTCAGTCATGGAGGGAGAAAAAGCCATGGACGCGAACGGTGCAGAACTGAGAAATCGTTGAGGAAGGCTGGGACGACGAGAATGTAACCACATCTACTTTGACAATCGATGAGGAGAAAATGAGAGAATAAAATCAAGAAAACAAGGACTTTTATAAGAAGAAAGCGGTGAATAAATCTCGAAGAGAAGGTTGCAGCGGCGGGGAACTAGAAAGGAAATGGTAAAGAAGAAGAAATAGAAAAGGAAGTGGGCTATTTAAAGAGGAGAAGTTGTAACCGACACCAACGGTTACAGGTAATAAAGTGGATTTAAGGGGGTACTGCGTGACGGAATTTGCGGCATGGACGAGGACGTGGGCAGATGGGACGACTTTCTTCCACTCGTGTCTGCCACACGAGCGAAAGAAGGGGCATAAATGTAGGTGTAAATTACCCACAGGGCTAGGTGGAAATATCTTAAGTTATGATACATCCAAGAATGAAGAGACGAGAAGCATAAAATAAAGACTGCCAGGCGTGAGATTTAAGAAGCCACGTGGATCGGGCATGATTGCTCTGAAACTGTCGGACAAGACTCGACTCCAGGCTTCTAACAGAGCTGATAAGACAAGACGCGGTTGGTCAAACGAGGAGCGATAGTCAAATGGATAAGAAGATATGTGTCACATCGGCCAACGTCAAGGGAGATAGACGAGAAGGGCGACATCGTGCCATGAGAACACCCGAAGGAATCGGCTCGGACGAGAGACATGCGACTTGATATCACACTAAGGAATTAAAATACATCACCCTTGTTAAGATTCTACATATGCAAAGAAGAAAGGACTATTCAAATCATAATATGGCCCAAGATTACAAATATTCTCTTGGAGTTTCTCTCCTCAAGACTCTTTCAACTTAAAAAATACATCATCCTTCTGGATCTATAGATTAGATGTAATGTGACCAACACCTTAGTATGGTTGTATGTAACCCTTCCTATAAATAGAGGAACTTATATCCAAGAAAGGTAGGTTGTAATTTTTGGGAGGAGAGAGACTTGATATCACACTAAGGAAGAAGAAAGTGAGAAGTGAGTTGATTTTTATAGTTGCAGGAATTCCCACACTACACCCTTGTTAAGATTCTACAGAAATCTATTGGAAATCAATTGAACTTCAAAGATTTAAACGACACTTTACTATTCAAATCTCAGAAATGTTTACATAATTGAGAGAAATCAAGATTACAAATGTTTTCAACCTTTTCTTTCATTCCCATACTCAAAAATGGTTGCTGCTGGTACTAAAAACTTGAAGGCCTTCAATGAAATGAGCGAGAAACTCAGAGTTAAAGGTTTTAACTTGTCTTTAATTCCAGATCAAGATTCTAAATCTTAATTTTCTCTTAAATTATTTACTGATGATCGATGTTCTCGTGAAAAATTAATAATATCGCTGAGACAACTTGAAGCTGGTCTTCCCATTCCTCTCTATGATCCAGAACTTCTATTATTTTATCAAATAATTTCTGATGAAAGATTCTCGTGAGCGGTATATCAGCTAGGTGGAGATTGTATCAGATTACTACTGGAATATGCTTCTCGCGGTGCTAATAAAGGAACTCGCTACCCTGAAGATCCAAAGAATCCTCTATTTAAAGATGTCCCCATTGTTTCTGCAGATTACACTGTGGACAATTTCTTTGTAAATTACAGTATAGTCCCTATGAAGAGAGATAGCACCTGCTGGGGTGTTCGTTTGAAAAAAGAGAAGGTCACTAGCGATGACAAAGCTCTTATGATGGATATTTATTTTCACACACCTACCAACAAAGGTCCTCGCCATTCTAGCGATGACAAGTGGTTCATATCATCTTTCCATTGTGTCTTGAAGGTCTTTATATATCTGGTTCTCGCGAACTTCCTGCGAATCTCGCATAATATCAACCTTGGGTCTTTAACTGGCCTGAGAGATCTAAAGAAGTATATTCTCTCAACTTTTTATATTATTATCATTTACTGTCTTCTTTATATTCTTGCTAACTATTTTGATTTTTTCTCAGATTGATAGAATGAAACTGAGCTATCAAGCTCTTAGGAAACCCAACACTTTCTTGGCTCTGAAATCTTTCACGGATGAAGTAAGAAATATCTATTCATAAATTTTAACAATATATTGTTGCCCCTATTTCTTATCTTCATCTATGCTCGCAGGTAATCGAAGAGTTAGAACCATTAATACCCGCAAAAAACAAGGAGAAACCTTTAAAAGAGAAATAATCTGGGAAATCTTCAAAGGATAAATCTACTGCTCCTCCTAGGGGAAAGCCTTCTGACCCTCGTAATGAAGAATCTAGCGATCCTCCATCAAAGAAAAGGAAAACTCAACCTGCTTCTTCTTTAACTCCTCAAACAATTCCAGAAAATTCAAGTGTTGATCTTGATAAAGATAATAATGACGAGGGTTTTAATGTTAGCGGTTTTCCCTCAATAAAAAATTCTTCTTCTTCTGATTCTCCAATGACTCATTTGTCTAGAATTTTTAGCGATATTTCCCATAGCATGACTTCTAATGACGAGGATGAAATTATTGATAAAACATCCCAAGATCTCGCTAAAGTTTGTGATGCCCCTATTCTGGTGGATAATGATTCTCACCAAGGAATCTCAAGATCGCTAACTCCCAGTCTCTTGAATTCTCTTGGTGCTTTGGACAAGTTTCCATTTCTTCAGTTTGTTTATATATTCTCTTCATCGCTAGATCTCAATTTATATTCTTCTTTCGCAGGTTGGAAGAGCTTCTTTTGCTGTTGCTTCTGATTTAGATAAAAGATGTGTCAGCTCTGAAGAAAAAGATGCTAAACTTCATCAGGATAAACAAAGATTAGAATCTGAAGTTATTGGGCTTCGGAAGAAGAATAAACAGCTGGAGACTGAAGCTTCGGTTGATAAGCAAAAGATCTCTGATCTTGATAAAGCTAACCAACAATTATATGGTATGACTAATTTCCTTTATTTTTTTAATTCTTTTTATTCTATCGTAGCTTATTCAAGCGGACACTTTTAACTTGCAGATGTTTATGGTCTTACTGACGAGGCTATACTCTTTCAAACTTTCCCTAAACTTATAGATGATCATACTCTTCTTGCCTGTCTTAATAATTCCTTAAGTAATTTCTCAGATGATAGGATTAAATCCCTTTCCATAGATGAACTTAGATCCAAATTTGATCTCTTAAAAATTAAACACAGATTCAATTTAGGTTTGACTGACAAATATAGGCGCTTTTATTTTGATTCAAAGAAAGAAATAGATAGATTAAGACAGAAGAATAGCGATCTTATTGACGACAAAGATCTTGCCATTAAAAATGGATCCAAGACCCTAGCAGATTTTCATAAAACTCTCCTTGACGTTCAAATGGATAGAGATAAACTTATACACGAGAATGAAGATCTTCTTGCGAGGGAGACTCAAGTTCGATCTCGTCTCCTCATTAATAGCGATGACTAGTTTTCTTGGGTTGCGAAGGTTCTTGACAACGCCAGGAATGACTTAGGTGTAAATGTTAGCCTTCAAGTTGAACAAGCGGCCTAAATTAGAGATATGATTTATGAAAGAAAAGGTTGTTTGCTGTTCTTCTTCTCGCTAACTTTCTGTTAATATTTTTTACAAAATTTCTAACTTGTTGTCATATATTCTCGCAGGAGATGAAAAAAGATATCTTGAAAGAATTGGGGAACTTGAAAATACCCTTGCTGCTCGCAACAAAAAATATTCACGATTGAAGGAGCAATTTGACATTACTACCGCGAATTTCAATAGATCTCTCATTGTTATTCGTAATGATTCCATTAAGTTGGTCTATAATGATCATGGAATTTCTCCTTCCATATATCCTGACCTTGCAAAGGAAATTCCCGCAGTAATCCCAAATCTTAACGTCTCTGATAGTGAAGCTGAGGATTCTGACGAGGATGAAAACGATAGCGATAATGACGAAGGAGAAAAATCTGGTGGAGGAGAAAACTCTGATAAGAATGAAGATAATGATGAAAGGGAGGAATCTGGCAATGAAGAGGATGGCGATGAATCTAGCTAGTTCTGCTTTTTCCCTTTGTCTTCCTTGTATATTTATTTTCTTCTTTCTGTAACATTGCTATGAGTTTCTCCAAATTTGTGAATTTCTTTTGCTTTTACCTGTATGAATTAGAGAACAGTTCTGTTTCTGCAAGTCAATCAATCAATATAATTATTATTCTTTAATTATCTGCGTGCATTTATCTTTGCAATTTTTATATGATAGATGAATAATAATTTCATCATTCTCATGCATTCCCATACTTGCCTCTATTATTCATCTATAATATAAAAAATTGATTAAAGATTAGATATTAGTGGTAAATAAAATATGCCTTAATATTGGCGATCCTATCATCAGCAATAACTGCGTGACATCGCAATTCTCATAATATCTGCGAGTATTATCGTAGTAATCTTGTGGTCTTATTACGCCTTCCTAATTAAAGGTCTTATTTTGCCACGCTATTTCTTTCTTCGACAAAATCGCAGGATGTCTTTACATTTGCATGTATTGACCCATTGATCTTGCCTTATCTCCTTTCTTTGATTATATTGCGACAATATGACAAGTCTAAGCTCTCTCGCGAGATCAAATCCACGTGACATTGCCGTCTTGCGATGAAATCACAGGACGTCTTTACACTTTCATGTAAAAACCCATTGATCTCATCTTAACTTTTGGCTTGTTGCCTCTGTATAATTTACGTCACGCGACAATATGACAGGCCTAAATGTTCTTGTGATCATAAATCCCCATGACATTGCCGTCTTAAGACACTTATCAGTTATCTAATGGAGGGTGCCGCCCTTATCTTCCCCCTAGTTGCCCCTTCAAGGAGGGAACATCGTCCATACAAGACTAGCTCCTCCCATACAGATTTACCAACAACCAGTTGTTTTAGCAGCCTCTTGTCCTTTATGCCTATATGGCTTATAGTTACAAGACTGCACCCTAAGTGGGGTTTTCTTCATGCCAAGTGCATCATATCCAAGACTTACCAAGAATGGCAAGGGAGTTTCGTACGCCCTTGGCACCCTTGGCTCAACCGTGTACCTCGGCACCTTGGTCATACTTTGCACTTCTTGGAATAGATTCTCGGTCGTCCAACCAGGGTATAACCATATATAGTTGGAAATCCAAGATCTCTCTCCCGGATAGGTTTTCTTTAACCCCATCGTCTGCATGACTCAGGTTCCATCAGCGGTATAACCTTATCGCTGAGTCATGTCAAGAGATACCCCCTTTATGACGCGCTATTAGGTCTTACATTTGCCTCTTACGAAAATTTATTCGCGGAGGATGCACGCCATAAATGTTCGTCCCATTCTTTAATCTCTGCGAAATTTTATTCGCGTTTCTTGCGAATATTGTAATTATGATAGAATTTCATAACTCTAATTGAATTTCTTGCGAATATTGTAAAATCTTGCGATTCTTTCAAGCAAAATATTCTGTTGAATTACATATTATTCAAACAAATCACTCATATAATTCTCTAAAGTTTATTATTTTACCTCTTCTACTTACTATTTTCTGATTCTGCTTTTCTGCTTCGTTTCACTGTTGTTTCTTCTCTTGAGAAATGCTCGCCATCAACTTTCACATCTTCTTTCCGCTCTATGGTATCAACCATTAACCTTTCACATCTCTGTTGCTGCTTGATCTTGTACTTCCAATTGCTATTCTTCTCAGCTCTTTCTTCACAAGATTTCATATCAATTTCATAACATTTCTTGTTTTCTCCCCAATCTCCTTTAATAACTCCAACATCTTTAGGATGAGGAAATTTGATACACTGATGATACACCCAATATCCCGTGTAACCAAGGCCTTCCTATCAAAGCATTCTAGGGCGATTCGATGTCCACAACACAGAATAAAATTTTCGAAGATATTCCTTTTAACGGTATTTGCATTTCAATTTCCCCCTTTGGTTTGTTAGCTGTACCGTTAAATCAATAGATTTTGTACGTTGATGGTATTAAATCTTCGTCTTTTACACCCATGGTTTTAAAGGTATGATAAAATAAGATATCAACTGAACTCCCTGTATCTATTAAGACTCTGTTGATGGCCCAAAAATCTTCAACTTTACTATCATTCTCTTCATCTTCTTCTTGAATTTGTTTTGGATTAATCTCTAATCGTACGACCAATGGATTATCATGCTGCTCGCCAACCTCAGGTACATCTTGTGCAGTGAAAGATAGAGTTTGTTTCTGTCACTCCTCTAATGGCGAGGCTCTCGCTATATTCATTATCTCTTTTCCATACGTGTCTCTGGCAAAGACTCTATTTAGGACATTATCATGGAAATTCTCCACAGTTTTATATGAGTGCACAATGGAATTACAGAACAAATTCTTTTTTTAGACCCTACTTCTATCACAAATGTTTCTGCTCATTTTTCAGCATTCACTCTGCGAGTTTCTGGTGCAGGAGGCAATCGCTGAGATTGTGGGTGTCCTGCTAAAAATTGTTTTAGCTTTCCTTGTTCGATCATCCTTAAAATTATTCTCTTTACATTCATGCAGTCATTTACTGTGTGGCCATGAAAATGATGGTAAGGACAAAATTCTTGACTGCGATTGTTGGGATGTGGTTCTTTTCCCATGTTCCATGGGGATGGTATATTTTCCATTAAAATGATAGCTTCCCAGATTTTTTCTATACTAGCATTAAGAGGTGGCATCTTAATTTCTTCCCATATTATCTTTTGACTTCCTTGCCCTCTAAAGTTATTCTATTTTTGTCCGCCATAAGTTTCTTGCGGCTGATCAAGTCTTTGAATCTTATTATTTCCACCGCGATTGTAATAATTATTCTCCCTTTCATATTCTTCTTGATCTCGACTGCCCATTGCTACCAATTTTTTTTGTTTTTCACTTACCACCTTCTCTTGTTGTGCCTGCGAGGTGCTCGCTACATTATTTATCATTTTAGGAAGCAAACTTCCACTTGCCGTTAGTGATCTGTTGTTCGCGATTGGGTATGATTCCATCTCATTTTGTTTCTCCTCCAAAGCAATGTATTCTTCATGTAGTTTTCGCAGTTCAGTCATAGTGATTGTATTCTTGACTCTGAAAATTTGTATGTACAGTAGATTGGTCGCGAACATTGCATTGATAAAAGATAAGATAAGATATCTCTCGTCAACTCTTCCTGCCATCTCACTGCACATTGTCTTCCATATTATGGTTAAATGTTTCAGACTCTCGCCAACTCTTTGTTTTAACCCAAACACATCTTCAATACCCGGCCGTCCATTGGATAACCGATGGCTATGCCAAAAAGCAATTTGCGTTTCTAAAGTGAACCAAATAGCCACGCCAAAAATCAATTTACGTGTCTATAGTGAATCAAATAGCCACGCAAAAAGAAATTTGCGTGTCTAAAGTGAACAAAATAGCCACGCCAAAAAGCAATTTGCGTGTCTATAGTGAATCAAATAGCCACGCCAAAAAGCAATTTGCGTGTCTAAAGTGAACCAAATAGGCACGCCAAGATAATAAATTGTGTGTCTATAGAGTACTTGTACTTAAGTTTTTGGGACACTATATAGCAATGCCTATATGGCTCTGGTGTGTCTATTTCATGCATAAATAGACACGCAAGGAAAGCGTGGCCATAAGCTACCTAAAATCACACCGTGTTACCTAAAACCACGCAATCAGAAGCCACGCCAAGTCCAAACCAAATTGGCGTGTCAAAACCCCTATGGGCACCCCAATTTGGCGTGGCAAAAGGGTCTGTTTGTACTAGTGAATATCAATAGAAGCTGCACAATAACTACAAAACTCACCCAACATTTGTTAAAATCTAAATATAAACATTAAGTCTAAGCAGGTGATCTCATTCTCTATAATTAAAATTCTTTCCGAAACAACGACTTACAATTATATCTTTTAAATTTTGTGAAAAAAACAATTCAGTTATGGTTGCTTTACCAAAGAAGGTAGTCAAATACAGTGAAGGGATTCACATATTCTAGATAACTGACCAACACAAAATCAGAAACTGGTACCTCTAAATAATTGTCAAATTAGGATTAACAAATTCACTCTTTACATATAAACATACCATCAAATTTGGAATTTCTCATGATTCATTCACTAAACAAACCCCATATTTCACAGTTTAATGATAACCATACTATAATTGATGGATTCGGATCAATCAAATGGTTTTATTACAAAAAAAAAAAAACATAGCATTTCATTAAAATCCTATCAAATTCAATTAAAGTTTGTTAGAAATTCTTCTAATTCCCTAATACACGAAGGTTAAAATTTTATAATTGATTTCTTTCATATCCATAAAATCACATCATTTTCAAGGTAATTTGAAGAATTCAATTCTAGAATAAATAAAGTTACAGATTAAGGGGATTTTGGATTAATTTAGTTCGTCGCGGGTATAAGAGACAATCAAAATGATTCTAATCCACCAATATTTTGCTTTATCTTCAAAATTTCTTCTCAAAGATAGAATATGGCTCAACGAGATATAAAAAAAAATGGGCCACTAAAACTCTTGAAAACAATGAAATCTTGGCGGTATAATCAGTACTTAGTGGCCTGAATATCAAAATTTTCTATCATGAACCAGCTAAAAAGAAAACTGTAGTTGCAGAATTTCCTACAACACACCCCATATAATATTTCATAGATCTAAATCTTATTAATAACCTAAATTTCAAATATATGTACTAGAAATATAAATTGACACAAGGATTTTTTACATGGTTCGATCAATGTGATCTACATCCATGGTTCTTCATTATGATTGTTGAAATTACATAAGTATTACACTTAGAATCTCCCTTAATGGATATTTTGTAGAGCTCTAGATCTAATTATTTGGGGAAGGAGATGATAAAGAAAATAAATCCCTTTCTAAAAAATATATCTCTCTTACTAAATGTGTCCTCTCCAAAAATGTGTATATCCTTTTCTCTCTCCTGCTCTCCTCTTTATATAGGTATTTACATAGTGGATGACAGCTCATACATAGTGGTGTACAGCTCATATTCCCCTTCATTTTCGGATCCCCTGCTACGTTCTCTCAGGCTCACTTTATAATTTCGCAGGCTCTCTCTCTCAATCATTCTCGCAAGCTCTGCTATATTCTCGCAAGTTAAGGAAATAATTGAATCTCGCACGCTAAGAAAATATGTTGTGCGATATTTGAATCCTACATCTTTCCTCTTTTTTCTTGAATATTGCTTGAAGAACGATCTTTAAGAAAAAATCCGTTGTTGTAGTAGTTTTTTATCCTTTTTGATGAAGGAACGAGCAAAAGAATATTGGACTTGAAATGTACATACTTGCCTCTATTCTTTTGCGAAGTTCCGAAGCTTTGCGAAATAAATAAGAAGTATCAACCATTGAAGTATAAGAAGTATGAAGCATCCTTGAAGTATAAGAAGTATGAAGTATCCTTGAAGTATAAGAAGTATTCAATCTTAGAAATATAAGAAGTATCTGTCCTTGAATGCGAATAAGAAATATTGCCTCTATTCATGCGAAATTCCATTTTTGTTGAGGATTCTTGTTATTTATCAGTGAACGTCCACTTTGGAAAAGATTCTTGCCGAGAAGATAAAGAATATAAAATGTTTTTTTCTTGGTAATCCATAGTTGCCTCTGTTCTTTATCTACGAGGGTAGAATCGTTGAAAAAATGTTAAATGAGCGAATTATTTATTCATTCTTATTTTGCCTCTGTCTCTTGTTTTATGCTCATGTGATAGTATAATCTCTTTGAGTTGCTTTTAATTTTGCGAAATAATTGTGCGAAATGAACACATTTTGCAAAATAATCACATTCTGAGTAATTCTGACTCATTCTGCGAAATTATGAATTCTTCTGCGAAATTCTGAATACTTCTGCGAAATTATGAATACTTCTGAGAAATTTTGAATATTTCTGCGAAATTATGAATACCTCTGCGAAATTTTGAATAATACCCTGAGAGATTCTGAATAATATTCCTGAGAGATTCTAAATAACACTCCTGAGAGATTCTAAATAGTACTGCTGAGAGATTCTGAATAATACTTCTTTGTTATTTTCCCTGTCTCAGACTCATTTCCATGTATATATTCGTAAACTTATTTGTTTACATATAATCATTTTCGCAAGCTTATTTGCTTATTCATTTTCTTATGTGGTCTTATTTTTCCTTCCTAGTTAAAGGTCTTACTGTGCCACCTCTTGTCATTGCAACAAAATCGCAGGACTTCGTTACACTTTCATGTAACGACCCCTTGATCTTGTCTTATCATTTCTCTAGTATTGTTGCCCCTGCAGGATATTTTTGTTGCGATAATATGACAGGCCTAAAAATTCTTGCGAACATAAATCCCCATGACATTGCCGTCTTGCAATGAAATCGCAGGACGTCCTTACATTTTCATGTATTGACCCATTGATATCATCTTATCTTTATTTTTTGTATTATTGACGCTTCAGGATTGTCGCACAAATATGACAAGACTAAATTTTCTTGCGAAAATAAAGCCCCATGAGTGCCGCCCTTATCATCTCCCTGGTTGCCCATTCAAGGAGGCGTACTTCTTCCATACAAGGCTAGCTCCCCCCATCCGGTCTTAACAACAACCAGTTGTTTTCGCAGCCTCTTATCCCTTTTTCTTATAAGGCTTATGGTTACGAGACTACACCCTAAGTGGAGTTTTCTTCGGGCCGAGTGCAGCATATGCCGAGACTTGTCAAGAATGGCCGAGACACTTCAAATTCCCCATGAACTCTTGGCTCAACTGTGTACCTCGGCGCCTTGGTCATATGTTGACTCCTTAGAATAGACCCTCGGTCGTCCAATCTAAGTCTTAAGCTTAGATTGACAATCCAAAGTATCTCCCATGGATGGGCTTTATTGACCCCAATTTTCCATGACTCAGGTTCTAGGGGTGGTGTAACCTTTTCCCTGAGCCATGTTAACATGTACCCCCTTTTATGATGTACTTTAGGTCTTACATTTGCCTCTTGCGAAATTTTGATTTCGCGAACTAGGGTGTACGCCATAGCAGGTTCGCCCCTTTCTGATATGTCATTAATCTCTGCGAAATTTTATTCACGTTTCTGCGAAATTTTCGTATTTCTTTATTCTTTCATTTCTGTCCTTTCTTGTGATTTTCTGTTGCTGTTGTATTTCGCGAATAATGTGAATTTCTTTACTAATTATTGGATCTTAGCTGTGCGAAAATATCGCATAAATTATCGAGTCAATGGGCATGGTGAATTGGGCTTGCCTGCTACTCATTTTTTCTTTACCCTGATTGTGACGTAGGCGAAGTAAACATCTTTGCGAAGTACAGGAATATATGTGAAGTGTTCATAAATTCTATGCGAAGGGGAAGACTCGAACCCGCGACCTCCAGTTTGCATACCCCTTCTCTAACCATCTGCACCACTTGTTGTGTGCGAAATAAACACACAGTGCTATAACTTTATTGCACTTCTTCACCTTTACGATTTCAAAAATGTGCATAAAACTAAGCTTGATGAGGGATTCTAACCCGTGGTCAATAGATTCCTTTCTCCAACAAGAACCATCTTGCAAATTCCTGTTTATGACTGGGAGGTGCAATTCGCGTAACTTATTCTTATTTAATCGCTCTTTGTATAAATTTTGTATGTGTATTTTCTTTTTCTTCCCCTGGCCTGATTTTTTGTGTAGGTTTAACACTTCCATATCTCTCTGTAATGTAACTTCGCCTGTTCAATCATCCCTTTCCTCACAAGTGATGTGGTTAATTTACTTCGTTAGTTAGCTTAATTTTGTGAGGGAAACTCCTTTGCTTACTGTGAATATCTCTTGAAGTCTCTCTTCTCCATTTTCTTCACTGGAATGATTGGTTGATGAGGTCTCTTATTATTCGCCGATGATGGTACTTCATTGAATCTGATGATAAAGAAAGTTCTCTTGGTATCTTCTTCTTTGTTTGTGTGCGAGATTCTCTTGGTATCTTCTTCATTGTTAGTGGTTTACAATCACAAAATGAATTTATTTAGTCAAACTCTTCAAATGATTCTACTGATTGATATTACTCCATGTAAGAAATTTAAAAGTCTAAGATGAAAGGAAAATAATTGGTTCATCTGTTCCGAAGTGATTGTACTAATTTTCTCTAAGTATTGTCCGGCTATAAGCTCGTCGTTTGTTGATGATGTTCTGGCGAAGTGAACCTTTATCTTCGTTAGCCTCTTGCTCTTCATTGATGGTTGCAAAATTAATTTTCGTTGGAACTTCTCTTCGCTGGTATGATATATCTTCGCTGGTGATGTAGTTAATTTACTTTGTTCGGATCGAATCCCGAGGTCTCCTCACTGTGGTGTGGCTATTTTGATGAGTAATACTCGAGTTGATGTTCGCTGAAATTTCTGATGAAGTAAGTTTCGCCTATGTCCTTCTTTCACAATTGAACTTCACTGGAATTTTCCTCTTCGTCATCTGTTATCTCTCAATGGGTTTGTAGATAATTCTTCTTGCTGCTATTTCTCCGTCCTTGTTGATTGAAATGATTTTTTCGCATTTCCCTCTTATTTTCTGTGCTCCCGTCCTCGCAGAGCTATTTTTCTTTTCCTTGAAATATGATGCTTCTTGTTTTTTTTTCTCTTGGTGTTCTTCATTGAATACTATGATGGTTGTAGGTACAGATAATATACCCGCCACGTGTCCGAGGTAGATTGAGCGAGACAACAAAGTGAATCTTCGAGAAAGATATTATTCACCACTTCCTAAGAAAGCGTCAGTAAGAGGTCAAATCAAGTGCCAGATCTGCTTTAGCGAGGCTCCGATCGCGAGGTATCAACCTACGAGATAATATAGACTTGTAAAGGAAGACATTTCACGAAGTCAGCTGCACGAAGTTTGACTTGCTGTACAAGAAATGATAAGATTCCCGATATATAATGAGCGAGATTTGGATTGTTGCGCAAGAAATGAAGAGGCATACGAAGTCAATTTCGCGAAGTGCGACTTTTTATGCAAGAAATAGCAAGATCCCCGAGATGCACCGAGAGAGATATGGATTGTTGTACAATAAATGGGACAGCTGTCCCGACAAGAGCCGAACTTTAAGGCGTAAAAGAAGCCAACAGTTTTTCTGAGCGAAGTAAAAAGTGTATCCCCGAGATAAATCGGGTTGTACTCCATTATGTAATTTTCCCCTATAAAAGGAGGACTTAGACTTCTGTGAAAGGGTTGGAACATCAAGAGAGGAGAGAGAGTACTTGTAAAGGAGGAATTTGGATCTCGAGTGTTCTTGAGTGGCTTGTGACTTGGAAATACTAAAATAAAATCATTCAAAATAAAATATTTGGGTCTTATCTGGTTCTCGTTTATCTTTGTGTTTGTAAAATTAGTAAGTGGGTGTAACTATGGATTTTCTGTAGTTATATTTTGGCGCCGAGAAACAAGGATCTCATGTTGATATTTCAGTCTCTCTTGAGATAGATTGGGAGATCAGTTGTCATAGGAGAATATTTCTTCAAAATCATTAAGTAAGTTATTACTTCATAAGAGTTGGAGATTAGTGACTAAGGATACGTGGTAATATTGGGAAAAGAAAGGTAGATCTGAGATCTGCTGTCTTGAAGGTGAACAAGCTAGATCTGGTAAAAAGATGGTGAATTGGAGAAAGAAAGGTTAACAGGCTGTCCATGGGAAGAGTACCGGAACGGGCACAACACATCATCGCATCAAGGAGGAGCTTGCGTCTAGCAGAAAGAGGAGGAGGAAGGATGGAGAGAGGAGAAACGTCAAACAAAGGAGGAAGACAAGGTGAAGTCCAACAGGGAGAAGATGAACATTATCGGGAAGGATCGATCCATACCGCTAACACCGAAACGGAGTAGGGAGAAGAACTTATACAAGAAAACGGAGGGGAGACTGTCGGTGAAGAAAATATGACATTAGAACAGATCAGAAAGGTGCTGCGTTTAGAAATAGAAAGAGATAGAGCTCTAATGGAACAAAGAACCGTACTCATGAGGAAGAATGCGATCTTGATGCAACAAAATAATCAACTCAATGAAGAAATGACTATTTTTGATGTACGAGATGAAGCTGGTACAGGAGAAAACGTAACTCAATGGGAAGGAATACAGCGGGATGGAAAAGGAGAAGAAAGGAGAGGACGAATGAGGAGAGGACGAAGGAGAGAACCGCGAAGAAAGGCAGCTGAGGAGAGATTTGGAGGAGACTAGATGGGAATATCAAATACGGCGATTTGAGGAAGAAAGAACTCGAAAGGCGGAAAGGCTTCGTGAGGGGGAAATATTACGAGAAGAAGAAAAAATACGAAGAGAAGAAAGATCTCGCGAGGAGCAGAGGCGCCGTGAACAAGAATGGCAAGAAGAGGCGAGGAGGTACGTAGAATAAGAAGATGAGAGACGTCGAGAAGAGAGAAGGAGACATTAGGAATAGGGAATGGAAGATGATGAGGAGCGAGATAGAAGAAGGAGAAAGCATAGACGAGATGAAGGAAGAGACGAGGTCAATCAAACAGTCATGAATGAGATACAGGATATGAAAGCATTGCTCAACAATCCGCGAAGAGGAGGGCGAGTGCAACTGTCTGAAGTGATTGTGGAAGATGACAAACCACCATTCTCACGAGATATATTGGAGGGAAGAATCCCGGGAAGATGTTTATTTCCCACCTTCGGAAGCGTCTTCAATGGATCAGGGGAATGCAGTACAACATCTAAAATAGTACACCCTCTCACTAATGCAATATGCGAAATACGAGGCGGTGATGTGCCAATATTTCCCAGCGAGTTTAACCGGGGAAGCTTCGAAGTGGTTTGAAGGGTTGGCGGAAGGTTCGATCTCGTCGTTCAAAGATTTGCAGAGGATATGTTTGAAAACTTACATAAGCAATAACATGTTGAGACCCGGAATACAAACCTTATTTAACTTGAGAAGGAAACCAGGTGAAAATCTGTGAAGTCTTATAACGAGATGGAGGACCGTATGTAGTGAACTTGCAGGAAGAGTAGATGAGAGAAATTTTATCCTGGCCTTCGTCAACGCGTTAATACCAACTGATCTATTGCACACACAACTATTTGTAATTCGCAACACAATATCGATGAGTGAACTCCGAGAGTATCAGGAGGAGTACGTGGTGTTCGAAAAAAAAAAGGGAGGCCATTGAAGCATCTCCGATTCAATCCAAGGAGGGGAACTCGCGTCTCCTGGCGAGAATAGCAAACGCAATAGAAGATGACATCAAATATATGGAAGCAGTGTCGTTAGCAACAATCCCCGCGAAGTTGGTGGCAATGTCCAGCGGAGACCAAGAGTGGATAGATCAGCATCCGAGGTATACCGTTCCCAGACCTCAGAACTACGAATCCCGAAGTGATAATTCAAGGAATTCGCGAAGATATAACCTAGGACAACGATATGGAGATAAAAGACCACAGTTCGAAGATGTAGTGTTACCAGAACTTAATACCACAGTTGAGAAGATATGGGAAGCAATAGTTCTAACGGAAGAAATTCCTCCCTCGACAAATTTTGGGATAGAACCCTTTTCAAGTGTAAAAATTAATGACTTTTGCAAGTATCATCGTTTTCACGGACACCTTACAAAAGAATGCAGAAACATACGACGGATAATACTCCGTCTAATTGAAAAGGGGAAGCTCAAGCATTTTCTGGCGAATCCAGGGCCATTGCCACAACCACCTCGGAGAGACGATCAAAAGCAAGCAAAGGTATACAGAATTGAAATAGACAAGGGAACTCATAAGTTGAATTGTAACTCTATTATTCATTCCGCGAAGAATATACGAATTTTTCATGATAATGTATTACGAAGGGTCCACAAACGAGATTGTGAAGGAAATGAAATATTCAGTATCGTGAAGAAGGAGCCATTGGAGGAATGGAAAAATAGAGCTATTTACTTTTCAGCAGCGGAGCCCCAGATGGAGAATCTTCGCACACATACCCGTTGGTGATCACCTTGAACTTCGGATAGTACACGAAGTGGGAAGAAAGTTCCACGAGAAAAAAGAAAGTGTGGGCAATAGACAGAATCTTAATGGACACAGGGAGTTCGGTGGATATTCTCTTTTATCACACATTCAAGACAATGGGTTACCGAGATTCAGACCTGGTGCCGTCAACCTATAATATCTATGGGTTTAACAGAGTGGCATCAAATCCAAATGGGGAACTGGTCGTGAGGATCTTCGCAGGGGAACTGGAAACTGATGTAACAGTATGTGTAGTGGATGTGGAATCCCCCTACAACGCCCTGATTGGGCGACCATGGATACATGGGATCAAGGGAGCAGCGTCAACTAATCACCAAGATATCCGGTTTCCCATGCCAAGCGGAATCGGCGAAATAAATGGAGATCAAAAGGAGGCTAGAGAATGTAACGACACTAGTGGAAAAAATCCGTTTTAAGATATCCAGAAAGTGTCGTATTAGAGAGATATACGGCACTTTGTAGTTGTCGCTGAAAGTGCCGTAGATTCAGTGTCTTTTTCTGGAACGACACTTTCTTGTTGACGTTTAATTACGATATTCTCAGGTTGTCGCTAGGTACAATAATTGGTTAACGTCGTAGATTTAATTTTTAATATAAAAAAAATATTAGAAATTCAGGCTGATTCTGCTGAAATTCCAGATTAGACCTAGCTGATTGCAGTGTTTCTAGATGGAACCAAACAAAACTGAACTGACTTATAAACTCAAATGGACATTTAAATAAAAATAATTGTATTGGTTATGCAATTCATAATTGAAGTCAGTTTACACTTAAGTTAAAAATCACAAAAGATAATAAATAATCAAATCTACAAGTCATAATCTTGAGTTCTATGGTTCATAAAGACAATTGCAGACCAGCAAAACGAGATCATGCCGGATGATGAACTGGGCCAATAATTCCAGAACACCACACCTACAACAAACAAAATGGTATCAACATCATTGAAGTATAAAACAAGTGTGAAAAAGTGATTGAAAAGTGAATATATCATTTTAAGAATTTGAATAATAGCTCAACAAGTAAATTCATGACAAAAGATAGCTGTCACTATCACCTTATCGTTCTAAGAATCTAATCTATCAGATACAATATAGATTTATGCAAACTGGAGGAAACCTTGGTGACACAAACAATATTAGATACATCAAGGGTTAAATAGAAAGTAATGTCATTTGAGTCTTGACATTGTAAAACATCTGCTCTAACTAAATTTGCCATGGTAATAGATATTCCTGATAACTTGGACTCATTGTTATGTTTCAATAATGATATGTCAACCTTTTAAACCTAGTGAAGTGATGAACTTAAAGTGATTTCAGTATGCAAATGATATAAGAGAAACACTAATACATAATAAAAATATATATATATATATATATATATATATATAAGAACTTCAATAATAACAAAGTAACACCATCTGCATTTCAAATCAGGTAGAAGCGATGAAGATGGTATACCTGTAGACTTTGAGGAATCCAACTGCACCAAGTAAGCCTTCCCAACCCACATCTTCATCTGCACGAAGTACATAACCTCCATCTTTACTTTCAACGAGTTGGAGAACTTAAATAGAATGCCGCGGATTACACCAGGATCTAGATGTTTAAGGAATCACTATTGGTGTTCATCAAGTGGTGATCCACTTCTATATTACTCATTCAATCCGTTGTATTCAACTACACAACAGAACAAACCGAAATCAAACACAATTCGAAGCATAAATTAGGAGAAATAAATTGAAAACAACACTCAAAGAAAATATAGTTATACCTATGAAGAGGGAGTGTGATCATTGAACTTCAATAACAGAGACGCAATTCATGCCAACAACGCATTGCTTTCCTTAGCCATTCAAACACCTAAGAAGAAAAAAACAAAAGTTAGAGAGTTTCGAACTACCACAATGCTCACTGGCACGTAGACACCTTCCTAATTATCCTTGTACATCCTACAGAAGTTTTACACACACGAATAACATTAGTTAACTCAGACTTGGATGTACGATAAAATTTGAGAACTGATTAATCAGATAATTAAATCAACCCATCACTTTTTTAAGCAAATATACTATGTAAAGAGGCAAGTTAGGGAAATATACTAACCCAATACTCACAACTATTGGTTAATGATAGGTTCCCTATGCTTGTGAACAACGTTGCAAATCCGAAGAGACGATCTAATGCAGATTCATCAATGCCATCCATTTAACTAGAAAACACAATGAGCAGTTAAGAGGTTGGTTGAATTCGATACCACTTATAAGGCAACACATAGTGATATGAAACTTACCTTCCAGCTAATCCTGACAAGGGGCCCACTAGTTGTCCTGCATTGAAATATTACCAAGAAAGGAAGAACAAACATGATCAGTCTCTATAAATTATCCCTTATTGTGTTTAAGCAAGGTTAAATTTTATTAAGTGTTGAAAGTTCAAACTCACATCTTATTCTGTGTCATATAGAGTAACATAACCTGAAAAGGAAACAATATGAACAAGTAAGCGAAACTAAACAAAGCCGGAAAAAAAAATACATATTTGGGAGGAAGACAATGCATACTATGGCTTATCTGTAAATCCAAAGACATTGTCAATTCTGTCTCCTCTATTTTGCCTGATATTAAGAAACACGCCACATCTAACAACTGCATCATCCATGACTTAATCCTCTATGAACAACCAAGGAAAGACACACAATAAGAACCTGCAACACACAAAAGTAGATCAGAATTCTCCCTTACACATTTAAGCTTATATATATCATCTTTTAAACTGTTGATTACGTACCATACCATACGGGAAACTGTTTCTAACCATATTATACATAGACTAATGCGGTCCACTTTTAGTTACAGGCTATAACTCTAGTAATTTAGACAAATACTGAACTATAAATTGAAACTAAATCTCCAAGATCTCCAACAGACCTTCCAAGAACTGGGGAGCCATCCATGGTATCAAATGAACTCTGCTTGTGACCTACAAAAGGGATATTCATTCCTGCACTAGGATTCATATAACGTCCCTGATCACCATTACAACTGGGGATGCCTAACATTAGTTCCCTCGAGTTCACACAATAAAATACCAAAGGGATGCAACAAATTATCCTTATTTAAGTAATTATGAATAGGGATATTAGTAGAATTTTCCTGCACTTCGTTAATGTTGGAATACAACTCTCCATTAGAATTGTTATTGCTACTTCCGGGCCTTCCATGAAACATGACTTCTGCAAACAAAAACAAAAAATGAGAACAACCTAACAAGTAACAATATATAACATAAACGATGGCAGGTCTTAAGCACACATAACAAAAGAACCGACCTTTATCTCGTGGGATAATATCATGCAAGTTTTAGACTATCAGGATGACTGGGTTCAGGAATAGATGAAACAACATCGTTATCCAACTTAGAGACAAGGTTACCATCAGAGTTCACTAGTGGAAAAAAGGCGTTTTAAGATAGCTTGAAAGTGTCGTATTAGAGACATATACGACAATATGGAGCTGCCTCTGAAAGTGTCGTAGATTTAGTGTCTTTTTCTAGAACGACACTTTCAAGTTGACTCAGAATTATGATACTTTTAGACTGTCTCTAGGTACGACATTTGGACTTTGTCGTAGAATTAATTTTATAATACAAAAAAAACAATTCAGATCTGGCTGACTGATTGCAGTCAATCTGACTGGGCTGAAATAATTCTGATTCAGACTCAAAGTACACCAAATGAAACTCAAATGACAGCTCAAATTCAAATGACAAATGAAATAAAAATAGTGATCCATCCACACAAAATTCCATATCAATTAAATTGAACTGTAAATTTATTCAAATCATACAAAAAAAGCGTTCAATTTCTAAGAAGTGCTACAAGTCATAAAGAAAAAACTAAATCAATTTACAAGGATCCTATAATCAATTTCAGTGAAATGGATATGCCATGGATTAGAAATGGATCATCCATGTTATCAGATATGCTATGGATTAGAAATGGATCATCCATGTTCCCTGCTGCAATCCTTGCACCTGTTTTCTCAAGGTCAAAGTTAATGGCTTTCAACGCAACAATTACAACGAAAACCATATGTATATATTTGGCAAGTACAAATGCACCAAGTGAAGTCTTCCTCACTTTAAGCAGAGCTTCAAAGTATGTACTCAAAATTAATGCAAGTGAATTTAATTCTCACATCAATAACCACAAAAAAAAAAAAAAAAAAAAAAATGGCCTAGATAAGCATTTATGAACTCTTATGTGTCAATTATCGTGGTACTTAAACCATAGGTATCTCAAATATGCAATACTGATGCTACAAGTATCTCAAGTTAGGACTATAGATATGAATACCTTCTTCATAGCACCAACATATGGAACAACCACATGGAGTTTGCACCCATAAGTAGGAGCCGCAGTTGCAAGACTTACATCAGTGCTATCGGCAAAGCCCTCGGTGGAAACTCCTCCTTGCACAAGATCGGCAGAAGCAAGAGCCTGTGACGAAATTCAAACTCATGAAGCTAAAACACAGAACCAGAATACGTAATATCTGGAGAGACTTTTGTATCTCAGGCATTTAAAGAAAAAAAACAAGATGGATTAAATCCAAGGACTTGAAGAGTTCAACATCTTGTGAACTTTCGTACATGCTTTTCACTTCAGTTGCAAATGCATGCAAGACTTGCATTTATAACACACAGAGTGAAACAAATTGTAATCTCTATGAGTGAAACTTATTACTTGAGTTATTCACATTTTATAAACCATGTATAGATTATCCAGAAGCCAATTGTGCTAGAATCGATACCCAAGTGCAGTTTACAACAGTTAACAAAACTTCAGGCCTCCACCCTATTTCAATACTGCCAAAGCTCAAATTGAAGAAACATAGCTAGGTACAGGGCAAGAAAGGGCATCAAAACAGCTAAAATTAGGTACTTGCCTCAAGGTCAGTGGCATGGACAATACAGGACCTCCTACCAGCTATGCTAGAATCACATAGATGAGGCATGAATTCACGATCAAGCAAGACGTTTGAAGCATTCAAGTTGGAGTGAGCAACATGTGGGTAACTTATAGGAAAAACGACCAGAACCTAAATAAAAATACTAGGAAATACTACTTCATCAAAAAAAAAGCCACAAAAAATATGCGGAAAACCAACAAAATTGTCTCATCATTTGGGTATTATCCATATGAACTTGTATGTATCATCTTGTTTTAAATATCATAAATCTGTAGAATTTACCTGGCCATATCAATGAACGGGCCTTGTTGCCTTCTTTCCTAAAATTTGGATATCTCGTCACTTAGTTTTCTCAGCAATGTAGTTCAGCCATGATCTCCTTCTAAGTACTATAATGAGTAAGGAGGATACCCTTTCTACTGCTCTTATAATAATTTGACTTATGGCAGTAAGTATCTGACCTTCAAAGTCTAAGTTTGCTTATCTACATCCTGCAAAACAAGTTTTTTCATAAAAATATAAAAATAAAATAAAACAAAGATGAACATGGAAAGTTCAGCTGTGTATATGCTGGTGCTTAAAAGTACTCGGTGAAGGAAGATTTCAACTGCTAATATATAGTTAAGGCTTGATAATCATGAAGTCATTTCAAGAAAATGAAAAGGTTACCTCCTGCCCATATCGATCCACCATGGAATGCGTGACAATGAGAGAATAAATTGCTTAAATCCCAACTATTAATCACAAACAAACACCATGAAGGTAAGTAGTTTGTGTACAATATTATATAGTAACTGAAAATAAGATTATATGATATATAGAGATCAAGGACGAGAGCTTACAACTAAGAGTTCAGCTTAAGAGTCATGAGGAAATATCGTAGGAGTACTGCATCAAGAACACAGTGCATATAGCATACAAGGGAATTTGTTAGAAACAATGATGACATGATCCAATGAGTGGAACTATGCAAGTCACCTTCCGAGTTAGAAGAGGTGTATCAGCGGCAAGTTTTGAGGCAACAGCTGTTCAAGTACAGACAGACAAGGCCTTCATAACAAGGAAACACGATCTCGTAAATCTTGAAGCCGAGTACATGTTTTAGCTGAAAACTAATTCAAGGTAAACTCAAGAGTTTAAAAAAAACAAACCTGAAACATGGTAAATAAGTTTTTTAACACCTTGGAACTCAAGTTCTGGCATAATTTCCTGCATAGATTGTACCAGTCAAGAGTGGAATTAGTGAACTTATAGTAATTCCTTCTAAATATGTTGTTGCATAAGAACGAGCAAGAATTTTTCACATGAGCGATGAAAAGCAGTACTTATTCAGATTTGTATGAGTTACCCTGCTAATGGAACTATTAAATCTAATAACCACCACCAACATCATTTCCACCTTCCTCTATCTACAGGCCACCGAGTCATTGACCTCGAAACCAACAAAACCAACAAAGCATATCCGCAACGACTTATGCCTCAGGAACCACAATACAAGCACAAGGATTGAATCTTTAATATGCTTCACTTACCTGAATTCATCTTGCAGGCCAACATAAATAATGTAGTTGTAACGCAAAATAAGCCCTGCATCAACAATTCACTTATCAGGAAGTCATCTTACTGGAGATAACATAAATGGGTAGAAAGTCATCAAAATAAGACAACTAGAAACCATTCAACATTTGTTATGAACCTCCATGACTGCAACTTAGTATACGGATATAGTTGCTAATGCCACTGACATGGAAAATCAGGACATGTCCAAGTTCAAATTCATAATTTTATGGGTTTCACCAATAAAACTGTTAAGGTACATAAAACCCATTTCAGTAACACTGCTTTCAAAAGATAACAATACGAAGCAATGTAAAAATAACCAATCTCAGCGCTCATATGTTTATCATCGTCTGCTAGATTTCATGAAGGTCTCAACAAAATCAACAACAGCAAAAAGAGCATGAATGGTATGACTAAGCTACTTAAAACTCCTAAATGTTAAGCAAATAGTTGAACTTCAAAACAAACTACCTAACCTAGGAATAAGGATCATTACATATCAAACTTAATACTACCCAAAGATTCAGTTACATCAGGAATAAGAATGAAATTAATGATAAAGTAAAAAATTAATTATCACCCAGTCAAAGTTTGAGAACTAAAACAAACTAAAAAGTATTTCAAGCTAAAGCTAGAAGATCAACAATAAACCCTCAGCTCAAATTAGGAAACAAACATGAACAAAATCAATCTCAAAATAAAACATCCAACACATTACAATATGAAAAACCAACATAAGGAAGCATCACGAACCCCAAACAAACCCCCAAATTACAAAAATCTAGGATTTCATTCTAATGAAAACCCCAAAAATTGATTCTCTAAAAGAATATAAAATCAATTGAGTCTTCAATTAAAACCAAAACTATAGTGCAATTGCAAATCGAAAGACCTGAACTTTGAGATTTGCTTTTAGAGTGAAAAAATCAAAAGAAGGGAAACCCATAGATTAACAAAAATAAATTAATAATGGAAACCCAACAATCAAATTGTTGAATCAAAATCTAACAAAGAGAGAGTAGGGAGAAGAGATTCGATAACCTTATCAAATAACATCAACCCCGATTCATAACCTCATCAAACAACATCGTTAGGTTTTGCTTGTGCAAGATCTGATTGATCTACCACATACGTGAGAAAAACTTTATACAGAAAATTGATCCACTAGAGGCTGATTGTGTTGATAAAAACCGAAGTTAGGGTTCGATCTATATAGCTGCTGCAGAAAAATGGATATTGGGTCCGTGTAGGAGAAAAATGAGAGAGAAGATTTCTAAAGAGGAAAACGAGAGAAGAAAGAGAAGTTTCTGGTGTAGAATGTGTGAAGAGTAAAAAGAAAGTATAAAAAGCCGATAATGAAAAAGAAAGTATAATAAACAATTATACTTCCTCGAAAATATCTATCAGTAAAATGTTACTATTCTAATGTCGTTATAGAAGTCAACCGTAGTCAATTATACAACGACAACCTTGACTTAAGTCAACTCATACCGAATGCGTTGTTGTAGAAGTCTACCAAAGTCATACTGGAACGACATTTTGACTTTAGTCAGCGAGACCTTTGATATGTGGTTGTTTCTCAATATTTGATCCGTGTCGTTTCATTGTGTCTTAGATAGACCATTTTCCACTAGTGGTTGGACAAAGATCCCCAAGTTCTTGAAAAGCAATTCCATCTGGAGCATTAGAAGGAGCGAACAAACATCTATGTATAAAGCGAGCCCCACATCTCCAATTCTTTGAACATTTTCACTTAATTCATCTAGTTCATCCTTGTTACCTACAGAAGTCAGTTGGCAAGATAAGTTAATTGATAAGAAACATATTTGCATCTTATTATTTGTAGAGCCATAAGTACTCTTTGTTTAAACTAACTTTTCATCAAATTAACATGATATTCATGATGAAAGAAAAAACTAGTAAAGATTGAGTGGATGAATTTTACCATTTTTTTTTTGTTAAGATGGAGAAAGACCTTAATAGCTACCCTAAAATCAACCATTCTCAAAACCAAAAACCCCTAAACAATCAATTGAACCAAAAATATAAAATGATGAAAGAAAAATCGAAAAGGGATGAGTAAAAGAGTTTTACCCTTTTTGTTGTATAGAAAGAGATAGATCTCAACAACAAACTCTGAAATCAAAAAGCCCTAAAATCAGAAACCCCTTTATGATGTACAAATGGAGAAAACCTTCAACGGCTAAACCCTGCAATCAAAAAGCCCTAGAATCAAAATAAATAAACTAAATTCAATTCAATTGAATCAAGAAAATTAAAAAAAAACTCGAGTTTGCTTACCATACTCTCCGAAACAGATTGAGTGATAAAAAGAGAGATGTCCGCTAGAGTGAGTTTTGCAGAGAGATATCAATTTGTTGATTCAATGGTTGAGAAATTAAGTTGAAGATCTGGTTAACTTTATCTATGGTGACACAGGAAATGGTGAGATGAAGTTTCTTTGCTTTATCTGTGAAGGTGAGGTAGAAGGAGAGACCAGAGAGGAAGGGAGGCGGAGAAATAGGGACAAAATTAAACAGCAACCCCTAATTTTGCATGATATATTTTGTACCATATCTTCAAAATAGAAGATATTTACACAAACATGTACAAAATCAAATCCGAAAATAAAATCCCAACTTCAAAACCAAACTTCAATTGATAGAAAAAGAAGAAGAAAACGAAAACACGAGAACTGAAAACAAATAAGATCGAAAAATCTGAGAAAGAAGTGGGTTTGATAAGAAAATGAAATAATTGAAAAAAATCGGATCGAAAAAATCTACAGAGGAAGAAGTAATTTGAAACGAAATTAGATCGGAAAATGTGAAGAGAAAAAAGATAAAAAGAGAGTGAGAGGAGAGAGAGTGAGGGGAGTAGAATGAGTGGTGGCTTTGTTTCTATCTGTTGTTGTATAGATAAGGATTCGTAAATGAGGGATGTTTCATCTATAACCGTCCATAATTAAGAAGATTAAATCCTGACCATCTATACAGTTATCACAGAAAGGATACCCTTGGGTAGTCGTTATAGAAGTCAACAAAAGTCCCAGCAGAAAGATAGTTTGACTTTAGTCAGCGATTACTCAGGTTGTGTCGTTGCAGAAGTCAACCAAAGTCATTATACAACGATGCTTTGACTTTAGTCAGATACACTTTCGAATTGTCTAAAAAAACGAGATATAGTAGCCTTTTTTCCACTAGTGCGAGGAAGACGTGCATAATTATGACGAAAAGTTGAGGCGCAAGAAAGAACAAAAGAAAAGGGTGCTGGAAGCAAAGAGAGAAGAAGAATTGATTATATATATGATCAAAGAGAAAGAAGGGTGGGTTATTCCTAGCGAAGTACCTGAAGACAAAGACAAGCCTTTATTGCAATTAAAGGAACCATCTCCGCTCGGGGAACCGGTCATAAATTTTGCTACAGTAGAACCTACACAAGAGATAAACCTGGATAGCGAAGAAGAGATAAGGACGGTGAGGATCGGGACGAAACTGGAGATGGACGAAGAAAAAATGTTGATAAAGCTGCTGAAAGAGTACCTCGATATCTTCGCATGGGGCATGAACGATATGCCTGGAATAGACCCCTAAGTCTCTTGCCACAGGCTGGACCTAAACCCCGTAATTAAGCCGATAAGGCAACGTATACGGAAGATAACAACTGCTTACCACGAGCAAATAGAGCAAGAATTATAGAAGATGCTGGACTCGGGAATAATAAGACCCCCGAAGTATCCTACATGGATTTCCAACATGGTAATAGTACCAAAAAAGACAACGGGAATAAGGATATGCATATATTTTAGCGATTTAAACACTGCTTCTCCGAAGGATAGCTTTTCGCTACCTAATATACCCCAGATGGTGGAATCTGCATCTGGGTACAAGCGGCTGACATTGATTGACGGTTATTGTGGATACAATCAGATACCACTCGCGGAGGAATACCAAGAGCACACAGCTTTCTTCACCCCTAGAGGGTTGTATTGCTATACGATAATGCCATTTGGATAGAAGAATGTTGGGGAAACTTATCAACGGATGGTCTAGAAGATCTTCTCTAAATGGGTGCACACTAAATTGGATGTTTACGTCGACGATATGCTGGTAAAAACTAAGGAATCATGGGATCACGTTGAGGATTTGAAAGAAATTTTTGAACAGATGAGGGCATAGAAGATGAAAATAAATCATGCGAAGTGTATATTCGGATTAGAATCAGCGAAGTTTCTGGGACACATCGTGTCCGAAAGGGGAATTGAAGTTGATCCAGCCAAGGTTCAAGCCATATTAGATATTCCCTCGCCATCAACAATAAAATACGTGCAATAATTAAATGGGCAACTGGCAGCTTTGGGTAGATTCATTTCTAGATCCTCAGACAAATGTAAACATTTTTTCGATATATTAAAAAGGGAGATAAATTCTCATGGAAGCAAGAATGTGAGCAGGCGTTACAAAATATAAAATAATATCTCATCAATCTATCAATCCTCCAAAAGCCTGAACCAAATGAAGAATTGCTGATCTGTCTCTCAAGTACACCAAACGCGATAAGTTTAGTGTTGCTTCGGACAGATGAAGGCGTCGAAAAGCCAATCTTTTACGTCAGGAAAACCCTCAATGCTTCTGAAAAGAACTACCCAAAGATTGAAAAGTTAATTCTAGTGTTGGTGTACTCATCAGAAAAATTACGAACTTATTTTCAGACTCACAAAATAAAGGTTCTAACTAGAATCCCCATATAATCAACTTTAAAGAATACGAAGAGAGTCGGGCGGGTTGAAAGATGGAATACCCGAATTGACCGATTCGGATTAAAATATGAAGTCCAGATCTCTACGAAATCACATATAGTCGCAGAATTTCTGGCTGAATTCCTTATAGAAGAAGATGGAGGAGTGGAAGAAATCCTAGATGTAGACGAGGAATGTCCGGATCCTACCGACTTGCTGAAGGAAAGTCATCCGAGGAGATGGGAGATATTTATGGACGGATCATCCAACAACGCTGGAGGAGGAATGGGAATTGTATTTACTTCGTCAATAGGAGCGAGAACAGTATTCTGCTTCCGGTGAGAATATAAAGCTACTAATAACGAGACCGAGTATGAGGAAGTTATACAAGCTTTGAGGATGTCCATTGAGATGAAATTAGATGAAATAAAAATAACTAGCGACTCCCAGTTGGTAGTCAGGCAGATAGAGAGGAGATATCAGGCGAATGATGTCATGATGAATCGATATTTACAACTCGTGAAAGAATATTCTAAGAAGATACCAAATATAATTTGGAGGAAGGTAAGCAGCGATAATAATAGACATGCGGATGCCTTAGCCTTCATAGCATCGATGACAGATGATACTTCGGAGAAATACATCTGAATTGAAAGATTGATGGGCCCCTATGTGACTAACGAGTTGGAAGGTGAAAAGCTACTAATGATAATAGAGGACAGCATACCAAACGAATTGGGAAAAGATGACTGGAGAGCCCAGATTTCCAGGTATTTAGAGAAAGGAGATTTTCCTAGAGACAGATTCGAGGCACATAAGATCAAGGGGAGATCCATGAATTATGAGTTAATTACGAGAAGGAATCCTATATCGGAGATCATTCCTGGACACATTGCTGCGATGTATGTCACAGGAAGATGGAATACAAATCATGAAAGCAATACATTATAGTGACGCTGGGAATCACAACGGAACAAGATCATTGGCTTATAAAATTAAAACACAAGGGTATTTCTGGCCAAACATGCATAAAGATGAAAAAGAAATTGCGACGAGGTGTGAAGCTTGTTAGAGGTTTGGAAAGCGTATATATGCACCATCAACCAGTCTCAATTCTTTGTTGAGTGTATGGCCATTCGCCATATGGGGAATCGATATCGTGGGACCTTTTTTTACAGGAAGCCAGCAACGCAAATACCTGATAGTGGCAATGGACTATTTCACGAAATGGGTAGAAGCTAAGCCTGTGAAAAATACGATAGATGGCGACATATACGATTTTATACTCGAACACATCATATGCAGATTCGAGATCCCCCTGCAGATCGTCTCTGATAATGGAATGCAATTCGAAGGCGAAAATGTGAAGATGTTATTTAGTACTTTAAAGATACAATCTGCAAAATCGACCCCGTTGTATCCCCAGAGTAATGGGAAAGCGGAGGCGACAACAAGACGATAGCATCCACTTTAGAAAACAAGTTAGATGGGCATCTCCATAATTGGTGCGAAGAAGTTCCGAAGGTACTATGGTCATACAGAACCACCAGGCGAAAAGCAACATGAATGTCTCCTTTCTATTTGGCATACGGAGTAGAGGCGGTTCTACCTACCGAGATAATGTTTCCTACGACAAAACGAGAAGCCTGGAAAAGGGGCTTGAACTCGGATATGATCCTGTCAAAGTTGGATGACTTGGAGGGAAACAGGGAGATTGCTCTACAACACATGACGAATTATCACCGGAGATTATCTCGTGAGTACAACAAGAAAGTGAAGGAAAGGGGTTTTGCTCCGGGGGAACTGGTTCTGCGAGAAATACCGTCGTATCAAAAGGGACCCGGAGGGAAGCTGTAGCCTACGTGGGAAGGACCTTTCATTGTGAAGAGAAGAGTAGGGAACGGAGCTTATGAGCTCGCAGATTTCGAGGGAAAAGATACGGACAGCAACAGAGACATCATATATGGTGAAGTAGAAAGGAAAGGCCGCAGACTAGACCACCCGTTGAATCCAATCTATATCAAGAAATATTATCCTTAAGAAGCAGGGAAATTTGCAAAGAAAAATATATAGATCATAATCAAAAAAGAGAAATGAAATGAAATGAAGCGTTTATTGATTACAATCAAAAGATGAACAGGAACGAAGCAGAGAAATTAAAATACAAAAAATAAGTAGGGAAAAAAAGTAAGACCTCATTAGGAGGCTACATAAGACCCCCGAGATAAAAAATATATATACAAAATAAAAGGCAAATGTAAGTCCTTAATAAAACCTCTACTTAGGGAGGATGAGGCCTCGTGGCATGCAACCTAGTTCGCACAAAGTGCAAGAGGCAAATGTAAGACCTAACGCGTGTCACGAGATAACCTCGGGAGATGGCTAACTGCCATAAGCTAGGGGAAAGAAGTAAAACCCATCCGCCGGGGGCCCCAACTAGGTAACCGCTCGGTAAGGGGTGTAAGAACGAGCCAGTGGAGAAGAAGATGGCCTGGTATTGTTCTTACACTCGGTCCCAAAACCACCCCAACTAGTGTGTGACTTCGTAACCAAGAGCCATATCGGCGAAAGGGCACGAGGTCACGAAATAACTGATACCTAAGCCCAAAAGCACGGGGGTACTCAGAGAGGAAGGGACGGAACCCTCCTTTATGGAGCTAAGTGACCACAAAAGACGCCAATGTTACGGGGATGGTACTCACGGGAGTAGGTAGTCCTGTGATATTGTTGCATAATAAGACCTCAATGAGAGAGATAAGGCGAGGTTGATGTATTTTTACTTCGCAAGAGTAAAGAGCTCCCGAGACTTCGTCGAAAAGACCTGATAAACGGGGTGGGGCATAATAATACCTTAACTAGGAGGAAAAATAAGACCCCGAACTGATGATAGAGATGTGAGGCAGAAAATGAGACCTGAGGCAAAACAAAAAGGCAAGATACAAACAAAGCAAGGGTCAAGCACATGACCATGCCTGACTCCGTGAATCATAAGAAAAGAAACGAAATAAATCATGATAAAGAATCATGAAGTAAAAAAAAAATGATGATACAAAATCATGAAGATCCGAGAAATCTTTATCGAATAAGAAACACTTGCAAATGAAATATTGCTTATGATAATACTATGCTATGATTTGAATATTAATAATGCAGGAACAAGGTATAATTGCAGACGAAATGGGAACGAGGCGACGAAGTTAAACTACCAGCGAAGTAATAATGACACAAGATGAATTGTAGATGAATGACTGAGGCAATGAAAGTAAAACCACAGGGAGATAAAAACACAAGGTATGCTACATAAATCCTCAAAAGAATAAGAGGCAAGTATATACTTTTAAGTAAGATATTATTCTTTTGAGTATTCACTTCGCACTAGAGTAAGACATCATCGAATCTGGCAAAATACATGAGGGTTTATATTTTCTATCTCCTAAAAACTTCGAAAATACCCAAAGAATAAGGGGCAAGTATATACTTGAGTACATTTAATATTCTTTGATTATTTCCTTCGTAAAGTATATACTTGGATTAATTCCGAATTAGCAGGACGATGTTGCAGAATACACATAACCTTTATCAAATATGCGAATTATATATGTTAACCATGGTAAGCGCAGAGCAAAGTAAGAATAATAAACAGCTAAATGAAAAAAGCTGATATACTAAGGCAAAATAAGAGCAGGAAGTGTCATGACCCCAAGCTTTGGAGCGCCCAGATAAACTGTTAAAGAAGCAAAAGACTAAAGTATCAAACAGACATCAAAATAAGTAATCAAGGATTTCTAGCTTCCTCCTCACCAAGACCACCTCCGGATCCTGGGACTCCAGCATTTCCACTAGTTCCAGCACCACCGCTACCCTCCGTTCCATGGGGAACCTCGCTGTGAGGTCCCCCAATGTCTTCGTCAGTCTCTGTATCTTCGCTCTCACCTTCGGCATCAACATGAGGTTCATCATCGGAGAAGAACTCGAGATCCATGGGAGAAACATCAAGGCCATGAGAACTGCAGAACTTGGTGACGAATTTCACCTTCTCCTCTTGGGAGTTTCTGTGAGTAAACTTTACAACCTTCTTAGCATTCTTTTCCATCTTGTCACAATCCTCGTTCAGGGATGCAAGACTTTCCTTTAGATTGGACACCTCTTTAGCTAAACCATCCCTTTGTCGAGACAGGTGCAGAATTTGATTCTTCAAACTCTCCTCAGATTCTGCAAAATAACAGCGAGGTGAGAAACAAGATTAATAGAGAAAAATACGAAGCACTATAATAACACCTAGAGCTACCTTCTTTCTGCGAAATAATAGAATTTAAAGTTTTCTGAACGCCGAGGTTAAAGTGGTCAAGTCTTGATATTTCTAATTTAAGAAAGCTGTGAAGTTCAAGAGATGATTTGTCCACATCTTCGTCGCATTCAAGCACGGATCTATCATCATCAGGGGACCCTATAACAAGTTTACCACTTCTCGGAGGAACAACAAGCCTCTTCTTTGCAGAGGAAACATGAGCTATTTTCTTGACTTGAAGTCTCTCCAGGCGAGCCAGGATAAAAGGACATTTCGCTATTTAACCCATTGTTCTCATCCCTCAGACCAATGTTCTCAGTTTTCAACTTCTCATGTTTAAGTTTCAACTCGGAAAGCTCACTCCTAAGCTTGCGAAGTTCGACTTCGGACTTATCTTTCCTTTTAATTATCCGCTCCTTGTCCTCCTCCAGATGCCTAATATGATCCATGGATGAGGAGTGTAGTTTACAAGAAGTAGTGAGGAAATTACTGACTCGTTGAAGCTCAACCTTCAAACGTTCATTCTCTTCGTGGAGATGGAAATTCAACTCTTCATTGTTAGCAGACTTATTAACTAAGCGCTCAGACAGGGAATATGACGTCATTAGCTTTTCGCTCAAGATCTCATTTTCAGATAAATAACAGTTAATCTGGGACAAAAGGTTTTCCTGATCATCTTGGAAATCTTCAGCGGATGATCTGGCTTCCCCATAATCCATAAACCACTTCTCAGATCGGGCTTAATGAAAGTAAAAGAATAGTAAAGACATGGATGAAATAAGATGAAGAACAGAGAAAGGGTTAAACTTACTGCTGAGCTCCGAAATCCTTTGGTCTTTCTTGACAGAGCGCTCTTTCTCATCGGAGATATCATTCTTAAGTTCCTAGATTCGGACCTTGGCAGCCTCCAAGTTCTCGCGAGCAACCCTCATCTCCAAGAGTTGGGCCATATGACGATTAAATTCCTGCGAGGTACCTAAAGTAAGATATGGATTGGGGTATGAACTACATTTAGGATCAGCAGCACTTTCCAAGGCCATAATAGCAGCATGCTGGTTGGTGAAGAGGTTTAACGAAGCATTCTACATGAAGGATTGACCATTAGCCAGAAATGTGTCAGAGCTAAACGAGATCACAAATTCCATTGCCGCAAATCTAGTGGAGGACACATTCCGAGTCAAAATGAAGGCATTCCTCAAGAAGTCCATGTGGGGGGTGTAAGCCGGATCTTCCACTTCGAAGACTTTCCGAGTTTTCTCACCAGAAGGGCCGGCAGACGATTTACTTGGGGAGTCATCCACGATGATGTGAGGAGTCGGCATTGGGATATTAGGAAGAGGAGTGACCTCCTGAGGTACTTCAGGCTTATTCTTGGGAGATGTAGAAGAAAACTCTGAAGGATTCTTGGATGAAGCTATGTGGGTGAGCTCCCCAATATCTAAAACCCTGCGCCGTTTGGGAGGCTCAGTAACAGGGGCAGATTGAGAAGGAACCTAAAAAATGGGAGATTAGTATCTCGGATCATATGAAGGCTAAGGTAGCGAGAAGAGGAGCATCATTGCGAAATAAGCATGACAGCGAAGTACCTTGGCAGCAACAGCAGCAGAAGAGCCCTCCTGACGATATCGTTTCCTAGGAACACGAGGAGTCACGATAGGAGGCTCTACAAACTCCTCTTCCTACAAATCATAAAAGTTAGACTTTAAAAATAAAGTAAAACGCCAAAAGCGAAATAGAAAACAGGGTACCTGATCATAAACCGGAGATCCAGCAATAGATTTCTTGGCATAGGACGATCTATCTATGATCAAGCCGGGAGCAGGCAGCGCATACTACGGAAAAACAGGAAACTTAGATAAAGGGATGAAAAATGAAACAGAGAAGAAGTCTAGCGAAATTATATCGGAGGGTCTTTCGGACCAACAGAACTTCCAAGGCTCGTAGGCAGCGAGATGAGCATGATTTGGGAGAGGACCCTCCCGAGCTTTTCCTGACTCATCAAAACCCCAGACAAGGGGACCCTCAAAAACAACTGGGAATATCATCCAGTACTCATCATTAGTCAGGCGCAGAGAGGGGTCTTTAGGAGCGTCCTTTGAAGAACTGACGGTCTCAACATCCAAGAGGAGAGCTTTGTAAGGAACCTTCAGGGACTTCCGAGATAGAGAAATACCCCACTCTTGATACTTCCTTCTTCGACCTTGAGTTTTATCGATGTAGTTCTCCGAAAAGGAACCAATGTTGTAATCATCCGACTCAAAGTCCTCTGCTGCTGCGGGAATTTGAGATGAACCGCTAGAAGAACGTCTCACAAACTCGTTACCAATTCGAATTGAGTTGCCTCTCATTTGGAAGACTCCCCTATTGATGTAAACAAGAATTTCATAGAAAAGTGGATTCTGAGCGTCATACAGAGGGAAGGTTAAACCCGCTCTCAGCTGACCTAAGGTGGTAATCATCCTGGTGGACGACCATGTTTCTTCCTCGATCTAGCGGCAGTTCAACTCCATCTGTCTGGTTGTGACAACCGGAGGCGTAACTGAAGAATCCACCGTCGGTGACAGAGTTAAACCTAACTTCCTGAAATCATCCTGGAAATCCTCTAGGTGCTTTAATGTAGTAGCAGGGGGAAATTTCTTGGGCGCCATTATTGAAAGAAGAGACGATGATGCAGGGAGATTGAAGAAGAATCGAAAATAGCAGGGAGAAAGTGAGCAAAATTTGTCAAGAGACGGTGCCGGAGAAGAAAGAGTTAGAGATTGTAAAGAAAAAAAAAAGATGGGAAAGAGGACTATTTATAATGGAATAAGGCACGACTTGGAGAAGAGGTCACACGAGAAGAGGAACCGGCTGATAACGGTTGATAAGAATCGTGGGAGACAAGATAACGCAGAATCCGGGTACGTGGCGGTTAAGAACGTAATGCAGGATTCTCATTCCTTTATTGGTTCCCGCAAAAGGAATTATAAAAGGCAAAATGTAGGTACAGAAAATCTACCCGCCACGTGTCCGAGGTAGATTGAGCGAGACAGAAAAGTGAATCTTCGAGAAAGATATTATTCACCACATCCTAAGAAAGCGTTAGTGAGAGGTCAAATCAAGTGCCAGATCTGCTTTTGCGAAGATCCAATCGCGAGGTATCAACCTACGAGATAATATAGACTTGTAAAGGAAGACATTTCACGAAGTCAGCTGCGCGAAGTATGACTTGCCGTACAAGAAATGATAAGATTCCCGAGATATAATGAGCGAGATGTGGATTCTTGAGCAAGAAATGAAGAGCCATACGAAGTCAATTGCGCGAAGTGCGACTTGTTGTGCAAGAAATAGCAAGATCCCCGAGATGCACCGAGCGAGATATGGATTCTTATGCAAGAAATGGGATAGTTGTCCCGACATGAGCCGAACTTTAAGGCGCAAAAGAAGCCGGAAATTGTTCTAAGCGAAGTAAAAAGTGTATCCCCGAGATAAATTGGGTTGTACTCCATTATGTAATTTTCCCCTATAAAAGGAGGAATTAGCCTTCTGTGAAAGGGTTGGAACATCAAGAGAGGAGAGAGTACTTGTAAAGGAAGAATTTGGATCTCGAGTGTTCTTGAGTGTCTTGTGACTTAGAAATACTAAAAGAAAATCATTCGAAATAAAAGATTTGGGTCTTATCTCGTTCTCGTTTATCTTTGTGTTTGTCAAATTAGTAAGTGGGTGTAACTATGGATTTTCTGTAGTTACAATGGTTTTGCCTGCTACGATAATTGTAAGTGCTCCTGTGAATTTGAGACATTAATTAGTATGTGTTCAACAAAACTAAAAGCATAACTTTGTATCAAAAATTAATTTTCTAACGTCCCTTTGCATCAATGTTTATGAGTATGGGCCAAAATTTTATGATGAACGTTACTGTATAATGTCGTTCGGCTATTCATTTGTTCCTGTAAGCATTTCTATCATGATATGGTATTCTCAATAATTTTATGATTAACATCTTTCCTCATAATTATTTTCGAATTTTGGGATATAAATACTTCCATTTTGGTTTCGTTGCTCGTAGTTCTTGAGATGGTTAGTCGGAAGAGATATGAACTTCGCTGATGGTCTGAGAACTAACATCCCGAGTAAATTGGTTTGTTGGGTCTAAGCTGGCTGATTTGTTTTCTCCGTAGTGATCACTTGACGAGATAAATATTGTTGATGAAGGTAGTTTTGCATCTTTCTCTTTGCTCATATTATTTCTCTCCAAGTAGAAATTATCCTCGTAACTAAATTAGTTGTTTACTGAAGTTGATAATGAAGTAAAACTTTAGTACGGTATGTTTTCTTAACTAGTTAATGATGAAAATTCGTCTGACTTCATCTCTTAAATCTTTTTGTTGATGCAGCTTTTTTCATCTCCTTCTCTTTTTACTTTCGTTTCTCGCTTATCTGATTCTTCACAATTTCTTCCACCATTTGCTGTTTTAAAGTATGAAAATACACTGGAACCCCCTTGTTAATTTGGCCTTAATGTATATGTTTTCTTATTTTCCCTATGAGCTTTTCTTCTCCACCTTCCTACTTCTTTGCAGGAACTATTAACTTCGCATGAACTATTAATTTCGCAGGTATTGATTGATTCGAACTGGTATTGTCCCGAACTGAGATGAGATGTGGATTGAGATGATTTTCTTGCACTGAATTGTTGCGAACTGATCTGTTTCTGCGAGATAGCTTGATGGGCGATAACTAGATTGATTGATCTACTAAGTTTTGACGAAGTAAATAAAACTATAACGTCTTTTCTTCCCTCTTCACAGAAACTTTGCTACTGTGTACCATGTCTTAGACTTTGCCTTCATTTACTTCCTTCAGTAATTTGCCTCTAACTTCTCGTGATAGTTCATTTTACCGTTTGCTATTTCAACAAAGTTTGGGATAGCTTTCTATGTTGAACTCCAATTTCTTTTATGCGAATTTATCGAACAATCCAGTCCTCTTCTTCTTCATAGGTTTAGTTGCTCATGTTCGCAAGTTATAACACAGCTTCACTGTCTTTCTATTCCTTCGGTCTTTCTATTCTTCGCGTAGATGACCAAAATATTTTTTTCCTTTGTTTAACGATGATTTTGATGCAAATAACAGATTGATTCAGTTAGCAATACACAAATATAGCTTATAAATCAAATCAATCGAAACTTTCGGTTTTAGTTTATTTTGAAATAAGTTGAATGGATTTGTAAAACATGATTTGGTTGTTATAAATCCTTAAGAAAAACTTGTTTTGATTCAAAACTTCAGAACAAAAATTAAATTTTATGAAGAACCAGTTTTTTGGTTTTAAGGTAAGACTATCCCCTATTTTTTGTTTTGAAATCCACAGATCTGAATGATAAAGAAAAAATATAGAAGTTTGATAATAGATTTGTCCTTTTGGATGAGTTTGCTGGCACAGCCTGTGTGAATTTCACTTTGTTTGACGATTTCCTCATATCCATATCTCTCTTCCCGAACTACTAAGATGCGTTTGTTGTTTTAAGAATAAAACTCCGGGAACTTCCCTTTCTTCCTTTAAAGCTCATAGAATCTTGTAGAATACCTCACTATCAGTAACCAATTTCTCTGAGTTTTCTTGGACCAACAAGTATCAAGTAGGATAAATTCCTCCTCTCACTCCCTGTTTCTAGCGCCAAAAATGTAGTTGCATGATTTATTACAACACACCCCATATAATATTTCATAGATCTAAATCTTATTAATCACCTAAATTTCAAATATAAGTACTAGAAATATAAATTGACACAAGGATTTTTTACATGGTTCGATCAATGTGATCTTCATCTATGGTTCTTCACTATGATTGTTTAAATTACATAAGTATTACACTTAGAATCTCCATTAATGGATATTTTGTAGAGCTCTAGATCTAATTATTTGGGGAAGAAGATGATAAAGAAAATAAATCCCTCTCTAAAAAATATCTCTCTCTTAATAAATGTGTCATCTCCAAAAATGTGTATATCCTTTTCTCTCTCCTTTCTCATCTTTATATAGGTGTTTACATAGTGGATGATAGCTCATACATAGTGGTGTACAACTCATATTCTGATGTAGTTTTAAGTTGTGGTAAGTAAAGATTCGTTGCTCGGACTTTTATGAAGATTTGGTTTTTGATTACTAAAAGAAAATGCTAAGAAAAACTATTAAAATTTGATTTTTGTTTACCAAGGAGAGAAAATTCTAGGGTTTTGGATTCCACTACTTCCAATATTGTAAAATCAATAATTGTTCCTTTGACAAAATACTCCTACTTTACTCAAAACAATTTTCGAACTCAATCTCATGCTTTGGAAAATATAACGTTACAAGCTCTTTTCTTATGACTTTCGTCGCTATTCTAAGGCCTAATCCTCCTTCGCTTATTAAAGAATGATAGAAACTACCCAAAACAATTATTACGAAGCATGTAAAGAAGAGAGAATTTATAGACAAATTAAAACACAATTTTGGAGTATTTTTTCCAAGGAAACAATTACTAAAATTCACTCATAAAAAATAGCTTCTTCCAAAACCCTAGAGAATAGATTTAGCTACTCATAGAATCAGAATTGGAGAAAACTTGATTATTCATTGTATTCAAAAAGATGTAAAATAAGCTTACAATGATTCTGCAGTAAACGATACAAGTCTTCTGCCGTTGATAAACGATACACTTTTTATGCTGTTGCAAAACGATATTCTTCTGCGACTGTCTCTGGCTATTTAATGTTCTTGGTGTTCTTAATTTAACAGCAGCAGCAACAACTTTCTGAAAATTATGATTTCTCGATTCTAAGCTACCTATTCTTCCCCAAAGTACCTGTATCGACCATGACTTAATACCAGGCTATATATTCACCACAAAACCCTTAATTTCTTCGAGAAAATCTCTTCTTTTCCTTCACGACAAGCTACAGTTTTTTCTCCACCTCCCTGTTTGTTTCCATTCTTTCCAGACTTATCAACACTCTTCTTTTATTAACAGATACGAATCACATGAGGATATTATTCCCTATTTGCACGTAACACAACTTCCCGTAACTTCTTTACGCCAAAAATATCACAGAGAATATTTTCTTTCCCTGTTTCCTTTAATCCACGTAAACTTCCTTGTTTCTCGATTCCAACTCCTATACCAGCCCTGTGTAGTTGTAACAGACCCAAACCAACCCGAAACCATGAGATAATCCAACAGAAACTCGTCTAAATCACTAACAGAGCATTCCGGTGAAAAATAAACCCGAGAATCATAATTGCTTCGAATTTATAATTCCAGCCAAATCTAATCAAAACAAAACCCATTACCAGCCCTGTTAGACCAAAAGTAAGATACCCATTTGATTTTAGCTCTTTAGTCTCATTATAGCTCGTTCAAATCACAAACCCTAATTCTGGTTCGTGAAGAACAGTTTTCCCGCCAAAATATTATCAAACCGTGAAGAAGATGTTCTTCTTAATCACGCCATTCCAGCCAATTCTAGATGAAACGATCAACCTTACCAGCTCTGTTTGATTAAATCAAGTCTCCCAAATTAATTTCAGTCATTGAATCTCTTCAGAACACCTTGAAATTTTTAACCCTAATTTGCTGCCATTGAAAATCAACTTTCCCGCCAAAATCCCGAATTCAAATTGTTGAAGATGATGTGCCCCTTATCCAACATCGGTGCCCTTTTAGCAATTTGGGCTATGTTTAGCAATTCTTGGGGGTGCGAATAGCAATTTGTGGGGTACGAAGATGAATTTTGGGCTGTAGATAGTGAAAACTCCTGGGTGCCTTTATCAACTCCTCTGGGTGACTTTAGCGACTCTTCTGGGACATTTCTGGGGGTGCCTTTAAAACTTTTCTGGGTGCTTTTAGTAGTTTAGCAAACATCCATCTCTTACCTCTCATATTCACTTCTTTTCTTCAATTTCATCACAAAGGTTGTCATGATTTTCAGACAAAACTCGCATCACTAAAGCCGACATTCCTTTCAGAGATGAAGAAATAAAAGAAAATAATGAGAGATAATTCGCCTCCAACAACAGTTGCACATGAAATGACACTTTTAGCCCTTTAAAGCGACGTTTCCTCTTTTTTTGCTCCAAAGTACCTAAAACTCAAAATCAAACAAAAGATACATAATTTACAAGAAAACATAGCAAACAAAGCATAAACAATAGATAAATATCAAGGTGTTTTAAACACTTATCATATTCACCTTCATTTTCGGATCCCCTGCTACGTTCTCTCAGGCTCACTTTATAATTTTGCAGGCTCTCTCTCTCAATCATTCTCGCAAGCTCTGCTACATTCTCGCAAGTTAAAGAAATAATTGAATCTCGCACGCTAAGAAAATATGTTGTGCGATATTTGAATCCTACAAAAACTTCAGATTCAAACCAAAAGAAATCAAGTTGAAAACCACCAATTTCTAAAACGAGCTTTATTTTATCTATTTATTTTATAGGAAAATGCTTTCGAAAAGGCAAATGATCCTCAATAATCGACCTAATCCAAATTGGAGGTACATACCAATATATGTAATTAACGTTAACTATAGTCTATTAAGCTAAAGCATGTGTTACAAAATTACATGTTAGAATACGGGCATCCAACTCAAAACCAATTGGCAATGAGTGGAGAGGCCCTAAGGGATTATAAACCGCAGGATCTTAGATGCCCAGACAATGTGGGACTAATAATCTCAACACGCCCCCTCACGTGTAGCCTCGTTGGGTCTAACACGTGGACAATTAAATCGGGTGACGCGGAGTAAAGGCGCGGTCAATGACTCGTCGCATAGCCTGCTCTGATACCATGTTAGAATACGGGCATCCAACTCAAAACCAATTGGCAATGAGTGGAGAGGCCCTAAGGATTATAAACCGCAGGATCTTAGATGCCCAGACAATGTGGGACTAATAATCTCAACATTACATATCCGTGGTTGAAAAGTAAAGATACAAACATCCGTTTTTTTTTATCTCCATCAAACTTACCGTTTGAAATTTGTTTATCAAATCCAATAGTTGCATATTTTATGCTACTACACCCAAGATGATCTTAACCATCCAAATACACATCAAACATACATAAACATAAATCAAAACAAGATAAAGAACATAAAAGTAAAGTGGAAACAGATCTTTTTACGTGGTTCGGTATCTTGAGACCTACATCCATGAGATATCACTATAATATGAGGTTTTTACATGTTCTCCATTGATGGAGGCTCTCATGGAGCTTTAGATAAGATGTAGAAGACCAAAGGAGGCCAAGAGAGAGAGGACTATCCTTATATAGAGAGACCCTCTATTACATCCCCACTAATCTATTTATGTTTCTCTTTTATAGGGTAGGTGGTTACATCGAATTACATTTATTCCCTTAGGGACTAAGTGGTTAGGTGTACATAGTGTATTTGGTTGTATTATGGTAAGATACTACGACACTTAATCTTGCACCACGTAGCGAGTTGATTTTTTGCACTCACAAATCCTTTGCATTTATCTCAATGATGACATGAGTAAGCTTTTGTTCAACATCTTTATTAAGAGCACCCCATATAGTCATGTCTTGAGCTTCAGTAGCAGAATCAACTGCAAACACCATTGAAGTGCAAAATAAGGCTTTATAATTGTGAAATCCCTCGTCACATACCCGGAATTCCCTTTTCTTATCACCTAGTATTAAATAAAAAATACAATAACAATAAAAATAACACATCTAATTTCACAGTGGTGTATGCCGTAAAAAATGAAAAGTTTGAGTTGAAAGTAAACTATTTTATTAAATCAATTGCATTACAATATTTATTTCGTTTCAGATGCAACTATATATAAAATTATAGCCAGATGCAAAAACTATTTTGTCATGGTCACTCACTCTTATTCTTAAAATTAATCTCGTTAATGGTTTTACCAAGAAACAACGAACTTCCATTGATCAAGACCACGATTATATTTATAAATTCCATCTTGACGTGCTTCCCACCAACAATCGTTCTCACAATGATGATCTACTCTCGTATTATAGACTTGATAGCGTATTTCAACCCAAAGTCCATTTTTATTCCATGAAAATTCACACCAATGGTGAGTTACTAGAACCTGCTGACCAATTGACCACTGCACAGACTGATTATCATGAACAATTTTTTTCATATCTTTCGAAAAATTGTTCGCCCGACAATGTAGCATCAAATCTTGACCATTGTTAAGTTGATTCGTTATTTTCACATAAACTTTGGCAAAGTTTTCTTCAGATGATAAACACTCACTAAATAATATTGCAAACAAAAGGAAGTAAGCAAATATGTAGACACCAGAACTGCTATTTTTAAGACTAGCCAGTTTTTTCTTCGGTTGAGGATGATTCTATCTGTCTCTGCATCTTCATATTTATACACAAACAACAAAACCACATTTACATCTTGCACGCCTTTATTTAAGACTAAGATTTCTTAATTAGTTTTTTCTAAAGTCAATGGGGATTTTCTTTCTTTTCTTTTTCATTAAATTAAATATGAGATAATGGGTGCATTGATTTGAGAATCAATTGAAAATAATTACTTCTTCTTTTTTATGTTACATCCACATTTTCCATCAATGAGGTATTTAAAGCAAACAATAGCATAGGACAAAATGTGATTTTGGCATTGATATAGATAAACTTATCTATTTAAGGAAACAAGGAAAACATTGACTATCATTCTTAAAAAAATAAATGTGTTGTTGCTGATCTGATGGTTCTAGATGGGTTGTTCTAAGCAATCAATGGTTCATATTGTTTTCTAATTGCTCTCAAAATGCAAAGAAAAATAGTGGTAAAAATGATTCCCCTTCTTACGCCTTGATCTGACGTCTCAGAAATGCTTCGGCTAGGTTTCACTTCGGTTTTTCCTCCATTCAATTCTCATCCGTTACGTAAATCAAAATCCCCATTCCTATTTACCATCACCATAATTTATGCCGTTCAATCACGTGTATTCCCAGTTGTCGAATTTGAGTTATTCTTCAACCTAATGTCATTATGTACGTTACGGAACAGAAAAATCCTCATCAAAAAGTTCCCTTTTCATAAAATACAATATGAAAAAGGAGGAAAAAAAATCAAATCAACCTGCATAGATGACTGAAACATGTGTGGCAGAGCCCAGAGGCACCATGAATGAATCTAGTGAAGCCCAACAATAAATCAAAGTTGGAAATAATGAATCATACCTGAGATTTGCGTCTACGAAGAAGAAATACTTTGTTCTTTGGTTTTATATAACAGCTTTAATTTCACCGAGTCGTTTCACTTTAACCAGACAGAAGAAAAGAAACGGCTGGCAATGGTGAATTAATGAGAATTTACCGAGGAACGAATTACTCGCAGACGATGGATACGGGTGTAAAACGTGAGTGCATTCAGAGCCACAATTTATGCCCTTCCCTTTCTTACGGTTTTAGATTAATGGGAGTCATAGATTGGTTAACACAATCCGCTCAGAACCGTCATATGGTTCAAAAACCATTTGTTTTTACACAAAATTGGTTAAAAAGACCAAAATCAATAATTCATGGGTGAAAAAGACTTGTACATTTTGATACTATTTAAATGGACAAGAATTAAAAAGATATTGTTCAAATGGACCAGAATGTAAAAATAATCAGGATGTAAACAGTTTCATCATACCCATTTTTAAATATTTTTTCTTATTTTTAATTTACATTAGGATGCATTCAGTTTCATCCTCGCACTTTTTTAAGTTTGAGACATGATGAATCCAGTTTCATTCTTGCTATTGTTTTGGTGTCCATTTCACCCATACTAATTTTTACTCATCCATTAGAACCATGTTTTAAAAATATTTGGACAAATAACCCATTTTCCGTTGTTTTTATCCACTATCGGCAATATAAATCTCTTTCTATTTCTTTTTTGTAGAGATTTTGTGTTTATCCAAGATGGAATTACTCTTTCCTCTGCTCATTTGTTCTCGGAAAGTGTAACGTTGTTTGCAATTAACTATCAGGTTTCTTATATTTTATTTGTTTGCTTGAATCAAGATATGCGCGGGAAAAGCAAGTTAACTATTTTACAAACATTTCTCTTCAAAAAAATAATAAAAATAAACTATTTTACAAACATCACTAATCACTAATATATAGCAGAGTGGTGTTTTAAGGAATCCACCGTTAGTTGTCCTTGGGACAGATCTGGCCGTTCATTGATTTTTTTCCAAGTTGGAAACCACCCGCTCTATGTAGTTTCAACGTGTCACAAGCTCCAGTTCTTCCTCCCCCGTTTTGATTAGGTGTCTACAGTTGGTACTTTTAAAACTAACCAAATCGACCCACTCCCTCACTAGGAAGGAAACCTTCGGTTGAATCTAGCGGCCCAAAATAGGTCAGGTGTTTAAAGCCTAACAAAAACATGGAAATGATACCGCTATTTGTAGCTTTAAATTTCTACAAAAAGAAAACCAACTCCTGAACTTACAAAAACTATCCATATTTAGTTTTGTTATCTCTTTCTTTCTGCCCAACTGCTTATTCTTCCCATTCAAATCATCTCTCCTTCCCCCTTTCTTTTCTTCTCTCGCCACTCAGTTCATGGCAGAGTCATTTTTAAAGGATATTAATGGTGATGCGGATGATGGCGAAAAGGTGGAAAAGTTCGTTGGCATTTGTGTTTCTGATGCAACCTGGAAATTTAGATCTCCAATAGTAAGTTTTTATTCTTGAATCCCCTAACTTCCATCGTATTCGTTAGTTCTGATTTTTTAATTGATGATGGTAATAGATGTTCTTATTTCGTTGTTTTCTAATTCTGACTAATAGGGTGATTTTTCTTTTTCGCAGGTTCCATTTTTGGGATTCTAGCTTTCTAGGGAAAGTGATAACGGTTAAAAGCCCACATCATTTTCTTAACCGTTTATGGGTTACCTACATCTTGGTTAAAGGTTCTGCAGTTTGGTTATTAGAGTCGTGAGTTCTATGTTATTTGATTGATTTCGTAAGGAATTTTGTTTTTTGGTTTGTCAAATTAAGGATGTTTCCATCTTTCTAATTTCTTTTTCCAAGTCTTTTTTTTTTTGGAAGCATGAAAGTCATCTTTGTTGTGTTTGTGTATTCAACTGATGAAGATTTAACAACTTTGTTGTCATTGGAATAGGAGATCAAGATGGAGTTCAATTAAAAAAAAAAATCAAGAATAAATTTTATCAAGATGCAGTTCATATCCACACATAAAGTTACGGGAAACTTTATTTTGTTAAAGATATGTTAATGGTGCAGTACTGTATTTTTACGTTGTTATGTTGAATTCTCGGTTTGGTATCCATTCCGTAGAAATACCGTACTGCATCAATAAAATTTCCCTAGAAGCCATTGATTGTCACTTTTCCTTGCAGTCATCATTACCGTTTATAACTCCGGATTTGGCTACTAACTCAAATGATGAAGAGAAACAATGTAATATTGTCATGCACTCAAATTTTTACAATATCCAGACTATAATGTATGCTTTCAATTCCAATATTTTATGTTTTTTTTTAAGACAGAAGCAAGTCTTTGTTAGACCAAGGAATACCCATGCCCAAATTTTTAGCGACAATGGATGGTGGTCTTGGTCTTGCACAGACTGCAGTATAGGGGAATACGGTGTACCACATGTGTAATTGTATTTGTAAATTTAATCACCTTCAAGTTTTTCGAGGCATTACTTATTGTGCTTTCAACTTGAAATCCAAACAGGCTCCATTGTTATGTTAGCTTTAACTGTCTATGCCGGACTGTGAAAATGAAGTTACTTTGCAGTGCCGGACAACACCAAAATGTTTATGCCAAAGTTGTGTAACAATTTTTAGAAAATTTCTGATCAAATAAAAAAAAATTCTACGAGCCAAAAAAATTCGGAAATGCCGAAAGCACAGCCAAATCCCATAGAACAGGCCTTATGGATTCGCATCATCATCCCAATATGCGCATATGAGCTTTTCTTTCCCCCAAAACCTTTATATTACCAGTGTTGAATGATAAAATGACGGCTGAAGTATTTGGAAATGTCAAAAGCGCGACTAACTCATGACGTCCATCGCGTCGAAGTCGCACGAGAGGTGGTTATACCCTAGTCACTAATCTATACCACAGTGGTTTTTTTGCCCCATCCACCGTCATTAGCTGTCCTTGAGACAGATCTGACCGTTACTTTTTGATCTGCGAAGTGGAATATATCGATTCGAAGTTGGTTAACATTCTAAAACGTGTCACGACCTAATCAAATCTTGGTTGTTGGTTTTGGCAGTTTCAATACGTGTAGAACTGTTGCTTAACTTGCCGAACTAGGATTTCAAAATTTGTTCCTGGCAAATTGAGGGAACCGTAATTAGTCAGTTTCATGGAAACAAAAGAACTTCTACATATCTTCCTCCAGAGGAAATTCTTTTCAATTCGATTGATGAATGGCCATATTACAGGGCTTATGTCTCTTTCTCTTCCATCTTGCACAGAAAGGGATGAGATATTAGAGTTCGACCACCCTACCATCGATTTCCAGGCGATGATGGGTTTGTGTGAGCGAAAATAAAAGTTTGCAAACACTCCTGCTATTTTTTTTCTCTTATGTCATGTGACTCCTTGGAGTTAAATTTGGGTTTTGGAGTATTCATCTCATCTTGGTTTTAAAAGTTTCCTTTAATTTGCTTACTTCATGCTATTGTTATTTGTTTTTATTAGTGAGTTTATGAATTTCAATTTTGGTTAGAGGTGAATCAAAACATCCCAGTGGAAAGTGGTAGAGTATTGGTATTAATTAATCAAACATCCCATTTGTTATATGATATCAAAACACCACTCTGACAATCTCCTTTGGTGTTAATGAATTTTTTATATTTGTAACTTAACTAATTTGTATAACTACACATTATGAATCGGATCTTTTCTTCTCCCCGATGAATAAAGTAGATTTGCGTACAAAACTGTGGGTCTTCAATCACTCATCTTTCAGAGTTTTGTCTTAAGTAATCTGCTAGAAGGTTGTTATTGAACAAAATGTTTTTCATTTTACTATTTTACTTCCTCTTAATTTGGTATTCCATTGTCTTTATATTGATTTAACCATCAAGAAATTGAGGATTAAATATTTTGACAGATAAATGGGAAACAGTACATGATGAGATTATCCGTTGGTTTATTGCGTTTGTAAGTACCAAAAATGATTAACATATGTTTAGTAATTTATTAATGATTATGTAACTAACTGGAATTAGATTTTGTGGTTTCTCAATCTCATTTTTGCAGGTTCCTTAATCAGTTGCTTACTACATGCTTTATAGAAAAAATAAAGAATGCACTAAATGTTATTGCTATTGGGAAACATGGGTACGTTGTCGAGATCATAGATTATTTCCAAGGAAATACATTTTCTTTTAATTTTCTCTTCAATTGTTGACTGCTCGGTTTACAGGAGTTTGTGGCTTCTTTCAATTGATGAATGTAATAAAACAAATGATATTGATTTGCAGGTGAGATCGGGAATTTTATTTTATTGATGTGAATTTTACAGGTGAGACTGGAATGCTCGGACACCACAGTGGAGTGGTAAAAATTTTGTTCACCGCTTCAGTATGGCCAATGCTGGAGACTCATCTGATAGAAATATGTTGGTCTTGCTGGAATTCCTAAGGGCAACTCCTATGGAGTAGAAATAAATCCATATTTTTGTGATAATCCACTTTTTATGGATAAAAAAAACGCTACTATGGGAAGAATTTAGGTCCATATCTTTCTGAACTCTAGATGGTACTCCACTGATTTGCAGAGTAGGCTATGGAGTAATCCATCCGGTCACTAGATGACCGGATATGTCATCCGGACATTAAGTGTTCGGATGTTTTTTTTTTTTTTTAATCTTTTTCTCCCATCCGGTCACTTAATGACCGGATGTAATAAGTTTTCTTTTCTCATCCGAACACTCCAAGACCGGATTGGAGATCCAAATTTCATGAACAATTAATTATATATACTCATAAGCAATTGCAACAGTTTTTGCTGAATTTGCAACAATCATAACCGTTGCTAATTCAAATATTTGAAATCACATTCAATTTCGTCTCATGTTCATGGAGTAGTTGTAGTTGGGTGAATTTTTTGTGATTCTATTTTTTTCCCTAGATCCGGACGACAAGGGACCGGATGGATTAAATTTTTGTTTTTGTCCCATAGTGGGTTTTAACTCCACTAATTACCAATGGTCCACATATATGTAGATAATCCTTAAGTTATGGATATTTTTACCTCCATACCATAGGAGTTGCCCTAAGAGCTATGGGATAGACTCTAAAAGAGTCTATCCCTATCAAAATGAATGAGGGTCTAACCGAAAGAGTGCAAAAGTAATCGTGGGATAGAGGAATCATAGTCTATACGGGAAACAGTACCCCGTCTGGAAGAAAAACTTAAACGCACCAAATTTTCATACGGCTGAATTTTAGCCATTTAATTTGGTGCATGCCCATCTGTCGATAGCTTACTGGTCAATGAATATGTTTTACATAATAAATTTTAGATACGGCTGACAGTTTCCCTTATGTTTTCATCTTCTTTATACACGGCAAACTGTTTGGTGTATTTCCAAAAATTATTTCAAACGGCAAATATTTAGCCGTATAGTGGGGTCTTTCATACACTCGTCCAACCGAAAAAGAATGTGATAGAGTTTAGGGTGAAAGGGGGTTACACTCTATCCATAGTATGAACTAATTTGATCAAATTTGATCAACTCTTTGGTTTTGAAAGAGACTCTCAACCCCATAGTCCTTGCTCTAAGTTAATGAAATTCCTCATCTTAAAGTATCTGATGAAGGCAAGAAGAAATGGAACAATATGCAGGGAAAAATAGTTCATTGCCCTCTTTTTGATCAATCAGTTGGACTGCTGATGTTCACAAGTATTAGTTCAATAGTAAAAACTCGACATAGACAATTTATGATTATAGCGACTATTTTCTGAATGAACTAATTTTGAGTTTTTTCTTGCTGTTTTCGGACTGCAGATATATTGTGTTGCGAAGGAAATTAAAGCCAACGTGGAGTGAAGTTTTAGTGTGGGAAGCATATTTGCAATGAAAATACTTTTATTTTTATTTTTTTTTCCGATCAAAAAAAAATGAAAATACATTTTTTTGGGGAAGGTACCTACAAAATACCCAATAGCCGAAATCCGAAAGGATTTGTATGCCCTGAGCAAGATGAATCATAAAGCCACCGCGCCGAAGGCGCACGAGAGGTTGAGCCCAGGCTGAAGTTCTGGGTGGTACCCTAGTATATAGAATAGATACTAGTGGGAGGGACGACCGAAGAAGACTCTGAAGATGGGGTTTGTATGCGACTATTTTCATCCCTTTTAAGAAAAGGTGATACTTTCATCCCCGTTTCAGAAAAAGTGATACTTTCGTCCCGTTTCCGGAAAAAGTTATACTTTCTCCCCGTTTCATAAAAAGTGATACTTTTTCTGAAACGGGGAGAAAGTATCACTTTTTCCGAAACAGAACAAAAGTATCACTTTTTCTGAAACAGAGTGAAAGTATCACTTTTCCTGAAACGGGATGTGAAAGTATCACCTTTTCTTAAACGAAAAATTAGTCGATCCATAAACCAAAATATGGATGCATGAGGTGTTATGCATCCTTTGTGGTGGTTTGCATAATGGCTATGCATTCAATTTTCAAGAATTATGCCTAAAATGAAAGTATCATTTTTCTTGAAACGGAGGAGTACATCGTTTTATTAGTTGCAACGGAAAATAAGTTGATGAATAAACCAAAATTTTGCTACATAAACTATTATGTATACTTTATGGTGGTTTGCATAATGGATATACACTTAATTTCCTAAAATTGTGCCTAAAATGATAAGTACCTCTGTATTTTTCGTAAAAACTCAAAATTTGTATTGTTGTTTGTGCTCGTTGGATAGGTTTTTTTATTAGCTTTCCAACGAGATAAAATTTGTAAAATTCCAAGGCACGTATTTTTAGATATGTTATATTCAAGTTTGCTTTCCAATTATATCCCTGAAAAGATAGGATACAGAAGGAGTTATAGTAATTGGACTAAAAGGGATGGACATTTTTGGTTTTTCGGCCCTAACCATTTCCAATCTTTTTGTGTCAATTGATCACTTACATTTTACCAAAAAGTGGCCATATAAAGGTCCTCCCTCGCTTCGCTCGGTCGGCCCAATAACACCACTTGGAATACGGTGGTTAATCAAGTTGTCTGACGGAACCTAATGAGACTCAGGCTTACAAAGGAGACATCAGGACTGGGGGATATGGAGATCCTGCAGATATGAAAAGATAGGAGGTGTTAGCTGATAAAACAATGAGGATGACACTTAGGTAACAATTTCTATGATATTATGATATTACACATTCTGAATATCTATAGCAAGTAAAACCTGGTAAGTTATCGGGTACTGTTATCATGATAGAACGATGCTTAATTTTTTCAGAAGTAATCAATCTTACATAAATTTTAACAACCTCTAATAATCTTTTCTTTACAATCTTTTCCTTGTCATAGAGCGTTCAACATGCAAGATAACCCCCCTCGGTGTTTATTGAAGTAACGTAATAGTTACGTACAAGAGTTTATATTTTAGGTAACTTTGTAAAGATAGTATTTCTTGTAAACACGGTTCTTGTATATTAGGTATTACTTGTAAAAGGTCCTAACCGAGTGTGTATATATAACAAACGAGTATATTGTAATTATATTATCAAAACAATCAATAAGAAACCAGTTTCTTCTCTAACCCTAAAACCTTTCTTCTTCTCCTCTAAACCTGAGTTCCAACTTGGTATCATCCTTGTTGAGATCCTCATGTCTTCCGCTGCCTCCATAGTTCAAACTATCTCAACCGTTATCTCTTCTGCTCAATCCATGATGGCCTCTTCACACTTTTCACAACCCCATCATATTATCACCGTTAAGCTTGATGAAACAAACCATTCCCTTTGGAAAGCTCAGTTTTTACCCTACCTTCAAGGATATGACCTTGCTGGTTTTGTTGATGGCACAAAACCATGTCCATCTGCCACTCTCCCGAACCCTGTACCTGAAGCCTCAAATAATCCTCCAACTCCTAATCCCGAGTACGCTGCCTGGGTGAAACAGGACAAAATTCTTCTCGGCTGGATTTTCTCATCCCTTACTCCTGCTGTTCTACGATGTGTGCATCGTCTCAAGACATCTCACGAGGTTTGGTCATCCCTAGAATCTCTCTTTGCTTCTAAATCTGATGCGCATATACACCACCTTCAGTGCGAATTACGTTCTTTGAAAAAGGGTTCTCTTTCTATGAGAGCTTACATGGATCGTGCTCGCGATATTGTTGATAGCTTGGCTGCAGCTGATACTACCGTCACCAACTATGAACTTCGGCACTGTTTACTTGCTGGTTTGGACTCCAGCTACGACAAAATTGTGGCTTCCCTTACTACCTCTATGGGATCGATGAAGCTTGAAGATTTTATCACTTACCTGCTCACGTTTGAGCTGCGAATTGATCAACAGTCTAAAGCCTTTCAGTCTCAACCTGTTGCTGCTGCGTCCTCAAGAACCTCTTCTACTGCTGCCGGACTACTGCCTACGCCTACTATCTCTCCTGGATCTCGTCCAACACGAGAGTGTTAGATGTGTGACAATTCAGGCCATATATCTCCTATGTGCTGGAAAAGATTCGATCAAAATTGGCGTCCTCAACCTACTCGTAGACAACAATCTGGCGCACAATCTACGTCCTGGCATCCTCCACAGTCTACTCCTCGTGCTTATATGGATGATGCTCAAATTTCAATTTCTGCACCTTGGGTACCTGATAGTGGAGCTACTGACCACATTACACACGATCTCTCCAAGCTCCATCCCTATTCGGAGTACACAGGCCCTGATCAAATTAGGATGGGTAATGGTTCCTCTATTCCTATTTCTCATAATGGTACCTCCATCTTAGGTACTCCTACTCATGAGTTGTACCTTAAAAACACTCTATTTGCTCCTCAAATTTCTCACAATCTAGTATCAGTTTCTCGTTTCACTACTGATAATAGTGTATTATTTGAGTTTCATCCAAATTTTTGTCTTGTGAAGGATCGATGCACGGGGAAGGTGCTTTTGCGCGATAGTAGGGTTGGTGGTCTCTATGTTCTTGATTCGGCGTTTAGCTCCGTTGATTCTACACAAAGTCTTGTTGGTGAACGTGCTAGTATTCAAGAATGGAACTCTAGATTAGGACATCCTATGATGCGAACTGTGCGTCATGTCATATCTAAATTTTCTCTCCCTGTTTCTAGTAAAACTATTAGTTTTTGTTCTTCTTTTCATGAACATCGTAGTCATAAGCTACCCTTTTCTTATAGTCTACTATTTATTTTAATCCTCTTGATTTGATTGTTTCGGATGTTTGGGGACCATCTCATATTATTTCTAATGAAGGTTATCGTTATTACATAATTTTTATTGATACCTTTTCTCGATTTACATGGATGTTTCCTATTACTCATAAATCTGATGTCTATTCTATTTTCTTGTCTTTCAAAAACATGTTGAGAATCTTTTTGGTCGAAAGATTAAGATTTTTCAATCCGATAATGCACTTGAATATCGCAAGTTAACTCCCTATCTTCAACAACATGGTATCTTCCATCGTTTTTATTTCCCTCATACGTCTGAGCAAAATGGCTTAGTTGAACGTAGACATCGCCATATTAGAGAAACTGGTCAAACTCTATTATCCATGGCTTCTATACCATCCTCTTATTGGTATGATGCATTTTTTACTGCATCTTATCTCATGAATCGAGTCCCATCATTTGCTCTTTCTAAATCATATCCTTATCAATTGTTATTTGGCCCACAACCCGATTATACATCTTTTCGAGTGTTTGGGTGTCTTTTTTTTCCTCATCTTCGTCCTTATCGTTATCATAAGATGAATCCCTCCTATTCTCCTTGTGTTTTTATTGGCTATAGTCTCCAAAATAAGGGCTACAAATGTCTTCACATCCATACTGGTCGTATATATATTAGTCGGCATGTCTTCTTTGATGAAACCACCTTCCCTTTTGCGGCAACAACACCATACACCACATCATCGTCTTCTACTAATGATGTAACATCTTCTCCAATAGCTATAATTCCTACTGTTTCGGTTCATGTTCAATAACCGTCCTCAAACGTGGAATCTGTAGAGTTACCTTCTCCTGTTCGGCAACTGCATAGTCCGATCCAGCATATCCAGCCACCTCCAGCACATGCACCGTCAGCTACAGTCCAGTCAACTTCATTACGTACACCGTATGCATCAGCAACTGCCTCGTCATCAGCAACTGCCTCGTCATATCCTGATAGAACAGCGTCAGCCTCTACACCTGAGTTGTCCGCTACTGATAGTACACAGTCTACATCTTCAACTTCAGTACCCGAGCCTATGCATTCATCTTCAGTACATACTGATGCTCCGTCTATTCATCCTATGGTCACTCGAGACAAAGATGGGATTTTCAAGCCGAACTCCAAATATTCTCTTGTCTGTGATTCCACTATTGAACCAACCTGCTTCTCTCAAACACAGGCGGATCCCAATTGGCGTCAAGCGTATGATGATGAGTATAACGCTCTTCTCAAAAATGGTACGTGGACCTATATTCCTTTTGATCCTTCTATGAATCTAGTTGGTTGTAAATGGGTGTATAGGATTAAAAGAGATGCTAATGGCAAGATTGTATGTTACAAAGCTCGTTTGGTCGCTAAGGAATACAATCAACGAGAAGGTGTGGATTTTAGTCAGACATACATCTCGGTGGTCAAACCATGCACTATTCGGATTATTCTTACTTTAGCATTGTCCCATAATTGGAGTATTAATCAACTTGATGTTCAAAATGCGCTTTTGCATGGTAATCTTGAAGAAGAGGTTTACAAGAAGCAACCACCAGGATATATTGATCCTAACTTTCCTAATCACGTCTGTAAACTCCAGAAGTATCTTTACGGTTTAAAGCAGGCACCACGGGCGTGGTATCATCGGCTTAGTACTTTCTTGCTTCAACTAGGCTTTGTTACTTCTAAGTGTGATTCTTCCTTATTCATTCGACGTGATGCACATGGATTCATCTTCTTACTTGTTTATTTCGACGATATTATTTTGACTGGTTCCCATAATGCAACCTTGGAGTTTATTCGTACGTCTCTGCATAAGGAATTTTCTATCAAGGACCTTGGCTCATTATCTTACTTTCTTGGGATTGAGGCTACTCGCAATTCGTCTAGTATGTTTCTTACACAAAAACGGTATGCCCATGATCTTCTTATTCGAGCTAAAATGGATGGTATTAAGCCAATTCAAACTCCATTAAGTACTACTGGTGATATATCATCTGATCGGCGTACTCTTTTACGTGAACCTACGGAGTATCGGAGTATTGTCGGTGCTTGACAATATCTTACATTTACACGTACAGATTTAGCTTATGATGTTAACAAAGTCTGTCAGTATATGCATGCTCCAACGGAATTTCACTTGATGTTAGTTAAACGAATCTTAAGATATCTAAAGTAAACCTCCACGTTTGGCATTCTTCTCAAACCAGCTAATGCTCTACAGTTATATTTTTCTGCTTATACTGATTCTGATTGGGCTGGTTCATTGGATGATCGATGGTCTACGAGTGGCTGTTGTGTTTATTTGGGTGCTAACATTATCTCTTGGAGTGCTCGAAAATAGAAAACAGTCTCTCGTTCTAGCACAGAGGCTGAGTATAGAGGTCTTGTTATTGCTACTGCTGAGATTATGTGGATTCGCTCTCTTCTTTCGGAGTTGCAGGTTAATACTTTGTCTCCACCTGTTTTGTGGTGTGATAATCTTGGTGCTACCTACCTTACAGTGAATCCAATTTTTCATGCTCGCACCAAACATATAGAAATTGATTATCACTTTGTTCGTGATCAGGTTGCTTTGAAACAACTAGATGTTCATTTCATTTCTTCAAAGGATCAGATTGCAGATATTTTTACCAAACCACTTCCAAAAGATCGTTTTGCTTTTATTGAGGTCCAAGCTCATGGTTCATGATGACCCGTCACTCTTGCGGGAGGGTATTAAAGTAACATAATAGTTACGTACAAAAGTTTGTATTTCAGGTAACTTTGTAAAGATAATATTACTTGTAAACACGGTTCTTGTATATTAGGTATTACTTGTAAAAGGTCCTAATCGAGTGTGTATATATAACACACGAGTATATTGTAATTATATTATCAAAATAATCAATAAGAAACCAGTTTCTTCTCTAACCCTAAAACCTTTCTTCTTCTCCTCTAAACCTGATTTCCAACTGTGTTATCTTTTTATGAAATCTCCATAATATGATGCCAACACCAAACACACACTACAGGAAAAATATACATCTACAACTGGAGATTTACAACGCTTCGCTAAGTATTGTAGAAAGTCATATGTTTTACAATTGGTTTCAAAGGAAGAGTTGTTGTATATCATCACTGCCAACACTTATGAAACAAGGGGTTGCGCTAGGAAAACAAACGACAACTCCTTAAGCAAAACAGTTGTGACAACATTTAGCTATAACAACGTTGTTCCATATATGTAGTAACTTGACCTATCACAATACTCACAAGTGTTGTTGAAGAACACAAAAATATGATAATGAAAAATATGTTAGAGGGGAGATTCGAACATGAACCTACTACATGGAAGTCCATCTCATCAACCACCCTTTCAGTTCACAAGTTTTGATTTTTTTCTTTCTTTTTTTTAAATAGAAACCTACAACAAGTGTTGTTGAAGTACACAAAAATATGATAATGAAAAATATGTTAGAGGGGAGATTCGAACTTAAACGTACTGCATGGAAGTCTAACTCATCAACCACCCTTTCAGTTCACAAGTTTTGATTTTTTTTTCTTTTTTTAAATAGAAAGCTACAACAACACTTATAAGTGTTGTTGAAGTAAAAATATATAATGTTGGAAAAAATAAAGTTGGGGGATTCGATCCTGAGCCTCAAGCGTGGAAGTTTACACCCCTAACCATCCTAAACTATAACATGTTCTGTTAAGTTTGTGGTTCTTTAATACACTAATTATACACTAACTTTATGACAACCCTTCATAAGTGTTGTAAAACAAAATATAATGCTCAAAAAGTAATGCTCAAGTGACTGAGCCGCAAACATCGCGAATCCTTCTCTGAAAATTACTTATTTCCAATTAGGGTAGTCCGGTCATTTTCACAGTCTCCATAATGTTTATTGCACTTATTTCCATCAAGGGTAATATGGTTATTTTCACATTCTGAAATATTTACTTTACCTATTTCCGATGAGGGTAGTCTTGTCATTTTTCACAGTCTCCATAATATTTATTGGACTTATTTACATTAGGGTAATATGGTCATTTTCAAATTTTATAATATTTACTTTACTTATTTCCAATAAGGGTAGTCTGGTCATTTTCACTGTCTCCATAATATTTATTGCACTTATTTCCATCAAGGCTAATATGGTCATTTTCAAAGTTTGTAATATTTATATTACTTATTTCGGATAACGGTAGTCTGGCCATTATTAAAGTTTCGATAATATTTATTGCACTTATTTTCACTAAGGATAATATGGTCATTTTCATAGTCTCTAATATTTTCTTTATTTATTTCCGATAAGGGTAGTCTGGTCATTTTCACAATCTCCATAATATTTATTGCACTTATTTCCATTAAGGGTAATATCGTCATTTTCACATTCTGTAATATTTACTTTACCTATTTCCGATAAGGTAGTCTTGTCATTTTTCACAGTCACCATAATATTTATTGCACTTATTTCCATAAAGGGTAATATGGTAATTTTCACATTTTGTAATATTTACTTTACCTATTTCCAATAAGGGTAGTCTGGTCATTTTCACGGTCTCCATAATATTTATTGCACTTATTTCCATCAAGGGTAATATGGTCATTTTCAAAGTCTGTAATATTTACATTACATAATTCTGATAAGGGTAGTCTGGTTATTATTAAAGTTTCGATAATATTTATTGCATTTATTTTCACAAAGGGTAATATGGTCATTTTCACAGTCTGTAATATTTTCTTTACTTATTTCGGATAAGGGTAGTCTGTCATTTTCACAGTCTCCATAATATTTATTCAACTTATTTCCATTAAGGGTAATATTTTCATTTTCACATTCTGTAATATTTACTTGACCTATTTCCGATAAGGGTAGTCTGGTCATTTCTCACAGTCTCCATAATATTTATTGCACTTATTTCCATTAACGGTAATATGGTCATTTTCACATTCTGTAATAATTACTTTACCTATTTCTGATAAGGGTAGTCTGGTCATTTTTCACAGTCTCCATAATATTTATTGCACTTATTTTCACTAAGGGTAATATGGTCATTTTCATAGTCTATAATATTTTCTTTACTTATTTCCATTAAGGCAATATCGTCATTTTCACATTTTGTAATATTTACTTTAACTATTTCCAATAATGGTAGTCTAGTCATTTTCACAGTCTCCATAATATTTATTGTACCAAATCTGATAAATTTCATTTTCGGTTCACCCGAATGAGAAACTTAGGTCCAACTCTAGTAATCTTTGAACCGGTGATGTTCAAATCTGATAAATTTCATATTCAGTTCATCCGAATGAAAAACTCATGTCGAACTTTAGTAATCTTTGAACTCGTGATGTTCAAATCTGATAAATTTCATTTTCAGTTCACCCGAATGAGAAACTCAGGTCAAACTCTAGTAATATTTGAACCTGTGATGTTCAAATCTAATAAATTTCATCTTCAGTTCATCCGAATTTGAAACTCATGTCCAACTCTAGTAATCTTTGAACCTGTGATGTTCAAATAAGATAAATTTCATTTTCAGTTCATCCGAATGAGAAACTCATGTCGAACTTTAGTAATCTTTAAACCCGTGATGTTCAAATCTGATAAATTTGATTTTCAGTTCATCCGAATGAGAAACTCAGGTCCAACTCTAGTAATCTTTGAACCCGAGATGTTCAAATCCGATATATTTCATCTTCGGTTCACCCGAATGAGAAACTCAGATCAAACTCTAGTAATCTTGAACTGGTGATGTTCAAATATGATAAATTTCAAATTCAGTTCATCCGAATGAGAAACTAAGGTCAAACTCTAGTAATCTTTGAACCTATGATGTTCAAATCTGATAAATTTCATTTTCAGTTCACCCGAATGAGAAACTCATATCGAAATCGGGTAATAAGTGAACCTGTGATGTTCAAATCTGATAAATTTCATTTTCAATTCACCTGAAAGAGAAATTCAGATCGAAATCAGGAATATGTGAACCTGTGATGTTCAAATCTGATAAATTTCATATTATGTTCATCCGAATGAGAAATTCAGGTCGAACTTTAGTAATCTTTGAACCCGTGATGTTCAAATCTGATAAATTTCATTTTCAGTTCACCCGAATGAGAAACTCATATCGAAATCTAGTAATCTTTGAACCTGTGATGTTCAAATCTGATTAATTTCATCTTCAGTTCATCCGAATGAGAAACTCATGTCCAACTCTAGTAATCTTTGAACCTGTGATGTTCAAATATGATAAATTTCATCTTCGATTCACCCGAATGAGAAACTCAGGTCGAACTCTAGTAATCGTGAACCGGTGATGTTCAAATCTGATAGACTTCATATTCAGTTCATCCGAATGAGAATCTCAGGTCGAACTCTAATAATCTTTGAACTCGTGATGTTCAAATCTGATGGAATCTTACTTGTAAATGGATGGGTTCGTCGTTCTTACCAAGTTTCTGACTTATAGTAGTCCACTTGAGGTTTCGTTGAATATTCCGTTTCGATCTAAATGGAGAATTGGTATGCATACAATATGCCCATGTTTCGAATGGTTTTTTTTTAAGGTTTTTTTTAAGGTTTCGTAGAATATTTCGAAAGAATCTTACCTGTAAATAGATGGTTTCTTCGTTCTTACCAAGTTTCTGACTTATAGTAGTCAACTCGCGGCCAGGTTTCGATCTTTGAGCCTGGTATGCATACAATATGCAAAAATAGGTTTGTTTGAGGTTTCGTATAATATTCCGCAGGAATCTTACCTGTAAATGGATAGATTCGTCGTTCTTACCAAGTTTCTGACTTATAGTAGTCAACTCATGGCCAGGTTTCGATCTCTGAGCATGGTATGCATAGAATATGCAGAAATAAGGTTTGTTTAATGTTTCGTAGAATATACCGAAAGAATCTTACCTGTTAATGGATGGATTCGTTTTTTTTTACCAAGCTTTTGACTTAGAGTAGTCAACTTAGAACTGTGATGTTCAAATCTGATAAGTCTCATCTTCAGTTCATCCAAATTTGAAACTCATGTCCAACTCTAGTCATTTTCGAACATGTGATGTTCAAATATGATAAATTTCATCTTCAGTTCATCCGAATTTGAAACTCAGGTCCAACTCTAGTAATCTTTGAACTCGTGATGTTCAAATCTGATAATTTTCATCTTTAGTTCACCAGAATGAGAAACTCAGGTCCAAATCTAGTAATCTTCGAAATTATGATGTTCATATCTGATAAATTTCATCTTTAGTTCATCCAAATGAGAAAATCAGGTCCAACTCTAGTAATCTTCTAACCTGTGATGTTCAAATCTGATAAATTTCATCTTCAGTTCATCCGAATGAGAAACTCAGGTCCAACTTTAGTAATCTTTGGACCTGTGATGTTCAAATCTGATAAAATTCATCTTCATTTCATCCGAATGAGAAACTCAGGTCCAACTCTAGTAATCTTCTAACCTGTGATGTTCAAATCTGATAAATTTCATCTTCAGTTCATCCGAATGAGAAACTCAGGTCCAACTTTTGTAATCTTTGGACCTGTGATGTTCAAATCTGATAAAATTCATCTTCAGTTCATCCGAATGAGAAACCCAGGTCGAACTCTAGTAATCTTTGAACCTGTGATGTTTAAATCTGATAAATTTCATCTTCAGTTCACCCAAATGAGAAACTCTAAGTCTAGTAATCTTCTGACTTAGATTAGTCAACTCGCGGCCAGGTTTCGATCTCGGAGATAGGTATGCATACAATAAGAAGAAATAGGGTTTGTTTAAGGTTTCGTAGAATATTCCAAAGGAATCTTACCTGTAAATGGATGGATTCTTCGTTCTTACCAAGTTTATGACTTATAATAGTCCACTTTTGGCCAGGTTTCGACCTCGGAGGCAGGGTATGCATACAATATGCCAGAATAAGACTTGTTTAAGGTTTCAGAAAATATTAAAAAAGGAATCTTACCTGTAAATGGATGGATTCATCGTTCTTACCAAGTTTCCGGCTTATAATGATCCACTCAGGGCCAGGTTTCAATCTCGGAGTCAGGATATGAATACATTATGCAAAAATAAGGTTTGTTTAAAGTTTCGGGGAATATTCCGAAGGAATCTTACCCGTAAATGGTTGGTATTCATCGTTTTTGTGAACTTTCAGACTTCTTGGTTCATAGTTTGTAAGTCGTTATATCGAACTTGAAGTTTGAATCGACACCAAGCTTAATATTCATCATTTCGATGATGTATCATGCTAAGTTTGAAGTCATAACCCTCTCATAGCTTCATCGTTCTGACGAAGTTTCTGACTTTAAAAGGGTTTGTTTAAGGTTTTTGTTTCTCGAAGTCGCCATAAATGGGTTTGTTTAAGGTTTTTCTTTCTCGAAGTCGCCATAAAAGGGTTTGTTTAAGGTTTTTTGAGAATATTCTGAAGGAATCTTACCTATGAATGGTTGGATTCATCGTTCTTTCTAAGTTTCCGACTTATAGTAGTCCAGTTTGAGCCAGGTTAAGTCTCGAAGTTGCCAAAAAAGGATATGTTCAAGGTTTCGTGGAATATTCCGATTGAATCTTACATATGAATCGATGGATTCATCGTTCTTTTGAAGTTTTCGGCCCAAAGTAGTTAACTCAGGACCAGGTTTCAATCTCAAATCCAGGTTAAGTATTGATGTTTCCAAAAAAGAATATGTTTAATGTTTAGAATAATATATCGATAGAAGTGACATATTAGCTCTATATTTATGAGTTTCAATGATATATCCTGCTAAGTTTGGAGTTAAAAACCACTTAGGACATTGAGAGCTCATGGTTCGTATGCCGTTGACCCACACTTTAAGCTAGAAGTGACACATAAGCTCCATCTTTATGAAGTTCGAATGGAAATTGAGATTCATATTTATCGATTTTGATGATGTATCATGCTAAGTTTGAAATCAGAACTCTCCCGTAGCTTCGTACTTCATAGTTTGTATGCCATTATACCGCATTTGAAGTTCAAATCGATACTGAGATTCATATTTTATCAATTTCGATGATGTATCATGCTAAGTATGAACTCTGACACCCTCCCGGAGCTTTGAACTTTCTTCGTGACCTATGTGAATAGTCGAAATTCAAACCCGAAGCACAAAGAGAAAGCACAAAAAAATACATCAATTATCGAATTCACTTCTTAATTTTCATCTTCATTCTTACACATTTTTTGGATATTTTTATATCAGAATGTCGATAACAATGTCCTAAATTTATTAATATTTTTTTTGGATTTTTTTTTCATGTCGAAGGTTGATAATTAACCGAATACATGAGTTCGTATTAGCACAAAGAGAAACCCAAATGCTTCAATCCGTATGAGCACCACAAATAGAATCTCAACCGTTAGATTTTTTTTCTCAAAAGAAATCTTGTCCATCCATCATTTTCATTCAGATTCACTCTTTTTTTTTTCGAAGCATTTTTTACTCGCTCATTCTTTTCTTTTCTTTCTTCTTTCTTCTTCTTTCTTCTCTATTCTTCCTCTCCTTATCTATCTGCGATCTCAGTTCATCAGAATTGAGTCTGTTCCGTGTGAATCTCCTGTAAACCTCGTTATCTTGTTTGAGTGAAGATGAAGGTGATGATACTAGAGTTATCTAATCATAGGAAGAACATGAAAGGGTAAGTTAAATTTAGGGTTTCAAATTGATTGATTGTTCTTTTTCAAATCAGTTTTGATCGATTATAGAATGGGTTTTCTATTAATTGAAGTGTAAATAGATATATGAAGCTTAATTTTGATTTCATTTAGAATTAGGGTTTTCTGAGTTGAATTGGAATTCGAATTAGGTGATGATTAAGAAGAGATTGGAGATGGGTTTAGTTAATTGAATTCTATCCAATCCAAGGAGAAGAGTTTATCAAGTGAGTTAAAACCCTAATTCGTGTTTTTTTTTCTATGGACTTATTTGAGTCCATTTTTTTTTTGTTGAGTGAAATTTCCTGGAGAATATGCAATTTTTATATTTCTTCGTTCGATATCATGGAGTTTTAACACATTGGTTTGTTTTCAATTTCAGTTCCGTTGATTGAGTTTTGAGTTTTATTACTGTATATAATCACATCTGGTTGTATTGATTAATTCGATTTTGGTTTTCGTTCCAATGAAATTGCAAAGTTCAGTTTGAGTTTTGTTTAAACAGGGATGAAATGGATGACTAAGATACAAGAGAAGAAAAAGACGCTTGCCAAATTTGGATTTCAGGGTTTGTTGTTGCGTCTCTCTTTCTTTACAGCAAAAAGGGTAACATTATTTCACTCAATCTCTTCTCGTTTTTTCTTTTAATCCTTCTTTTGGTACAACTGAATGTTTAGGGGTTTTATTAATTTTGGGGACTTTTGATTTCTGGGTTCACTGTCAAGGTTATTCTCCATCTCTACAACAAAAATGGTAGATCTCCTTTACTCAAAGTGTGTATTTTTTGTTTGAAGTTTGTAAGTCCTCTTCATTGACTGCCTTATTGATTGTGCTTGTATCTGGCCAGTTCATTAGCCTCTTAGTGCACTGGGTTTTTCCTAATTGATTGGGCAATGAAGTACAACCAAAGCAAAGGTTTGCTCACTGCATAGCAATATAAGAAATGTATCAGATTGTCTATCTTTTATTCTTGAACCCTATGTACCCAATGATCCTGCAAAGAAAACAAAGTTAATTTGAATACCTTAAAACAGAGATAAGACATACCTTTTTTTATTCCCGTATCTCTTTGTACATGTGAATCGTTGACTAAATTGGATTCAAATGATGGTCCTACTAAAAAAATTCTGATGGTGTATGCCTGACAAAATTTTAATTACAGTTCGAAGACTTTTGTGATGAACAAAAAGAGCATGATGAAACTGAAAACTTTTTTTGACACCTCCAATCAGTTCAGATAGCGTCTATAGAAATTAACCACAAGCAAGTTGATACTACCAAGAAAGGGCAGAAGGTTTCCATAAAGGTAATTTACAAATTCGACTAAAAGTTACATGATAGACATTCCAAGGATTCTCTTGCCATCAGTTAACAAGGGATTATTTGTTTGTATATGTGCAGATAGCTAGCGGCAATCTTGAGGAGCAGCAGAAGATGTTCGGCAGGCATTTTGAAATGGAGGATGAGCTTGTTATCCACATAACCAGAAAGTCCATAAATATTTTGAAAGCTAACTATCGGGTAAGTTATACTTGCTGCTCTCTGATATTTCTCCTTGCCTTTTTGTATCCAAGGATAGTAAACATAAATTTGTATGATCTAAATTCCATTATATTATCCCTGCCCTTTATCCTAAAATATGCAGGAAGGTCTGTCTATTGATAAATGGAGATTGGTTGTGAAACTGAAAAGGCTCTTCGACATACAATAAGTTGTAAGTGCAGATCTTATCAAGCATGTTGCTCGTCACCATTTCACCAATTTTATCTGTATCTGTATTGAAAAAAGTGTACCCTACACTAATATTTTAGATATTTCCATACTAGCTTAACTGATTAGAGAGGCTAAATGTTTTCCAAGAAAAACAAAGAGACGATAAGAAACTTTAGCCCCATCGATAGTCATTAATTTATTGTATGTACCATTCGCTTTTTTAATTCAGGTTGTGCACCAATTTTTGCATGGCATACATTTTGAATCTTTTTAAGGGTATAAGTATTCAACATTGAATTCTATATAATGGCAGAAGTTGTTTATGCATTTTGTTAACAGTGGCCATTTAGATCTACAAGTTTATTGAAAGGCCCATTTTTTATGCTGTTTGTGTATCAACATTTTTTGGTGATCGAGTCTCACTTGTCAATACGACAATGTTTATGCTTCTTGTTAGAATTTTAATTTTAAGTACTCGTAGTTTATCTGACTTGCAATAGTTTTTGCTCATAATGCTATGTTTTCAGGTACTTCTAATGCTCCTATTCACATGGTGACAGTTGACCAAGGGATATCTAAAGACAAGTTATTTGGTTCTTTCGTCAACATTATACTGGAAATTCTCCTTCTTGGAGCAATTTTTGGGAAAGGGGAATATTCTCAAAGGTATTATTACTTATGGTGTATTATGATGCTTTACAATGAATGAGAGTAATGTCTAAGATGTTCAGACAAAATCTAAAGCTTCCTTTAATTTGATTTTCTTTCATCTTTCATATTAAGTCAGGAGATCCAACCCATCACTAAGTCCACCACAAAATTTAGTGATGTTAAGGGAGTTGATGAGGCCAAAGCTGAGCTAGAAGAAATTGTTCTTTATCTTCGTGATTCTAAGGTAAATGCAATATAACGTATTAAATTTAGAGCATGCTGATGCTTGTTACAGATCCAATTATCAACTGCTGCTCTAATTATGATTTGAGAACATGAATCTTGTTTCTCATTTATTCATGTATGTTGAGAAAGTTGCACATTTTACGCCAAATTTCCGAGAATGTTACAAAAATTTTTGTTTCCCGTTATGTTAAAAAACATTGTAAACAAAATGTGGAGACTTTGCTCAACTTTGCTTGTAGCATATATTAGGGAGAAAAATAACCAATGTTTTTGAGTTGATTTTGTTATTTGTTGTTGATGTTGTTAACTTGTTGATTTGGCTAGGAAAGTCTGTGGACTGGAGTTCATATTATGTCGTAAAATATCACTTGGTCATTTGATGGATTCAGTAAGGCTACTTTGTACTCCCTACAGCTCAATTGCACATGTGATTTAGGTTGTCAATTTGATTAAACATCTAAAGTACTCTTTGACGCACATGTTTTTTTGTTTTTATTTTGGATAACTAACCTCCTCTAGATCGAACAAAAGCCGGTATAAAATAGGGATCTACTGTGTCTGAAATTAAATGAATTAATACCACTGGGTGTGTGGCGAAGGAGACACAATACATTATAGGGATTAGTCTTAGAGTGTTCTGTTTTATTTGTCACCTTCTGGTGCCTGCATTACTTAGCTATGTTACTAGCTATTGGTGTGGCTCTTTGTTCCATTTTTTCTAAGTCTATTGCAGTATAACATGGTTCCAAATCAATTCTCTAGTATAACATGATTCTGGCGCCACTCTTTACTATTCATTATGTAACTCTTTAATATTTATATTTGGCTGTTATCTTGGTATACTCAATTAAATTTTCACTTTTGTTTTACAGAGGTTCTGCCATTGGAGCAGAAGCTTGCAGTCACAACCTCGCCCACAGTAGGATTCGAAGGGTTAAGAGTTGATTTTTGAAGATGAGAAAGAATAGCTAGAAGGGTTTACTAAAACATAAGTGTTATTAGATTATTTATTTTAGTGTCGAAGTTCTGTAAAACTGATCTTGTAGTAACAAACAATGGTGATTATCATTACAGTATTGCAAATTTAATTTTGTATTTAATTTCTCAAAATTTAATTTTTTTTCAAATAGAATATGTACCACAACTCAGAATTAGAGTTGTCAAAGAAATAACGTGCAACTCTTCCCATAGTTGTCAAAGAAGTGACATACAATTCAAACCATTGTTGTCAAAGAAATGACTTGCAACTCAAATCAAAGTTGTCAAAGAAGTGATATATAACTCAAACCATTGTTGTCAAAGAATAGACATACAACTCTAACAAGTGTCGTGCAAACTTTATTCATAATAGTAATAAGAGTTGTTACATATTTCTACAATACACATCCTAGGTTGTCTAAGATAGACCTTCAACTTATACAAGTGTTGCGTTACAAATTTTTACGATACACATCCTTTGTTGTCCAAGATATTCCTACAACACAAGCAAGAGTTGTGTTAGGCTTTCAAAAAAAAAATCGAAAGAGAATCACAACTTTGGGAAAATATTGTCGAACCATGAATCACATCACCCTTTACAACTCTTAGTCAAGTATTGTAGAAAAGCTTGGACTTTCTACAATACCCCACCTACACAATACATAAAATAGCGTTGTCGTAGGGGTATTACAACGCTAATAAAGTGTCGTCAATGATGATTTTTCCCGTAGTGACATATCTATGGATATAGAGAGAGTAGAAAATTCAAAGTAGTGTCATATAAACGTTTTCAAATACTTATGACATCTGTTCAGAAACAATAAAATTTCAGGAAAACAGTATCTATTCATATGCATGGACAGGGTTTAATCAATGATTGAATGGCTACGACAAAATGGGAGAAAAAGGCATCAGCAAAAAAAAATTATATAAATTAATCATTCCTACTGCAACTCTATCAATTAAATTTCCTTACCAACGGAATATGAAGTAGTTAAAACTAAAGTGCGTGAGATGTATGGTTGCCAAACTAAAGACAGACTAGACATTATCGACAGCGTCATTGCGGCTGAGGCGACAGGTACACGGGTTTACAGCGGTTTTGTAGAGGATATTCACAATACGATAGTGCTACCAAGTCATCTACCTAGTAAAACTTCTTTAGCTCGGGGAAATACAACTGTTTCGGGGGTTAATGAATCTCTAGGGGGATCGTGTATGCACATAGGTTTTGTACCCTCAGCAAATACTGACGACCTACAAATGGTATTACACAAAAAGTGAATTGGAGGGTACCGTTGGGAATACAACACACGTACTGGAAAATGATGCTTAGACAATACAACATGAGCTGTTTAATGTGGTGGACGATCGAATAGTAATTAATCTGGGAGAAATAAAAGGAACAAAAATAGACTCCAATGAAGTTATCTTTTCAACCTCAAAAATGGTGGTGGAATTATGCTGCAGGATGGGCGGCATTTCAGCAACTGACCAGGTGAAGGAAAAATCGGTGATTGATGAAATCCTTCTCAAATACAGGGATAGGTACAAAGCCATTGCGGAAGGACAAAAGGTAATTGATAGTTGCGATTCGAATGCTTCAAATTCTTCGAACGATGATGAAGAAAATGACGAGGTAAGCTCAAGGGATAACGAGGTGTCAGATGGGAACTAAGATCTTATCATTGAATATCAGAGGAATAAACGACTACGGTAAACAGATTCCTTTGAGATACCTAATAGCGGAACATAAAACTTTCATTTGATGTATTCAAGAGACGAAAATGACGTCAATGTCCCATTGGTTCGTTAGACAGATGTGGTATGACTCTGATTTTGATATGGAGATTTACCTTCTCAAGGAACGATGGGAAACAGTGGTGGTTTAGCTACGGTTTGGGACAACAAAAAACTGGAGCTGCTAGATAAGAAAATGGGTTTAAATTTAATAACTTGTCTTTTTAGATTTTGGAGTAATGGATTTAAGTTCCTATTGACAAATGCTTACTCTCCTTGCGATCAGAATAGGAGACAACTGTTTTGGAATGACTTGGCAGAGGTGAGAAACTGCTCCCCGGAAGCTTGGTGCTTCATAGGTGACGTGAATGCGGTTAGGAGCGACAAGGAAAGGAATAAGACCGAAGGAGATACTACAAACATGAAATTTCTGAACGGCTTCATTTCGGACCAAGTGCTGCTGGCCTGCCGTTACTTGGAGGTGCGTACACTTGGAACAATAAGCAGGCAGACCCGATGCTATGCAGGTTGGATAGATGCTTGGTATGTACAACTTTTGTTGCGAAATTTGGTAACTCAACTCAAACTTATTTGGTACATACAATATCGGATCACAACCCTATTTTGTTGGATTTATCTCCTTCTTTTAGAGTGCAGTCCAGTTTCAAAATTGAAAATCACTGGCTGAAGCATCCGGACTTTGTGAAGCTGGTGGATGTTTGGTGGAACTCTATGGTTTTTGAAGGTATGCTGGGTTATGTTCTTTTTAGAAAACTCCAAAATCTGAAGTTTTTTATCAAAAATTAGAACAGAAGTACTTTTGGGAATGTCAGGAAGGTGGAGGAGGATCTTAAGAAGAAAATTAGCGCTCTGAACTTGGAAGAGGAGAATGCAGCACTAAACTCTCATCAATACGCAAACAGGGATGGTTTTTTGAAGGAGCTGAACACGGTGAAAATTACTAGAGCGAGAATGGCGTACCAAAGAGCTAAAGCTAAGGGCTTCAAAGATGGGGACAAGAACAAGAATTATTTCCACAAAATTGCTAGTAGAAAAATGAGGAGGAACTGCATAACGAAGTTGGAAATTGGAGGGGTGGACGTCTTTAATCAGGAAGTGATTAAAAAGGAAATCAAAAATTGGTAGTCATACTTTTCACAATCTGGAATGCAGGTATATCGATGAGGTTCAACAGAATTGGTTGGATAGGCCGTTTGAAGAGGAGGAGGCCCTTAGAGCTATTAAACTCTGCGGTTCAAACAAGCCGCCGGGACCGGAAGGGTACACCTTAGAATTCTATAAGGCTTGCTGGGGTGTGTTAAAGTAGGAGGTGATGGCAGCCATTACTGAATTTTATCGCAAAGGAAAGTTGGACTGGAGATTAAACATATCTTTCTTGAAGCTCATTCCCAAGAAAGAAGACTCAGCCACGGTAAAGGATTTTAGGCCTTTAAGCTTAATTAGCAGTTTCTACAAGATTGTGTCCATGCTTCTAGCGGAAAGATTAAAAATGGTCATGCCAGGTTTGATCTCGAATGCTCAAGGAGCATTTGTCAGGGATAGGCAAATCCTTGACGGGATCTTGATCGCTAACGAGCTGATAGACAGCAGACTGCGACAAAATAAACCGTGGATTATTTGTAAGATCGATATGCAAAAAGCTTTCGACAATATAAGTTGGCCTGCGCTTTTCGCTATTTTGGCAAAGAACGATTTTGGTGAAAAATGGATTCGATGGATGCGGTGGTGTGTCTCGGATGCTCAGTTTTCGATTATAGTTAACGGGGAAGCAACATGGCTGATTAAACCCTCTAAAGGTATTCACCAAGGTGACCCTCTGTCACCCTTTCTCTTTCTCTTGGTGGTGGAAGTAGTGTCTTTGATTATCAATAAAGCGGTGGCTCAAGGAGAACTCAATGGCTTTTATGTGAAGGAAGGTGGAACGACGGTGTCGCATCTGCAATTCGCGGATGACACTATAATCTTCTTAGACGCTACGACGACGGAGGTGCGAAGACTTCTCATTATTCTTGTGGTCTTTGAGATTGTAACGGGGCTTCCTCTAAACTTGGAAAAAAGTACAATGATAAGCATAGGGGATGATCATTTGGTGCATGATTTGGCGGCAGAAATGGGATGCGCAGTGGAATCTATCCCGGTAACTTATCTGGGAATGCCTATCAGATCAAGCAAAAGAAGTGAGATAATCTGGGAGGTCATAATTCAGAGAATGCAGAAGAAATTAGCACCGCGGAAGAGAATATACTTGAATAAAGAGGGAAGGGTGGTTTTAATAAGGATTTCACTGGAAAGCTTGGTTGTTTATTTTATGTCACTTCTTCACATGCCTGTTTCGGTAGAAAAACGCCTAAACACTATAATGAGAAGATTTTTATGGGGTGAAGACGAGGAGAGGAATAACATGAGTTGGGTTTCTTTCAAGAGAATATGCAAACCAAAGATTAAAGGGGGATTGGGAATCCGCAACTTGAGGCTTGTGAACAAATCTTTGTTAGCTAGGTGGCACGCACGGTATTCAAAGGAAAAGACGGCATTATGGAGACGGATTGTTTGCGAGAAAATGAAGGCGGAAGAGGACAACTTACTTCCTTTGCAGGTAAAGGATTCGGTGAAGAGGAGCATGTGGTTCGAAATTTTGAAGGAAAACAAAGCTTTTTACGATTGTGTGATTGTGCAGCTTAAAAATGGCTCATCTCTAAGATTCTGGCATGGTTGGTGGTGCGAGAAGAAAGCTTTCAAGGATAAATACCCAAGGCTGTACAAGATCATCTCTCAGAAGATGGCAACGATGGACAAGATTCTACAAACAAGAAGGAACTTCCAGTTCAGTAGAGATTTGAACCCGGCGGAAAGTATAGACCTCTTGGAAATTAAACACGATATTGGGTTGGTGGCGCTAACTCATGGGGAGGAAGATGGATGGGATGGTGACGCAACAACAATAGGGATTTATTTGAAACTTACAGAGACTAAGCATGATTTGGATGGCCACAGAGTGTTGTACACCAACAAGGCTCCTCCAAAGGTAACGTTCTTAATGTGGGCTTCGCTGTTGAACGCCATCCCGACTAGACACATGCTGCAAAGAAGGGGTGTTACTATTCTCTCAAACCTTTGCATTTTTTTGCAACGAGGCGGAAGAAACAATGGACCACCTTTACATCCATTGTCCTGAGATATCACGGCTGTGGGGGTACTTCATAGAAGCTATGAAAGTTAGGTGGGTGATGCCGAACCGTTTTAAAAATCTAATGATTAGTTGGAAATTGGAAAGATGCACACGGAGAACAAAGACGGTGTGGCACTTGATGCCTTTTGCAATTTGTTGGGAGGTTAGGAGTGAGCGCAATAAGAGAATTCATGGAGGAAGAGCAAAATCGTTGTACGAAATGGAGATTGTGATAAAACAATGGCTTTACCTATGGAGCTCAACAACGGACACTTTCAATCTTGTCACTGCAAGCCAGATCATAACACATTGGGAAGATGTTTTGAATATGTAGTTCTTTTTGTTTTTGGGATGGTTTTTACATTTCTTGTAGCCTGTATTCTCTTTTCAATATAACCTTACTTTTTCTAAAAAAAAAAAAACTCTATCAATTAAATCCATAAAATGATTTGAAAACAAACCTGAGGTAACATGTTTGACACCTAAGGAATGAGAGTTGAAATTTATTGTTCTTGTAAAATAAATATCCGCCAGAATCCAAAGCCATACAAAGGCCATGTTTGAAGAAGAAGACCCATCAAACTCGTGCGAAAGGAAACATCAAATTTTGTTGGTAAACAAACAAAAAAACAGAATCAATCTTTGGGTCATTAAAATCCTGAATAAAGAAACCTTAGCATAGAAAATTGAAACAATCAAATTACTTGATACTTTCTTCTCGACTCCCATTTTCTTTGGTACAACTTTAATCTTCGAGCGCAAAGATGTCACCCAGACTTTTATCTCTCTGAGCGTAAAGATGTCAGCCTTACTTGAATGAAACCTTGAATCTCTCTCTAAATCAAGTTTAAACACCTAATCAAACTTCTTACAGAGATCTTAATGAAGAATATTTTACCTTGTTAGATATTTTAACAATAAACTGGTACACAGTAATTAAACAACCAATCGCAAGGGATCCCCTGCCAGGACTGACCAAAATTAGTTTCAAACACATATATCAAAAAATGCCACTCGTATGACCCAAAACCAAGAGAGAAACTTGTACCTCATCTATGAAGCAACTTGTTGATTGCTAATCGAGCAATCTTTACCTTTCTGTTCTTCGTTATTCCCGTGATAAGCTTCTCGTTGTTGTAGTTGAATAGCTGAACTAAACTGTAGCATATAATCAGTTCATTTTCAATCCCCATTAGATCTCAAAACAGTTCAAATCAAGTGAAATTATATTGACATTTACCACTGGAAATTATTGGAAGCTCTTTTCACAGTACCTCCTCTACCAGTTAACTGAAAAACAATACACCATCATTTAAAGAAAAATTTAAGAAAAACCATTTTCCTACATAAACTAATGTTTCAGAAACGTGTTTGTTAAATTTATACAAAAATGATTATATCGGTTAACTGACCATTTTTCTGGATAAAAGACTTTATGGCTTGGACCCACTTATGGCTCTGCATATTTCCAGAGAGTCTTTAGTCTTTTCTACTTTGTCTCCCTGCCTTACCCGACTAACACCTGCACAAAATGTGAAAAATGATAACTCCTAAGTTACAAATATATATAAAAAGTATTTGAAGGTCAGATTACAAAAAGTTGGTGGGTAGCCTGGCAACAAGTTGGGCACCAACACAAGAATTTTTCAGCAATAGTTAGAACGTTAAATTATGGGGTAAAAATCAAACTTTAATGTCTCTGACAACTAATCAAAACTCCATCCTCAATGAGGATTGGGTTTATACATCGTCAAGTGTTCATTGCCATTTATTACTGTATATATATCAAGTTAGTAAAATATGAAAACTACCAAGGACATAAAGGCACGTAGTTCTTCCTATTGCCGAATGAGAGTTTCAAGCCGAATGTTCAAGGAGTTTCCAGAAAGAATCCTACAAAAAGGATTCGGTAACCGGTATTTGTGAGCTACACTCGATATTGTTAGTTAACCTATTTGTTTATGACTTTTAAAGACACCCGGTGCTATATATATATATACTAGCCTTTAACCCGTGCCGTAACGGTATGGGTCATGATGTTGGTTCATTTTTAATATATTGTATAATTTGTGTTCCGAATACTTATCAACTCCTTATGATTTAATATGTGTTTGTCATAAAAATAGTTGGGATTTTCCTCTTTTTTTTTCTTTGTTTTTTCCTTTAATATTTTACCGCCGGAGATTTGCTCAAACGAAAGAAATATAATCTTAACTTCCAGACACTTTTTATTTAGGTTCATTGCTTATAATGAGATAATGCTCTACATGAACATGGAAGTTTAAATAGTTTTTGGTAATATGTCGTCACCAGCGCTCATCTCAGTGAAATAAACTAATCAATGTTGTACATAAAAGTCTCCACATGCTCCTATTTCGCTCCAGCTGACTCATCTATCATGGTCATGTTGTCGATCCTCCAAATAGGCAGAGAATAGTATTTTTTTGCATCGAACGAATGATACAAACTATCCAATGTGACATGATTTTCCTGTAATTTTTCAACACCCATTAGATGACAATGTTTAAAATGTGTACCCATTACCTTTTCGAATGGATTGTATATATGCAAACCTCTTCCATTAAATCTTCAACAAAGTATTGTTTCTAGCAATTCGTCTTAACGAAGGATTTGGTAATTTCAAATGTCTTGGACATTTTATCACTTCCGTATGTTCCTACCTTCACTTGGAATACAATTTGGTGACACATTACCTAATAAAGAACCTTGAAAACATATTGTACTCCCTAATCCTATTTCAAATGAATAGGTTGTCAATAGATCCTTTACCAAAAGTTGACATATTCTACGTTGAATATTTATAAAAAAAATTATGGTATTGTGGATCGTTGCTTTCTAAGATTGTAGTTTTCAAAATTGGCCTCTTCAAGTCCCACGGCTTTCTAAATTTATATATCTTGTTTGTTTTTAAAATTTTAGTTAGCCATATTATGTTTGTTACTTAACTTGATGTCATCTTCTACTGTGAACTTTATGTGATTTCAGAATCGAAATAGTTATACTCTTTCATTCGTATCAAGTAATCCGTTGTGTATCCCAAAAATTCTTCTACAACAATTCCTTTCTTTTGCCGTTTCCGGACCATCAGTAGCCATTATTGTCAAACGCAATCTGTATAATTTTTGTTGATGTTATGTATTTGCAATGTTTATTTTTCTTAAGTAAATAGATTGTAGAAAAACTAAAAAAAAAAAAAAACATAAGTATTACACCGGGTCTAAGTTACTATATCCAAAATAATCCGGACACTGCTTCTGGTACCTTGTTTCCTCAAATTCCTCATTGAATTCTAGAAAATACATGCAACACCAATCATTTGCGAAGTGAGCTATTTGCGCAAGTGTGGTCAATGTATCCCTTGCCTGTAATAATAATAACAACACGTCAATTTTTTTCAAGGCATCTAGTTGTAAATGGTATGAATCTAATAGAATTGAATTATACCTCAATCTTAGTTATCACCTTCTTCTCACATAACATAGCAATTGAGGAAGGATAAATCTTGACCACTCTTTACATAGGCAGAGTTAGCCAAACTATGTTTTGCAATTGTCTTATGTGAAAATTATTATTAATCCATATTTTAGTCAGCTCCTATCGAAGCCGATCTAATTAATCCTATAGAAAGTTAATCTTAAATTTTTGACCTTATCTCTTGACCAAATTATTGAATAATTCTCAGTCATGTTCTTCTTTGTGTGGTCTACCAATATGTGTCTACTCTACCTTCTAACCCAGTGAATGAAACCTATACATATTGATCCGTAATTTGATATTGTTGATTTGTCATCAAGAGGTCGCATGATTTGAGAATGTAAAATATAAAAAATATTCTATAAACATCGGAGGCGAAATTTAGATTTATGACTTAGAGTTTTTTATGATGATTTTGATGAACAAACATAATTTCAAACAAATATTTTAGAATGCAAATACATTTTCCCAGTCAATAAGGTTTTATATCGGGAATTGAGTGAAAGTTGTTGTCTTTGTAGGTAGTTGTCATGAAACAACTCGACATTGATGGTCTTTCAGGAAAAAGAATAAAATAATACTTGAGAGAGCGATAATGTTCTCTTATGCGGGTACACCAATTGCCTTTATATAATACGGGTGATCGAACAGTCATGGTCATATTGTCTTCTACGTTCCGGTATCATCCTCGAAATATTTGGTTTTTGTCCTTACCAATCGTGCTAAAAACAACCTATTACATCTTTCACAATATAATGTTGCATGTTTTGTGAAGATTATTTTTTTACTTGGTCAATAAAACCCACTAAAAAGCAAAAACTATTATTATACACTACTATTACCAACACCCACCACCATAAATACCATCCACCGCCACTATTTCTTCCACCAATAGTAATGTTACCGCCTCCACCATTCACAAACACCCGCCACCGCTTATACTAACCCTATTTCCACTACCACCATTAAAATTAATATAGTTTTTAGTAAAATTATTTATTAATAAAATTATGTATTTATGTTAGTTTATTAAAGGGACATTTATAATAGAAATTTAATTAATCATTATGAACAATCAATGAGATACTAATTAATAAAACATTTAAAAATGGTTAAGTTGAACAAACCCAGCGGTAAATTTATCTTTGCCAGGGACAAATCCTGACCACTCTTTACATAAACAAATCGATAATAAATAGTTTCATATGTTCTGATCTTGATTCGTGTCGTTCGTTTAGTTATTTCATAACATGGCAATTGATTGCACCAATTTTTTAAAATGGACATGTGTTTTATCGAGTTTATTTTAACATTAGAATGATCAACCATGTTTTATACTTTATAATATAACGTTACACATTTTGTGGCGTTACGAAATTAGCATAATATGTTTTTTTTGACCAATACCCGCCACCACCATAAAACCAAATGAATCCACTTTTTTATCCACCACCACCTAGTGGTGGAGCCAAGGGTTGACTAACCTGGCTCTAACCCCTTAAATTTTTATTAACTACAAAATTTTTTTTAGTTTATTTTATAAATAGTACTTTGTCCATATATATTTATGGTTTAGTCCGCCAAAGTTTACATGTTTTTTTTTAAAGGCCTCCTCAATGTCAATTTTCGACTCCACCACTGCCACCATCACTGCCACCCATCCCATGTAGGTTGTTGGATGCAATTCTAATTTTCAATCATAAATGCCATGTATGAGGTTTAGATTGAACAAAATTTCATCAATTTTTTTTGATGAGATAATGAAAATATATCTGGTGAGTAGTGATGAACAAAATTTCATCAATTGATTAGTTTCATTATTATTTTTCCGTGTATATATTATTTTTTGTATCGCAATCAATTTTATTTTAACATTAAAAAGTCATGATTTATACGATATAGTACCAAAGATAACAGGGGTACCATTTGGGTGATCCAACTATGATCATGAAAATATTGTCTTGTATGATATCATCCCTGAAATATATGGTACCTTCCTTTATTAAAAGTGTTAAAAACAACCAACCACATCTTCCACTCTACGATGTTATCGATGTTGTAACAACAACCTAAAATTAATATTGTCCATCACTACTCACCAGCATTCACCGTCACTACTTCTTCCACCACAAACTAGGGGCAGAGCTAGGATTTTGAGGAGAGATGGAGAAAAAAATCTTGGCAAGTTGGATACATGTGACAAATGGACTTTGTATCCCATTTTACGATAAAAGAACAAAAATAAATATAATTGTGTTTGGCTCCTCCCTTAACCACCACTAATCTTTCGGCCTCCACCTCTTATACTACTCATTGTCGTAGAAAATATCTATTGATATTATTTATCAAAATTACTTATTAATAGAAATAAATATTATAATTAATTAAGAAAATATTTATAATTAAAAAATGATTAGTCATTTATCATGAGCAATTAGTGAAAAAATAATTAATAAAACACTTTATAATAAATAGATTATTTATTATGTGCAATTAGTAAAACATTATAATTAATAAAGCAATTATGGTATTTAAGTTGAACAAACCACCACTGTTGATTTATCTTTTCTATCAATTCCAACTAAGGTGGAGCACTGGTTAGAGGCCACTCTTATGACACAATAGTTCACGAGTTCGAACCTCCCCGTTATAATTTTTGAAATTACATATCTTGACTTGAGTATTCATTTTTCATTCATAATATTGGAATTAATGCCACGCGTGCGAGTTGTAGGGGGGTGGTCAAGAGAACCACAACCCTTGATTTATGTTTTCTTAGACAAATCCTGACCACCACTAACAAAGGAAACCTTGTTTTATACTAATGTGATACTTTAGAGCCTTGACTTAAAATTCCATTCTTTGAACCTGCAAGAATATATTCTTTGAGCCTGTAAATAAGAAGACAAAATTCAAATTTCTTCCTTAGAGATGATTAATAGCCCTAGGGAAGCTCTGTTAGTTTGTATTTATGTGGGGTATATTCACAATCACTTGTTTATGAGGGATAAATTCTTCTAGTGTGATCACAATCATTTTCCAATCACATAAAGTATATCTTCAACAACATTATCATTCAATAGCTTTTCTCAACTATACAACTAGAATCGTAGTTTTATGTAGTGACAAACATAACAATCGAAAGGAGGAAAGCGGTTCGAATCTCTACGATATATCATTTGTTTTTTTTTCTCTTTTTATTTTTTTGTTAAAAAGGAATATTCTACTAAAAATGCTCCAGATGTCCACATATTGAATTTTATGATTGTACACATCGACCGACACGGAATAACTCTTTCTTAAATTTAAATAAGGTATAATATTCTAATGATGAGGTATACAAACAAACAATACTACAACTCGCTTTGGGAAGCTTAGTTGACACAGATAAGGTGCATTTCTTGCGAATGGCGAGTCTCATCTTTAAAAAAAAAAAAAAAAAAAAAACAGAAAAGGTTGAAAGGTAAGTCATGTTTTATCTTTCATGTTTATTTGGTATTTTTTTTCCAGCGCAACTGGTAACCATTTTTAAACCCTTTAGACAGTACAAATACATATATATAAGTTCATAATTGTAGTGCACCCTAAGATAGCATCTTACTAATCCAAGAGATTAACTAAATAAAGAGGCACTAAGAATCTAAATCATTTACTTAAACATTCAATTTATAAATCTGCTACAAAAACTTAACCCAAAACTCACCCCGCTCATAAATATATATACAAGTACTCCTCTCAAGTGATACATATACAATAGTTATTTGGTTTGAGAATATAATATACAACATCATAAACATAACAGAAGACTCAACGCCACAAAGCTTCCGCTGCGCAACTCTGATCTGTCTCTGAAATTGAAAGTGGGAAAGGGTGAGCACATCATTCCTAGAAGGGGTGCCCCGTAGGAATAACAACTAGCTTTCAAGTAAACATTAGTATGATTTGAAGACAATGCAGGTTTTATCGACAGTCGTTAATACACGGAAATATAGTAAAACACAAAGTAGAAACTTCTTCAAAGACATCCATAAATAACAATAAACATCCATGTATGAGATGTGTGTTGCCGCACATAAGGGAAGAGTAATATTGATGCCAATTCCACACAGAATAGGTAATACTGCGGTGTATCGCCCTAGCCATAGAATACTGATATATATAAAGGAAGAATAATATTGCGGTGTATCTCCCTAGCCGTGTAATATTGCGGTGTATCGCCCTAGCCTAGAATACTGATATTGTGTCGGCACACATATCAATCCACACAAAGCACACAAAGGTATGCATGAATTTCACAACACCAAGATTGATTTGTAAAACAATAATGAATACAAGAGAGTTCGTTATCGATTTGCACTTCTTTTGATGACAAGCCACGCCTACCTCGAGATCCACAGGTTCATCTTTTGAATCGATCGTTGTTAATAACTAACTGTTAATCACACGAGAACTCTAAGAATCTAGCCAAAATGGCTCATTCAAGAATCATACAAATCTATCTTTAGCATATATAAGATTTACTAATTCAATTAGGTTGGTTCTATAGTTCATTAGCTAAGCCTTAAGAAGCTCTAGAACTTTGTATAAGGAACCAAAAGATAATTCGGGCCGTAAGGATCCAATATATCAATATAGGATAACTAGTTTTAGGCCCCAGTCTACTAGACCAGATCATTGACCTAAGGTCCAGTCCATCTGAGTCAACTAACAGTCACTAACGGTCAACGTTTGGTCAGAAGGAGTTAACTAACAGTCAACATCTAAGTCCAAGTCCAAGTCAACTGGTAAAACTTAGTCAAAGGATTCAACTCAGCCAAGAAAAACTGAATCACATATAAAAGAAGACTAATCAGACTGAATATGTTCATTCAGACAACTACCACTTCAGGCCTGAGCTAAAGAACATTCCAAAGGTTCTTACATCCTAATTTTCTACTTATCAGATTACATTCCTACCTTTTATCATTGCAGCAACTCAATTATCTCAAATAACTATATAATTCATTTAAAAATACAAAATCTGTTTACCTTAATCTGCAGTTGCAAGCTTTCACTAAGGCCACTGCTATAACAACATTACAATCAACTTTAGCTCAAACATCTCATGAGTACAACTCAATTTCCAACATCAATAACACTCCATCCGCTATATAAATTCATTACTTCAAATATCGGTTGCACTCCTACACAGACTGAATCAACTCCAATTACTTCTACCACCAGTAACTCAAACTACCAGAACTACCACCACCCATTCCGTTCAATTTCTCTTTGTAACAACAATATCATTTCAGGTTACAAAATCTCACTAGACTGTAATAAGACTATCAATTACAATCATTTATATAAATTTCAACTCAACCACAGTTGAATCTCAATCCATTATCATCAGTTTACCCCTTTCAATTGCAACTGCAATCTAGAAAACATCCATAGCCCCAATTAAACCAACCACCCTCTAGAACTTCAATTATACCCTGCACGTCAACACAACAACAACAACACCATTTGTATACATGTAACACATCTCAATACCTCATTATATTTCAAACCACTAAATATGTAGCATCTATAACTTTACTGCCTACTCCATGAACTGGAACCAAACAAACCAATCACACAATCCAGTTCAATCCCATGAACTACAACATCATCACCACCAATAATTCTAGTAAAAAAATTTCATCCAAAATCTCCAAACCTCAACAATCAATCACTAACTAAACCTCAAACAGATTTTAGTTACCCCAACATCCTTATTCATAGAAGTCTATTCCCAACTAAACTCATAGAAACCCTGTAATTCCAACAATACCAAATCTTAATTACATGAGTAACCTACACATACCCATTTATCCAAATGATGTAATCTAATCAATTATTCTATGAACTCTAAAACAGAATCAATTAATTAACTTGAATTAGATTACCTTTTCCAGTCTTCCTGAGTTTGATTCAACATCATTAATATCACCACTACCTTCTTAACACGAGAATCAAATCTATTTTCTTCACCAGCTACAATTCAACATCTGGTTCAAAACTTCAAACTTTAACTTCCCAGATTACTTCAAGAACACTTCAGATTATCAGTTGAACGAGAACCCTTACTTCAATTAACTAAACCCATCTCCAATTTATTTTTATTCATCATCTACTCAAACTCTTAATTATTATCTGAGGTTGTCCTGAGAACCCTAGCTCCAACTTCTTCGATTAATCATCAAAAAAACTTCAGAACCTTGATTCAACAACAACCGCTTCCAATCTTCAACTAAAAACATCCCAAACAACCCACAAATTCACCTGAGAACTCGAATTCATTCTCAAAACCATAATTTCAATTATAATAACATCAACTTATTCTCATGAGATCGAATAACATCAACACTACCAACATCCATCAATTCCTAACAAAACCCCTATGATGGTCGATCTCACGTATCTGAGAAATTCTCAAAATCTCCAGAGAAGAAGAGAAGAGAAGAGCAAAAGAACAACGAAGAAGAAGAAAGAAAATAAGAAACTGAGTTTATCCTCTCGAATGAGGGATAAGGCCGACCCAATTTGATGAGACACCCACTCGCTTCGACATGTGCAGCCACAAGGGTAAATTCCAAATTTACTATTTTGCCCTTCAAAAATAAATTGATAAATCTTCTTCACCCAGTGTCCGAATGACGCGTTCGAGTAGTCCATTGCACAAAACTATTCGAGATCCATTTAACGGTACTAATTTCATATCTAAATCGTTGTTAGATTAATTCATACTGATTATCGTCTGTGTTAAACTAATCGAGTTATTAGCAGCTAAGATCTCTCTTGACTAGTCTAATAGCGTTGACGATCTTGAGGGTCCTTAGAATAATAAGTGAAGGCGAAAGTCGGTTGTGGAATTATGGTTTCCACTCTTTAGAGGCACATCCTAATGAAAGGAGGAAAAGGATTCGAATCTCTACGATATATCTTTTGTTTTTTTTTCTCTTAAAAGGAAATATTCCACTAAAAATGCTCCAGATGTCCATATATTGAATTTTCAGATGTGTACACATCGAGTGACCACACATTTTTTGTTTTTTTTTTGGGCGTAACCAAAATTGAGGAAATGTAAAGCACGAAATAACTCTTTCTTAAATTTAAATAAGGTATAGTGTTTTCCTCACATCTAATGATGAGGTATGAAAACAAAAAATAATATAACACGCCTTTTGGAAGCTAACTTGACATAGATATGATGTATTCCTTTGGAATGACAAGACTCATCTTAAAAAAAAAAAAAACCAGAAAAGGTTGAAAGGTAAGTCATGTTTTGCCTCTCATGTTTATTATGTATTTTTTTGCTGGCCAGAGGGTTACCATTTTCAAACCCTTTAGACAGTACAATTAAGTATATCTGAGTTTTTAATGAGCGACAGTCGGTTGTGGCATTGTGGTTTCCACTCTTTAGAGGCACATCCTAATGGAAGGAGGAAATGGGTTCGGATCTCTACGATATATCTTTTTTTTTCTCTTTTTTTTTTACCTTAAAAAGGAATATTCCACTAAAAATGCTCCAGATGTCCACATATTGAATTTTCTGATATGTACACATCGAGTGACCACACATTTGTTTTTGTTTTGGGCGTAACCAAAATTGTGGAAATGTAAAGAACGAAATAATTCTTTCTTAAATTTAAATAAGGTATAATGTTTTCCTCACATCTAATGATGAGGTATGAAAAAAAAATATAATATAACTCGCCTTTGGGAAGCTTACTTGACATAGATGCATGCATTCCTTGCGAATGACGAGACTCATCTTTTAAAAAAAATACCAGAAAAGGTTGAAAGGTAAGTCATGTTTTTCCTCTCATGTTTATTATGTATTTTTTTGCTGGCCAGATGGTAACCATTTTCAAACCCTTTAGACAGTACAATTAGGTATATATGAGTTCTTAATGAGCGAAACTCGGTTGCGACATTGTGGTTTCCACCCTTTAGAGGCACATCCTAATAGAAGGAGGAAAGGGGTTCAGATCTCTACGATTTATCATTTTTTATTTTATTTTTTCCTTAAAAAGGAATATTCCACTAAAAATGTTACATATGTCCACATATTGAATTTTCTGATGTGTACACATAGGTGATCACACATTTTTTATTTATTTATGGCATAACCTAAATTGAGGAAATGTAAAGCAGGAAATAACGCTTTCTTAAATTTAAATAAGGTATATTATTTTCCTCACATCTAAAGTTGAGGTATAAAAACAAAAAATAATAAAACTCGCCTTTGAGAAGCTTATTTGAAACATATACGGTGCATTTCTTGAGAATGGCGAGACTCATCTTTTAAAAAAGAATACTAGAAAAGGTTGAAAGGTAAGTCATGTTTTTTATTTCATGTTTATTTGGTTTTTTTTTTCCAGCACAACTGGTAACCGTTTTCAAACCCTTTAGACAGTACAAATACGTATATATAAGTTCATAATAAGAGAAGCCAAAAGTCGGTTGCGGCATTGTGGTTTCCACTCTTTAGAGGCACATCCTAATGAAAGGAGGAAAAGGATTCGAATCTCTATGATATATCTTTTGTTTTTCTATTCTCTATTTTTTTATTCCTTAAAAAGGAATATTCTCCAGATGTCCACATATTGAATTTTAGAATGTGTACACATCGAGTGAACACACATTTTATGTTTTGTTTTGGGCGTAACCAAAATTGAGGAAATGTAAATCAAGAAATAACTCTTTCTTAAATTTAAATAAGGTATAGTTTTTTCCTCACATCTAATGATGAGGTATAAAAACAAAAAATAATATTACTCGCTTTTGGGAATCTAATTAACTTGACACAGATACAATGTATTCCTTTCGAATGACAAGACTCATCTTTAAAAACAAAATTAACAGAAAAGGTTGAAAGGTAAGTCATGCTTTGCCTTTCATCTTTATTATGTATTTTTTTGTTGGCCAGATGGTAACCATTTTCAAACCCTTTAGACAGAACAATTAAGTATATATGAGTTTTTAATGAGCGAAAGTCGGTTGTGGCATTGTGGTTTCCACTCTTTAGAGGAACATCCTAATGGAAGGAGGAAAGGGGTTCGGATCTCTACGATATATCTTTTTTTTTTCTCTTTTTTTTTTTACCTTAAAAAGGAAGATTCCACTAAAAATGCTCCAGATTTCCACATATTGAATTTTCTGATGTGTATACATCGAGTGACCACACATTTGTTTTTGTTTTGGGCGTAACCAAAATTGAGAAAATGTAAAGAACAAAATAATTCTTTCTTAAATTTAAATAAGGTATAATGTTTTCCTCACATCTAATTGATAGACACATTTGTGTGTGTGAATTGTCCTCAATGTCTGTATTGTTAGTACTCAATTTGTACTTATTATAATGTTTTTGTGTATGTGTAGGTGTTTTTGGAGAAATGAACATGTGTGGAAAATTCGGCACGATTTCTACAGGCACCCCCGGAGGAACTGATAAAGGAACCCATCATATGGATAAGGGCACCCCAGGGCACCCAGTGTTAAAGGCACCCGTGCAGTATATTAAGGGCACCTCCCTTCTTCATCATTTGATATTAGTTTTGGCGGGAAATTGTGGTTGTTTTCTGTGTAACTGCATGGAGCAGATTTGGAGAGTTATAGTCGAAGATTTTGTCTAGGATTGGTTGGAAATATTCTGTCGTATCACAATAGGATTGGTAACTGCATTGAATGCGGTCATTAATGAAGTTTTCACGTAATCTCATTGTGTTTTTTGGATGGTTCCGTGTGCTACAAAGAGATAAACTCAATCTAAGTTATGTTAGCAGTGTGTATGAGTGAATCTTCATACAACAGACGCGTGAAGGAGTTAAGAATGGTAACTATTCCATGTGAACTTCCGTGGAGAATAAAGGTCATTAATGGAGTTATGGAAGATATTTCTTGTGCATGAGAGGCTATATAAGGATTTGAGGAGTAATAGAGTGGGGATGGAGAGTTTTTGGAGAATAACAGAGCGAAATCGAGAGCTGCAGAGAATATTTTTTCTGCTGCTGTGATCATCAAGAACACGAAGAACAGACGTCTAGAGACAGTCGTTAAAAACTGTCATCTATTCTCAAGCTTAGCAACAGTTTCACAGCGACAGATGAACGGTAACCGCGACAGTTTCTTTATATCATTTTGTAACAGTATCATTTGTAACAATTATAATCGTTACAATTGCTATTTTCAAATATTTTCATCCTTGTAAGAACCTTTTGAGCAATGAAATCAACTTTTGAGCATGTTTCCATGATGAGAAGCTAAACCCATCCTCTGTGGCGACGGAGGAAGGCAATTTTCACAAATGTGGTAATTCTATCAATTCTTGTTACGACTATTTCCACTGTTATTCAATTGATTTATGAGTTTCATTGAATGGTTGTGATTACAATTGATGGGTCATGCTTAGCTTAGATGTTTTGATGTCCCTTGCTTTAGTTTTACACCCATTACTTTCGAAATATACCTTAAGCAATGAATTAGAGTCAATAAAACTTTATCATTTGAGCTTTTATTATTTAGAATTGATATATGAACCATATGAGTGCGGAAATCGGTGGAATCCTAGCTCCATTCTCTCCACAACTTTCTCAACACCTTTTCATTTGAGTTTGTTATTTTTATTTATAAGAATTAAGTCTAAAAAAATCTTCCTTCACAAGTCTCAACGAACCTTTTACTACAACATCATTGAAAATAACCATCAATTTGTGGCGTCGCCGACGCGGACTTGTCTTTAGGCTAGAGTTTTTAGATTTATTTTTTTTAGGTTTTTTATTTTTTTCTACTTTATGTTTTTGGGTTTTTTTCTTTGCATTACAGATTTTGTAATTTGGAGCAAAAGAAAAAATCTTCCAAAACTTTTGGTGAATACTTAAAAGATTTGGAATCAAAGACAAAGCGAAAAGTGCGAGAAAAAAAAAAGTTTATTTTATTTAGATTGTATTAGGATATCTTATATTCTTGTAATTTTCTTTTTCTTTTGCACTTTATTTTTGGACTTTGGACTTTAAACTTTGGGACATTATTTTTATTTTTTTAAACCCTATGGAAGGGTTGTTTAAATATAAACTGTTTGCAGAGAAGGACGACGATTACGATATCGCCTCGGCCCCTCGGGTTCGCACACTGACATTGGAGTCGGTGGCCCGAGTCAACTTCAGCGGTGCATCCCCCGTCTGGTACGGGAGGTAAGTTTACCGAAACACCCACCATGTCAGCGGGTTTACTGTATTCCTTCGTTTGCATATATATCGAGGAACTAAATACGACTGCTTTAATTTCCTAGTAAATGGAAAGGCCTGTCCATACAAGATAAGGGTTCATATTTCATCACCATTTTCTTCTTTCCCGCCTTAGGAAAAAAATACCAAACACAAACCCAAGCTTAAAATACTTACTAGAACGAAACTGATAGGGTAACGAGCTTAATAGGAAAGTCGTTCGAAAAATATTGGTTACTCTTTTAAGCATAATTCGAAGTTCATGATGGTTTCTGTAAGTTGAATGCACCTCCTTGTAATTCCGGTGAGTCCTTGGGTATCAAAGCTCCATCTAGCTTCCCTCGTCTCTATTTAGCTTACTTTAACTCAGATTGATTCTAGAGGGGCCTGCTTAAATTTTAACGAATTCCCTTTCGAAGGATTAGAAGCTGGTCTAGAAACAATCTAATTGGAGCCATCATGCTTTTTGTTTTCTAGAAACCAGTAGGTTTGCTGTGATGGAGTCAGCCTTGTTTGTATTTGCATAGAACTTCCCTTCCTTTTAGGACTTTTCTTTTTAATTTTGTTTTTCTAGTCTAGTGTATGCCCGAGATCATTAGAGAAAGGGATTGGAAAAGAAACACTCTAGGTCATTTGATTAGTGACAAACCTACTAGTTCTTCTTGTGAAGGCTGGGAGATCGAAGACTCTTCTTTTGAGAGCCCCATTTTTGGAAACTTCAGTTTTGAGAATCTATCTCTTCGTGTGGAAAGTACTTCAGTTGTGCCAGCAATGGCTACTTTGAAAGATTACATGTACCCAACTAGGACCAACTGAGCATCGTGCATTAAATTGCCAGCCTCTACGGCTAATTATGAGTTGAATCCTGGTATTCTTCAGATGATCCATATATTCTTAGGAAAAGATGATGAAAACCCTTACTTTCACATTAGGGACTTTGAAGAAATATGTGGAACAATTAAAATTAAGAACCTTACTGATGAAGTCTTGAAACTTAGGATGCTCCCCTTTTCCTTAAGAGATAAATCCAAGACATTTCTTAACAACCTGCCATCCGAATCCATAGAAACATGGAAGGAACTTATTACTGCTTTCTATTTGAAATTCTACCCTAAGCATAAAACTACAGTTGTTAGGCAGAAAATTAGCTCCAGTATGCAACAAGAGGGAGAATCTCTTTATAGGTCTTTAGAGTGATTCAATGACCTCCTATCCGAATTTCCTCACCATGGGTTTGAGAAAATGAAACTAGTAGAGATTCTTTATGATGGCACTACAAAAATACTTAGTTTTAGTCACGCCAAAGAGTCGTGGAACTTGATCAAAAATGCGTGGCAAAAGATAGCGTGCCACTGCCACAGCTGCCTTGTCGTAACAAATAGTCCAGTGTCTAATTGTATTAGCCACAGTTTTCTCATGTGGCAAGTTGTCACCTGATCATTTGCTACGACTCCCAATCGTCACTATTTAGCACACATGTGTGCCATAATTTTCCATTGTTGCCACATATTTTATCCGTGGAAAAAGGCCACTTCAGTATTTTCGTATACATTTTGTAATAAGGTTTTTCATAGTTAGGTTTTTAGCAAGCACCGAAACTTCATACTGAAATCACTCACCACAAGTATGAAAAATATTAAAAGCTTTCGTTTATTCATTAAAGAAAATCAAATACATCTAGAATATTCAAATACAAATCAGCTAAGTAAAACGGTGTAATCGGCAATACATGATACTGGAACAAGACAAAAACACGTGACTGACATATAATACTAGAACTAGAACAATTTTATGTGTGAATATACCCTGAAAGCAAGATTAACCTGTTTCTCCAAATCTCTTAGAGATTCTGATAAGTAATCTCTTTTCGCTTTAACCTTGAATTGAGGATATTAAGGGGAATAGATGTCGTCTTCACTTCTCATTTTACAAGGAAAAGATAAAGATCGCCCACTTTTATGGGAATGCTTAACCACCTCAGTCTTCTGATCATCTGCGGCCTGAGCTTACACACGTGTAGGCTTACTATGTAAAATGCATTCTAACCATTCTAATACCACGGGATGATACTTGACAAATGCTTTATGGCTCCAGCCTAATCCCGATAAGCCTACAACATATACTTTGTAATTATTAGCAAACTTTTGTATTTCTTGAGAAAGTGATGCTACAGAAAAATCAAAAGAAATCAACGATAACATTTACTCCCATAATTCAGTGAAACCCTGTAAATAGAGATAATGCACGCACATGTTTATAAGTTCAAACAGTCTACTTATCTTCACTCATCCATAAGCATAAAGGAAATGGAAAAGAAAAATACAAACCTCCAATCAAAACTGGAAGTACAGAAACCATGGATTAAGACAACTAAAGTTCCCTATCCTTGTGCTACATAATGTATTTGATGACATTTCCAAGTTCAAAATTTGTGAACTTCTTGCTTTAAAGGTAACATTTCCATCCATACATACCTCAAGTGTAAAACTAAAACTTTAATGACTACTTTAATGATTCCCAACCCTAGAGAACAAAAATACTGAATATCAAAAACATTACAAAATTGGAATTAAGAAAAGATGAGTATCGCTACCTTAAACGGGACTATTTTTTATTTTTTTTTGATTGGTAAAAAATGTTATGTTAATGTTAGTTTGTTAGTGTTTGAGCGGAGACTCGAACCGCTGACCTCTTGTTTGAGAGTCAGGCTCCTGACCAACTGGGCTAACACCAGATGGTTCCCTTAAACGGGACTATTAGTAGCTAGAGAAGAACCAAAAATTGATTTCCATGCAACTATAATTCCTTTGACCCCAAGAGTATACCATCAGACTTGTCCGGTGCTCGGTCAGCGGTCTCTATCTAAAACCACCAATCAAAATCAGAATATACACCAACCTATTATGAGAACAGATAAACATCAACAAGAAAGCAACCTGAAAACATATCAGATAGTACCATATCGTCCAGTGCCAGTGAAAATATGAAAGAATTCCGGACACTATCTTAGCCAGTAAATATAATATGATCAAAATGGCATTACATACATCTGGACTCGAGAATCAACATGAACATACATAACTAGTAGAATTAGTAATAAATCTCAAAACAACATTTTATTCTTATGCTTGACAATCAACAGGCAACCAATCCTTGATCTTTTTACTAACCAGTTCCTTGTCAGCATCATCTTGATTTAGTGTTTTCTGAGTCTGACATAGCCAGCGGAATAAATAAATAACTGCAGAAGGTATATATAAAACGTATGAAACATATCCTGGATAAATTAAAAATAGTGGGATGCTTCTAAATTTGAAAAAAGGAGAAATGACAAATAAATAACTTGTGCGAGTATATGTTAACAGAAGTTGTGGGCATCCAGAAAAGTCATGGAATGATGGGAAACCTGACCTAGTTGAGAGTAACATGACAAAAAAAAAAACTAGAACTCAAAAAGACATTAACTTATGATAAGTAACGAGGTCCTAGAAGGAAGCGTCAATAACAAATGCATCATGTACGCAACAAACTTAACATCATCATACCAAGTAGGAGCACCAAATTGGATAAAAGATATCAAAACACTAAGTAGATAAATGTAACACAGTTAGCAATGACAAGTTTACAGAGCATGATTTCACAAAGCATACATTATAACAAAAAACTGGCCCTGTTGGATTACACACTACAAAAAAACTGACCAAAGGCTACTAAAAAATTTCAACAGCAAAATTTTTTTAGTTACTTAATAGTTTAAGCCACTAGGAAAGGCAACTGGGGGTGTGTATTGATTTAATCCACTAAACAGTAAGCAACTACAGTTTCTAAAACCCATCAGAAATTAATATGCGCCAACTAAATAAATGCACTAATAGCTTGAGACATTCAACCACTTAGAAAAAAACAACGGCCGGATATTAGTTGCCTAACTTCTATTTAGCCACTAAAGTAACACAACTACCAGTAAACCTAGTTGATTAAATCTTTGGTAACTAACCATGCCAACAACAGTAGGCATATACATTGAGCTACTTTTAGGAACCAACTTTAGCGTCTTAGTAGCTTAACTTAAGAGGACTAACTAATTTAATGAGGGAGTGATCTTATTCAAGTGAGGACCATACATAATTCAATGAAAATTGAAGTAACTATAATTATACAATTTTTGGGCCGGATCCTTAGTGCGATGCAAGAAGCCTCTAGATAGCTAGTTAAAGTAGTAGGCTAATTATACAATTTTTGGGCCGGATCCTTAGTGCGATGCAAGAAGCCTCTAGATAGCTAGTTAAAGTAGTAGGCTTGTGCACATGAATTCTGATTGGAAACTCTATGTTCTCATTCGTCAGTCTGAAGGCTATTTTTTGCGTGATGGACGTTACATAATTATAATTTTCTCATCGTTTTTGCTTCCAAATAAATTTTATTCAAGGGTTAAGAATGATTAAGCTAGAGCATCGAGCACTTAGCTGGCTATTTTGCCTATTAGAAATGAACTAAAAAGGGGTTGTTTATGGCTAATAGTGGAGATTTGAGATGGAACACTGACTGCATATTCTATTATTTATTTTTTTAAATTGAAAAGTTATATTGAAAGAAAAAGGCTAAGCCAAATCCAAGGTTACATCATAAACAAAACCCAGTCACATCAGACAAGAACTGGGATGAAGAATGAGACTGGAAGATAAAAACAGGTTCTGCAGGTGAAAGTACTGCACTGCCGGCCAGCACAGATTTGATATACATCAAAACTCCACTCTAAGAATGTAATTACAGCGACTGCATACCAAATACATGTAAACTGCAGCAGTTTGCAGTGGGCGAACATGCCTATATCAATCTGGAAATCACTGCAAAGATAGAAAACTCATTGTAGATGTTCAGAATCGTTATGCAGATGCCAAGATCAGTATCACCTGGACGGCAGATCACCAACAGATAGAGACAACAGCAGTTTACAACTCATAAAGTGACTGCATAACCATTACCAGGTTTCCACTGCAGGATTAAATTGACAGTTCCATTAGTGCAATTCTAAACCTACTTCACTTCCAAGAGAAAAACAATAACTAACATACATGAATGAGCCACTGTAATATAGCTGCACATACCAAAAATATAGTTCAAAAGTTCCATACAACCAAATCAAGATAGAAAAAGGTTAAATTCCTCGTAAAGAAAAATAAAAACTTGACTACTGTATACACGTGAACAGCGTGCATAAACTTCACCTTTCCCAAATGCAGGCTATTAGAATCCCATATCGCCTAGTTCAAAGTCATCGTCTTCGTCAGTGGTGTACATTGCGTCACTATGCAGGCACTATTTCATTTATAATTAAGTTCCTTGATTTCTTCGCCCTCATCCCCAATCATAGTACCAATAGACATATAGTCCTCCTCTTCACCCTCCCCATGGTATATCCAATGAGCATATCCTTGCAGAAACCCTTTCCACATTATATGTCCCTCCACTACACTTGGTTTAAGTATGTTTTTGTTATCGCACATTATACACGGATACCTTATGTCCTCCCCTGGTTCTAAGTGGCGACATGCAAATTTCAAGAAATTTTTGACACCCGCTTGATAGTCAGGATGGTTTATTGGCAGTTCCAACCAACTTTTGTCAATAGTTTCATCTTCTTGGAAATCCATACTGAACGTCAGGGTAATATCTTTAAATCCAACTAATATGGGAAGCAGCTTACAAAAACACTTTAGGAGGATCCCTGGAAAACAATAAAGTGAGATTAGTAAAAAAGTGCTTGTAAGAAATTCAAATTCAAATTCTCAGTCAAGTCATTCCATTTCTCATACATATATTATTTTATTCATCAACATAGACGATGGAAGAGGCTAAGACTAACTACAGCAAGTATTTATATTCCACCATATATCCTTTTACTATTCTTTGCATCCTTATCAAACAAAAAAATCAATTTGAAACTTACCAACAATAATAGAGGTGATATTTCAAACATGTTATATGCATAAATACATTCTCCAATGGTGCACAGTCAGCCTTAATTCAAACAAAACCCAATATTGCTAGCCATTCAAACTGACTACCTAACACGATTCCATTTGATAAACACAAAGTCAACATACAACGCAGGTATCACATGCTTTATTATCACATAAATTGAAGTTTAACCATTCAAATTCTACAAAAATAAATAATAATAATAATAATAAAAACATACCTGCTCAGTTTCCTCCTCAGATTTTTGATGTTCGTTCTCAAGTCTCAACACAGAAAAATAATGAATTGGGGCAAAAGAAGATCCTAAAAAAAAAAGGAAAACAATGGGGGAAAACAAGGCGAAGAATTAGATGCAAATTCTTGAAAATCCATAGTGACACTTATGTTATCTCTTTAACCTAAGAAAATTGAAAAAAAAATATACCTTACCTTAGTAAGATGTAGATAAAATTGGATGGAACTTTTCACGATGTTGGGGATCTTTATATAGGCGAACAAATTCACAATAAGGGGGAACAATCCCGCCCAAAAGATTTTCAATTTTATTTTCATCCCGCTCAAATGTATTTAGGGTTAGCTGAAAAAAAAAATTTTGGGAGTTTTGTTCATCGATATCTTCTTTCAGAAAATTTCGCCCAAGAATCTAACTAATTTCCCTTTTCCCCTAACGAACTTTCCTTAATTTGAATCCAAAATTTCCCTAATTTGCATCCAAAATTCTCTCTTTGCTGCTCCGTTTTTTTGGGAAGGCAAAAGACAAAAAAATTAACATTTTCAAATTTCATGAGAGGACACGTTCAGATCTTTGTTAGTACGTGTCTTATTTTATTAGTGCACATGTCGGATTTGTTAGTACGTGTAACATTTTCAATTTTTCCAACCATATATACCAGATTTCGCTTTCACATATCCCCCGATCCTATTGGGTAGGATTTTACCCGTACAAACGGGGATGAGTTTGGATATGGGTAATACCTGAAATTAATGAAGCAGGGATGGGATGGGATTCAAGGTCCCCGCCCCATACCCGCCCCATAACTTTTACATTTTAGGGTTTTAGATTTTTAGTTTTAGGTTACATAATTACTTTACATATTGTAATCCTATGGTTAACATCAATTATTTTTAGACCAATTATTTTTTCGTTTGCTTGTTTTAAGATGAGTTTATGAGTTTGAAATTTTAGAAACTATTTTCTTAGACTATTATTATTATTGGTTGAAACTTCGTGTTTAAGTTTTGATTATTAAATTAACTCATCGTACTTGAACTTAGTGTTATGGGGAACCCGCTCCGTACGGGTATTTACCATACCCGACCCGTCCCAGATCGGAACATATAATCAAAACTTAAAATCTCACAGACGACTTTTGAAGTTCCTCGGTGAGTTCAATTTTCGAACGTTAATTTTTACCAAAATCGGATTAACAATCCTCATATAATCAGGTTAGCTAATTATTACTTATTTGTTGCACAAGGTATATCTCCTCGACCAAGATCACCTAAATGACAAACTATTGCAATGTAGTCCAACATTTGATATTGGCATTGATCGGAAGACGTAATCAAAACTTAAAATATCACAGACGACTTTTGAAGTTCCCCGGTGACTTCAATTTTTGAACGTTAATTTGTACCAAAATCGGATTAATGATCCTCATATAATCTGGTTAGCTAATTATTACTTATTTGTTGCACAAGGTGTATCTCCTCGACCAAGATCACCTAAATGACAAAGTATTGCAATGTAGTCCAACATTTGATATTTGCATTGGTCGGAAGACATAATCAAACTTAAAATCTCATGGACGACTTTTGAAGTTCCTCGCTGACTTCAACTTTCGAACGTTAATTTGTACCAAAATCGGATTAACGATCCTCATATAATCAGGTTAGCTAATTATTACTTATTTGTTGCACAAGGTGTATCTCCTCGACCAAGATCACCCAAATGACAAACTATTGCAATGTAGTAGAACATTTGATATTTTCATTGGTCGGAAGACATAATCAAACTTAAAATCTCACGGACAACTTTTGAAGTTCCTCGGTGACTTCAATTTTCGAACGTTAATTTGTACCAAAATCGGATTAATGATCCTCATATAATCAAGTTAGCTAATTATTACTTATTTGTTGCACAAGGTGTATCTCCTCGACCAAGATCACCTAAATGACAAACTATTGCAATGTAATCCAACATTTGATATTTGCATTGGTCGGAAGACATAATAAAACTTAAAATCTCACAGACGACTTTTGAAGTTCCCCGGTGACTTCAATTTTCGAACGTTAATTTGTACCAAAAGCGGCTTAACGATCCTCATATAATCAAGTTAGCTAATTATTACTTATTTGTTGGACAAGGTATATCTCCTCGACCAAGATCACCTAAATGACAAACTATTGCAATGTAGTCAACATTTGATATTGGCATTGATCGAAAGACATAATCAAAACTTAAAATCTCACAGACGACTTTTGAAGTTCCTCGGTGATTTCAATTTTCGAACATTAATTTGTATCAAAATCGGATTAACAATCCTCATATAATCAGGTTATTTAATTATTACTTATTTGTTGCACAAGGTGTATCTCCTGAACCAAGATCACGTAAATGATCATCAATTGCAACGTAATCCAATATTTGATAAATGTATTAATGTGAAAACATAGTCGAGACTTCAAATTTTATGTATAAATTATACATGAAATAAGTCTATTTTTTTGAAACGAATGAGCATCAGATATTACTTTACATCTATGTATTATATGGGTACTAAAAATGAAATTGGGTAAGGGTAGAAAACTCAATCAAGCACTGTGGTTTGGCCTAAAGACAAACCCATGGATATGTAAGTGGTAGCGGGTAGCCTGGTAGGGAAGGGATTGGGTCCAATTGGGGTCCATGTGAAAGCGTAATTTGTAGCTTCCCCGAACTATTTATATGTCTAATACTAGTATGTATTAGCATGCAAATCCTAAGTGGACCGACTGACCAATAAGACACGTGCTAACAAAGGTTGGGACGTGTCCATCTCGCGAAATTAAAAATGTTAAATTTATTTGTTGCTCGTTTACACCTAGCCTATCATACAGGTGACGAAATTTCGTGTTCATCTCCGCAAAAAGTTACAGAGCAGCAGAGTGAGCCGCAGATAACGGAGGAATAATTTCGTGGGATATTTTGGCTGAAAATTAGGAAATGTTTAGAGAATTCGTTAGAGAAAAGGGGAAATTTGGTTTCTAGATTTTTGGAAAGAAGATATCGAAGAAAAAAATTCATTTTTTTCTCAGTTAACCCTAAATTGTTTTGAGCGGGATGAAACTCAAGTAGAAAATCTTTTGGGCGGGATTGCTCACCCTTGATGTGAATCTTTTCATCTATATAAGGAGCCCTCAAATCATGAAGAGTGTCATCCAATTTCAGCTTCATCTTACGACAGGGGCGAAGCTAGAAATCTAGCTATGGGGGAGCAACATAATGTTAGGGGTAGCAAGATTTCTTAATTAGGCTTGCAAGTCCATTTTCATCCAAATTTTAGGCTTAAGAGTGAGCTGGGAAGGGTGTGCAGTTGCATACCCTTGCTTCCAGCTGCCTCCGCCACTGTCTTACGAAGGTGTATTTTCTTTTCAATTTTTTCTTCAAACCTGCTTGATTCTTTTGTATCAAAACCTAATTGAATTTTTTTTTTCTTTTTCTCGACAGAGATTTTTTTTCTTTTTCTCGACAGAGAACTTATCTAATTTGGATTATTGTGTTCTTACTGGTATGTTTCTTCTGAATATTAATTTTGGAAGGAATATATTCTAGGTGTTTTTTTTCTTCTTCATGTTTTGGGTTAATAGTTCTAGGTTATGAAATTTTTACGCTTCAGTCTTGTAACTTGTTCCTCTCATGAATTGTGTATTGTGAATGGTTAGTATATAAACATAACTGGTATAATCGATTTCAATCTGATGTATTTTTGTGGTTAAATTTATTTTATCAACATTTTGAGGCTTTATCTTACAAATCAAATGATTGTTGAAACGTGTGCTTCATAATTTTTAGGCTTAGTTTTCGTTAAATGTATATATCTGTGAATTTGTTGTGTTCACAAATTAAGTTTAGGTTTCAGGAGACATTGAGTTGTTTATATGTTTATTCACTGTAGAATTTGGATCGAACTCAATAATCTTAGGTGTTTTGATTTCATCAGATATGGCTCGAGACCTATTCTTTCGAGATTCAATTTTGCGCCAAAAATACGGTAAATTAAGAATAAAATTTATGATTTAATGAAGGCATTAACTTTCTGTTTGTGCCGTGTGTTGATTAACATGCATGGTTGTTTTCCAGAATCCACTTTGAAAAAAAAAAAAGAACAGAGCGAGGAGCTAAAGCGCCCTCAGCTGCTCTTGCGAATCCCATGTACACACGACAGGGAGGAAATCCGAGAAGTGTCCAGTAATCTAAATTTATTGGTAACCAATAACCTTTTTTTTCTTTTGGTATCTAAATCTCCTTTTCTTAGTAACATTTTCAATTTTGAACAGACATATGTTGCTTTGTATTGAATCTATGTTAGAATTTTACATATATGCAGTTTTTTGCATAATTTTCAATGACAAGTAATAATACATAGTGTAGTTGTTTGTTGATTGATGCCCAATAAAGTGCTGGGAATTTTTCAAATGTCTCTTGAATTCTGCCTTACAGGACCAATAACCGATGTTGTGTATTTTCAGGCAATTTTAGCAATTAATATGTATGCCTTACTTGAATGTTATATTGTGTTAGGGTTCTAGACCAAATAAGCACAAGAACCACGTAAGAACACTAAACCTTGATCCGTTGAGTTGGAGATCAGCCACCAGATTATAAACATAAAGAAGAAAACAATAAAAATAATTAATAAAGTTGTTTGTTTGATTGATTGGTTAATTAAACCCTAGACCAAACTATGAATATATATTAGAACATGACTTGAGTCCTAAGCAAATACTAAATAAGGAAACGTAAACTAATTACCTAAAATAACTAGACTCCCCCAATTGGTGTTGGTGTCCCAACATCCCCAACCCCTTGAGACACAACTTGTCCTCAAGTTGGATCATAAGACCAAGCTAAAATATATCTAGCCAAAAAAAAACAGAATCGGCATCCTGACATTCCCAGCCTCTTGAAATGCAACTTGTCCTCAAGTTGAGCATTATAATTCATCACGGAAACATCATCTGACTCTGCAACTAACAACCAAGGTGGCTTCCATAATCTTGGTAAGCTGGGCTTGAATTCCAAAGATAAATACTTCCAATTCAGTGAGGGCCAAAGTGGCTTCCACAACAGGTCTGCAATCATGTGCCACATCCTCAAAGTAAGGGAATCAAACAGAGCAACACTGTCGCTTACTTTCATGCGGAAAACAAATGAGCCCAGATTTTCCAAACTAAAAACACGATTCGTCCATGCCAGCACATTCTGATGTTCTAATAGGAGAATATAAGAAAGACTATTATGCAAATTAGCCTTTACTTTTCGTTGACAAAGACACTGGAATGCACCTATCTTGCCGCGATCAAATATCCTTCGGAAGCTGTCGAAAAAAGAATAATAGCACTTGTCATGGATTAAGTTGTTGTCAACAGTGCACAACATCTTCTTACTTTCAAATTCTTCGTAACTTCCATCACTACATTTTCCTTGAAGCTTGTAGTTGATTACGTTTAACGCCCATGCAGAAATCTCTTCTGAAGTTTCTTTACAATTCTCAACAGTGGCAGCCATATTCAGTTGAAATGGTCTCCTTGAATTACACAGATTTGTAACTTGAAAGTTATAACAGAAATTGCTGACAATTGCCTTCACAATATTTGCGACAAAGTTCATCAGATGACAAACTATTAGTATTATTAATCCATATTCAGGCACTCTTACCTCAATCCTTATCAGTTGAATCTTGTTATGAAATTCATGGCACATTCGTTTTAATTTTCCATCTTGCTCATTCTCTACCGGTAGTTGTGTATGCAAATGGTGCATGTCACCCAGCCCTCCTAGATGCTCACCGCAATCACAGATGATAAACTGTTTTCCCATGGGAACAAGAAAATGGTCTGCACATGTGGGTGGTATCCAGCTCCCTAACTCCTTCCAGTTAAGTCCACCTATATTTCGAATCATTTCGTACCACACATCTTTGTATCTTGCACTCAGTGACAAGATTTGCTTTTGGTTTTGAGCCCACCAAGAATAATGTATTGTTGTTGCAAAGTTTAGCTCCAAAACGTCAGTAGGACAATATGAATTCCCCACTACAGCAGTGTCTCTTACACGAAGCGTAACTAGAGTTGTTGCAATCTTACTACGCCATTTAGACTCGATATGAGCGGGTTCATTGTCTTTAAGTGTATTTGTAACCTCCAGCGTAACGCTACTGTCGGCATCTTTAAGAAATGCACTTGGTGTTAAAATACTCATAACCACTATCACTGACGTTTTCACCAAAAGCCTTCCTTCATCACCATTGTCGCCATTCTTAACAATTGGAATTGAATTCACAGGACAAAAACGTAATCCATACCCATGTTTAAGAGCTAGCATATGAAAAGAATTTGCATTATACTCGGGCATTAAATTCATGAAGCTGAATCCCTTTCCTCGATCAAGTATCCTGCGAGTGTAATAAACGTACATGGTTATGGTTCCTTCTGCAAAGTCAACCAGAGAACACCTTCCTGTGCTCATACCCTTAAGGGAAACAGGTGTATGATATGATCTTGGATATATTGCTCCTTCACTAGTTTTTTGTGACGATATGTCCAGAAAACGTACATCCCCTTCTTTACTTGAATTTGCGGAAGAAGCGTGGCTGTGCGGAAATCAGTAGTAAAGGATCCCATGATATGGAAGTAATCCATTCACTTGCACTATGCTTACTGCCATTAGGAAGATCCAATATGCGAACGGACTTATTAGTAATGTTTTCTCCACCACGAAAGTTGTGAGCCAAATAGGAAAGAGCTTCAACTTTTCTTAAAACAATTACAATTGAGATTCCCTGACAAGAATTTGAAAATTCTTCACTTTGGACTGTTTTTGGTGGTTTATTCGAAGAAGAGTTATCTGATAAGCTACGAGGCGAGTCTTGCATTTTAGACCCCACTGTGGCATCACGTGCACCAGGTTCAATGGAAGTGGTAGTCACTTGTAACTGTGATTCAGACTCCAGTTCGCTTTTCCTATTTGATTCCTCCACTTTCTTTGTCGAACATTCCATAAAGTATTTGCGTTTCTCGGAATCTGACGAAGTATCCGTCTTGCTGTCATTAACAATTACGCAATCCAAAAATCTCTTGCCGGTAGTAGATTCCTTGTCTGATTCACTAGTCCTTTGTCTTCCAAGAGTGTTGGATGCAACCGAAATAACATTGCCTTCATGACTATCATTGGATGAAAGATACTGCAAGATAGAAGTTTGTGATATACTGTCCTCTTCGTTAAAATTTAATTGTATCCCGTTGCCAGTAAGAAGATACGTAATTGGTAACCCACCAATAGACAATACATAAGAAATAAGATCACTAGACCATGAATCTGACCCCTGGATGTTTTCTTCATAATGTTTGTTCAACAATTTTGAACACTCATAAACAACATACCAAGACAACCAACCATGCATAGCAAAACCTGAATTCCTTGTAATAAATTTGAACTCTTTCCCACGGTCAAATAATGAACGAGTATACTTCACAGGAAGATAAAAGCACTTCTTACTTGGCAGTTTTACGATTGCCACATTATCATCAAAATTGTGGTGAGTCAACTCTCCCTTGGATACATGACTATCGTCAGTACTTGAGTTAACCGAAGAATTTGAATTGAAAATTTCATATAGATTTATTTTAGCTCCTGCCGAAACAAGTGGAATTTTTGTTGAAACCATCACTACAGCATCATAGTCCTCCGGTTTTACCACTGTCGATTGGTATGTATTGGACGTGCTCGCTCGACTAGTAACAAGAGAAAGAAGCTCAGATCGCACTTTTTCAAAGATTGATGTATAATGAGCTACCACACCTTTGTCAACACTATCACCATGTGAATAATTCTCATTGTACTCGGCCATTAAATTCACAAGTTTGAATCTTCTTCCTCGATCAAATAGTATTCGAGAATAATCACAAGGAAGATAAAAAAAATCATTACCACTTAGCTTTCTGTTGAGTAGTACCTTGGAATTTGCAAGTTGCTTATAACCCATCTCAACTAATTTGATTTGACATAGATTGTTGAAGACTTCTAAAATCGTTCTTCTACTTTCTGTAGAATCGTTACTCACACCATTAAAGAAAGCATCAGTTTTTCCGATATCTTTTGTTGATGCCTCCATATTTTCAACCAAGTCTACGCTGGATGGAGGTGGATTAATTGGAGCAGTAAGTGTATTGACGGATTTCAACTTCCCAACAATTTGTTCGACGTCTTTTTCGGCAAACTTCTCAGAGATACTTTGTTCAGCAATCTTCTTGGCGTTCTCTTCAGTTTCTTCTTGCTCGGCTAAGCGTTCTTCTAGTGGAACTGGTAACGCAGCTGGAGTAGCTTGGATTGCTTTAACTGGACGTAGACACTTCTCTAATGCAGCAGCTAAGCGCGACCGGCGTGTTGGAGTCAAGGTATCTTCTTTGTTGATGTGCTTCTCGGATAAAACACCTCCAAAAACAGAACCATCACCAACCTTTATGCTTAAATTCTCTTTACCATGTCCTCTTACTGCTGTTTTAACAACAGACTGAAAATGAAGGAATTTGGTACCTGTTTGGGCAATTGCAGAAGCAGTGTTACAGGAGTCGATATGCTTCTGAGATCCGATTCGAGAACGAAGTTCAGAACAAAATTCTTCCCATGTTAGCTTAGTAATAGACTGTTTTACCGATTCATACAAATCAATGCCATCACCTTTACGATTAATAATAACCTTTAGCATTTTAGTACGTGTTGTTGTACCATGGAAGCTGAAATATTGATCAGCTTGAATGATCCATTCTTCGGGATCAACTCCATCAAAAGTCGGAAACTTCATGATATAGAAAAAAAAAAAAATTGCGAAATTTGAGAATAATCGAACCTGCTCTGATGACAGATGTTAGGGTTCTAGACCAAATAAGCACAAGAACCACGTAAGAACACTAAACCTTGATCCGTTGAGTTGGAGATCAGCCACCAGATTATAAACATAAAGAAGAAAACAATAAAAATAATTAATAAAGTTGTTTGTTTGATTGATTGGTTAATTAAACCCTAGACCAAACTATGAATATATATTAGAACATGACTTGAGTCCTAAGCAAATACTAAATAAGGAAACGTAAACTAATTACCTAAAATAACTAGACTCCCCCAATTGGTGTTGGTGTCCCAACATATTGCAGGAGACAAAAACAAGGAAGGACAGGAACACCAATTGAATTACCTTAGAAGACGTGATGAGGAATGCATATAAGGCATAAGGCACAGACATCGTCTAGCATACGAAAAAGTTAGGGGTGATGGGTTCGCTGGATCAGATGGCCACCTGGAGGCTTTGGCACACCCTCCCGGAGATTGCCCCAACAAACGTGATTGGGCTCACAAGTGTGAGCACTTCACCACCAATGAGTTCAAGGTATATATATTTGCTTACTGTTTACGTATGATTGTTTTTTTAAGTCATGGGAGTGGACAATTAGGTATGATATGTGAAACTCAAAAACACTACACAAGTTATTTTATTTATTTTTTACCTTAAAATTGCACTTATTATTGGTCTGAAAACAAGAATGCACTGCCAAGTGCACTCTTATACAGTTGAACTCATTTTGTGCAAACCCTTGCTATCATTTCTTATTGTCTTTTGCGTTCATAATATAAATTGTATGTGGATGTAAAGTAGCTTACATCATATACAAGAGTTTGGTACTTTAGTTTTGGTTATGGCATATTTTCCATAAGGTTATATATATAGATTAAACTTAAAGATTTGAGGTGGGTGATTTTTTATTAACATGTAGTCTTATATATGTCTGCATTCTTATACTTAACTTCATATTAACTTGCATTTTACCTTATGCGATAGAAAAATTTGAAAGAGGACGTCTTGCTGCGGCTGCGAAGCAAATCAACAGTATCAACCACAGTAATGGCAACAAAAATTTCACTAGTATCGAATATGAGTTGGTATATATATTATGCCTGCTTCAATTATTATTTTTAATGATATTGTTTACAAGTCAGATGTGTTTATTACATGATATCTTGTTTTATATGATGATGTTTTCCATTTCAAAGATGCAAGCCACAGAGCCTTGTGATCCAGTGACTTTCTTCCGAAGAACCCATAATCCTGAAAAGAAAATCAATACCAAGTGCAAAGAAATGAGTGTAAGAAATAATCTTTTATTGATGAAACATGTTTGATATGTATCTATTTATAGATTATTGTTTACACAATCATGATTTGCAAAATTATGATATGCACTGTTGTGCTCATTCTGCCAAGGACCTAAATATGAAGAAAAAAAATATGCAGCATTTTATATCAGAGTTTTGAGTTTTGTATCATCGGTTAAGTGAAAACTGCTCCTGGTAGAATTTTTTTGAATAAGTACGGTTCTTTATTCTGGGAATTTTTGTGAATAGTGGCCACATTAAGTACGGTTCTTTATTATGAAATTCTACTTTCTGTAGTCGGTATTCTTTTTTTTCTTAAACTAGTTGCTAACTTTGTGATTAATTTGTGTTTTGAATTAATGTGCAGGAAAAAATGAAGGCCATGAAGGAAGCCGCAGATCGGGGAGAAACTAATGACACTCCATAAGAGATATTTCACAAAGTACGTAATGCAGGATGTTCGGGTAAACGGCGTCGCAAGGCTCATCCAACTAACTACATTTTATACCAGAAGAAAGAAGAAGAAATGGCCGAATTGACAGTAAGAATGGCATCCTTGGGACAGGAAAACAAAAGGCTTAAGAAAGAAACAGGTCCGAACGCGACAAAGAAGTGGTTGAATGAATATCTTGTTAAAAATGGCATGACTGCTATGGCATTATCATCTGAAAGTGATGCGGAAGATGATGATGAAGATGCTGATATGCATGGGAGTCAAATTCATGAACATCGAGATGCCTTTGAAGGTAGTGATGGGATGCTGAAGAGGAGGATGTAGAGGCCTTTGGAGATGATCAAGAGGAAGGTGACGAGGAGAATTCATACAGGGAACTCGAAGAGGTTGATGAAGAAGAATAGGTTGAGGTTTTAGATGCATTTATTGGAAGAATTTTTTTTTTTTTTGGTCTTGTGTTCCAGATATCTCGGGTGGGATTATGGAAGAATATTGATTTTTTTTGTTTGGAAACTTCTTTGTTTTAATAAAATTTTATTTTTGGTATATATATTTTTCTATATTTATTATTTATGATAATTCAATTAACGAATTTAACATTAAATTTGGGAAGTTATTTACGGATGACTTTTTTTCGAGGCCTGGGTCCACAACACTGGTCAAGCCCAGATCAGCCCTCTCACTGGTCCATCCGAGATGTTAATAGCATTACCTATTTAAATACTAGAGAACTAGTGGCTCTTTAAGTTTAGGCACTCCGAAGTTGCTCTTTAAGTTTAGGCACTCCGAAGTTGCTTTCATGTATGATTTGGCTACTACTGTTGCTACCATCTTAGCCATTTGGCTACTAGAGACTATTAGAGATACTTGTAGCCTAAAATATTGGCTACTAAAACTTAGTTGCATATAAATTTTTGCAAAGGCATGAAATAATCTATCTGTAACATACTGAACAACTAGACAAAAACTAGTGTCTTAAACGATTAGGCATGTGAATCAGCTACTATAAAAGCCAGTGGTTTTATGTTGTTGGCCACTAGATGAATCTCTAAATGCAAAATCTATTAAACAATTAAAAAATAATCGTTGCCTTAATGTTTTCGCTAATAACCTGACAACTACACAAATTAGTGGCTTTACCTATTAGGTGACGGCTGTTGGTCAACTAGCCAAACTAGTAGCTTTAGACATGGCGACCAACTAACCATTGCGCACTTGTTGCTTTAAACATAAAACAACACCCTCTTACGCCACTACGGCTGGGCAACTAACATTAATTGCATAAAGTGATTGGCAACTAAAGATTTGAATAGGCCACTACCATTGGTGAAGTAGCCTTTGTTCGGTTTTTTTGTAGTGACAGTACTTGCAAGTGGTGGTTATATAAAGACACAAGTGCCCATAATTAAACACTAAATCTAAGAGATAAATAATTTGAAAATAAATATAAATCTAAAGGCAAATGAAAAATAAAAAATCTACTCAAAACTATGAAAGAAAGCACCACCATCACCCTTGAAAGATCACCGATTACAATTTTGAGTTTGAGCTAAAATCAGTTAATAGTTTGAGATTGAGTTTGAAAATATGGTATTGTGCGAAATCAAACAGAGAAGCAAAGGAAATTATTAATAGTTTGAGGGATGTACAATCCAACCCCAAATCAGTTAAGACCTGTTGAGTAGGAAAAAATCAATCGACTACTTATTTTCAAATTAGATTCCGTATGACTGAAAGACTAAAATAGAAGTATAGATACAAGCTAATAATTGTCAAACTATACAAGCAACACCTTACTCTAATTTGAATACCCATATCTCTAAATTGAAGTACCGAAGACAGTCTGAAGTACATGGTGCGGGATAAACATATAGTCATATTTTAAGGCAACAACCTCAATATGACGGATGATTAGACCAGGAAATCAAAGGAAAGGGTTGAGAGATTTCTTTCCAACTTGGCAGAAGTAGAAAAGGAAGAAATCCGTTAATTTCTATACTTCAAATCTGTTCTAACATCAAAGAAATTATTAAATTGAAGGAGATAAAATACTTACCAAAATGAGGCGAATGACACAAAACAAACTAAAATTACTTCGCAACCCTAGGTTCATAAAATCAAAAAAGAAGAATTGATTTTACACAGACTCTAACTTATTTGCAAGAATTCTTCCCCGCGTAGGGAAATTTAACGATCGGGTTTGTTTAGTTTTGATATACACAGTCGAAGAAATGATTGGGTTTGTTTAATTCTGATATAGAAGAAAGAAGAGGAAGCATGGAGGAAGAGTTGACGGAGAACTGGGGAGTTACTTTCTCTTATTCTATGAAACGTGGGTTGTTCCGCTGAAGTTGCGGGAATGAAATTAGTCTGAATATTAGCCACGAAAGAACTTCTTATGCCGTAGAATAAGCTCACAATACCCATGGACTACTATTTCGTGACTGGAAGTCGCTGAGCACGTACATCCCTTGTTATCTATGGTATCTTGGTTGTCGTGGTTAATTCTCAACTTGCCGTAGCTAATGGACTGATCTATTTCCATGACCACGAATCAAGCCTGGCAATAAGTGATCAATAGCCACGGATACACCAATCCATGGCAGTAGGGTCGTGGCTATTAGGTGATATTTTTGTAGTGTGGTTTAGACTAGTCGACCAAAGCCATGGTCGAATCTATGTGCGCTGGTGAGTTCACTAGTAAAAATGTCGATGATGCTTTTACCTTCTTAGGAGTTGTTACTGAAAAATCCCAAAAGAGGGAACCTTGTGATCAACCACCTAATAGACTCTTGGTCAACAGAAGTAGCACCAACATGGTAAATACAAGCTTTGGGTCAGATGCTAAGTTTGCTGCTTTGTCTAGAAGGTTAGAAGCTTTGGAATTGAATCAGTCTAAACATAGGTCTCTTGTTGAACCTGATGATAGGATTAGAGCCTCTCAAGTCTCTAGTTGTGGAATAGAACCCAATAGCTCGTTTTGAGAAGGTCACATTAGTGAAGAGCAAGCCCATGATGTTTATAACAATGCTATATTTGAAAACCATCAGAAGTTTAACCCATACTCAGAGACCTGCAACCCTGGTTGTAGAAACCATCTTAATTTCTCTTGGTTTAAGGGCCAGAATCAAAGTCAGTCTAGTAATTCTCAGCCCCCTCAGGTTTTGGTTATAATAAGAATTCTTCAGGTCAAGCCCAGCTCCAGAACCCTTCTGAGTATAGAATGACTAGCTTAGAGGAATCTCTTAGTATATTAAAAAAGAGCCAGGATATGTTAACACTGATCCAGGAAATGTTAATAAAGATCCAGGTTAGTTTTCAACAGGAAACCAAACTAATTCCCAGACTCTTGCTAAGTTAGAACTTCAAGTTAGTCAAATAGCCAAGACTCTAAGTGACAGAGATAACGGAAGTTTCCCTAGTTAACCACAACCCAATCCTAGAGGAGTTCATCAAATATCTTTAGTTGGTGAGAAATCATAAAATCATGTGAATTCAATAACAACACTTAGGAGTGGTAAAACGGTAGACAATAAGGTAGCCATGCCTAGTGGACATACTGTAGTTCCACCTTCTACTTCACAAGAGGAACCCGTAGCTTAGGAAACTTAAACAATTTCTAAGGAGTCCCAAGAGATTCCTGATAGGACTATCTTTGTTCCTAGAGCCCCATATCCACAGTTGTTAGCCCCAACAAAGAAGGAGTCGACTTTCAACGAGATAATGGAGACATTTAAGCAGGTGAACATTAACATTCCATTGTTAGAAGAAATTAGGAAGATGCCTGCTTATTCCAAGTTCCTTAAAGATATTTGTACACGAAAGTGTAAGCTTAGTGTTCATAAGAAAGCATTTTTAGCTGGTCAAGTAAGTTCAATTCTTCTGAACCAAACACCCCCTAAGTATAAGGACCCTGGATGCCCTACCATATCTTGTGTGATTTGTAATCACATGGTGGATAAAGCTTTACTTGACTTAGGATCTAGTGTTAACTTACTCATGTATCATGTATACACCGAGCTAGGTCTTGACTAAGTTGAAATCGACCAAAATGACACTTCAATTAGATGATAGGTCTGTCAAAGTCCCTCGTGGTGTCATATAGGATGCTCTGATTGAGGTTGATAAGTTTATTTATCCAGTGGATTTCGTTGTTCTAGACACCATGTCTATTCAGGACCGAAGTGCTCAAATCCCAGTGATTTTAGGTTTCCCATTTTTAGCCACATCTAACGCTGTCATCAACATTAGGACTGGTCTTATTAGCATATCCTTTAGTAATATGACCACTGAACTAAATGTCTTTAATGTTACTAGATAACCTTCTGAGAATGATGATTTAGAAGAAGTGAATATGATTAGCACTTTAGTTCAGGATAATTGGATTAACACTTTACTGGTAGATTCTCTAGATGATTTTAAGGAAACCATACTCTTAGATCAGATGTGTGATCAATCTTTAGAAGAATATCTTGAGTATTTTAAAGATTCTATGGACCCAAAAATTCAGGCAATATTTTTAGGTCTTTATGAGAGTAATGATGACCCTAAGTTTGGGGGCAGAGAACTAGAAGAATCTCTTGAATATTTTAAGGACTCTAAAGATCCGGAAATTCAAGCAATAGTTAGAGGTTTATCTGTGAATAATGAAAACCCTAAGTTTGGGAGTAGTGATGGTTTTTGTGATTGCCATGTATCCCTAATTAGAGTCCCTAACTTGGGACTTGAGCCATTTGCGTCTGAGATATTACTCGAGTCTATTCAGACTCAGCAACCCGATCCTCCTGATACTGTCCAGGAGGTAACCCGGGTATTAGAGACCTATTTTTCGGATGAACCTATTTATCGAAACACACATATGAAGTTCAATAACACGCCCCAGATAAACCCAGTTGTCTTGACGGAAACCTTAGATGAGGATGTGCTCCTTGTTTTAATTTTTCTGAACCAGTGCAGTTGTCTCATATTTGTGTTAGCTCGATTTGGTCTTATGGACCCACAATTCTTTCAACTATTGGTATATGACTTTGGAAGGTGACAATCCTTTTTGAGGTATTTGATGTCTATCTATAGACTTTAAATTTAGCATTTTCTAGGAAGCACCCACGCTCATGAAATACGGTAATATCCTTCCTTATTTCTTTTCCCTCAAGTGGTAACAGTTTCTCCTTGTTAATGCTTTTAATTTTATCTTTAGAACATTGAGGACAATGTTAGATTTAAGTTTGAGGGTGGGAAAGAAACTTTATCTTATCTTTTAGTCGCAATAAATAAACTCTAGTGCCTAGAAATTTATGCTTATTAAGGTTGGCACTAACAAATCTAAGTGAATGGAAACATCTTGGTTGTAGGAGTTGAGGAACCAATCTGAATGGATGGAAACATCTATAGAGTCTATTCATAAAAGTACAGAGATCAGGTGTTAGAAATAACATGGTAGTTTCGCCATATCTCGTTGAGTCCTTTTCACCTTCTGTTTTTATTTTTCTTTTAAGTGATTTGGTGGGGCACATGATTCAAGATGTTACCATTGATAGGGTGAAATAGAGTGATTGAGATACCGAAAAAAAAAAAATTGAGACCAGGCCATCAGACCAATAGGAATAAATTCAATAAAGTTGACCGCTGGTTCCCTTGTATATGCCAGTTGTGTTGACCTAGAGTTAGGATTATCGACCGCTGGTCCCCTTGTATATGCCAGTTGTGTTGATATTAGTCAGATCGGTATCTCAGTCCATCAGGATAGGTTCATCTTGGCGGAGGCCTTCAGACAGATATGGGAAACACCGTTCACCTTAAAACCATATACCTTTTTCTCTATATCCATCTTCTTGATCTTTTCATGTGATTAGTTTGACTCCTGTTATGATATCCATAGTGAAACTATCTGAGTAGATCTCTGTCACTTACATAAGAATTTTACTATGCTTGAGTGCAAACTCGTGTACAACAATTGGAATTTCGTATCAGGTTACTTCCTCCTATAGTCAATGAGAGTATGCCAACCAAGGAGATTCTTTAGTGCCTTCCAAGGTTCTGCATAGATATATATGGTCTGGAGTAAATTTTTTGTGGGTACACCTCTGGTAAACCCTCCCTAGACTATATCTCGGTCACTAGGGCCACCTAGTGAGTTAGGATTTTATTTTCTAGATTAGTTTTTCTCGAGGACTAGCAAATAATAAGTTTGGGGGTATTTGATAGACACATTTGTGTGTCTGAATTTGTTTGTATTGTTAGTACTCAATTTGTACTTATTATGGTGTTTTTTTGTATGTGTAGGTGTTTTTGGAAAAATAAACATGTGTGGAAAATTCGGCTCGAAAAGTTGCTACAGGCACCCCGGAGGAACTAATAAAGGCACCCATCATTTGGATAATGGCACCCCTGGGCACCCAGTGTTAAAGGCACCCGTGCAGTATATTAAGGGCACCTCCTTTCTTCATTGTTTGAAATCATTTTTGGCGGGAAATTGCGGCAGTTTTCTGCGTAACTGCATGGAGAAGATTTGGAGAGTTATAGTCGAAGATTTTGTCTAGGATTCGTTGGAAATATTCTGTCGTATCACAACATGATTCGTAACTGCATTGAATGCGATCATTAATGAAGATTTCACGTAATCTCATTGAATAGGGGAAGCATTTTTACTCGAGGATATTATGGAATTTTGGTTGTGTTTTTGGGAATGTTTCGTGTGCTACAAAGAGATAAACTCAATCTAACTTATGTTGGCAGCGTGTATGAGTGAATCTGCATACAACATACGCGTGAAGGAGTTAAGAATGGTAACTATTCCATGTGAACTTCCGTGGAGAATAAAGGTCATTAATGGAGAATTATATGGAGTTATGGAGGATATTTATTGTGTATTAGAGGCTATATAAGGATTTGAGGAGTAATAGAGTGGGGATGGAGAGTTTGGGGAGAATAACAGAGCGAAATCGAGAGCTGCAGAGAATATTTTTTCTGCTGTTGTGATCATCAAGAACATGAAGAACAGACGGCTAGATAAAGTCATTAAAACCTGTCATCTATTCTCATGCTTAGCAATAGTTTCACAGCGACAGCTGAACAGTAACCGCGACAGTTTCTTTATATCGTTTTGTAACAGTATCATTTGCAACAATTATAATCGTTACAAATTGTTGTTTTCATATATTTTCATCCTTGTAAGCACCTTTTGAGTAATGAAATCAACTTTTGAGCGTGTTTCCATGATGAGAAGCTAAAATCATCCTCTGGGGCGATGGAGGAAGACAAGTTTCACAAATGTGGTAATTCTATCAATTCTTGTTACGACTATTTGCACTGTTACTCAATTGATTTATGATTTTCATTGAATGGTTGTGATTACTATTGATGGGTCATGCTTAGCTTAGATGTTTTGATGTCCCATGATTTAGTTTTACACCCATTATTTTCGAAATCTACCTTAGGCAATGAATTAGAGTCAATAAAACTTTACCATTTGAGCTTTTATTATTTAGAATTGATATATGAACCATATGAGTGCGGAAATTGGTGGAATCCTAGCTCCAATCTCTCCATAACTTTCACAACACCTTTTCATTTGAGTTTCTTATTTTTATTTATAAGAATTAAGTCTAAAAAGATCTTCCTTCACAAGTCTCAACGAACCTTTTACTACAACATCATTGAAAATAACCATCACTAATGATGAGGTATGAAAACAAAAAATAATATAACTCGCCTTTGGAAGCTTACTTGACACATATACGATGCAATTCTTGCGAATGGCGAGACTCATCTTTAAAAAAAAATACTAGAAAGGTTGAAATTTAAGAAAGAGTCGCGTGGCGCTTTATATTTTCTCAACTTTGGCTACGCCAAAACAAAAAAATGTGTGATCATCCGATGTGTGGACATCGAGAAGTTTAATATATGGACATTCAGAGCATAAATAGTGAAATATTCCTTTAAGTTAATTAATCTATGAACCTAGAAAATATGAATCTTACTCTATTGGTCAAAGGGTCATATAAATAATTATGCAAATTGTTCTCATGACCCTAATACTATTGTTATTATTGGAAAACCAAAATAACTTTTTAGTTGTGGATATTCCTTGCACAAGTTCCAGTTGTGGATATTTCCTGCATAACTTTACTGGTGGATATATTCTACACAGCTTCATATTAATTTTTTTTTTCGTCTTTACAAAAATAGGTTTCTAAACTCATTCTCTTCATTTGGATGATTGTGCATACTTTTTGCATACATTTCTTGTCTTTATATGCTGCACAAATTATAGAATCAAAGAAGAGTTTTTTAGCCCCTAAAAATTATGTACGTATTATAACATAAACAATTATCGAAGGTTAATTAACACTATGGATAATAGCTTCACACTAAAAAAATAGTTGCACACTAAAAAAAAATACAGTGGATAAAAATAACATAGTGGACAATAGATGCATTCTAAAATCATTCACTTGTGCAAGAAAAAACAAGTATTAGCACCTTATTAACACCTTCATGTTACAACGTATGGTGAACGATTCAAACAAAGGGGAAAGATCTATATACATTTCCAAGTCATCTGAAGTAAGATGAATATCTCTAATTATTGGTTGGTTGAATGAATAAATTTGATTTTTATTAAAAAATAAATAAAATGATTGAATACATTTGATTTCCATTGAAATAGAGAAGTAGTTTATCTCTTTCTATTCTATTTGATTAAATCTTTTCTCTTGATCACATTTCTCTCTCTTTACTTGGCCAATATAAGACTTTAAAAAAACGAAAACTGTTGGGCCTATCACAACTTATGGTCCAACATGTGGTTATCCCCTTAACAAATTAAGGGAGTCAACTAACAAGTGCTTTGTTAGTATATGTTTTGGAAGCAAAACATCCAGGAGTCTCGATTTTTTTCATATCTTCAATTTTTGTTCGTGAGAGAAAAAGAGGAAGAAGAAAAAGAGAGAGAGTGAGGGAGAAAGGTTAAGCCACCATTTTTGGTGAGATTGGTGTTATCTTGAAGATAAGGAGAAAGGGTTCTTATGTAAGGATCTTTTGGTTGTTGTGGGGAAGATTGAGCTATCAATTTCCACATCTCTTCAAAGGGGGAAAAATATGGGGTTTTTTCAAACCCTAGTAGTAAGTTTCTAAATCTCTTGCTATTGTAAAATTGATAGTGTCTATTATCTATTTGGTGAATGAATTGTTGATCCATCCTTAGGGGTGAGTGTAATTAGGCAAATTGGTATCCAAGTGCTATATGCACCTTGAAGTAGAGTGTATCCCCAAATTGGGAGAATTGTGTGTAACCCATTATTGTTATAGTGGAAGATTTTCCCGTGGTTTTTTATCCTTCACCTTGGAGGGGTTTTTCCACGTAATTTCCGGTGTTGTGTGATTGCTTCTATATTGCATAGTTGTGTTATTTCCGCATTGGTATGTCATTGCTTGTTTAGGTTTCGTATTGCGCATAGCGGCTCGGATTTTTTAAGCCTCCCCCAACAAGTGGTATCAGAGCTTTTGGGTTGAGCTAATCTTATGCAATGGCGGAAGCTAGCACTAGTAATAGAATGCACTAGTGGAGAATGGGTTTATTAAGTCTGATTGGGCTTTATAGATAAGACTTCCCTAAGCATTCTTTGTATAATGGGCTTCCGAAAGCAGTCCTTTTGATATCAAATGAAAACCAAGTTCCCACAGCAGTTTTAATATAAGGGCGATTTAGGAAATAAAAAATATTTCCACGTGGATTTCTATTAAAACTGCCTTGAGGAACTAGTTTCCGTGGTCCATGTTAACTAAGTCTGGGAGGAAACTAGTTTCGTATTTCCTTCCGTAAACAAACCAACCTCTTTTCTATCACTTCTCTCTCTGTCTCGGTTATATCTAATGTCTCTCTCTCTCTAGAACTTTTTCTCCATCTTCATCTCTTTTTCTCCACAGAAACAACACCTAAATGCTTCTCGATCTTGAATTCAAGATGACCATCATCTGCATCCTTCTCAAACAAACCCTGATTCAAATTCTAGTCCATACCCATCTCAATTTCATCCTCTCTGACTTCAATAGAAAACCAAGGTGGAAATTCTAGGAGGTGATAGTGTTTCGAGATCTTGTTTGTTCCAAAATCTAATTCCGAATTGGAAAAGGAAAATCAATTCGTCGGTGATGAAATCGAGCTCTGGTTGCGTCAATTTCAGATTTGTGGAGAAATTATCAGTAAAGTTGAATCGAATTTGAAATTCGCCGATTCAAATCAACAGCGATCAATAAAAAAAGTAAATCACCCTTTACATTTCCAAGAATTCTATCTTCCTTCATTTTATATCTCCGCATCTCTCTCTAACCAATCTTCGCCTCTCTCTAACTCGAGTTTATCTTCTTTCATTTAATTCATCCTTTGAAGCCATGAATCCAATTTCTGTTCTCGACGGATGAATCATGAGATTAAAAGAAACCCAAATAACCAATCTTTCAAATGAAATCGAAAACCCTACGAAAATCAAAAACCATGTATCAAATAGAAATCAAAGGAAAACTCTTTAATCTAAGATGTGCTTGCTTTGCTCCTGAAATCATCAAGGTAATCTCAATCTTCTTATTCTTTCATAAATTTGATAGCTTTTAGTATTATTAACGATTTTAGTTTCTCTCGATTTTGCAGTAAGGTGTTTCCTCTTTTTATTTTTCTCTACAAGAGAATTCCTCAAGAGGGTTGTAGATCTCTTCTCCCAGTTTAAATGGAAAAAGCAAAACCCCTAATCTTATTTTGGACATAACTATAATTTTGATTTTGATTTTTAACCCTAACTGATGTTTTATTTTTATTTTTAGGTTGAGAAATTGTCTACAAGTTCATAAAGAAGCGTTTAACCGCATCATGGTTGGTAATAGTTTCATAATTACGATGGTATTTTCTCTGTTTTTCTAGTTGATTTTTCTGTGTTTGATATACAATTGTTACCTAACTTTGCTGGGATTTTGTTGTTGTGGGATCTCAGGTGAATATTTATCAATTTGCAAAGAAGAATTTCACCCAATAAACTAGTGAGAACAGAAACGGGGAAGAGCTGGGGTGGGAGTGGATTTCGATGGGGAATGAGCAATTGCAAATGGTTGATTTTTCTAGTTCTCTGACTGAAATTTCGTATTTGTTTTGAAATCTTATCCATGTCGTTTCAATTTCTCTCAATTTCTCAATAACAATGAAGCCTGTAGGGTGTTAATTTTTATGTTTGTGTGATTTATGTTCATAGTGACTTATAGGTGATGTTAAATTTGGATATATCGATGAAATTGATCAATAAGAGGATGGTTTGCAGGCGACATTGGGCGTACCAAATTATTATCGTTCCAGCGAATGTAAGCTGGATCCTTTTTCAAGACTGGGTTCAACTTCTGAAATACCTGAACCGCGGAATCTAATATCGGATTACAGAAGTGGACCAAAATTCAACTGTCCAGTTTCATATCCTGTTACTAAGGAAAATGACTTGATTGTAATTGAGAGTGACACATCTTCCGAGGAGACAATATCTGATCATTAAAGTGGTATGCCTTATCTTGTAGCCGTAAGTAAAGCTGAAAAAATTATTTGAAAATTTGCAGTATATCTTAGATTGTAGACGGGGTCTTTTAATGTCCTGTACATCAACATATATTTTGTAATGCGTGTTTTCTAGACATTAAGTTTACCACAGCTAGTTGCTTTAAGTGAATCAAAAGTCTCTGAAATACTAATGTGCCTTCCCACCTAATTTTAGGACCTCCTCCATGTCCGGCTAATCGATTTTTTTTACCAGCCATGTAGCCCTGATGGGCCATCAAATTTCTTGCAGTATCTGTTCCTTCTTCTTTATGGTGCCCTTTTCCTTATTTTTTTGTTCTGGTCTTTTATGGCTACTGATTGAGGTCCTAGCTGCTACCTCTCCATTAAGAGAAGGTGGTCGGTGGCTTGAGAGAGTTGGTAAATATGAAATATGGTTGAATTTTAATCGGATAAGCTCACCTTTTGATTTGTACCTAAATTCTCTGGGTTCTTTTGATTTGTAGTAGTAAGCTAAGCTGAAAAAAATTACATGAAAATTTGCAGCATATCTTAGATTATAGACGGGTTCTTTTAATGTCCTGTACTGTACAGCTACATATATTTTGTAATGCCTGAATACCCATCTGAACCTGAATTGTTTGGTGTAGTGTCTTTGTCCATCGTACGAGTTCTTGTGTTTGTTCCTCATCTGTTCTATGCACTTCAAATGTTTGTTTTAATGTCTATTGGCCTTGTCTTATATCAGCTGTTTTTTAACATCTTATATTTGTGTTGCCGCTGCGTATTATCTGTTCAGTTTTCCATTGTTCAGCCTTCAGTCTGGTATGCCAATATATCCCTTGTCTCATCATTCTCAAGTTGATTCCAATGTGTCTCCTCTTCTATCTTTACCATTTCATTTGGTAATCCCCCGATGTTTTTTTGTAGATTCTGCTTTTTTATGGAATTCCTCTTCTTGAATGAACCAATGATGTTAGTCTTTGTTGTTTCTTAGAGAGCAAAGGTGAAATAGTGGCTCTCTTTGGGCATTTCAACCTTGTTTCGTATCCAGCAGCTGCATCTAATTTGCATCGTAAATGTGGACTAGCGAGTGTACTTCATTTCGCCATCTTTTTTACTGATAATGCAAGAATTGATTAGTTCCTGCAGTGATGTTACAGGGGCCGGTAAGCTTATGCCAGTTGTGGTGATACATGAACTGACATGTTGCAGGTCTGTGTATCAATGGAACTGTGTTAGCTTGGAGTTGTAGTTACAGCTGGTAGGAGTTTGGTAGAAGCCGAGCTGTTGCATGGAGAGCTCATTAGTGACTGGGGTTTCTGTTGAGAAGTGAGGTTGAGCTGCAATCGGAATATGGAAGGTGCTAAGTGGCGAAACTGAAATCAATGGCCTGAGTTGTGAAGAATGAATGCTAGGATTGAAATGCGCACGGCTACAGCGAAGGAGAGAGGAGGATGGTTATGTTGCCGCCGATTCTGATTTTTAGGTAGATGGAAACTGATTTTTTTTTATGTTGATATAAGATTAATTCAAGTTATGAAGTCATTATTAGTTTAGTTTAGTTTAGTTTAAGATTAATTCAAGTTATGAAGTCTTTTAAAGAAATCAACAAGGTATCATCTAAAATTATTAGTTTAGTTTTAAAGTCATTTTTAATTCAATTGTAATTGGATTTTTAGTTATGAAATCCAGTCAGAAATGAATGGTGAATGTTTTTATTAGTGTATGAAATGAGTTTTTAATTTGAATTTAATGAGTTTCTAATCTTCAGTCAGAAATGAGTCAGGGGATTCGGATGAATCAGATTTTCTGAAATAGGTTCAGTCAGATATACCAGTTAGACTGTGATTCAGATGAATCAGCTTTTTTGAAATTATTCAGAGCCATATTACTGTAGATTAGCTTTTATAGTTTTAAATATTGAATATAATGAAACGTCTGTTTATGTTAGCACTTATAAAGAGTCTATTGAAGTTAGTCGTAATTTAAACAATTAAAAGAATCTCAGAAGCAGTTGTTTTGAGAAATAAGACTACAATTCTAGGGCTCCCCAAAGCAGTCGTTTTTAGTGATATTAAGTCTTTTTCTGGCAGACTTATTTTTTTGATTTTCCACTAGTGATGGTCAATTTGACCGGTGAGAACTTTGTGATATGGAAGGCGAAGATGGAAGACTGGTTATATTGTAAAGATCTCTATGGTCCAATAGAGAGTAAGGGAGTAAGGCCTGAGGCAACAAGTGTAGAAGATTGGAAGGTTACTAATCGAAAAGCAGTTGGTTTTATTCGTCAGTGGATTGATGATGGTATTTTTCATCATGTATCTAGTGAGACACTAGCATATTCTTTGTGGACCAAGTTAGAGGAGATATATGATCAACAGTCTCCTTGTGAAAAATCTCTTCTATTCAAAAGGCTTGGAAAGCTTTGCTACAAGGAAGGGAGTTCAATGGCGCAACATTTAAATGAAATGAAGGGTATCATGAATCATCTTACATCTATGGATCTCAAAATTCCTGAAGAGGTTCAAGCTTATTTATTGCTAAATACTTTAGCAGACAGTTGGGAGCCATTGAGGAATTGTCTCGGTTATTCTGCTCCAAACAAGAAGTTGAACATGACTGTTGCAACTAGCAGTTTGCTGAGTGAAGAAGTTAGAAGAAGGTCATTAGACTCATCTCATTCAGAAGCTCTTATGACAGAAAATCGGGGTAGAAGAAAAGACAGAAGACAAGTTGGCCGTAGCAAGTCAAGGGGTAAATCAAAGTCCAGAAAGGAAGTTGAATGTTGGAACTGTCATACGAGAGGTCATTATTCAAATGAATGCAGGAAGCCGAAGCAAGAACACAAGAAGGGGAAAGGAAATGATAACCAAGATAATGGTGTTGCAGCTACTGTGACAAATGATGATATCATTGTATTCTCAGATTGTAATGATGTTTGTGTGAGTTTTGCAGGTTCTGATTCAGAATGGATAGTTGATTCAGGTGCATCTTATCATGCTACTCCTCATGAAGATGTATTTACCTCCTACAAGGCTGGTGACTTTGGGTCAGTCATAATGGGTAACAGTGGTGTTGCAAAGATTGTAGGAATGGGTGATGTGAAGGTTGAGACCAGTGTTGGCTGCACATTGGTTCTCCGAAATGTGCGACATGTACCAGATCTTCGTTTGAATCCAATGTCATCAGGAATGGTAGATGATGAAGGGTACAACAGTCACTTGGGTGATGGAAAATGGAAGCTAAGAAAGGGCTTCATGGTTATTGCAAGAGGCAAGAAGTGTGGCACATTGTACAAGACACAATTGAAGGTGTTGAAAGGTGAGTTGAATGTTGTTAACAAAGATTCAATATTCGAGTTGTGGCATAGAAGACTTGGTCATCTTAGTGAGAAGGGAATTCAAATCCTCACCAAAAGACAAGTTTTTCCAAATTCCAAAGGTATGTAATTGGGCAAGTGTACTCATTGTTTAGTTGGTAAACAAACTAGAGTTTCCTTTCATAAAGCTTTACCCAAGCGCAATTCTAGTATTATTGATCTTGTTCATTCTGATGTATGTGGACCTTTAAGGGTCAAAACACTTGGTGGTGTTGTTTATTTTGTTACTTTCATAGATGATGCTTCAAGGAAGGTTTGGTCATATGCAATCAAGACCAAAGATGATGTTGTTCCTGTGTTCAAGATGTTTAACAACATGGTGGAAAGAGAAACATGTAGAACCTTGAAGTGCCTTTGTTATGACAACGGGGGAGAGTACATTTGGCCACTTGAAGTGTATTACAAGAGCATGGGTATACGTCATGAACAATCAGTACCGAAGACTCCACAACATAATGGTGTTGCAGAGAGGATGAACCGCACTATTCTTGAGAGAATTAGGTGCATGTTATCAAATTCCAAGTTGCAGAAGCATTTCTGGGGTGAAGCAATGAATACTGTTGTGCATTTTATCAATCGATCTCCTTCAAGACCGCTAGATTGAGAAGTAGCAGAAAAGGTATGGAGAGACAAAGAGCCTACTTATGATCACTTAAAAGTGTTTGGTTGCAGGTCTTTTGTTCATATCCCAAAAGATCAGAGATCAAAGCTTGATGACAAAGCAAAGCAGTGTGTGTTCCTAGGCTATGGAACAGAGAAGTTTGGTTACAGATTTTGGGATCCAGTTGAGAAGAAGGTTATCAGAAGTAGGGATGCAGTATTCCTTGAAGACCAGACTATTGAAGACTTTGAGAAGATTGAGATGCCAAAGCTTCAAGATGATATGACCTTGGATCCAAATCCAGTTGTTCCTTCTCTTGAACAACATGGTGATGATGTTGATGGTAATGGTAATGAAGATGAAGCTCATGAAGATGTTCCGGTAGGTGATGTTGAGCAAGAAGTGCAGCAACAAAAACAACCAGAAGCTGAGTTGAGAAGATCCAGCATGGCCCGATTACCTTCAACAAAGTATACACCACATGAGTATGTGATGCTCACAGATGAAGGTGAACCAGAGTCTTATGAAGAAGCTCTTAGTGTTCCTGAAAGTCAGAAGTGGCTGAAATCCATGAAAGAAGAGGTTAGATCTTTAGATGAGAATGACACTTTTGATTTGGTTGACAAGCCTGAGAACCAGAAAATTCTGAAGAACAAGTGGGTGTATATAATCAAGACTGAAGATGGTAACTCACAACCAAGGTACAAAGCACGCTTAGTTGTGAAGGGTTATGAGCAGAGAAAGGGTGTTGACTTTGACGAGATTTTCTCACCAGTGGTGAGATTTTCTTCTATTCGGGTTGTCTTGGCAATAGCCGCTAGTTTGGATCTTGAGATAGAATAACTAGATGTCAAGACAGCATTTCTTCACGGTGAGTTGGAGGAAGATGTGTATATGGAACAACCCGAGGGTTTTGAAGTCAAAGGCAAAGAGCACATGGTGTGCAAGCTAAATAATAGTTTATATGGTTTGAAGCAACCTCCAAGAAGATGGTACAAGAAGTTTGAATCGTTCATGAAGGAACATGGGTACAAGAGGAAAGCCTCAGATCATTGTGTATTCATTCAAAAATTTGCTGATGGTGATTTTCTTACTCTTTTGCTATATGTTGATGACATGCTTATTGTTGGCAAAGATAAGAAAAAGATTGATAGGTTGAAGTCAGATCTGAGCAAGTCTTTTGCTATGAAAGACTTGGGTGCAGCAAAGCGTATTCTTGGCATGGAGATCACTCATGATAGGAAAGCAAGGAAGTTGTGGCTATCACAAGAAAACTACATTGAGAAGGTGTTGCAAAGATTCAATATGGACAAGGCTGAGCCGGTAAGTTGTCCACTTGCAAACCATTTTAAGTTATCTCGTGATCAATGTCCTATGAATGATGTTGAGAAACGGAAGATGGAGTAAATTCCTTATGCGTCCGCAGTTGGTAGTTTGATGTATGAAATGGTGTGTACAAGGCCGGATATAGCTCATGCAGTTGGAGTGGTAAGCATATTTTTATCAAATCCTGCTATGGAGCATTGGGAAGCAGTGAAATGGATACTACGGTATTTAAGGGGTACTTTTAATATGTGTTTGTGCTATGGAGGTGACAAGCCAGAGTTAGTTGGTTACACAGATTCAGATTTGGCAGGTGCTCAAGACAGTCTCAAATCTACATCGGGTTACTTATTTACCTATGCAGGGGGAGTTGTGTCTAGGCAATCCAAGTTACAAAAATGTGTGGCATTGTCTACTACAGAGGCAGAGTACATTGCAGCTACAGAGAGTTGCAAGGAGATGATATGGATGAAGAGGTTTGTTAGAGAACTCGGTGTGAAGCAACAGAGGTTCATCGTTTACTGTGACAGCCAGAGTGCCATCCATTTCAGCAAGAATTCGAGTTTTCACTCGAGGTCCAAGTACATCAATATTAGGTATCAGTGGATACAAGAAGTTCTCGAGGAGAAGGTCTTGTATATTGAGAAGATCCATACAGATGACAATGGTTCTGATATGATGACAAAGTCGCTACCAAAATACAAGCATGTGTATTTCTGCTGCAGGGCAGGTTTGGTGGTGACGGGTACCTTGCCATAAGTCGTGAGGGGGAGATTGTTGGTCCTATCACAACTTATGGTCCAACATGTGGTTATCCCCTTAACAAATTAAGGGAGTCAACTAACAAGTGCTTTGTTAGTATATGTTTTGGAAGCAAAACATCCAGGAGTCTCGATTTTTTTCATTTCTTCAATTTTTGTTCGTGAGAGAAAAAGAGGAAGAAGAAAAAGAGAGAGAGTGAGGGAGAAAGGTTAAGCCACCATTTTTGGTGAGATTGGTGTTATCTTGAAGATAATGAGAAAGGGTTCTTGTGTAAGGATCTTTTGGTTGTTGTGGGGAAGATTGAGCTATCAATTTCCATATCTCTTCAAAGGGGGAAAAATCTAGGGTTTGTTCAAACCCTAGTAGTAAGTTTCTAAATCTCTTGCTATTGTCAAATTGATAGTGTCTATTATCTATTTGGTGAATGAATTGTTGATCCATCCTTAGGGGTGAGTGTAATTAGGCAAATTGGTATCCAAGTGCTATTTGCACCTTGAAGTAGAGTGTATCCCCAAATTAGGAGAATTGTGTGTAACCCATTATTGTTATAGTGGAAGATTTGCCCGTGGTTTTTTACCCTTCACCTTGGAGGGGTTTTTCCACGTAATTGCCGGTGTTGTGTGATTGCTTCTATATTGCGTAGTTGTGTTATTTCCGCATTAGTATGTCATTGCTTGTGTAGGTTTCGTATTGCGCATAGCGGCTCGGATTTCGTAAGCTTCCCCCAACAGAAACATGTGGACTAATTTCTACTACGTAAAAAAGACTATGTGACCAACATCTGTTCACGTGACCAAACTAGACTACATACACAAATGCTGGATAAATTGGTTGTCTGAACAGCATTTGTGCACATGCACATTTCATCACATTACTTAAATTGGTTGTCTTGTCTTCAACAATTTCCTGTGCCAAGTATGTCGCCTGGAAGAAGCACAGAAATACATGATGCTACTGGCAGGCAAAAAAAATAACAGTAAACAATCATGAGATATCGTCTTACTATATTAAGTTACCCATGCATTCAACTGTCACAAAAAACAATACATCATACATATATTGACCTTGTAGAAAAACAGTACAATATATGCTAGTAAAATGAAAAGGCACATTAACCTGCATATATCCAACATTTTCCTTCAGGACTTATACCTCCAAAGAGAATCGGGTGATAAGGATCAATATTCCTAACCATCCCGAAAGGAGCGTCCCGGACATCCAACCTTAGATAAGTCCCTGGTCTAAAACCAGGATACTCATCCTGTTATTTTCTGATATATGCAAGATTAGGGAATTCCAAAAAATGATTATAAAATGAATAAATAATAATAATTGTGAAAATAACACGAATATTACTACAAAGATCTATATAAATATGTGTTTTGCAAGAAAGTGGTGTTGCTTCTCTCAGATTGTCCATGTTGCAAAATATATTTCAAGCAATCTTAACAAGTGAATCGGAGAATACCTTCTGGGATAGTATTAAGTTGTATTATGGCCTCTGATTCAATAGAAGATAAAAACAATTGTTATTTAAGCTTGAAGGTACTAACCCAATTTATGAGTGAAACACATAAAACAAACATCTGCCAACAAATGAAAACCAGCATACACTGATTTACCTTTGGGGTACAATTGAAATCCCCACAAAGAACCACTGGAGCATCCCTCCAGAGCTTTGAAACAGCATGAGCCCTTTCTAGGAGCACTCTGACCTGTTGTACACATCAGAAATACAATTTTTAGAATCTCAAGAAATATCTAAAGAGCTGTATTGCATCTTCAAGGAAAAAAAAAGTGTCATAGAATAATGAAAGAAAATGCTCAGACTTAACTAAGTTATTAAGCACCCCCATACTGAAGGGTACTAAGAAAGATTCCAAGCTCAATCGTTTGTGCCATTACCTATGTACTAATACAACAGTTTCAAATGTGAATTTTGAAATATACATACTAATGTACAGTTGCACATGAAACCTTAGTATGTACAAAAAACTGCAAAGGTTGCATACCTTTCCCAGCTTAATTTCTCCTCTTTTAGGGTTGAACGACACATGAATATTACACATGCATGACGACTAGATTAGCATCACTTGTGCTGCAAAAGTAATGGTTTTACCTTGTAAGTGGACATGGAGGTTTAATAAGCATCAGAGGTATAACATAAGATACCTCACACGTGCAACAAAGACTCTAAACAGGACAGGCCATACCATTACGACAGTCCAACATCCAAGTCTAAAGACAAAAAGTCAAAAGAAAGAATAGTAAGAGCAAAAGACTTCCATGAGCCTGAATTATTCACTACTGAATTTTTCCTATAAGCACAGTTTGCTATGTACAAATAACTATCATGAAATAGCAATTACATGCCAAATAGTTACAGGCTTATAGCACTAAACGGAATGGATATTCGTTTTGTGAAGGAAATTAATCTCAGTTTGCCTAGTTCTTCATTGCACGTTGTGATAAAAGGAGACTATCATTGCAGTAAAAACTTACAAAAAAATTCCATTACTATATGAAATTATTTCAGAAGAACTATACCGTGTAGGCAAATCTGCAGACACCTTGTCAGTGGAGTTTTGGTTCCTTGACTAGTGGAGAAAAGACAAAGCAATATGTTATGTGAATGAGATAGGAAAGGAATTCCGATCGGATAAATTTTGGGATCAAACTTAGAGTTCAACATATGTCATACCTCGAAAACACAAACTTGTGCAACATATCACGAAGTCCGAGGTTTCTGAACTCTATGGATCCTGTTGAATCTCCAATTGTTGACTCAACCATTCTTCACCAATTCCACCAATCATTCCTCCAATTACACCTCCAATTACTCCACCAATCACTCCACCAATTACTCCATCAATCACCTAATTATTTTGTAATTTATTTTGTAATTTATTTTGTAATTTATTTTGTAATTACTTTACTTTGATTTGCTATAAATACCTCCTAGTTTTGGAGATGAATACACAACAATTAAGTTTGAGTTGAACCTTAAGTTTAACATGGTATCAGAGCTCCATGGTGAGTTGAGTGCTTCTTAGTAATAGTGAGTGCTTCGTTACTTCGATTAATCCTTCTTCCGATGGCTTAAGGTTCTTGTCTTTCTTTATACACTTATTGAAACAAGTAAGTTGTACTACCGATTTTATGATAAACTTGTTATGCTGAGTTTATGATTGTATTTTTAAATCCTACTTAATCTTGTTAATCCATTTATCTTGGACTAAGTAAGTTGTGCTGCTGTTTTTTGTTTCTTACAAACAGTTATCATCTTTGATTAAAATCTTGTTTTTATCTTAGCTAATTGAGTTTGTTTTATGATAAGCAAACCCCTGTTAAGTTTGTTTTCATATATTTGGTTGATTTGTCAAGAGAGAAAACTTGATTTGAATTTGAACTCTTACCGTTTTTACCCTTATAGGACTTATTCCTCCTATTCGATTACTCATATAATTTTTAGCTGCTAGCTAGTATCTAGCCGGTGTGTTTTTCGCCCCCCATAAACAGTTGTGTACACAATCAGTTTCATTTGTGCATTTTAGTCTTTTCAAAAAAAAAAAAAAAAAAAGCTTTTGCGAAGTTTTCCGCAAGCTGCTTGCGACCTGTATTCATACCTTCATATAATTTCTTCTTCAATCTTGATAATGTCTTCCATTAGACATTGTGCTCATTGTGGAAGCAATTCAAATTTCGTGGAGAAATGTTTCAAGAAAATTGGGTATCCCGATTGGTGGGACACCTACAAAACTCAAATAAAGATTAATCAAAAAGGAGCAGACAAAAGTACTTATGTGGTGACGACAACAAATGATACTTCATCTGTTATTGATTCTCATTCTTTGGTGAACCCGAATCTCTTCAAACAATCAAGTAAGGTTAACGTATCTTTACTTTCTACTGATTCTGGAAAAGATCATGGCTGGATTCTCTATTCTGGTGCTACGGGTCATATGACGTTCGATGCCTCTATTTTGAAAGATCCGTGCCTACCTGCATATACAACTATATCCAATGCCAATGGTGTACCGTATCCAGTTACCGGAGTTGGGAGAGTTGATTTAACACCTTCCTTGTCCTTAGAACACACATTATTGGTTCCTTCTCTTTCAAATAATCTCTTGTCTGCAGCACAAGTAACCGCACGGTTAAATTGTTTAGTATTAATTTATCCCACTTTCTGTCTTCTTCGGGATCTCGGCAACGGAGAGATAATTGGACGAGGTACTAAGAGAGATGGTTTATATTACATCGACGATATTTGTGAAGGGAGATCTCTTTCAGTTAATAGGTCTTCTTGTGCATCTAAAAAACAGATATTATTGTGGCACCGCAGGTTAGGACATGCTTCTTTTGGATATTTGGAGCACTTGTTTCCTGATTTGTTTAAGTCTTGCAAACTATCGGACTTTAAATGTGATACTTGCATTCTTGCGAAGAGTCATCGTACTACTTACCCGGATAGTTTCAGTAGAAGATATGTCCCATTGGATTTGGTTCATTCTGATGTCTGGGGACCTTCTCGTATTACCAGTACTTCTGTATTTAGGTGGTTTGTTATCTTCATTGATGATTGTACTCGTACGACTTGACTCTATTTAATGAAAAATAAAAGTGATGTGGCCGATCGTTTTCGTGCATTTCATAAATTGATTCAGACACAATTTTCGGCTAACTTAAAGGTCCTTCGTTCTGATAATGGTGGTGAGTATGTTAATGAAGTATTACGAGGATACTTTAGAGAACATGGAATTATTCATGAAACTAGTTGTCCGTCTACGCCACAGCAAAATGGTGTGGCAGAAAGGAAAAATCGCCAATTACTTGAAATTACGAGGGCATGCTTGATTGGGTCAAATATGAAGCCAAAATTCTGGGAAGAAGCCATTACTAATGCAGTATATCTTCTCAATCGATTACCAACAAGTGTTTTAAAATTTCAGACACCTTTGGAAAAATTGGCTTCATTTGTAACAATACCTTCTCATCTTAAGCTTCCTCCACGGGTATTCGGTTGTGTTGTTTTTGTACATATGCAGAAACATCTACGTACAAAGCTAGATCCTTGTGCTATTAAATGTGTTTTTGTTGGTTATCATCCATTTCAGAAAGGTTACAGGTGTTATCATCCTCAAAGTCATTAATTGTATGTTACTATGGATGTCACATTTTCTGAGCACGAAATGTTTTACTCGTCCTATGTATCTCATTCTACTCTTCAGGGAGAGAGTGTTATTGAAGAGTTGAATTGGATGGATTTGTTTCCTACTAATAGTGAAATAAATATGACAGCAAATGAAATAAGCTTGAGTACACATCCAACTGTCAGTAATTCAAGAATTGATGATATACAAGTCATGGAGCCGGTTCAAGAGTCCTATATTCCTGTTTCCGAAGAAATTAACACCCCTGCTATTGAATCTGAAGCTCCATCTCTCTCTTCATCAACAGCACCTACATCTAATTATCCTCCAACTGGTGCCGATGTCCCTGAGGTAAGCATAGATTGTTCGATTAATACTAATGATACTTGTGAGCTACCTGACACCGACAGGTACCAGTTTCCACCAAGGAGTAATCGTGGAGTTCCACCAGATCGCTTTTCACCTGAAGCAATAAGGAAGGTGAAATACCCTATTACGAATTACGTGTCAACTCATAGTTTATCAAAATAGGGAAAGGTGTTTGTCAGTCAGATGGACGATGTGATTATTCCCAGAAATGTACAAGAAGCATTACGAGATCCAAAATGGGCTGATTCCATGAGAAAGGAGATGGTGGCACTTGAAGAAAATCATACATGGGAAATAGTATTGTTACCAGAAGGAAAGAAACCAGTTGGCTTCAGGTGGGTATATTCTATCAAGCATAATCCTGATGGCTCTATTGACAGGTGCAAATCAAGACTTGTGTCTAAAGGGTTTACCCAGGTTTATGATATTTATTATCAAGAGACCTTTGCTCATGTTGCGAAAATCAATACTATTCGAGTATTGTTGTCTTTGGCAGAAAATTTAGGATGGCCTCTACAACAATATGATGTGAAAAATGCATTTTTACATGGTGATTTACAAGAAGAAGTCTATATGTCATTACCTCCAGGTTATAATGCTCCGAACAATGCTAACATGGTTTGTAAGCTAAAGAAGGCCTTATATGGTTTGAAGCAGTCTCCTAGAGCTTGGTTTGGTAGATTTCGTCTGGAGATGAGGAAATTTGGGTACATACAGAGTAACGCTGATCATACTTTGTTCCTAAAAAGGGTAGGTGACAAATTAACCGCGCTTATTATCTATGTGGATGATATGGTGGTAACAGGAAATGACCCCGAAGAGATGAATAATCTGAAGAGTTCTTTGTATTCTGAGTTTGATATGAAGGATTTGGGTGGACTTAAATACTTCTTGGGGATTGCAGTTTCACGATCTAAAAAATGAATTTTCTTGTCTCAGCGAAAGTATGTGATTGATTTGTTGAAGGAAACTGGTATGACTGGTTGTATGCCAATCGGGTCTCCTATGGAAAAAAATCATGGTCTTGAAGAATGTTCTGATCAAATACCAGCAGACAAAGGACAATACCAGAGGTTAGTTGGTCGCTTGATTTATCTTTCTCATACAAGGCCAGTCATTTCTTATGCTGTAAGTGTTGTAAGCAGATTTATGCATAATCCGAGTCAGCAACACATGGATGCAGTCACCAGGATACTAAGATATTTGAAGTCCGCACCAGGAAGAGGTTTGATGTTTTCAAAACATGGACATCTTGATGTATCAGGTTACACTGACTCAGACTGGGGAGGTAAAGGTGACAGGAGAAGATCAACATCTGGGTATGTTACCTTTGTTGGAGGAAATTTAGTGACATGGAAGTCTAAGAAACAACAGGTTATTTCCTTATCAAGTGCTGAAGCAGAATTCAGAGCAATGGTGAAAGGCATTTGTGAATTGTTATGGTTAAAGAGGCTTATGGAGGAGCTTGGTTTCCCTGTTGAAAAACCTATGAAGTTGTTTTGTGATAACCAGTCAGCAATCAAAATTGCAGAAAAATCCAGTGCAACCAGATCGAACAAAGCACGTGGAAATTGATAGGAACTTCATTTATGAGAAACTCGAAGAAAACATTATTGAAGTACCATATGTCCGAACAACACAACAGCTGGCAGATATTCTAACAAAGGTCGTATAAAATAATATATTTAACGATTCACTTGTCAAGTTGGGCATCTGTGACATATATGCACCACCTTGAGGGAGAGTGTTGAATCTCCAATTGTTGACTCTACCATTCTTCACCAATTCCACCAATCACTCCTCCAATTACACCTCCAATTACTCCACCAATCACTCCACCAATTACTCCAGCAATCACCCAATTATTTTGTAATTTATTTTGTAATTACTTTACTTTGATTTGCTATAAATACCTCCTAGTTTTGGAGATGAATACACAACAATTAAGTTTGAGTTGAACCTTAAGTTTAACATATCCTTCGTGCCGCAATTTGAATCTGATCATACAAAATATTGAAGTCAACGAAAGTTAACATCATTGAGATTCAATTCATTGATGGAATTCTCTTATAACCTCTCTTCTACCGCTATAATTCGACAAAAGGCATCTGATAAGCCAGACATTTACATTTTAAATATATACACGAGCACAAAATTTGCTTTTTGATAGTGCTTCAATCATTTGAAATCCAGGATGAATTTAATTAAATTTTGCAGTTAAATTCTTGTGTAAACAGAAACCAATATTGGAAAGAAAATAGGTACCTCCTTGTGTGCCAAAAAATCGCACATCCACAATTGTTTGTCCTATACGCATCTCCAAATTAACAAAGAAGGTTTCTTTCAACTCATATGCAAGAAGAGCACACTTCTTGGTCATGTATTACCACAACTGGTTTGTAAACTAGATTACTGCTGCAACAGTGAGTGCCGACCAAAGGAAAAAAAAGAACACAACTAAAAACTAACAAGCGATACTAGCAAAAACATGAAATACATGACGAAACATAGAGGCTACATTTGGAAAATGAAGAAAAAACAAAGCCAGAGAGACGCCTCACATGTCTGTGATAATTACTGCAATGATACACTTGATAATTGTTTCAATCTCTCTTCTTCTCGGCGTCTTTCAGGAAGCCCCTTACATTCGCTGATTCTTTTTATTCTTTCGAAACCGAACATTGGACAGAATGCAAGATCTTTCAGTTTCTTGTACGTGATAATGCTACAAATGTCATTCCAAGATTTTCTTTCGGACCTATATCCACCACGGCCTTATCAAGTGTTAATCCTTGGCTTTTGTGAACTGTAATTGCCCAACACAAAATCAATGGTACTTGAATCCGTTGGCATATTACACCTGCATATGATGTCCAGTTTGTTGTCATTGGCGTAATTGGAATCACCTTTGATCTTTGATATAACTCTGGACGACCGGTGTACTTATCGAATTCCACCATAACAGGAAGAGGCATATCCATGGGTGATTTCTCCCCCTCATCATATACAACATCCGCAACGGTTCCCGTCGAACCATTAACCAAACCATATTGTGTGGATATATTTTTACGTAACATCACTCTTGCTCCCTTCGACAACAACACAATTTCTTCTAACCCTTTAGCTTCATCAAAATTTGCACGCTTGGCTGTCTCACAATTGTTCTTCGATACAATACGTGCAACAGGGTTCCCCAGCGTTTTGAGGCGTTCATGATTATAGCTAATGGCATCACACTTGGTAGGAAATAGACGAAGAGCATGATCTCTTCAACTGTCAGCATCCTGTAGTCTCTAGTCTTAAACAATTTCCAATCTTGAAGTGTAGATCTGCCATCACTTAGCCGTAACAATGCGTCTCTAAAAAGCGACTCTTCAACCCCCGACTGTCGAAAGACCTCCTCAAGGTGAACACAATGTTCAAACATTGAGTACGAGAGAGAACCTGTTGTTTGCAATGCGTCTCGCCCACCTTGAGCATACAACGGAGTATCGAAAACTGGTGGAAGTTGTCTCATGTCCCCGACGAGCACAATAGAAACATTTTCAAAAGCCTCATTTCTTGCAAAGATGTCTCTACATCTAAAATGGATATTGGCGAGCATTTTCCTGCCAATCATGCTGTATTCATCGATAATAATTAACTTTATGTCTTTGAAATCTTCATGTATACGTCCACATCAAAAACAAATAAATTAATAACGGCTAGTTCATAATCACATATAATTTCTACCAGAGCTTATATGACATTTTTGCAGCCACACCAGAGCTTCATGCATATACTCTCGGCGTACAACAAACTCTTTGGTCGAATTCCTTCCGGTCCTCTTTACAATCAAAATAGCAGACAAATCTCTGGGTTTGTATGGAAGTACAGTAGCAATCGCGTTCACATCTTGTACAAAATTAATAATGTTTCCTCCATATTTATATTGTTGGCCTTTCACTCTGTATACGGACATCATTGGGTGCACGCGTGCTATAAGAAGCCTCTCAAGATCTGTTAATCGTGACAACACAATTGGTACTTCTCCCGGATCCATCGAGTTTGATGCACTGAATAGTGAGCATTCAGGATATTTCTCTCTGTCTTTCTTACAGAAATTGCAAAGTCCTCTAGCTGATATGTCCGGAAACTTTGTCTTACATTCTAAACACCAGCCCCATTCTAGCCCCTGAATAGCTTTCCTGAAGTGTTTTGCATTTAAATTTGGAGTTGGTCTAGCATTACCATCCAACTGCGATAACCTGAAATGCGAACTTCTTTGCTGTAAGTTATTGATAGAGTGAGCCAAAATTCTCTGCTCAATTGTACGTGATGCACGTAATTTTCTTTTCCGTAGTGCGTCACTTGCGGTGAGATGTAAGACTGGTTCTATAACACGATTCTGATTTCGCATTGCCCTCATACGTGCAGCATTAAAATTTCTAAGTGCAGCTCGTACCTCAGGTGATCTCGGTAGTATAAGAGGAGTAAAACGAACACGCTTAGAACGGGACATTCTTCCTTTCCATCTTGTACTTGATGTTGACGCAGAAGCATTAAAAGTTCCAAGGGGAGCTCGTAAAACGTCATCATCTTCTTCTTGTGGTCTTTTTCCAAGAACTGTACTTGAAGATGGCACACCAAATGTCTGTATCAACTGAACAGGTACATCAACAGTGAGGTCTTCTTCAATAAGAACATCAAAAAGGTTTTCATCAACTATTCGAGGCAAAACATGCGAAGGCGCGCGTTGAGTTAATTGTCTTTGCAATTGTATCTGGACATCAACAAGGTTGCTAGTCCGAGCTTGATGAACAGTACCAATGTCATGGACAAAGGCATCTAAGTTAATTTCTGGCGGCCATGTCACTGGGACATCAATGAAACTGCCAAAAGCAAACATAAGAAATTATCAAGCACAACAAATTAACTACAATTTAACTATTAACTAAATCCTCTTTATGGTCGTAATAAGAAGATAAGTAGATAACAATAAAAGAACTGTGGGGTTCAGTGTCTCACTCCATTGGCAAGGTTGGATCAACTCTTAACCTTTGTCAACCCTTAAGTTGGCATCACTATTGGCGGCACACTAGTTCAGACTGATAATTACTCATCAACCTTGATTCCCTGTAACAAATATAAAAGACTTGATTTATTATGATTTCTTCTAACCATATGAGCATATAAACTGGATGAAAGGAGTCTGTGGAGTTTAGTACCTTCTTCCTTTACTTTTCAACAAACCATGGCACTTGAGAATGACTCTTGAATACACCGAGGCAGTTCCCTTCCTTCACACATTCGTTGACCATCTGAAAAGGGCTATTAGTGACCCTTGACCTGATGCTGCAAAGCTGCATCCCCAGCAAAAAAACAAACAACAAAAATATATTAGAAAAATACAAAAGATTTGATTTTTGTGTGATTGCTTGTAATCATATGAGTGTATGAATTAGTGGAAAGCTGGATAAAAGGAATTTGTGGAGTTAAGTACCTTGTTCTTGTAGTTTTCAACGAGCCATGCCACTTGAGAATGACTCTTGAATCCAGCGAAGGCAGTTCCCTTCCAAACACATTCAGTACGAAGCTGATGCTGGTGTTGATGACTCTGGATAAAATGGATGCTGCCAAGCTGCCACACCAGCAAAAAAACATACATAAAAAAATTATTAGAAACCAGATATCCAAAAAGGTCATTAGATGGTGAGATATGTACAACGCTTTCCATCTCTAAAAATGAAACGAAAAATGTACTTGCGGGATGTTATGAGGATTGCGCAACAGTAGGTCAATGTTTCAAAATGCATATACACAAAACCCCAGTAACCAAAAAATCTTTTATAATCCTAAACTAAAATCGAAGTTTCAGAGACATGACAATATGTTCTTTGATACCAAATAGGTATTGATCAATTCGTTTACATGGGTAAAGAAATCATAACACACCCATTCACTTAATATTAGGATAGAAATTACATTTATCAGTGTTCATAGAAACCCCATACCTTTCAATTTGCTTAGATTTAGTTTAACTAAATAGACGAATCGTTCTCATCCCAAGCTTCAACAGCAATATGTTTAAGTATGCATCAGCAACCAATTGCTCGTCATCAGCATCACTCGGTATAGCTAGAGTATCGAGAGTTTGATTGATTTGGGAAGAAAAAGGGGGTGCAACTCATTTAACTGGATGCTCAAGGGGGCGCGTGTAAAGGTGGGTGGAAATAACTACAGTAAACCATAATTCTGGTCTACGGATTCGTCTTCTCTATCAGAAGAGAAGAACATCTCTGTTTTTTGCTTTTGTTTTCTGATTGATCAATCGATAAATCCAAATACCTTGTTGTTGGAAAAACGGGTTGCAATAGAAGATGAAAACAAAACAGGAAAAGATTGTTGTTGTACTCAAAAGCTTTTAAGGCTAGTACGATTTCTTTTAGACAATTATTTCTACCCTCCCAATGAATTGGCGATTACAACATGTATGTGAAATAATGCCTTCGGATACAATGAAAGCCCTACAACAGAAAATTGAATTCAAGGTTTGTACCCCTTGATTCAATCAAGAACACATGTAAAAAAGGGTTCTGATGATGATTCAAAAAAGAGAGAAAAACAGAGAAAGTTTTTTCGAGAGATGATCTGAAACGAGTTAGGGAGATGCTTTCTTATAGAGGTTTTGCATCTGTTGGGAAAAGACATATCTTTTCACCAACAGGTTTCTCTTCATCAATGGCGTCTGTTAGTGAAGAATATTCTGGATACGTTTTTAACTGTCAAAACAGTTACGTACCAAAAAATTCTTCCGGGGGGCTACGCCCCCCAGGACCCCCCTTAGCGCAGTTGAAAATATTCCAACATTCTCCCCCTATTTTCAAAAACCATAAAACAAAGTTAAAAACTTTTAAATCTGAGCAGCTGCATCACCGAAGTGACTGCCTACGTACCCGAGTGGGATCAAGCTAACGTAGTTCTAGCACAATTGAGACTAAGCATCATCGTTGAAATCAACACATAAATGATAGGTATCTTTTGGATTTGAACCTTCACTTAGTGTAAGAAACTCAAAGCCTTATCGAGATTCTATGGTGAAACCAGTCTTGAACCAAGTATCCCTTATGATAAAACCGGAGTCTCCACACATATTGATTTCATAAATCATGTGTTCTGTAGCCAAGCACGTTAATGGCCTTGTGCTTATATCCTTGATTCATGAGTCTTCTTTAGAGAACGGTCTTCTTCTCTTAGGAAACGGCCTGATTTCCATACTCATATAGGTAAGTCTCGAAGGCGTTTCTGCGATACACCTTTTACTAATCACAGACTCATTAACGATTTACATCTATCCTATTTTCTTGTAGAACCTGCACTAAACAGATATGAGAAGTTTTACTTAGTGCACCATAATCACTTCCATAACTTGTTGGTACCACATTGAACCTTGTTTATCTTTTTCAAAACATAGGTTGGGTTTCTGCTATGGGTGATCAAACTTCTTTCACAGACCTTAGTCCCATTTCTTTACTTTTTATTGAAACCACCGAATTTGGTAGACTTTTCGTAAATGGGTCTGCCAAATTCCTCTTTGAATCAATAAAGTTAACCGTAACCACTCCCCTCTTGAGTAGTTTCCTAACCATTTGATGTCTAAGACTTGCATGTCTTGACTTTCCATTATAAGTCTTATTTGAGACATTATAGATGGTAGCTTGATTATCACAATTAATCAAGACCGCCAGAGTTGGATTCTTCCAAAATGGAATTTCCATAAGTAGGTTCCTAAGCCATTCTGCCTCCTTACATGCATCTGTTAAGGCTATTAATTCTGACAACATTGTTAAATCAGAAATACAAGTCTGCTTCTTGGAACTCCAAGACACAGCAGCACCCCCTAATGTAAAGATTCATCCAGACGTTGATTTGGAATTGGCCTCTACATCGTTCCAGTTAGCATCGATGTACCCTTCCAGTGCAGCAGGATAGCCTTGGTAATGCAAGCCAAAATTCATTGTACCTTTCATGTAAGCCATAACTCTTGAAACTGCTCTCCAGTGTTCATATCCTGGATTACTTTAAAAACGACATAACATTCCCATGGCTTGGGCTATGTCCAGTCTTGTGTAATGCATAGCATACATAAGACTTCCAATGACGCTAGAATACTCAAGTTGCGCATGAGTATGACCGGTGTTCTTCTTTAACTTGATAGTATGGTCTAAAGGAGTAGGTACTGGATTGTCATCAAAGTGACCATACTTCTTGAGAAATTTCTCAATATAATGAGATTGGTTTAAAGCCAACTCATTTCCCTTTCTTAGGATCTTAATTCCCAAGATTACATCAGCCTCTCCTAAATCCTTCATATCAAAGTTAGAGCTAAGAAACTTCTTTGTTTCTTCCACAACAGATATGTCAGATCCAAAAATAAGCATATCATCAACATTCAAACAGAGAATTACACATCCAGAACTATCATGCTTACTATAGATACATTTATCCGCATCATTCACCACAAAACCATATGACAAAATCACTTTGTAAAACTTCTCATGCCATTGCATGGGAGCTTGCTTCAAGCCATAAAGAGATTTTAATAACTTGCAAACCTTCTTTTCTTGGCCTGGCAATATGAAACCTTCAGGTTGTTCCATATATATTTCTTCTTCCAAATCTCCATTTAGGAAGGCGGTTTTGACATCCATTTGATGAATAATTAACTTGTGAATAGAGGCAAGTTCTATTAAACAACGAATAGATGAAATGCGAGCAACAGGGGCATATGTATCAAAGTAATCAATTTCATGTCTTTGCTTATAACCCTTAGCAACTAATCTGGCTTTGAACTTATCAATGGAACCATCGGCATTCATTTTTCTCTTAAAAATCCATTTACATCCAATAGGCTTTACGCCCGGAGGTAAATCACAATATATCCAAGTACCGTTGTTCAAAAGAGAATTCTTTTCATCATTGATAGCCTCTTTCCAAAAACTAGAATATTTGGAACTCATAGCCTCAGCATAAGTTTTAGGGTCATCATCAACATGCATAACATATTTGGTAACACTAAGAATTCTATCCTTATTACCTTCTACAAGATATGTTATAAAGTCTGGACCAAATTTTTCTCTATTCTTGCTCCCTTACTCCTTCTAGGTTCGATATCTTCTATGGGTTCAGAAGTATCCTCCATGTCTCGAGTAGGAACAGAATGATCATCATTCTCATTAGTCTCTTCATATTATAGACTAGGTAACAATGAGTTCTCCATGGGTTGAATTTGAGAACTGTTCCTATTTAAGTTCTCAAATAATTCCACATCTATAGATTCTATAATCTCAAAAGTGTCAAGGATTAAAAATCTGTAGGTGATACTATTAATAGAGTATCCCACAAAAGCACATTTATAAGCCCTGTTTCCAAGTTTTGGTCTTTTAGGATCAGGATTTCGAACATATGCTAAGCAACCCCAGACTTTAAGTCTCGTCAAGTTTGGTTTCCTCTTAAACCACAATTCATAAGGAGAAACATTCTTCATTTTCAAAGGAACTCTATTCAAAATATAACATGCAGACAACATAGCTTCACCCCACAAAGAATTAAGCAAACTAGAACTTATAAGCATGCAGTTAACCATATCAATCAAAGTTCTATTTTTCCTTTCAGCCATACCATTTTGTTGAGGTGTATAAGGTGCAGTAAATTGATGAATTAAACCATGCTCTTGACAAAATTATTTAAATTCATTAGGAAAATATTCACCACCACGATCAGAACGTAATATCTTAATTTTCAGTCCTAATTGTGTCTCTACTTCTGCTTTGTATATTTTGAACATGTCAAAAACATCATCCTTAGATTTCATCAAATATGTATAAGCATATCTATTACTATCCTCTATAAAAGTGACATAATACTTATTTCCACCACGAGTGGCAGAACCATGCAAATCACCCACATCACTATGTACTAATTCAAGTAAGGAAGAATTTCGTACTACAGACTTATGGGAAATTTTAGTTATCTTTGCTTGCACACATATTTCACATTTAGAAGCATGATCAAAATTGCAATCAGAAATCAATCCTAATTGTTTCATGTTTCTAAGAGAACCATAATTCACATGACCAAACCTAGCATGCCATAAATTAACGGAGTCAACAATATAAGCAGAACCATTATTTATTAAATTAAGCTTAATCATCCCATTACAAGAATATCCTTGTCCAACAAACACACCATTTTTGGACAATACAAACTTATTAGACTCATAGGTCGTCTTGAATCCAGCCTTCATAACAAGGTCGCCGGAAACAAGGTTCTTCACCATGTCAGGGACATGTAACACATTAGTAAGAGTAACGGTCTTTCCCGAAGTAAACGAGAGTTCAACAGTGCCTTTCCCAATGACTTTGCTGTGTTGGCCGTTTGCGGAGACAACTTCGTTTCCTTCTCCACTAACCGGTTTGTATGTCTTGTAAAGATTTATATCCTTACAGATATGGACGGTTACACCATTGTCGTACCACCATCCAACCCCAGTTTCATCAACAACATTGGCGGCTTGCACCACGATCACAAGTTTGTCATCGACCATATTTGCCTCCTTTTTATGGTTCTGCTGTTGTTTCCTTTTGAGACGACAGTCACGAGAAAAATGGACGGGTTTGTCACAGAAGTAGCAATTGCCCTTCTTATTATTCTTCTTGTTGGGATGATGCTTCTTAAACTGAGTATCATTCTTAGGTTTCAAGGAATTCGGTGTCTTAGAATCTTCTACGCTATTCACCTTAGAATGGTTTTCAGACTGTGGACTATCCTTAAGTTCTCGTTTATGAGAGTCCTCTTCTATGCGAAGATGACGTTGTAAGGCCTCTAAATCATAGTTAGTCTCAGCATGCTTAAGTTTCTTCTTATAACCATTCCAAGAATGGGGAAGACGAGAAATAATAACCCCGACAACAAACGCAGAAGGAAGATCAATTCCAGCATCCTTAAGATGATTAACAATGAGTAAAAGTTCACTGACCTGGGCAATGATTGACTTACTGTCAACCATCTTAAAATCCATGAAGTTGCAAGTCAGGAATTTCTTGTTGCTTGCTTCAGAAATCTTATATTTGTTGTCAAGCGCAGTCCATAATTCCTTTGTAGTCGCAATACTCCGATGTGCATTGTAAACAGGAGTTTCCAGGGCATTCAAAATATGACCACGACACATGAAATCATCTTCCTGACGCTTCTTTCGTTTGGTAATCAAATCAGGAGTATCTTTGTCTGACGGTGCAGGAATCGCCTCCAATCCATCTTCAAGTATGTACCACAACTTGATGGTGATCAGGAAAAACTTCACAGTCTCTTGCCAACGAGTAAAATTTTCACCATCAAAACGTTCCAGTCGAGTTAGGGTTTGGTTCATCACTTGCATGGATTGTGCAGTAGCATTCGAAGTTGAAGATTCACCCTCCATTGCCAGAAACTAATTGTCTAAAACTGTTGGAAAAACGGGTTGCAATAGAAGATGAAAACAAAACAGGAAAAGATTGTTGTTGTACTCAAAAGCTTTCAAGGCTCGTACGATTTGTTTTAGACAATTATTTATACCCTCCCAATGAATTGGCGATTACAACAGGTATGAGAAATAATGCCTTTGGATACAATGAAATCCCTACAACAGAAAATTGAATTCAAGGTTTGTACCCCTTGATTCAATCAAGAACACATGTAAAAAATGGTTCTGATGATGCTTCACAAAAGAGAGAAAAACAGAGAAAGGTTTTTCGAGAAATGATCTGAAACGAGTTAGGGAGATGCTTTCTTATAGAGGTTTTGCATTTGTTGGGAAAAGACATATCTTTTCACCAACAGGTTTCTCTTCATCAATGGCGTCTGTTAGTGAAGAATATTATGGATACGTTTTTAACTGTCAAAACAGTTACGTACCAAAAAATTCTTCCGTGGGCCTACGCCCCCCAGGACCCCCCTTAGCGCAGTTGAAAATATTCTAACACTTGTTAAGTAAATATAGTTAATGGGTCTACAATTTTACTCGTTATTGATTGTAAATTGGAATCAAACATCTTTATCTTCAACGTTTAACTGGAAATTTTCCGTTCAACTTTTTTTGCCCTGGTTTTGGATTTGTAGTGGATTTTGATTGATTCAATGGAGTTCTTGAATAACTTTGAACTGTTAATTTGTTCGTCTGATTGTTGTTGGTTAAAATTGATGAACAATTTGTGTAATTATCTCAAATTATTACTGAATTTGGTGAAATTTTTTTCAATTTTATTTTCTTTGCACATTTGTTGTGACTGACATCTTTGGTTTTTTTTTCATCACATAGGGACTCCCTTTGGTAGTCCAATAAATCAGAAAAAACACAGAGAAACTGGAATATGATGCAAAGAACAACTTCCACCATTGACATACCAAATGGTCAGTTTTTGTTTACTTTTGAGGATTCTAATTTTATAAGACAAACCTTCCAGATTCCTTCATACCCATGGACCTTTAGCTCGTTCTCCAAGTCCTGGAACCTATTGACCTCCTACAAGTGGGGGAATCAAAGTGAGAAATCAAGTTATGAAAGCGAAGTATGAAAAATCAAGAAACATTTTACTAAAAGTAATTTATAACTAGTGAAGTGCCATTCGTTCAGACTCAAAAATAAGCTAACAATGACAACTTTAACAGATCTTGCAAGAAGCACATGGTTAGAACCCGGAAAGCATTGACCGCCTAATATTCATTATCCCACAATTCCCAGAAACTATAAGAAGACACTAATCGTGCCGCCACTCTTTATCAACCAAAAACTTGTACGGATGTTATCTTGGAAGTAAGTGAGAATAACTTGAAACTTCCACCATGCATCACACCGACGGGCAATCCTTCACCGGGGACATTGGAATAGACTCTATCCACCTAAGTTCAAAGTACAGACTCCAAAACATGCCTATATTCGAGATTTGTACACAGCACATACACAAACAAATCCAAATTGTTTAACACCGAAACATATATAACATCCCTGAATTTATAAACATACAAATTTAAGACACAACTCACCTTGCAAATTCAAATTAACACCCATAGCAGCTCCAATCGATGATTCAGAGACATAATTGGCTCCCAAAGAGTACATTATTTTACCTAATCTCTATTCACTGTATAATAATTTCTTAAATCAACAGCCCCAACTCTTCTAACAATCACTTGTCACAAAAACCATCAATCCTCCTACCAAATTACTCAAAAAGGAACCATATTTGAACATCAAAATCCAAAACCCAGGTTTTGATTTTCCTTCCAAGATCATCTACAATTAAGCAGAGGATATATTAGCAATTACACATCTCTCATTCAGATTTAAAACCAACCTCATTATACGCAGAAACAAAAAAACCCAAATTTCCAACAACAAATCCTCGATTAAACTCAACCCCTAAGTTCAATTTTCGCTTTTAATCCCTAAATATCTAAATTATTCAATATTTGTTTTATTAATTCAACAACATTTGGTTACCTCAACCATATGGAATATTCAAACAAAAAAGAAGAAGAAGAGATTTTAAGGAAATTGATAAATTCTATTCCATAGGGTAAGAGAATCAAAACCCTAGACCATAAAGACAGACAAATAAAAACCTGATCATGAATAGATTCTGAGTCCAACTTTGTGCACCCCTCAAAAACCGGGGTGCACATTCCGGATTTCCCTATTGGAGGCATTTTCGGTCGAAAACCACTATGTATTGCATTTATCTTCTAACACAAATATTTTCCATATGGTTCTACCTATTTTCCACCCACACTTTTCCTATTTACCACCATCGTCAAAATTATTAAAGTCATTCTACTTTTCAATAATACGTTTTCCTATTTGCCACCTATAAAAGTCAAATTAAATTTGACTAACCATCACCACTCTAATTTATCTCTTCCCATAGATCTGTGTTTAAAAACTCATCAAAAAATGGTATTAACTCGGGAAAAATATCGTTTGGTCCTTTTTTAGGTGGGCCCATGTTTGTTTAGTCCTTTGGTCAAACGCCTTTACTGTTTGGTTCATAATTATTTAAAAATATTTAAATAGACAAAAATACCCTTCCGTGTTAAATTTTTTTTTTTGTAGCAGTTCTTTCGTGCAAAAAAAAAACAGACTTCATTCTCAGGAATGAAGTCCATACAAAAAGCTAAAAAAAACAGACTTCATTCCCAGGAATGATGTCCATACAAAACCCTAAAAAAAAGACTTCATTCCAGGAATGAAGTCCATATAAAAACCTAAAAAAACATACTTCATTCCAGGAATGAAGTCCATACAAAAACCTAAAAAAACAGACTTCATTCCAGGAATGAAGTCCATATAAAAACCTAAAAAAACAGATTTCATTCCAGGAATGAAGTCCATACAAAAACCTAAAAAAAAACAGATTTCATTCCAGGAATGAAGTCCATACAAAAAGCTAAAAAAACAGACTTCATTTCAGGAATGAAGTCCATATAAAATCCTAAAAAAAAAAACTTCATTCCAGGAATGAAGTCCATATAAAACCTAAAAAAGATAGACTTCATTCCAGAAATGAAGTTCATCTTAAGCAACAGCAGCAGAAATAATCTTTTTCTTCTTCTTCGTCATACACAGCAGCAGAAAAATGTGTTTCTTCTTCTTCGTCTTTTTCTTCTTCTTTATTAACAACAACAGCAGAAAGAAAAAAAAAAATTCTTTTTCTTCGTCCTTTTCTTCTTTTTCGTCTTTTTCTTCTTCGTTTTTTTCTTTTTCTTCTTCGTCTTTTTCTTCTTCACCTTCATCGCCGTCGTTTACAGCAGCAGGAACAAAAAAAGAGAAGAAAAAAAATGAAACCGCCATTAACAGGAGGAAAGAAGAAGAAGAAAAAAAGGAGAGAGAAATTCTAGATCTGAAAAATAAAGAGAGAAAGTAAATCTGAAAATGATTTATTCTCTCCTACTTTTTAACTATATATATGGTCCTTATCCAAAAGGGTATTTCTGACACTACAAGGTTATATTTCACTACACCAAATCCTGGATTTTGTCACAGGGTATTTCTGTTACTAAAAAAATTTGTCACACATATACGCCGTTAGAGAAACGCTGTGATATTAATCGTTATTATTTTTTGTAACAGTTTTCACTGTGACGAAATTTGGTTACGGTCACATTTATAAACTGTTACAATATTTAATAGTAAAAGTTAACCTAATTTTAGTAAAGCGACACGTGGATCATTTGTCACATCTATCATAACGGTTTTAGCTGTTAGACCATAACTACCACAGTTCGGCCAGCGACACATGTACCTTTTCGTCACGGTTATAGTTACACATATAAGTGTTACCAAAATTTAGCAACAACTACTTAAGGGACACGTGTCTTTTTTGACACGATTACTGTAACATTTAAACTTTTACTTTCATATACAACAACACAGTAATGGTGACACGTGTTCTCTTTTGTCACAATTTTCTGTCACAGTTAACCATGACAATTTTCTAATAACAAATAAAAAAAATATGGGTAGCCCAGGTCATTACGATGGACCTGGGCTTTGATTTTAAAGGCACGCAATTCAGTTGCAACTGAAACACAGCACCTGCAATTCAGTTAAAACTCAGCTTCATACATTACAATTACATTTTCTGTATCTACAGACTCTCCACAAATTACAATGTTCTGCTCATTATGAAAATTAACCAAAAATAATTGAAAGCTAACACTTGCAAGCTGCAACCAAATAAAAACAAGCTCAACTTCTGATGGACCCAACCTTTGAGAATTTTGTTTTGGTCTATCTACTGATGATGCCTGTTTAAGAATGAAAGTGAACTATGCTACTCAGAAATTCTATAAATTCAAAGCTTTCGATAGACCAAGTAATTAATTATCTGAAGTGGTAATGATCAATTTGTTATAACTACGTACAGTTATTTCCGAAGGCGTGTGAGATCTGTTGATGCATTTTATTAATGGCCCCAACAAGTTCTTCCATAACCTGCAATGGAAACAACGTCATTAGTACTCTTTGAGAATTTTTAATGTCATCGGAACAACTACATATTCCCCGTATTTCACCAACATAAGAGCACTTCATGTGAAAGTGCGAAGAGCACTACAAAGTAAATAGTTTCCTCAAACAATAATAGTTTATTCCAAGTAATAAAGAGAAAGTTAGTAGTTCACGGATAACATGAGAACATATAAACCAGTATTTTCTCGAATCAAGGAATAGATTCTAAGCTTAACATAAACTAGCTTATTCTGATAAATTCTTCTCAACACACTGTATGTTCAAGAGCAGTATAACATGCGAACATAAAAACTGAGTGGAAAACATCTGCTACAAGCCTGGACAAAGAATAATCCTAGATGACTGATATTTTGGGAAACCATACTGAAAAAATCTCGATAGAAGAAAAATAACGAAACCTAAACAAACATACAAAAAACGGTTAACGCTGACACTGAACTTTAGATGAAACCAGTATTTACTCAAATCAAGGAATAGATCCCAAGCTATAATTCTAACATAAACCATCTTATTATGATAAATTCTTCTCAACATACGGTACACTCAAGAGTTGTATAACATGAGAACATACAAAGCACAAATTGAGAGGAAAACATACCAGACAATGAATAATCATACATAACTGATACATAGAAAACAAAAACAAAATCTTTCTGAAACGATAATTCTACAATTTTAAGCATCCAAGTAAATTATCAATAAAATGTTTACCTTAACAAAAAGAAGAGCCAGAGTAATTAGGGGCCCCTAAACTCAAATTTAGCATTTCCACATCTTGAGGCACGACCAGGTGATACAGGCTTTTTGTGTACAGATTGACAAAAGAAACACTTAGAACAAGCAAGTAGATATGCACAAGGATGAGAAAATAAAACATTCACAAACTCTACTTACCCATCAGCGGGAATCCTATCATCATCAAGATACAACCTTCTACGTGGATGATCACCGTCTTGCGCACATGGGACATGCAATGGAGTCCTTGAATGGCCCTCTAGCCTTCTCCTTGGACTAACAGACGGCTACTCAGAGTTTAATCTGCCAAAATCAGCACAAAATGTAACATTACAATCAGCCACTTACTAGCTATACTACTCCAAGGAGACGAAAGAACTTAATATGTTACCTTGAGCGATATCTGCTTCTTGAACCAGATGGATAGCGAGGGGGAGCGTGAGCGAGACAATGAACGAGAAATGGAATGCCCTGAATCATACCAGACATAGAGCACTAAGTAAGAAACTTACCAACAACAATAAAGGCAAACTGATACATGACAGACTCTCTTATTAATGAAAATTGATACATCATGGGACAAGAAGTGTTCTGTATTGATGAAAATAACACATATTTCCTGTAAAGCGCGTGTAATCATTGATCTAATACCACCAAAGGAACCTTTAAAGGGTACATTACTGCCATTATTTCTACTTACAACATACTCAACACTCATAATAGGGCCAGTCATACTACGACACCACCTGATTTTTTAATATTTGTAATCATTATCACAGAAAATTTCAAGCAGGCTTTTACAGACCATCAATTTAGATTACTAAAAACTTCAATCTAATATCACTACTATACTAAAAAAAAAATCAATTCATGTAGAAAGACAAGTTATGAGCAAGTTTAACTCTACAACTCAATAAACAGGATAAAAAGCAATCACGGTCAATATTAATTGTACAATTTCAGTAAAAAAATCACAGTAAAAAATAAACAACGAATTCAGCATAAAATTGGTTGTTATGCTACAATATACAAACTAACAATAACCAGTACATCATTCAAAGTAGCCAATCAACTCCTGTGCAATAACAACTTTCTATATTAGACTCTAGCAGCAACAATACCATCACCAAGAGGAGTATGAACCATTCTTATAGTAACAGAACAACATTTCCCAGTTACCTTACAAGGAACAACATGTGGTTTATCAATCTTAATACCCCAATAACTTCTTTGAACAGGTAGAACAGATAACTTAGCAAGACTAATCCCACCACGAATAGCTTCAATAACCACCACCACGAAGAAAACTGAAAGAATAGTGAAAACCTTAACCAAATACAAACATAATAACATAAGAAAATAAATGCCTGATACTTACCAGAAAATCTTGCAGATCTATAAATACAGCAACACATCTAGTTTGATGCTTCAAGGGTGATTAAGTTTTCTCAAACTCCTCCTGTTAATATCCATAACTATTATTACACTGAAATTTGATTACCAAAAAATCTCTATAAAAAAACATCACATTGTGCTATTACTAGATAATTTCACTAAGGTTTGTTCAGTTAACATTCCATAAGAATATTACATTAACCTTTTCTTCGGATTTCAGAGACATCGATTCAGGATATGTACAAATTTGAAAGAGAAAAACAAAAATTATAAATGAATTCATTATTAACGAAATCAATGCAGTAGATATAGCTTTTGAAAAAACCCAAAAACACAAATTGAAAAAACAAAAACAAAATCCCTATAATCTGAATTGAAAAACCAAAAACAGAATACAAATAGAACTTCAGATTATAGCAATAACCTCACGAACCATTGAAACGATGTAACGATTCAATAGATTTCAAGATTCAAAACCCTTGATATCTTCACAATGATTCGATTGAGTGTTAAATCAGAGTAACGAACAAGAGTTCTAAACCAATCTAATTCAATGATTGAAATCCTAGAATCTAAATCTAAATCTTCTCGGATTGAAGATCGATAACTAGAAACTAAAAACCCTAACAAAAACATGAAAAACTATATCTGTATAGATCGAAGAAATCAAAGAACATCTCAAGATTCTAAAACCCTAAAACGAACAAATTTAACAGAAATCATAGTTTATTTAGAAGTTGTTAGAGAAAGTTAGTTCATAATTTCACAAATCGGAGTTGATCTATGAATCACGGAGAGGATTTGAGCGATCGTAGTTGATGTGTGAATCAAGTAGACGATTTGAGCGAAATTGGTTCAGAGAAAGTTAGGGTTTTTTTTCTCTTAGTTGGAGAGAGACGAGATTTTTTTTTTCTTTTTTGTTTTGATAAGGATGGAAATGAGATGATTTGAGCGAAATAGTGAAGTTGGGAAAGGATAAGACTGAGTCGTATGGTTGAGCTTTGTCATCAAAAAAGGAAAGATCTAACGTCTAAGGTTTGTCCATCAAAAAACATGGACGACTGACATTTTGTTTGTGGTTCTCATACGGATTAAGGGGTGTGTGTGAGAAACATGTATGTTATTTTGAGAAGGTGTAACCAGTCACAAGACAAGTATAACCGGACATAACCTATAGTACGAAGTAAGGTGTAACCGGTCATAAGCAAGGTGTAACCTATCCCAGGTGTAGAGTGTGTGAGAAACATGTATGTTATTTTGAGAAGTTGTACGTAACCGGTCAAGAAGGTGTTAACCGGTCACAAGACAGCTGGTATAACCGTAAGTATGGTGTAACCGGTCAAGAAGGTGTAACTGGAGACAAAATCTATCATATTTGGACATTTTGACTTCAATTATCACTAGAGTTAGACCTGAGTCTCTCGTTATGAAGAACTAGAGATGAAATCTATCATAATTGAACATCACGAGTTCAAAGATTACCAGAGTTAGACATGATTTTATGATTCGGATGAACTGGAAATGAAATATATCATAATTGAACATCACAGGTTCAAAGATTGCCAGAGTTAGACCTGAGTTTCTGATTCGGATGATCTGGAGACGAAATATATCAGAATTGAACATCACAGGTTCAAAGATTACCAGTGTTAGACCTGAGTCTTTAGTTCGGATGAACTTGAGAAGAAATATATCAGAATTGAACATCACAGGTCCAAAGATTACTAGAGTTAGACATGAGTCTCTCGTTTGGATGAACTTGAGAAGAAATATATCAGAAATTGAACATCACATGTTCAAAGATTGCCAGAGTTAGACCTGATTTTCTGATTCAGATGATCTGGAGACGAAATATATCATAATTGAACATCACAGGTTCAAAGATTACCAGTGTTAGACCCGAGTCTTCAGTTCGGATGAACTTGAGAAGAAATATATCAGAATTGAACATCACATGTATAAAGATTACTAGAGTTAGACATGTGTCTCTCGTTTGGATGAACTTGAGAAGAAAAATATCAGAAATTCAACATCACATGTTCAAAGATTGCCAGAGTTAGACCTGAGTTTCTGATTCGGATGATCTGGAGATGAAATATATCAGAATTGAACATCACAGGTTCAAAGATTACCAGTGTTAGACCCGAGTCTTCAGTTCGGATGAACTTGAGAAGAAATATATCAGAATTGAACATCACAGGTCCAAAGATTACTAGAGTTAGACATGAGTCTCTCGTTTGGATGAACTTGAGAAGAAATATATCAGAAATTGAACATCACATGTTCAAAGATTGCCAGAGTTAGACCTGAGTTTCTGATTCGGATGAACTAGAGATGAAATTTATCATAATTGAACATCACGAGTTCAAAGATTACCAGAGTTAGACTTGAGTTTCTGATTCGGATGAACTGGACACGAAATATATCAGAATTGAACATCACAGGTTCAAAGATTGCCAGAGTTAGACCTGAGTTTCTGATTCGGATGATCTGGAGACGAAATATATCAGAATTGAATATCACAGGTTCAAAGATTACCAGTGTTAGACCCGAGTCTTCAGTTCGGATGAACATGAGAAGAAATATATCAGAATTGAACATCACAGGTCCAAAGATTACTAGAGTTAGACATGAGTCTCTCGTTTGGATGAACTTGAGAAGAAATATATCGAAAATTGACATCACATGTTCAAAGATTGCCGAGTTAGACACGAGTTTGATTCGGATGATCTGGAGACAAAATATATCGAAATTGAACATCACAGTTCAAAGATTACCAGTGTTAGACCAGAGTCTTCGATTCGGATGAACTTGATAAGAAATATATCGAATCGAACATCACAGAAAGATTACATTAGACATGAGTCTCTCGTTTGGATGAACTTGAAAGATTACTAGAACATCAGTTTCAGATTTCTAGAGTTAGACCTCACGAGTTCAAAGAACTTGAGAAGAAATTCGGATATCGGACACGAAATATTGAACATCACATGTTCAAAGATTTCTAGATGATCCGGAGTTAGATCCTCACGTTCAAAGATTACCAAAGATTAAACCCGAGTTATACATGAAGTTATCATAATTGAACATCACAGTCCAAAGATTACTAGAGTTAGACATGAGTCTCTCGTTTGGATGAACTTGAGAAGAAATATATCGAAATTGAACATCACATGTTCAAAGATTGCCGAGTTAGACACGAGTTTCGATTCGGATGATCCGAGACGAAATATATCATAATTGAACATCACAGTTCAAAGATTACCATGTTAGACCTGAGTCTTCGATTTGGATGAACTTGAGAAGAAATATATCATAATTGAACATCACAGGTCCAAAGATTACTAGAGTTAGAATGAGTCTCTCGTTTGGATGAACTTGAGAAGAAATATATCAGAAATTGAACATCACATGTTCAAAGATTACTAGAGTTAGACCTGAGTCTTCAGTTCGGATGAACTTGAGAAGAAATATATCAGAAATTGAACATCACAGGTTCAAAGATTACTAGAGTTAGACATTAGTCTCTCGTTGGATGAACTTGAGAAGAAATATATATCAGAAATTGAACATCACATGTTCAAAGATTGCCAGAGTTCGACCACGAGTTTTGATTCTTGATGATCTTAGATGAAATATATCGAAATTGAACATCACATGTTCAAAGATTACTTCGAGAGTTAGACTATATCGAGTCTTCATTTCGGATGAACTTGAGAAGAAATATATCAGAATTGAACATCACATGTCCAAAGATTACTAGAGTTAGACATGAGTCTCTCGTTTGGATGAACTTGAGAAGAAATATATCAGAAATTGAACATCACATGTTCAAAGATTACTAGAGTTAGACCCGAGTCTTCAGTTCGGATGAACTTGAGAAGAAATATATCAGAAATTGAACATCACAGGTTCAAAGATTACTAGAGTTAGACATGAATCTCTCGTTTGGATGAACTTGAGAAGAAATATATCAGAAATTGAACATCACATGTTCAAAGATTGCCAGAGTTAGACCTGAGTTTCTGATTCGGATGATCTGGAGACGAAATATATCAGAATTGAACATCACAGGTTCAAAGATTACCAGTGTTAAACCCGAGTCTTCATTTCGGATGAACTTGAGAAGAAATATATCAGAATTGAACATCACAGGTCCAAAGATTACTAGAGTTAGACATGAGTCTCTCGTTTGGATGAACTTGAGAAGAAATATATCAGAAATTGAACATCACATGTTCAAAGAATACTAGAGTTAGACCCGAGTCTTCAGTTCGGATGAACTTGAGAAGAAATATATCAGAAATTGAACATCACAGGTTCAAAGATTACTAGAGTTAGACATGAGTCTCTCGTTTGGATGAACTTGAGAATAAATATATCAGAATTGAACAACACAGGTTCAAAGATTACTAGAGTTAGACATGAGTCTCTCGTCATGATGATCTGAAGACGAAATATATCGGGTTCAAAGATTACTAGAGTAAAGTAATTCTTACGGATTGTGAAAATGACCATATTACCCTTATTGTAAAAAAGTGCAATAAATATTATGAAGACTGTGAAAATGACCATACTACCCTTATCATAAATACGTAAAGTAATTCTTACGGATTGTGAAAATGACCATATTACCCTTATTGGAAAAAAGTGCAATAAATATTATGAAGACTGTGAAAATGACCATACTACCCTTATCATAAATAAGTAAAGTAATTCTTACGGATTGTGAAAATGACCATATTACCCTTATTAGAAAAAAATGCAATAAATATTATGAAGACTGTGAAAATGACTATACTACTCTTATCAAAAATAAGTAACGTAATTATTACGGATTTTGAAAATGACCATATTACCCTTATCGAAAAAGGTGCAATAAATATTATGGAGATAGTGAAAATGACCATACTACCCTTATAATAAATAAGAAAAAGTAATTCTTACGGATTGTGAAAATGACCATATTACCCTTATTGGAAAAAAGTGCAATAAATATTATGAAGACAGTGAAAATGACCATACTACCCTTATCATAAATAAGTAAAGTAATTCTTACGGATTGTGAAAATGACCATATTACCCTTATTGGAAAAAAGTGCAATAAATATTATGAAGACTGTGAAAATGACCATACTACCCTTATCAAAAATAAGTAACGTAATTCTTACGGATTGTGAAAATAACCATATTACCCTTATTGGAAAAAAGTGCAATAAATATTATGAAGACTGTGAAAATGACCATACTACCCTTATCATAAATAAGCAAAGTAATGCTTACGGATCGTGAAAATGACCATATTACCCTTATTGTAAAAAAGTGCAATAAATATTATGGAGACTGTGAAAATGACCATACTACCCTTATCATAAATAAGTAAATTAATTCTTACAGATTGTGAAAATGACCATATTACCCTTATCGGAAAAAAGTGCAATAAATATTATGGAGACAGTGAAAATGACCATACTACCCTTATCATAAATAAGTAAAGTAATTCTTACGGATTGTGAAAATGACCATATTACCCTTATTGGAAAAAAGTGCAATAAATAATATGGAGACTGTGAAAATGACCATACTACCCTTATCAAAAATAAGTAACGTAATTCTTACGGATTGTGAAAATGACCATATTACCCTTATCGAAAAAAGTGCAATAAATATTATGGAGATAGTGAAAATGACCATACTACCCTTACCAGAAATAAGTAATGTAATTATTACAGATTATGAAAATGACCATATTACCCTTATCGGAAAAAAGTGCAATAAAGATTATGGAGACAGTGAAAATGACCATACTACCCTTATCAGAAATAAGTAAAGTAATTCTTACAGATTGTGAAAATGACCATATTACTTTTATCGGAAAAAAGTGCAATAAATAATATGGTGACTGTGAAAATGACCATACTACCCTTATCATAAATGAGTAAAGTAATTCTTACAGATTGTGAAAATGACCATATTACCATTATTGGAAAAAAGTGCAATAAATATTATGGAGACTGTGAAAATGACCATACTACCCTTATCATAAATAAGGAAAGTATTCTTACAGATTGTGAAAATGACCATAATATTTATTGCACTTATTTCCAATAAGGGTAATATGGTCATTTTCATATTCTGTAATATTTATTTTGATTATTTTCAATAAGGGTAGTTTGGTCATTTCCAAGACTCCATAATATTTATTGCACTTATTTCCAATAGGGGTAATATGGTCATTATCACATTCTGTAATATTTATTTTAATTAATTTCAATAAGGGTAGTTTGGTCATTTCCCAGACACCATAATATTTATTGCACTTTTTTCCAATAAGGGTATTATGGTCATTTTTACAATCTGTAAGAATTACTTTAGTTATTTATGATAAGTGTAGTATGGTCATTTTCACAGTCTCCATAATATCTATTGCACTTTTGTCCAATAAGGGTAATATGGTCATTTTCATATTCTGTAATATTTACTATATTGATTTTTAATAAGGGTAGTTTGGTCATTTTCACAGTCTCCATAATATTTATTGCATTTATTTCCAATAAGGGTAATATGGTCATTTTCACATTCTGTAATATTTACTTTATTTATTTTCAATAAGGGTAGTTTGGTCATTTCCCAGACTCCATAATATTTATTGCACGTATTTCCAATAAGGGTAATATGATCATTTTCCCAGTCTGTAATATTTATTTTACTTATTTTCGATAAGGGTACTCTGGTCATTTTCATAGTCTCCATAATATTTATTGCAATTTTCCAATAAGGGCAATATGGTCATTTTCACTGTCTATACGAATTACTTTAATTATTTTCAATAAGGGTAGTTTGGTCATTTTCACAGTCTTCATAATATTTATTGCGCTTATTTCCAATAAGGGTAATATGGTCATTTTCACAGCCTGTAATATTTATTTTCAATAAGGGTAGTTTGGTCATTTTCACTGTTTGTACGAATTACTTTACCTATTTTCGATAAGGGTAGTCTAGTCATTTTCACAGTCTCCGTAATATTTATGGCATTTATTTCCAATAAGGGTAATATGGTCATTTTCACAGTATGTAATATTTACTTTATTTATTTTCAATAAGGGTAGTTTGGTCATTTTCACAGTCTCCCTAATATTTAGTCTATTTATTTCCAATAAGGGTAATATGGTCATTTTCATAATCTGTAATATTTACTTTACTTATTTTCGATAAGGGTAGTCTGGTCATTTTCACAGTCTTTATAATATTTGTGGCACTTATTTCCAATAAGGGTAATATGGTCATTTTCACAGTATGTAATATTTACTTTATTTATTTTCAATAAGGGTAGTTTGGACATTTTCACGGTCTCCCTAATATTTATTCCATTTATTTCCAATAAGGGTAATATGGTCATTTTCACAGTATGTAGTATTTACTTTATTTATTTTCAACAAGGGTAGTTTGGTCATTTTCACAGTATGTAGTATTTACTTTATTTATTTTCAATAAGGGTAGTTTGGTCATTTTCTCAATATCCATAATATTTATTGCACTTATTTCCAAAAAGGGTAATTTGGTCATTTTCAAAGTGTGTAATATTACTTTAATTATTTTCAATAAGGGCAGTCTGGTCATTTTCATGGTCTCCATAATATTATTCTTCTAAATTCCGGCAAGGGTAATATGGTCATTTTCACAGTCTGTAATATTTAATTTACTTATTTTCGATAAGGGTAGTTTGGTCATTTTCACAGTCTCCATAACTATTTCTAATAAGGGTAATATGGTCATTTTTCCAGTCTGTAATATTTATTTTACTTATTACACTTAATTGGGTAGTCTGGTTATTTTCTTAGTCTCCATAATATTTATTGCACTTATTTCCAGTAAGGGTAATATGGTCTTTTTCAAAGTGTGTAATATTTACTTTACTTATTTTCGATAACGGTAGTCTGGTCATTTTCACAGTCTCCATAAAAATTATTATAGTTATTTCCAATAAGGGTAATATGGTCATTTTCACAATCCATAATTTTTACTTTATTTTTTTTCAATAAGGGTATTCTGGTCATTTTCACAGTCTCTATAATATATATTGCATTTATTTCGAGTAAAGGATAATATGGTCATTTTCACGTTCTTCTGAATTTTTATTGCACTTATTCCGAGTAAGGGTAATATGGTCATTTTCACGTTCTTCAGAAGAAGCAGAAATTTTTGTTGTGGTTTTGTCGAGAAAATCGAAAGAAAAGGTTGGTATTTGTTAAAAGTCAAATGTCATACAAAGTCATGACTTGTTGACTTGGTCTTGATCCTTTTTTCTAATATTAAGAAAATTAAAAATTAAAAATAAAAATTGATATTTAGAAATTAAATAAAATTGTTATTTTGTATAATTGTTGCGAAAGTAGTGACAACCAAAATTTTAAGAGTGATTAATTCGGGGTTGTTTTTGATGTGGTGGAATTTTTGGGTGGAAATATCATTTTAGATTATAATTGTTGTTGTTCAAATAATTATCAACAAATATTTGTGTGACTAATAAAAGTCCTAATTATTATCACGAATACAAAATTTAATTACAGTTATAACTGTTGCAGGACTTATCACAGATATATCTGTTACAGAAAAATAAACTGTGTCAGGTTACACTGTGAGAAAATCCTGGTTTTAGTGTAGTGTTTACATCATCCATGACATCAGCTTATGACCAAATGATAATTTTTAGGACCAAATGATAAATTATATTACCAAATAGGACCAAACAGACAATTGACTGGGTCAGTTGGACTAGACTGATACTTATATTTTATTCTTAGGACTATATGGTATTTCCTACTATTAACCCTAGATTAGAAATATGTTTAATTAGTAGGCTACTAAGATGAAGTAGCGAATGATTAGTGGCATTGATTAATCCTTGGAAGAAGAGGACGAAGTTGTCTAGCGGAAGCCATCACGTTCTTAATTTTCTGTCAAATCAGTACCAAACGAATCAATCCCAAAGTAATATGCACAAAGGAAATTAAAATCGATGGTTTTATTATCACAACAGAAGTAAACCATCTTTACTTCCTACTTCACACTTCTCGGTACAAAATGGATATATTGCTTCTTCTTCTTTTTTACAGAGTGGGTATCGACGGCTAACTACTTTTCCACATACAAACACCAGCTCTCTTTTTTTTTGTTCAACCCGTCCATACATCGACCACTACGGATGGCAGTCGTTCAGTTATCATCCACTGAAATACCGTTCAATCGTGACTTCGAAGAGAACTAGGAAATTTGATCTCTTCTTTTTTTCCTTTTTCAAATGCAGTGGTCATTTGAAATCGAGTCTATCATTCCAAAAAAGTCGACCCAAAATAGACAATTAGTTCTTTATCACAATGTTGCACCACCAACACCTTACGGGGGTTTACTCAATAAATACATTTGTAGATTTGTAAAGATTTGAAAAGAGTCGTGAAAATTAATAACTTTGCGAGAATTATATAGAATTGAACAAATTTTTGTGGAGTTACGCAGAGTTGTCTAATGTCTTGCAGACATTTGTAGAGTCCTTAAGAGTTGTAAAAATATTTTTATATGGAAATATGCATGATAGACATAAATACAAAATTTATTATAGATTATTTACTATAGTAACTTCAACTAAATTAAAATATTTTTTTTTTTTATATGTATAACTTATTTTTTTTTGTTCAATAAAATACAATAAAGTGTAACAATAAATTAAAATAATTATTATTATACATATGTACATAATAATTAAAATTAAAAAAAATGATTAATCATATCATATAATTTATACTCATCTATAATAGGAGTTTTATACATTGTATATTCATGAAATAAAATAAAAGAGAGTAAAAATCGTCTTTATAAAAAATTCAGAAGTCTTCCAAAATCTTACATATTTTGCAAGACTTTTATCAAGGCAAATATATACACAAAAGTCACTCAAAGTTTTGAAAATAGGTAAGTATGCAAAGTCTTTGAATTTTCAAGTTTACAACGAGTAACACAAACTTTAGAAGACCTTTTGACAATCTACAACGAGTAACATAAACTTTGAAAGAGATTTTAAAAGTATACAACCAATAACACAATACTTTGTAAATCCATTAAACTCTTTGTAAATCAATAAAAGTATTTATTGAGTAAACCCTTGTTAGTTTCTACTGCCTTATTTAGTATTTCCCTGTTAGTTATTGCTTTCCTTAGTTAGGCAGTTGCCTTTAATTCATCTAGTTTAGTTAGAAGTCTTTTAGTTTTCTTTAATTACTGCAACTTGGGTAACAAGTTATGCTACATATAAATATGCTAGCATTGTTTACGAAATGATCATCAATCAATAACAAATTAGTTTATTTTAGTTTGTTTTTCCTTACAGAGCTGGTGGCTAACCCCCAATCAAAGGGTTTATCCGGCTGATCTATTTCTCTTCTACTAAGCTTTTCTCCAGTGTTAAAGGTCTAGAACCCTAACACCTGGATCAGAGCAGGTTCAGTTTAATCTCAAAAATCCACCAATTTTTTTTTTTAGGGTTCTTTCTTTCCTTCCAATGTCTTACACAGAAAATTTGAAAAACGTGCATGAAGGTATTGAAGTCTTAGCAGACAAGGTCAACAATCTTGTTGACGATATTACTAAACTTCATGTCCTTGATGAAGAAACTCAAAAGAAGAAGTTGGCAGAGAAGTCATTGCTTCGCGAACAAGAGCGTATTGCTCTCGCTACAACCATAGAAACGTCTTTCCGCAACGTATTTTGATAATTTATACCTCTACTCCAACAGCGTCCTGGTACTGCAAACCCTCAACCACCTCCTCCACCACCTCCGCCACCAAATCATGGTCAACAACAACAGCTATACCCTAATATCAAGTTTCCTAACTTTTCTGGTGACGATCCTGACAGCTGGATTTTCAATGCTGATCAATACTTTAATGTTTACAATGCATCTGATGCTCTTAAACTTACTCTTGCCGCTGCACATCTTAAATGTGAGGCAAACCAGTGGTTTAGATGGAGAAGAACCCAAACTGCAATTACTACATGGGAACAATTTTGCGATTTGGTTCGTGCAAGATTTTCTCCAGAAAAATTCGTGGATGCTAGGTTGGCTATAAGCACCATTGAACAGAGAGGTAATGTCCGTGAACGTATCCCTGAGTTTGAACATTTATTGAACTTAGTTGATTTTCCTGAAGATTTCTTGATCAGCTGTTTTATCCGTTCTTTAAAACCTCACATTGGAACTATGGTTAAATTATTGGCACCACAAACCTTAACTGAGGCTTTTACCAAAGCCATTCATCAAGAAGAAGCTTATGCAGCAGTTAATAAGGCTGCTACAAGGCAACCTTATCGTCCTCCTCAATTCAGACCTGCTGCAACATTACAACCTACCCCATACAATAGATCCTTTTTACCTCCAAGAGCTAAAAGGTTATCTTTAGAAGAGCAAAGAGAAAAGCGAGAAAAAGGCTTATGTTTTAATTGTGATAAACTCTACACACCTGGTCACTTATGTGATAAGCCAAGATTATTAATTTTGGACATGGCTTTTGACAAGGATGAGATTAACAATATTGTTGAAGAGGAAAATGATCTCCAGGTTGCAGAAGAGATTCACAATGAAGTTGAGGTTCCTAAGGATTCTAAAATTTCTTTTCATTCTCTTCTAGGATCTTCTTTTCCTAAAACTATGAGAGTCACAGGATATATTCAGGGAGAACCCCTTACCGTTCTCATTGACTCAAGATCAACTCATAATTTTTTACATCCATCAATTGCTAAGAAACATGGTTTTTCTCCACAATCTAGTGGAGCTTCCTTACAAGTTATGGTTGGTAATGGTGGTTTTCTAGAAACTTGTGGTTCTTGTACGGATATATCTCTTCAGCTACAAGACTACACATTCACTACTGATTTTTATCTCTTGATTGTTAATGGCTGCGATGTTGTTCTTGGTGTTCAATGGCTTCAAACTTTGGGTCAAATTATGTGGTATTTTAAGAAACTTCATATGAGATTTCAGCTAAATAATATTGTATATTTGTTGGTTGGAAATTCTTCATCTTCCATTATTCTACTGGACAGCTCTCCGCTGCAGAAATTTCTAGATTGTGCACCCAATGTATTTCTTCTTCATCTTACTCCTACTTTGTAAACAACAACTTCTGATGAGGTACCCATTGCTGTTTTAGAATTACTTTTGCGTTATTCAGATATTTTTGCGCCTCCTACATCCTTACTACCTTTTCGAGCTCATGATCATCGCCTAACTTTTTGCTTCCTAATACAACACCAATAAATGTTAGACAATATAGATATCCACACTTTCAAAAGGATGAGATTGAGAAAATTTTATCTGAACTCAAACAAGCTGGTTTCATTCGTCAAAGCTCTGGCCCTTATTCTTATCTTGTCTTATTAGTTCGAAAAAAGGATTCTAGTTGACGTATGTGTGTTGATTACAGGGAACTTCACAAAGTTACTGTGAAAGACAGATTTCCAATTCCTGTTGTTGATGAGTTAATTGATGAACTGAATGGAGCTACAATTTTTTCTAAAGTGGATATGCGTTTTGGTTTTCATCAAATCAGATTATTTGATGCAGATATTCATAAAACGGCTTTCAGAAAACATGATGGCCACTATGAATTCTTGGTAATGCCATTTGGATTTTCTAATGCACCTGCAACATTTCAAAGTTTGATGAATGATGTGTTTCGTCCTTACCTTCGAAAATTTGTCTTGGTATTTTTCGATGATATATTGATTTACAGTAAATCCTTATCTGAACATCTTAAGCATTTGGATATTTTGTTTGATTTACTACGAACACACAAGTTATTTCTAAAGAAATATAAGTGTGACTTTCCAAAGTCATCCATTGGATATCTTGGCCATACAGTTTCAGCTGAAGGTGTTGCTGTAGAAGAAGACAAGATTTCAAGTATTAAGAATTGGCCTATTCCTTCCACAATTAGAGATCTTAGAGGCTTCCTAGGGTAGGCAGGCTACTATTGCAAATTTGTGAAGGATTATGGAAAAATTTGTGTTCCACTCACTAAGTTGTTAAAACAAGATGCTTTCAAATGGTCTGAAGAAGCTACAACAGCATTTAATCATCTTAAGTCTGCTTTGACAAGCACTCCAGTTTTAGCATTACCAGACTTTATAAAAGAATTTTGTTTAGAATGTGATGCTTCTGGTAATGGATTAGGAGCAATTTTAATGCAGTCTAACAAGCCTGTTGCTTATCACAGCAAACTTTTGACAGGTAAAAACTTGAATTTATCAGTCTATGATAAAGAGATGCTTGCTATTTTCTCTGCAGTCAACAAATGGAGACCTTATTTTCTTGGAAGACATTTCAAAATCTACACATATCATAGAAGTCTTAAATATTTCCTTGAGCAAAGATTGTCTTCTCTTGAACAACAAAAGTGTTTTTCTATATTGTTGGGGTATGATTATGAAATCATTTATAGATGTGGAGCTGCAAATAGGGCTGCAGATGCTTTATCAAGGATGATTAACCCTCAACTATTGTCCATTTCAACTCCCATTTTTTCTGGAATCAATGAAATTACTCAAGAATGTCATGCCGATGTTGTATTGGGATCTCTTATTCAAAATTTACGCCAAGATTCAAGATATAAACGTAATTACTCATATGTTGATGGAGTTTTACGCTTTAAAAATCGTGTTGTTGTGGCATCTACTTCTGAGTGGTGTAATAAACTCCTTCATGAGTTCCATTCAACTCCAGTTGGTGGACACTCTGGCTATTTAAGAACATATAAACGTCTTCATCAAAACTTTTATTGGAAGGGTATGAAATCTTCGATTAAGACATTTATACAACATTGTGATATTCTCCAGCGCAATAAGTATGAAGCTTCAGCTCCCCCTAGACTACTACATCCATTATCTATCCCTACTGATGTCTGGATTGATATTTCAATGGATTTCATTGATGGTTTTCCATTATCAAATAGGAAGAACTCGGTATTAGTGGTTGTGGATCGTCTATCTAAGTATGCTCACTTTATAGCATTATCACACCCTTATTCTGCTTCCACTATTGTTGATGTCTTTGTACGAGAAGTTGTTCGTCTTCATGGTATGCCTAAAATAATAACTAGTGATCGGGATCCTATTTTCATGAGTAATTTTTGCGAGGCATTCTTTACTTTGAAAGATACTCATCTTTGTAGAAGTTCAGCTTATCATCCTCAAACAGATGGAAAAACTGAGGTAACTAACCGAACTTTAGAATGTTATCGACGATGCTTTACTGGAATCAGACAAACATATTGGTTGAAATGGCTTCCGTGGGATGAATGGTGGTATAACACGAGTTATCATTCATCCATAAGTATGACTCCTTATCAAGCTTTGTATTGTCGTGCTCCACCAACAATTTCAACTTATCAACCTGGAACAACTCTTGTGCATGATGTGGATGATTTGTTAAGATCTAGAGATCATATTCTGAAAGTTCTACACTCGAATTTACATGATTCTAAAGATACGATGAAAAACTATGCAGACAAGCATCGATATGAACGTTCTTTTGATGTTGGTGATTGGGTTTTCCTTCGCCTTCAACCTTATCGTCAGACAACAGTTCGTGACAAGTCTTTCTTTAAGCTATCTCCAAAATTCTATGGACCATTTCGTATTATTGATAAGATTGGAACGGTGGCATATAAGTTGAAACTGCCAGTATCTAGTCGCATACATCCAGTCTTCCATGTTTCTCAATTAAAATTGAAACTTGGCTCTTCCATTGTTGTCAACTCTGATCTACCAACCACTGTGGATTATGAAAAATGGGAACCTGAGTTAATTCTGGATCAAAAGATGTTCAAAAAAGGGAATATTGCCGGTACTAGATGGCTTATCAAGTGGAAAGATCATTCAAGTGATGAAGCAACTTGGGAAGATGCAGATGAGCTTATCGATCGTTTTCCAGACTTTTAGACTTGAGGACAAGTCATTTTTCAGGCAGGATGGGATGTTGCAGCACCAACACCTTAGTCTCTACTGCCTTATTTAGTATTTCCCTGTTAGTTATTACTTTCCTTAGTTAGGCAGTTGCCTTTAATTCATCTAGTTTAGTTAGAAGTCTTTTAGTTTTCTTTAATTACTGCAACTTGGGTAACAAGTTATGCTACATATAAATATGCTAGCCTTGTTTATGAAAAGATCATCAATCAATAACAAATTAGTTTGTTTTTCCTTACAGAGCTGGTAGCTAACCTCCAATCAAAGGGTTTATCCGGCTGATCTCTTTCTCTTCTACTAAGCTTTTCTCCAGTGTTAAAGGTTTATAACCCTAACACCTGGATCAGAGCAGGTTCAGTTTAATCTCAAAAATCCACCAATATTTTTTTTAGGGTTCTTTCTTTCCTTCCAATGTCTTACACAAAAAATTTGAAAAACGTGCATGAAGGTATTGAAGTCTTAGCAGACAAGGCCGACAATCTTGTTGACGCTATTACTAACCTTCATGTCCTTGATGAAGAAACTCAAAAGAAGAAGTTGGCAGAGAAGTCATTACTTCGCGAACAAGAGCGTATTGCTCTCGCTACAACCATAGAAACGTCTTTCCGCAACGTATTTTGAGAATTTATACCTCTACTCCAACAGCGTCCTAGTACTGCAAACCATCAACCACCTCCTCCACCACCTCCACCAGCAAATCATGGTCAACAACAGCAGCTACACCCTAATATCAAGTTTCCTAACTTTTCTGGTGACGATCCTGACGGCTGGATTTTCAATGCTGATCAATACTTTAATGTTTACAATGCATCTGATGCTCTTAAATTTACTCTTGCCGCTGCACATCTTAAAGGTGAGGCAATCCACACTACAAGAAACTGGGGATTTAGTGTCAAAAAAATTGTCAGGAAATGTTCTGTTTTTGTCTCGAAATATTTTCTGAGATGCATTTTTTTTTGTCATGGAGTTGTCTCAAATACCCCGTCTGGGAAAGTATTTCGGGACAAAATTATGAACGGTCACGAGAAAAATTAATTAACAACTAAAATTCATTGTTAACAAAAGTCTCTTTCACCAACAAAATAAAATTGTCTGCGAAAGTTATTTTAATGACCAAAAAATTAGACACCAAAAGGCCCTCTTTTGCGGGAAAGTTTTTTGTCGCAAAAATATAAATTTAAGGGCAAACTAATTTGTCTTTAATGATAACTATTTAAGACCAATAAAATTATCTTTAATGATGATTATTTAAGACCAAAAAAACTGTCTCAAAAGTGAAATTTTGTGTCAATTTAATTTGTCTTTAATAGTTATTATCTAAAACAAAAAAAATTGTCTCTAATTAATTTAATTAGAGACAATATAAATAGCCCTTGAATATCAAATTTTTGGAGACTAAATTTTTCGTCTCAAAAAAAATAATCGGTGACCAAATTTTTTGCCTTAAAAAGAATTTTTGGAGACAAATTCCTCCTCTCCAAAAGATTTTATTTTGTCTCTAAATTTTTTATTAAAGACAATTTATTTTGCCTTTAAAACGAACTTTCAAATACAATATTTTTTGCCTCCAAAAGCAACATATTTTGTCCCAAAATATTCCATCAATGACAACTCAGTTTGCCTCGAAATGCTTTATTCAAAGACAAATACTTTCCCTCAAAAAGTCGCCTCTAAATATCATAATTAATGACAATTAATTTTGCCTTAGAAAATGAATTTCTCATACAAAACACTAAATCTCTAATCCTGACAATTAAAATATAAAAACACTAAATTTGAAGACATTAAACCATAGACTCTTTTGCGGCAGCGAGGGAATCAACATTGAAGCTTGCACTTTCACATGCATACCTTCTCTTCCTCGCATTTCCTTGTCTTTAGCCTTTTCTTGCAAATGTGTTAGTAGTCCTAAAATATCTCTTGCTTTCTTCTGCAGTGGATTTGAACAAGTATATAAACTAATCAGGATTTCGTATATAGAGGGGTTTGACAGTTGTTTATACAAATTAAGTTAAAAGTTCGCACTACCTATACTCTTGGAAGTCTTCTATAAGCAGCTGGCATGTCCTCCCAATTTAAAGATGTCATCCTACTCTAGGTGAGAGAATATATGAGTACAAATATTTGCAAAGAATATCTCTTATAAAAAATTGCAGAGTAAGGATATAAAAGTCCTAGTGCTAGTATATAATAATTGATATACCTTAACTGAGTGTTGACAATCTTTTCAACAAAGTCCCGCAACTTCGAAGAGTTTGTATTAACCTCAAGTGACAAGGGGGTCTTCCATATAGCATGCAATCAGAATGTTGTAATCAAGAAAAAAAAACGACTAGCAATAAATATACCTCGGAGCAGACATAACACGATTTGTTTGGCTCAAATGGCTCTACTGGCATCAAAAGTATCTTTCTAGATGGATGTTCAAGGAAGTATGTCATCCTGCACAAACAATCAGGCGAGCTTGGTCTATTTCTGTTTTTCCATGTCTCCTCATTACTTAAAGCCACTTCAATGTTGTATCCAAAGACATGATCTTATATTCTTCTCCCATACTGCTATGGATCTTCACCCTCCATTTGTTCAAATACATCCTCTGAATGTTCCGATGAGCTAGCATCATCATTTGAACGTACATTTAAATCATTGTCCTGATTCTTGTCTCCAAACAACTTAGCAAAGAGCAACTCCTTCGCCCAAACAATACAGTGAACAAACTACAAAGAAAGAAAAATAAACAACAATAACATCAGTCAGAGGATGGCAAGGAACGCGACATAGAAGAAGTGCAACATAAGAAAAATCACCAGCTTCTATACGAATAACAAATATATAGAAAACTTGACAACTACCACTAACAGATGTTGCTCACGTTCGAAAGTGGCTAAAACATCACAAGAAGAAGAAGAAAATGCAGTGGGACGATTCAATGATGGAGGTGGAACATATATAACATCACTATAGTGACCAGAGGTACCAGAGGCTATATACCCAGGCCATAATGACCTATGGTTTTAAAAAATTGAAAGGCTAGTAATGTGTATTGACTCTGACAGCTTCAATACACTACACCATATGAAGGATTTTCTCATTGGAAAAAAGTGTTACAAGAGCAGAAAATCTCAGTCTTCTTCGGATGGAAATCTAGTGATGTTACATTAGCGCTGTCACTACACCATATTCAGGTTTTTGTAACGTTTGTTTTTTCGGGTTTGCAACGGATATATGTGTTGAAGACGATTATACGTTGCGCAAAACGGGAAATACGTTGCTCCAAATCCTAATTACCGGAAAATTAATAAAACCTAGGACACGCTAGCCTTTATTGATATAATTGAGGGTTTAAATGTCTATTGCAAACCTTATTATCCTCTTATCTTTTATCTCTTATCTCTTTTTCATTTTTATTTTCTTTATCTCTCTCTAAATTCGTATCGAGTTATCCTCCCATTTTTCCTTCTCTTCTAACCTTAAACCTTGATCTCCGAAATCAAACCAAAGATTTCAGATATTCAAACCTATTTCTCCTAAGCCCTAATCACATGAATCAAAACCCATATTTCAGAAATCTAACCCAATTTATCAATTACCCAAACCCTAGAAATCGTTTTCTTCTTGTAAAGTTACATGATTCTGTGAGACGTGTTTGGTTTTCTTTCGATTTTCTTTCTTTTGTTTTCTTTTTCTTCTCATCTTTCATGTTCATCTCCTGTGTGTGATTAGGGAAGAACAACTCTGAGATTCTGAGATCGAGTGAGGTAGAAAGAGATCAAGGAGTGGCTGATGAAGGATACATTGATTCGATTGATTGAATCATACTAAAAAGAATCAGGTAATTCAGAGAGTTTAGTATAGGCTTTTTGTAAATTTATGATTGATTTAATTTTAATCGATTAGGAAATTGAGTAATTAGAGATGGGTTGGATATTTCTATTGAAGGGATTTGTGGGATTTGATTTCTACAACTTGGGGTTTTGGAAATTCAGAGATATTGGGGTTTTGTTCTTGAGAGAGTTTGGTAAATCGAAGCAGGGGTGATGAATCTGTGAATGGTGGTAGATTTTGATAGATCCAAAGACAGTTACAATCTAATGGTTCTAGATGAATTCAGGGAGTTCACGGAGTTAAACTCAGTTGAAGGTGAAGAAGATGAATGAAATTGCAGCTAGTTGTAATATAGCTTTGTTGATTGTGTTAGGGTGAATTGCAGATATAGAATTAGAGCTAAATCGTTGTAGTAGATGGAGTTGAGTCTCATAGAGGTGGTTCTGTAGCTGTTGGTGGTTTAAATAGCTGTGTAGATGAAGTTATAAGTGTTTAAACTTGGATTCAATTGTGGATGAGTTGAAGATATTGCAGCAATCAAAAGAAGTTGAGTTGTAGTTGGGTTTTTAGAAGCAGTGAGCTGAATTGTAGGTTTTGGTACTGAGTAGACATGATTAAAATGAGGGTTTGGGTTATAGCCAGTAGAAGAAGAGTGATGGTTATTGCTTTTACAGCTTAGTTGAGATCTGATGAAGGATGGCGTAATAGTGGAATTGAACTGATGGGGTGAATGTATTGAGATGAATTAAATGGTGGAGATTCGAAGAAAAAAATGTAATTGTTACTGAACATTGAATTAACTGAGTTAGATGAATGTTAGGCTATTGCATGGAAGAATCTCTGAAGAATCATAGTTGGTGATGGTAGTCTTAACTAAAATTGTAATTGCATAACTAAAATAGAAGTGATAATGATGTTGCTTGGTGTTTGTGATGAAGTTCTGCATATGCTATGAGATTAGGTGGTGGTGGTGGGGATTTTGCAATAGTTGGTGGAGATTTTTCATTCCTAAAGGTTTGTTTCAGTGGGTGTAGATTGTTGGTTCGCGGTTGTCTACAAGTGGTTAGTTGTGGTTTTTTTTCTTTTTCTTGTTATAGTTATTAATGGTTGTTTGGTGTTGAAGCTGGTGGTTCTGTAGCTTTTGGCATGTGGGTGGATACTGGCATTGTTAATGGTAGCTTCGTGGTGGTGGATGACCGAGATTGTCAGTTGTGCGAATATTGCTACTGTAGTCATCAACTTATGCAAATCGCATTTGATTTACTTTGGTTCCTTTATCTACTGGTTTGATGTTGGCAGGGTTTTAAGAAAATGGTTGAATGCTTGCTATTATTTCAAGAGTGCTGATGTTATGTCAGTGATTTGTTTTATCTTATTTCTTTTCGATGCTGAGATGGCTTTTGTTGAACTACTGGTAACTTCTCTAATGCTACATTGTACATACATTCATGTTATTAGTCTGATTAACTAAGTTTAGGTTTTTAAGTTGTTTATTATATATGTTTTGAGATTGGGTGCTATATTATTAGGTGCTGAAGTTGAAAGTTTTACTTTGAACATACACCAAAATGCATGAAAGAACAGAAATTTGAGAGTTGTTTTTGGATGTTTGGTATCATCTATTGGCACTTTCCTCAACTTCGTTTCTTTTTATGATTTGTAGGTTCCTTCAGAAGCATAGGTCGAATGTGCTGCACTTTGTAAAAATAGACTAATATGATTCTTGTGGAACCCTTAGTTATTGATATGGTACTTATTTAGGCAAACTTAAGGCATATCTACTTAATTCCGAACTTTTTTGTTTATTCGTTGTGATGTTTGATTTTAATAGTTTCACAATAAGTCGACTTTTATTGTTTTATGGATCACAGGATTCCAAATGAGGATCCTAGTAGAATATATGAGAGGGATGATCTAATTGATGAGGAGTCGAGTGCTGGGACCAATGATTACATTCACGTACGAATTGACATTTATTAAAGGCTTGAAAAGAACTCTAGTTACAACAAGGGTATCAGAGACCTCAAGAGGAAATCCTTTTGTACTAGGATTGTTGTCCAGTCTCAAAGTTAGACCAGGTAATTCACTTTCCTAGTTCAGGCAAAATCGACTCCCTACTTCATTCGACAACTGATTGCCTTTATGTTATTTTATATGATCTTGTGATTCTTTGAATATTATCCCCACAAGGTTATTTGCATCTTATGTTTACCATTTTTTATTTGTTGGCTTGACTCTTAATCTGGATTATTATTATTTCTATTTCATTCTATCATCATGCAGACTTCTTCCACCAATATATTTGTGGTATGGCTGAAGAATATGCTTAAAAGGATATGTTCTAAGCTAAAATGAAGTTGTTCCATCAAGAATAAGAGTGAACGTTTAATTACTAAGATTCTTAAACATGTACTTTTCAGTTGCTCTCCTGAATGATATCTACACCTTCTTAGTGAAAGTATTTTTGGCCTTGTTATTCTTCTATGCATCTTGGAGATAATTATTTGCCCATTCCTATTTATTGGTTTTTGCAGGCTGGAACTGGTATAGGTGAACTCATTGCTCTTGAAATCTCTAAACATGTATATATATTATAACTTACCACTTAATATGCCTCTTTCATCATTGGTTGTCTTGTTAAATTGCAACCTGCATAAACTTTTAATCTGGTGAGACATGTCTCATAATGTTTGCACTCTCGTTACAGACACAATCCCCAGTAGAGGAGACACACAAGAAGATCTGGCTTGTTGACTCAAAGGTGATATCTAGAAACTTGCTAACTGGTTAGAAAACATAGATTGCATAGCACCCCTTTCTTATTCTTCTCCAGCATGTTGATTTACCTTTCAGGGATTGATTGACTCTTGTTAGGAGTCACTTCAGCACTTCAAGAAGCCTTGGGCTCATGTGAATGAACCTATTAAGGAACTCATAGATGTTGTCAAGGTGCAAATATCTTACCTCACTCGCTCGCTCACGCAATTTTCACTATTTCAAATAAAAATGAGTTTTTTTTTATACGTTCTCATTTTTATAGGCAATCAAACCAACGGTATTGATTGGGTCTTCTGGACTAGGATAAACATCTGCAAAAGAAATAGTTGAGGCTATGGATTCCTTTAGCGAGGTATATCTCTATCGCTCTTCTCTTGTTTCGTATTTGAGAAAAATGAAAATTCGATGCTAATCGCCGATTTGATGCAGAAACCATTGATAATTATCTAACCTGGTCTAATGAGGGAGTTCACTACAATCTATTGTTAAGGTTAAAAATCATGTCACATCCTTCATAGATCTCAGTTCAGATGCATCTTAAACATTTTTAGTTGAGTTCTATTCATCTGTACTTGATCCAGACTTTTCATTGAGATATTTAGATTTAACCTGGTGGTGGCTCTTCTTTTTTACAGGTACTAATTGATCCAAACTTTTCATTTGTGAAATTGTGCCCTCATGCACATGTATGTATTTCTTATTTCCTTACTACTTTTATTCATTGGTCTCGTTCACATTCATTATGTATGAACTACTCTCTGAATTCTGAATAAAATCGCCAGGAACTCCTATATATACATTATATAAATCCTGTATTGTGCCAACATCATATACACTTCCTTGTTCTCATTGAGTTTCATCTTTGGTAATTAGTTAGGTTACTAATGTAATTTTATTTTTTTCCGAACACGCTTAATTTATATGATATGATCTATCTTTGGTGAATTAGATCTTCAAGTTAATATGTTGTCTCTTCGTTGGTGAAATGAACATATCGATTTTATTGTCATTTTCTTTTGTTTTGGAATAAACATTTGATTGTTCGGCCTGCAGAAAACATAGTATGAGCTGGTAATGTTATGGATGGATTGGTTCATTACATCATGTCATTGTGCTAAGTGAGGAAAAAGAATCAAGGTACCTTGTGCCATCTAAGTTTGTTGTTCAAGTTAAGAGTATGGTTAGAGGCTAGTTGAAACTTGGTCAAGTCCTGTAGTGTACCAACATCATACACACTCCCACTATTTTCTTGTTCATATAATCTCTAAAGCAAGGACCAAGTGTTGTGAACATATTTGGAGCAACCTAGTACCAGTAGCTTTATAATTTTCTTATATTTCAGAATGGATGTCAATTTTGTACATTTGAATCAAGTTCATAATGTTATAAAATGTGGTAAGAACGAGTCATTGTCTTATCAGGTCAGGGTTCTATATTATTTATAATACTATAATTTCAAAAATACCAATACAGATTTTGTAATTATTTTTTTTTATTCAGGTAAAATATTTTGCAACGTATATTTGTGTTGCTTAAATTATTTTCATACCAAAAAATGTGGTAAGAACGAGTCATTGTCTTATCAGGTCATGGTCATTTTCATCCATTGTGGTCGGCATGGATTTAGAGAAAATTGTTCCGTGGCGGTAGAATTTCTGGCATAGAAATTATATTGCTTTTAATGCCGAAACTATCCATAATCTACACAGAAACATAGTCATTTTAATCCATTGAGCCCGACATGGATTTAGAGGAAATTGTTCCGTTCCGGCACAAGCGGCGGCATAGAGTTTAAATTTCTTTTAATTCCAGAACCAATACCGGTGATGTCGAACTTAAACATTTGAATGGCGGTGCTTCTCGTGTAAAGAAAACTTACAGAGACAACATTTTACTAGAAATCTAAACATATTCAACATAAAACGAATAATTGAATCGTTCCTGAATGTTCTTCATCAATGTATCATAAACCAAAACTAAACCAAGAAACTAAAGAGTTCAACCAAAAACAAGTTAGAAATTGGTCAAAACATAACAACCACCATCCAAATAACGAAACACAACTATAGATTTCATCACTAGGTCTTTTGCTTCTTGAAAATGGGCGCCTTCCTTGTTTCCCCAAACAAAGATCTTTCCCTTGGGTCTTTAATTTTATCAAGCTTTTCCACGACTTCCTTCATTTCTTCAAGGGATAACACCTCTGCTTCCTCTTACTTGCAACCTAACATCTTCTTCAACTTGCCAAGCCGACGCCGCTAGTTTCATACATACAACACATAATTAGTATATATATGCTAATGTAAGATTATGTGTACATTAAACGACTAAGCAATTAACTATACTTACTAGCAATCCAACGGTCTTATTAAGTTAGGCCATCGTAGGTGGTGCCTTTATAGGAGTTGGAACGTGAGGGTTTTTCTACGGTGGAACTTGGACAACTTCCGGGAGCACGATAATAGGATGTGACCATTCCAAGTAATCATGAATGTAGTGTGGGTCTGCTTCATCATCGTTGTTCACAAGCTCCCAATTAGTAGCATCTACCAAATGACGTGGTTCCCTATCCCTCCAATGTATTGGTTCCGGAGTTGGATCATACACTACCCTCAACTTTGTGGAACTTGTCATGAACTGAGAAAAATCAAGAACATACCTTTCAGTAGAGGCTGTCATTCATCTAGGTAATTGCTTGTATCCAAGTTTCTGCATCACACTTCGACGATCAGACATAATGTATCCCTTTGGATGGAACAAAGGCCCTTGGTAAAATGCAATGTTATAAAACCTCAGGTATTGGTGGTTCTCTCTAGCCTCCTTGTAAGGGTCGAACATAACATCTTTGGTAGTCATCGCGTCCAGAGCCAATCTCATTTCTGTCAGTTGACGATCGTTACCGGGCTTTAGATAGTTGTTGAACTCGTATCTCTTGGCTCTAGGCTCCTCGGGGTCATCAACGGGAATAAACTTCAAGAAGGGGTTGTCCTTGAACAATGTTGGGGAATGTTCATAAGCCCACACCTATACAAATGTGAAATGATACATATAAAAATCAGTAAATTTTGTTTCTAAATTCATGATAAGGGTACATGTGAACAATATAACTAAGAACATTAGTTCAAAAAAAAATAATACCTGGACTAGAGTGAAAATCCCAACAAATTGGTTTGCAACCGCCTTAGAGGCCCTTTTCATCTCCGCCATCAAATGTGCCATTGCCACGGTGCCCCATGAATAGGTAAAGACCTCTCCCAACGGATCCAAGTACTGAAGGTTGTTTGCACTAACCTTGTTGCTACTAGTGTCAGGGAATACCCTAGTGCCCAAGATGAATAACAGGTACGCAGTGGCTGTATAACGAATATGTGCGGGATCCCATCCATCCTTTAAACTTCTTTCCTTCGTCTTTTCAAAATTCTCCTTAAGCAGGGTCAGCTTCAAGGTCTTTGTCCTACTAGACTTAGATACATAGAAGCTTTCCACAGAAGTTTTGTAGTCCCAACCAAACAACTTGTTAGTAAGATCGTGCAACTTGGTTTATTATAGCTCAAAAGAATGATTATCTCGTTCTGAAATTGATTTTCCGATAACTTCCAAGCCTAGAATGTTCTGAAAATCTTCAGGGATCAAGGTCATCTCTCTAAACGGGAAGTGCATGGTATCACTTTCACCATGATACCTTTCGACGAAGCAATTGACTGTCACAATATCTGGCTTCACATAATTTTCAACCAAAGGATATAGACCAGAATCCTTTACTATTGCTTGGACCTCTTCATGATCCAAAGACAAATCCCAATGAGCCGCGTCTTGGTTTCGTAAAACACGCACAACCTTCGTATGATCCTAGAATTAGGATATAATACGATTAAGAGATTTTGCATAAATACAAAACAATATATATGCACGAGATATAAATTCTTACATAGGTCTGATATATAGTACGAGCCCATAAGTCCGTGTAGCCAAATAGATACTCCGGATCAAAAGAAGATGCGTCCCAAATTTTACCACGTTCAAGGTCTGGTATCATGTCATCAATATGAGGAAGGTGCGAACCTTTTACTCTTACTTTGCCTTTCCCCTTGCCGTGTGTGGGATGTTGACTTGGACCACCTTGTTCTACTACCCCTTGGCTTTGGTATTCTAATTGAGTTAGATCAATCTCATTGTCTTCCTCCTCACTTTCCTCTTCATATTTCTCATCTTCCTCCTCAACAGCTCCGGTAGATTCACGAATTACTATTTTACTATGATCAGGACCACTCTCCCAAATATCCCTTCTTGTATCAGCACCCAAACGCTTTTTGTTATTCCCTCGAGGAGGCAGAGACTGAGCAGTATCAAGACCATCCTGCCTTTTCTTCTTAGTGACAACATCTTTAGCTTTTCCTTTGTTAGCCTCCTTTGCTTTGTCTTCCTTTGCTTTAGATCTATTTAGAAAAAAGCACGACATAAATATAATACAACTAACTTTCATTTCTAATACCGGCATAGATACACCACATTACGGCATAGAATCATCACTGCCGGCATACATAAAAAAGGTATCGAACATGCCGGGAAGTAGTACCGGCATTGAGAAATAGTTTCCAAGGATGCCGATACACTTTGGGAAATTCCTGGAATACAAAATACAAGTATTGGAATAAACGTAAAACAAAAACCCATGTCGGGACCTAATTCCGGCATTGAAAATAAAATATCGAGGATGCCGGAAATAATTCTGAAGTTCCTGGATACTAAAACCCCAGCGTAGGCATTAAATCTAAACTACAATGTATGACGGTACAGATGACAAAATCCTAGGATTTTCTGAAACTAAGTTCCGGCATTGTATTCAACCTAAATTAAATGCCGGTACATACTGCCGGTGTGGTCTTCATCCTAGATTGAATGCTGGTATTAGTTCCCGGTGTGGTATTCATACTAAATTGAATGCCGGAAACCAATACCGGTGTGGTATTCATCTTAGATCGAACTCCGACACTTTCTTCTGGTGTGGCATTCATACTAAATTTAATGCCGGAACTACTGAAACTCAACAGTTCCAGTTAGGGTTTCGCGATTTTGACCTAAACCCATAGCTACAAATCGATTGAAACACTAATTAAATGACTTACCTTCTCACAGAAGCCATATTTCGGAGTAGTTGATCGTCCAATAACTCTTGTTCTTCTTCTTCTAGCTCTTGAGCAATTTTAGTAAGTCTTGTTTTAATTTCTCTTCACCAATTTTTGACTTCGATTGGGCATCTGATTTCTTTCTTGGAGGCATGGTTTTGATTCGGGTAGGTTAATTGACTAAGAAATTTTTGATTTAACAATTAATCGTCGATGAAGAACGATGGTGTGAACGATGAAGAATATGAAGAAAGAAAAAAATTTGAAAGCCTAACCTTAACTAACAATGCCGGAACTGATAGAGAAATGGAGGATATTTGATTTTATGTTTTAGTTGAAAGGGTATAACAATCCTTTCATAATGTTTTTTAATTAATCTAAAGGTGTTTTAGTAATTTCGGGCCAAAAAACACCTCTTAGCAGATACCTTTGGTTAGGGAAAGTAATTTATATCCCCAAATTAGTTTCCATATCCCTAAAGTGAGTATCTAAATAAGTTAGCCAGCTACAGGAAACGGCACCCATTTGACAACATAAAAAAGCATATGAAGATCATATATATGATCCCTTACCGATCACATGATACCAATCAAGGCTTGGAGTAACATTAACTTTGAGTTGTCATTTCTTCGTATACTAATCGTAGAGATAACGGACGCACAGTGACACAGATAAGATAAGAGAAAGAAAAGAAATGTTCATGGAAGAATCAAAGAAAATACTAATTTCTATTCTTTTACTATTTCAACGAAATTTTAGGAAAAAAATTTCTCAATATAATAACAGAGTTTTTTAACGCGTTTTCATTCACCAAAACTTCACGTTAATTCTCGCTTCTGATTGTTTCTGACCCCACCAAAAAAAATCGTAAAATTATTGAATTTAAGCCAATAATATTTTTTTTCTAATAATAAAATAGCTAAATCTAAAATATTCTTCTAACCCAAAAAAACAAGATTTTAAAAAACTCATAACATGCCAAATATATATTAATGGAAAAATTAAAATATCTTATATATATTTTTCAATCATGATAATCACAAAATCCAATTTTCATCATGATAATCAACAAATTAAATAACAAAATCCACGATTGCATCACGATAATCAACGAATTATGCATCGATCCCACAATAAGTAAAATGGTTATCACATAATAAATAAATAACGTCAAATGTCTAATGTCCGTTTACAGTCTTAATAAAAAGAATTCTCCTAATTACAACCCCAAACGATCAATTAAACTCCAAAATAGGTGGATCGAAAGAAAGAAAAAACAACCTGATTAGCCCAGTCATGAATCCCTTTTCCGCATATCTTTGTTGGTGATCCTGCACAGCAGTTGGAAATTTTGTTAGTATTTTGGATGAATAATTTAGAGCAAAGATTATGATCTTGATGGAGCTAATACAAAAAAAACGAGCATCAAAAAGAAAAAGAAAAAGAAAAGTCAATAGTCAATAAACAAAAAATGCAAAATATTCAATAATGATTTTTACTTAATATGACATTCCAAAAATAAATTAATAAAATATATCTATTATTAGGCTATAAAAAATCGCAAGATTTTTTGAACACAAATATTCCCGCGTATAACGTGGCTATTGAAAAAATATATTTGTCACCCAAAATTATAGAAAATTGTGTAAATTTTGATATGTTAATTAATACTATTTCCAAATATCGAGTTTTTTTTTCTTTGGAATATCGAATTTTAGTCGCTCGCTCCAGCCAAAAACAAATCTTATTGTCCGCCTCTTGTATTTTCTTATTCTAGGGTTCATCTGCTTTTGTTTTCCTAATTCTTCCGGTATACGGTTTTATTGTCTAAATCTCTATTTTGTTTTTGTTATGCATAAATCTTGAAAGTGTGATCATTGGCTGCGGCAGCGGGAGCTCATGAGTATTGAAACGGTTATTCTGGAGCTTTGTGTCCATGATAGTAAACTCATGCGAGGTATAAAATCGTGAAATCCTTCTTCTTTTTTTGGTATTCTTGGTATATGTTTTCTTGATTATGTTTGGATTTTTACTATTCTTGGTATTTGTTTTCTTGATTATGTTTGGGTTTTTACTGGATTTTCTTTGAAGATGCTGATGATATATACAGGCAAAAGAAAGTGTTAAAGATTTGTTTATTTACGAAGTTTCTAATGTTCGGCGTGAATCACACACAATTTACAATTTAAGTTAGGTTTCATGCTGCGATAATCAAGGAAACATCATTACATGATTTAATCACCAAAACTTGAACGAAAACATTTTTCAGTGAGAAGATGTTAGAATTTTGAGGAACAATAATTGCATGGATTCACAAGTGCAGTTTGCCAGGTGAAATGCATTTGTGGCAAAAAACCACTCCTAGGTAAGAATCATAGATTTTTCCGGTAGTCAGTATCATAAATTTTAACTTTAAAGTTGGATTTTTACATAATACAAAATAACTACCATGTTTATGTCGTGTGTCTTCAAATGGATGACGAGAAAACAAATTTTTTGATGAAACAAGAGATCATACTCCCTCCGTTTCGATTTACTTGACGTTGTAGAGATTTTTACGGAGATTAAGAAATATCAGAGAGAGTAAAATCATTCCAATTCTACCCATATTAATTCCTTCTTAAAGATATAAATGACCTAGTTTTTCGTTTCCAAATTCTAAGAAAGTTATCAATCCCGTAGTAATTTACTTGAGATATACTACCAAATTTTCCATCATTTTGGAACATGATAAAAGATTAGTAGATTTAAAAATTAGAGTACCGATTACAATAACAATTAATGGTATTGTGTGATTCCAAAGCAAGGGCAAATCAGTGAGAATATGGGAAAAATACTAAAACTATCATCTATTTGGAACACACAAAAACCCTAATACATCAAGTAAAATGGAACAGAGGGAGCATCAGGGGCGGAGTGCGTGGGCAATTGCACCCCATCAAATGTAAGCTTCCAAGCCTAATTTAAGCAATCCCCCCCCCCCCCCCATTTTAGCCATTTTAACCCTTTTGCATCCCTAAAATGTGCACTGACTGATAACTTGCCCACCTATTTTTAGAATTCTGGCTCCGGCACCATATAAAAAATCATCAACATGCATTTAACCGTTGATAACGGTTTTTTTTCCGATGGAAGACAACTTAGATTCAACAGTATCTGGTATATGTTTGATTCCATTTTTTATTCCACTTTAACTGGATTTCTTTGGTAACGAATTCATAATTCTCAATGACAGGACCAGGTATACGTTTTTTTTTTGCCGCCTCTATCATTTTTTTATTTTATTTCTGGACACAACCTTTATAAGACACAACCTTTATAATGAAGCAGACTCTATGTTTCTTCTATAGATCGGCATATATATTTTGTTTATTTGTTTATGCAAAGTATGTTTTTTGTGCAGATTGGACTCATATGATATTTCCTCATGTTTTGGAGCATGATGTCCCTGTACAATTCAATAACTAAGATTGATGCTTATAGAAGAACGTTCATCAAGCAGGTGTAGGCTTTTTCCTACTTCATCACAAGAACAACAAGCGAAATTCCACTAGAGATAGCCTTACCAACAATGTTTGCCATCATGGGAAGGGTTGAGGCCAAAAACTCGGGAACTTCTTTCAAACACTATTTGTAATCCTATACAGCTAGCGTGTTGGTTTCAAACTGTATGGGGCTTTTCATTGGTGCACAGTTATCAATCATAAATCGGGAATAACAATCGTTTCAATTTTAATTTGGTACAGGTGTTCGGTGCAGTAGGTGGGAGTCATATACAAAATGCTCCTATATATATATTCCTATGAAAGTTTAAGTACATATATCCAAAAATTATTATAATTCAATTACGACAATGAACTTACACACAAACCGGCCTATTTTGTAGAGGCGGAGGGAATATCTTTTCGTGGTCACTATATGATAGCAACGAAGCATATCTATGTGGATCAAATGTAAGTTGTAGGGTTGGGCATATAGGATCGGAAACTGAAGATCTCTATTGGTAGTTGGGCTAAACTCCATCCGTGGCATACAACATATTTATTAAGGTATGTACGTACAAAGTTTTGGACTAGCCTGTGCATTATTTGGTAAATTTTCGAATGTTTTTTTATTTAAGAATTTGCGAAATGAATGATCCAGTACTTAGATAGCAAGAAGTTTCTGTATAGAGGTTTCAGTGGATGGTACAAAATAGAGAGACAAACATTGAAAAAGCCAACAAGCATGTTGTTAAAGTTAAGGATATTTTGACTTAGGTGCCAATAAAATGGTATGTCTTTGCGTTTGGTGACTAACTTTGTCCAACTTTGAGTTAGGTGCTCAGTGGGTCCCAGTCAATGTATTGACTGTGTTTGACCGTCGAATTCACGGTTAAAATTGTGAAATGACCAACGAAAATTAGACTTTCGTTTTATTTACTAACTTTACCCAATTGGTATGATTCGGTATGAAGCTGGCAGGATGAGCGAATTCTCCTTCTCAATTTCTTCTTTTCTTCTAAGATCATGAAAAAAGTACCAATTCTTCACCAAATTTGAACGGATCGGTGGGTTTTCAGCAACACATGTTTAGAAACCATCTTCATGGCGTCGTCTTCATCTCAACATCTTTCTGCTGATTTACACAGGAACAATATTCAAAGATCGTTAAACAGTGAAGAAACCATCTTGGGTTTAGTTGATTTCCTGATGCTACTGGAAAGGGGGGAAGTAGCGTTCAATCTGTAGCTATTATTCCATAGATCAACGGCAATAGTTTCCAGTCCTTGGCTGTTTTTCCGGCAGGAAACTCCTTCCAAATATGAATCCGACTCGAACCCATTTTTTCACAAATCCATGTCGCCATTTATGTGGTCCTATTAGGTTCTTAAATAACTGTCCTAACCTTTCGAAAAGACTGACAAAACTCAGAGCAAACCTGGTGGTTCATGACTTCTGGTTCAGGCATTTTCTCAAGCACTCAGTGTTCACTTCGCGGACTGATGAGAGATTTATAATGGTTGTATCCTGGAGATTGCACAAACTCCTTCCCTGCGTAATCGAATTCAACCCAACAATTCAAATCCATTTAGAACTCTAACATTGCAACAATCTGCATCATTCACTGTCAACCATTACCTAAATCAGTTCAATTGCAGTCCCATACTCTCCTGGTATTTTGAGTTCTAAACTCGACTAAATCTCCACAAACTTCTTACAGCTCTTGTTTATTTGTTCCTTGCTTGACCTGAACACAGTAATTCATCCACACATTTCACAGTAGCACAAGAGGTCTTCTTCCCTGTAATTCCTCGGTTAAACTGAATTCAAAACCAAACTCTAACTTGTATGTATCACCTCTGCATACTCTCTTAATCTTGCAGTGCTTCAACTTCCGAGCAGCTGAAAACTTTAGTGAAAGTGGGACGGCAATTAAGCATTAAGTATTTTTTTTTTAATTAAAATTAAAATTAAATTCTTGACGGTGAACTGGTCATCTGTTAAGTCAACCGTTTAACTGGGACCCACTTGACACCTAACTCAAAGTTGGTCAAAGTTAGACACCAAACACAAAGGCGTACCATTTTATGGGCACCTAAGTCAAAATATCCCTTTAAATTAGAAGGCTATTATTGCGGCGTCACATTCTAATAGAGGGGCTTCACTTAGATTTCTAGTGACCAAAAAATTGGTTATGGGGTATTCTTGATTCAATACAAAATGTCTAAATTAACTTTTAACTAAAATCAAAACCTAAAACCTAAAACTAAAATCAAAATCTAATTCTCATTCAAAAATCTCCTCCTCCTCCTCCTCCTCCTCCTCCTCTTCTTCTTCTTCTTCTTAACTTCCTCTCCTTCATCAACCATAAATCATTCCCTCCTTTTTTTTTCAATCAAAATCATTTCACCATCTTCGATCAATCGACGGTTCGAAAAACTTATAATCTTCGATTGAATTCTCTATTAAAGGTGCGGAAGAAGCATATTGATAGAAGTGATGGTAATCAACAAACCAATTGCATCTGAAATGGTTAGATTGATTGAAATCTTAGAAAAAAATTAGGTTTCGAACCGATTCACGGTTGGGTTTTCCTTAACAAAACCCAACTCAGAATCGCTTTTGCTGATTAGTTCGACCCAAAAAACCAAATTAAATGATTTACGGATTAGGTTCGGTCATAAAAAACCAAAAATAAGAATCGTTTTACGTTAGGTTCGACAAAAAAAAAAAAAAAGAATCGATTTACGATTGGGTTTCGACCAAAAAAACTCAACCGTAACTGATTTACAGTTGGGTTTCGACCAAAAAAAACCAGCCGTAACTGGTTTAAAATTGAGTTTTCTTAATTTTACCTAGTTACGGTTAGGAGTTCATCATCACCTAACCGTAAATTTGTCTTACGGTTGGCTACGAAGGAAAAACCCAACCATAAACCGCTCTGAAAAGCTAAAAAATTCATTTTATTTACTTACTTTTATCAATTTTGAGAAATAAAAAGAACATTGTTTGGGTGATTTAAAATCTAGGGTTTTACTTGGGAAAAAAATCTCCAAAGTTTCTCATTTTTTCAACTTTTTCTTCCCACTTAATATGATTTTTTATCACTAATTATATAAAAAATCTTATCAATCTAATTATTAGTTAATTATATTATTAGCCTAACCACATAAGAGTTGTTTAGTCATTATAAAATTATTTTGGATAAGGGGTTTTTGATATTACTTATGGGTGACCCGTTTTTATCCTATTAGGTGACGCCCTTCTAATAGAATGTGACGCCCTACTAATAGCCTTCTTATTATTAATTAAGATGCTTCGATTTTATTTTACACAAATGAAAGCGTCAAACAGGATACCAAATCAGTTGAAAATTGGAAAATACACAGCTCACCGAGTTATTGACTTTTGTTAGCTATTTTATCCGAGTAATAACTTTCTTGTTGGAAATGTATTTCATTTTCTTTCGAACCCTATTATTGGGACTTCACATTCCAATAGAGGGGCTTCACCTATTATCTTAATGTCTATTTAATTGGTTGGGGGTGCTTTAAAAATATTTAAAAGGTCTAAATTTCCCTTCCGTCTAAACCTAATCTATAAAAGAAAAAAAAACTAAAACTAAAATCAATTGTTTTTTCATCTCTTTTTTCTTAATCAATAGCGCTGATCGTGATCGACAACAACCCAAGGAAAAAATGATAAATTCAATCAAGAAAACCAAGATGTTCCAAATTCCTCAACCGATGATTTTGTGATGTTTGATTCGACATGAACCCGTCTATTTTTTCCCCATTTAGTATTTGAAGCAATTTGATTTATTGAAATAAGTAGAAAATTAAGTTTGTAGAACCGGTTAGGTTTGTACGATTTGATAACCATAATTTTATTCTCCGAAGCTGTTACGGTTAAAAAACTTGAATTCCTAACCGTAAAATAAAATGTATGTGTAATTACGGTTAGGTTTCTAACCGTAAATACTTTTACGGTTGAATTCGATTCCCAAAAATCTAACCGTAAAAACTCTAGAATACCAATATTTTTAGAGTTAAAAATCTAGTTACGTCTGGGTTTGATTTAAATATACCAACAATTTTAATCTAACCGTAAAAAATTATGATCTCCATTGCTCTTAAGTCAAAGAATACCAATATTTTTAGAGTTAAAAATAAACCCGTTACGTCTGGGTTTGATTTTTAAATATCACCAAAGACCATAAAACTATTTTAATATCAATACTTTCTTGGTTGTCCGTCTTCCATTTTTTCCATAAAATCCAAGAAATCAACGATTTCCCAAACTAAAAAATTATGATCATAGTATTTCCATTGCCTAAAGGATCTTAATTCCAAAAAGTTCGTGAACATGATTTGCTGATTCACAGCTGGATTCGATTATCCCCTCGTCGGAACACATTCGGCTTACCGTATATTCTTGTGTCTATCCTCCTCTTGATACGAATCTTTCACATCCTGTTCGGCTGACCGAATACAAAGTTAGTTAATAAGTAAGTTATTGTTTTAAGGATTAGTTAAACACCTTAGTATTGAATCATTAACTGACCGCATGAAGAAAAAAAGTCTAGGGATGTTTTATTGTTTGTTCAAAATTGTTACGCCCAACTAAAATTGCCTATATTTTAGCCCGTACATAGAATTTTAATATTATACAAATTCAAACGCGTCTGCTTTTCATGAATGTAAATGTTTATCCAAGAAATATATTAATCCATTATACATGCTTATCTTCTGGTGGGTGTTTATCCAAGAAATAACTAAAATCTTGTTTACGGGTGGAATTATTTAGTTACGGTTGGATATGAGAATCAAATTCTCAAACGTAACTTGTTTACGGTTAATTCCGAGAAATAAAAATCCAACCGCTGGTTTATGATTAGGTCGATCTTACGGTTGGCAACAAAGGGAGAACCTAACCATAAATCATTCCGAAAATCTAAAAAAATCCAATCTTTCTACACTTAATCCCATTTTTTTTATCACTAACTATATAAAAAACTTATTAAATTAATTTAGTAATTAGTTAATTAGATTATTAATACTAACTATATGGGGTATTTTAGCCATCATGAAAATATTTTAGATAAGTGGTTCTTGAATTTACTTATGGATGACCCATTTTTGTCCTATTAGATGACGCCCTTCTAATGGAATGTGACGCCCCAATAATAGCCTTCTTAAATTATTACTTGGAAGACATGCAGGTAGGTTAGTTTGGGAAATGTCATTTTGTTTTTAAGGTTCCAATTTATATGGTCAACTAACATTTTTTTTCGAATCGATGTACTGTAACAGCTCTATTGTCCATTGAAGGGGCCAACATGTATGCATCTGTCGGTAATTTTCATGGTTTCTTTTTAGTACTTACCACCAAAGCACTAAGATGCGGGTACAATGTCACTCTACCACTGGGTTGCACGGACGCGGACGAGTAGACGCGGACACGACACGACGCGGACGCGGATGCGGACACTACAAAATTCTCAAAAAACTAGGACGCAGACGCGTATATACATATTTTATTTATATATTATTTATATATATAATTATGTATTTATATAGCAAAGTCAAGTATTTTCATCCTAAAAATTAGAAAATAATGCTACATATGTATAAATTTCAAAAGAAAATGAAAGATCGTTTGTTTATACACGCCGAAGGTCAAGCAATCAATCACTATTAAACACATGGCACAATTAAATTGCATTCTTAGAACAACAAATGCCCAACCAAGGGTATATGTGATGTATTTCCAATTAAAAAATCCTAATAATTAAAGAGTTACATGATTGATCTAAATGTTTGTCTTTCTTCATTTAGTTAATAATAGTAAAAATAAAGGAAGAAGTTTAAATGAAAATGGAAAAAAAAATGCTTCAAACCCAAGTCATCGGTGCGTCCAAAAAGGACGTGTATTTGGTGCGTCGGATACGCGTCGTGTCAGCGTCAAATGCGCGTCCTGCATCCGACTCACGTCGGACGCGGACACGGCACCAAAATCGGTGCATCCGTGCATCCCAGCTCTACCATCTTTGCTAATACGTTGAAATCTACTTAGAAGGAAATTTAGGAAATGAAGAGCTTTGATGAAACATAGATCTAATTAATAATAATAGTAGCATTCGAGTTTCAGAGAATTTGAGAATTTTTAAAGTAGTCAATAAAATATTTAGCATCTTTAATGGCTACCGGTTTTTTTTCTTTTTTCTTTTTTGGTACAAAAAGTTTAATGAGTGTTGTAAGATTATCAGGTAAGATTTTCAAATGTATTCCCTCTCTCTTTTTTGAAAAGAGATACTTTCACTTTTTCATTTTAGCCAAATTGAAAAAGTGAAAGTATCTCTTCTCCAGAAAGCCAAATTGAAAAAGTGAAAATATCTCTTTTCCAGAAACAGATGGAGTATTAATTTGCAACTATTTAGTGATCATGAGGTAATTAGTTAGAACTGTTCTGGTCAACGGTAGAGACTTAAAGGATGAGTATCCAAGGGTTTTTAAGATCGAAAATGATTTACTGACCGAAGAATTTACACCGCATTCTCACCGTGTGAGAGGATGTGAGAGAATGGGCGGGACTCACTTTTGCCCCACCCCTATCCCAATGTATTGAACGCTGCCCCGGATCCGAGCGATCTCCCTCGGTGCATGCACGGTGTAAATTTTTCGGTGGGTCTAGCAAGACTCTTTTAAGATTAGTTTGACAAATGACCAGGCTTTAATTTATTAGTGAAAGGACATATGGTGATTGACTGTTTAGAGCCTCGCGCTCCCTATATCAGATTGAAAGTATCATTTTTACTGGAACTTGAGCGCCAGCTGTGCAATATACTCTTGCAAGATGGGGATATTATGGATCCGAAAATGCTATCCAAGCTACATAATTAGCTAAAGCTGGGTCAAACCATGGTACAATATTCAAGCTTCTGCTTGGATCCACGTCAGCCAAAAACATCGCCTGGGCGTAATGGGGATCCAAGATTCCCAGCTGATACGCTTTTTTAACCTGCGCTGCACGGGTTTTCAAACTGCGTTTCATTGGGTAAATCAAAAGCGCGGTTTCTAACCGCATATTGAACTTGTTGACTGGTCAATACGCGGGTTCAAAATGCGTGTCCTATAAAACCCTAAATCATCCAGAAGTCTATCATTCCTTTTGCTCTCTTCTTTCTTTTTCTCTCTTCTACTTAAAATACAATCCGTATAACATGATTTCCAATGGTTGATTAGAGCCAATTTTGTGTTTAAGTAGAAGCAATCTTACAAGGGTTTTGTTGTTGAAGACGTGGGGAAACTATTGGTGGTCTTTTTGTGCGATTTGTTCAACATTTCCACACAACGTAAGTAATAATTTTTTTTGATTGATTTATTTGATTTTTTGTTTTTAATTTAAGTTATGATGGTGTGATTTAGAAGCTATTGAAGGAATCATGTTGAATAGGTTGATCGAGCAGGAGGATAATTGTTGATTTAATTTCAAAAAATTGAAATATGAACTTAGGGTTTATGGTATTTGAGGTTAATTAAGTTGAAACAAAAATTCATGATTTATTCATAAATTGATTGATTGATTTAGTTGTGTTTATGCTTGGTAGAATGTATTGAAATTTGTAATTTGATAAGCATGTTAAAATTTTTGTTTTGAGCCTTGGCCATAGAGTTTGAGAATTAACTCATGTAGTGTTTTTAGTTGATGTTGAGATGATTATATGGGTGAAATTGATGTTGTTAATATGATTTTGTTAGAGGTTTTCATTAGAGCATTTTGCAATGAGTTTAAGTCATGAGCATTTTGCAATGAGCATTTTGCAAGGATTAAGTCATGTTTTCTTTTGCATTGATGTTTAAAAGATTAAAGGGGTGGAATTGATGTTGTTAGTATCATTTTTATGGAGATTATCATATGAGCATTGTGCATACCTCAATGTGAGGTGAATTTGATTGTGGGAATTCATAAATTGATTATGCATAGATTTATATGTGTGGATGATTGTTTGTTATTCACGTGTTGATTGTGCTTCCCTTTACTCTTTGATTTTTTAGATAATGGAGCATGTCGATTGGTCTAGGTATGAGAAGTTATCCCAACTATCTCGAGGTGTCGGACCACCACAACATAAATGTGAGAACTTAGGTGAGTAGAGAGACATAAATTTTAGGAGTAGTTGGAAAGGCGTAAATAAATTTTACCAAATAGTGGTTCAGAACAACGCCTGTGCAATTGTACATCTTCAAGTGTGTGGTTTTGGGTTCGTATTTGAATTTAATTTTAAGTACGAGGATAAGGGATTAACTGAAGATATATGTGAGAGGTGGTCGAAGAAGACTATACTTTTCACTTCTCTGAGTTTGAGATAGGTTTGACCCCTCTAGATTTCTTCCGGTTGACTGGTATTCCAATCGGAGGAAGTAATCCAATCCCTGAATTACCAAAGGAAACAATGACGCCGCAAGAACTAGAAGCTATGGATGATAGGTATTTTCGGGGTGTGTTAGATGTTATGGTCCAAACAAAAAATAGGGATCTGAAACCTGGAGATTATGATTCCTATGCATGCACTATGCGAATTTATCACTTGGATAATTACATAAGAAGTAGGGAAAATCTTGACAACGCGGACATTGACGATGAATTGACTAAAATATTCTTACTTTGGTGTATTAATTCTTTTTTGTTTGCAGAGTTGAGTCTTAGATTAGATAAACGATGGTGTGTAGTGTTGGATAATTTGGATGTTGTTGGGTCTTATGATTAGGGCACTCCAGCTTTGGGTGTTCTGTATAAACATCTGGATGACTGGAGTTCGTGCAAACAAAAGGATTTGGGTGGCATGTCGATGATCTTAGAATTCTGGTATTATTTTTATTTTCGTAATTTTCAACCATTTTTGAAGCAAAGCCTAAGAGAGAATGAACTTGATCCACACCCTGCTGTTCTTCTATTTGCTGGGTCGAACCTAAGGAATAGGGGACAAGTAGATCTTCACAAACACTATGTGTCCGATGCACGCGCTCAGATAGATATGAGGATGTGATATGCGGTTATTTGGGACCCCTGGTTCGGAAATAGTGCCCACCAACACACTGATGCATTCTAATCAGCATTGGAGATGTCAAGTAGGATATTTGTTTTCAAGTGAGTTAAGGACGGCACAAGATCTTCTGCTTATCTGGCCGAGAGGTGTATGATGCAGGTATTAGGTGCGATAGTTATCCAATGCAACCCTTCTAGGTTGGAGGACGTATCTGACAGTACAGTGCTTGATCCCGGAGACCACTACCTTCCTATCACGGCAGAAGTGTATTCCCATTTTTGTAAAAATCATAGCATGGGAGCTCTTAGGAAAAAAACAACTCACATACACACACATGATGATAGCAGAGTTGGACACGCAGGTATACCCCGTATTTTGATGCCACAATACCCACCTCCTACCATGGCATCCCAGACATACACATATGACCAAGCAGGACAGTCCATGACGCAACTCCCTAAGCTACAGTGGGATGTGCCTTTCTACAAAGATTCGTTAGAAGAGCTAGTTTCAGTGCCCAGGGCAGCAGAGAACCCATACAATTTTTCTGATATCAATGCCTCGGAGGTGACTCCTTTTATATCTCATTTTCATTTCATTTGGAGATTATTTATTATTAAATAAAAATCTTTAATATATATATTTAGGAAGAGTTACGCTAGTTTGTGGGGGTGGGGGGGGGGGGGGGAAGGTGGGGGGGGGGGGGGGGGGGCTTACTGGCTGATCCAATCTAGCAAACAGGTGGTATACGATGAGATTCATCGTCGAGCGTTGTATAACACCCGCACAACCATTCGTAGTTCCGAAACATATGACAACCTATTCAACTCAAGTCAGGAAGAACATACATTTCCCAGCACTTATAGCGCAGGAGTATTTTTGTCGGAGACCCAACCACGTCGCAAGCGTCCATCTGCAGAGCCCAACCCATCAATGGGGCATGTCTCGCCAATGCTTAGTGATTTACCAAACTCTATTGAGTTTTTAGGGCTGATCTTGGGTGGTAGTTGGCAAGGTAGTGTTCATGGAAGTGGTTAGAGAGGTGATGATGGTGTTGATACGGAAGTTGCTCTAGAAAGTCAGTTTTTTACCTCATACTAGTAAAATTGGTTAAAATTATGTAGTAGACGTTTGTTATTTGTTCTTGTATGATATTTTTAGATTCTCCTCAGATATGCTGGACATTGTATTATCCATATTATAGAAGACAGGTGGTATACGATGAGACTCATCGTCGAGCGTTGTATAACAACCCCACAACCATTCGTAGTTCCGGAACATATGACAGCCTATTCAACTCAAGTCAGGAAGAACATACATTTCCCAGCACTTATAGTGCAGGAGTATTTTTGCCGGAGACCCAACCACGTCGCAAGCGTCCATCTTCAGACCCATCTGCATCGAATGCTTACTATGTCCCTTACGGTGTTGAGAGTAACCTTCCTGTAGAGCCCAACCCGTCAATGGGGCATGTCTCGCCAATGCTTAGTGATTTACCAAACTCTCTTGAGTTTTTAGGGCTGAGCTTGGGTGGTAGTTGGCAAGGTAGTGTTCATGGAAGTGGTCAGAGAGGTGATGATGGTGTTGATACGGAAGTTGCTCTAGAAAGTCAGTTTTTTACCTCATACTAGTAAAATTGGTTAAAATTGTGTAGTAGACGTTTGTTATTTGTTCTTGTATGATATTTTTAGATTCTCCTCAGATATGATGGACATTGTATTATCCATATTATAGAAGACAGGTGGTATACGATGAGACTCATCGTCGAGCGTTGTATAACACCCCCACAACCATTCGTAGTTCCGGAACACATGACAACCTATTCAACTCAAGTCAGGAAGAACATACATTTCCCAGCACTTATAGCGCAGGAGTATTTTTTCCGGAGACCCAACCACGTCGCAAGCGTCCATCTGCAGACCCATCCGCATCGAATGCTTACTATGTCCCTTACGGTGTTGAGAGTAACCTTCCTGTAGAGCCCAACCCGTCAATGGGGCATGTCTCGCCAATGCTTAGTGATTTACCAAATTCTATTGAGTTTTTAGGGCTGATCTTGGGTGGTAGTTGGAAACGTAGTGTTCATGGAAGTGGTCAGAGAGGTGATGATGGTGCTGATACGGAAGTTGCTCTAGAAAGTCAGTTTTTTACCTCATACTAGTAAAATTGGTTAAAATTGTGTAGTAGACGTTTGCTATTTGTTCTTGTATGATATTTTTAGATTCTCCTCAGATATGCTGGACATTGTATTATCCATATTATATGTTCTTCATATTTCATGTTTATGTGCATTTTTTTTTTCTGGTGTCATTTACGAAACAATAGACCAATAGACCGTTTTCAATCCATTGCGATCCTGATAAATTTTATTTTAGATGAAAAATAGAGTCCTCTATTGTTAGATATATGCGATGACAGAGAGAGGCGACATACCCTAAATGGCACCACAATGATAGCCATGGAGATTATGCAATCATGTATCAGCAAATTTTGCAGGAGGGCATGATTTGCACCAACCCGAACCCGTCCAGGTTTTGAGCAGAAGAACCATTAACAGATGTCGAGTGGATGTAGATGCCAAGATGATGCAGGACTACTTTAACCCCGATTGCAGATACGAAATTAAGCATTTTAAGGGACGTCACGGTTTTCCCCGAGAACTTTTTCTTAAAATATTGCCTCTAATTTGCGCCCAAGATCCGAATTTTTTTACAACGAAGAGATGCTTGTAACATCTTGGGTCACTCTCCGCATATTAAAATTCTTGCCATCTTGAAACACCTGGAAAAGGGGGTAGCTGCAGATAGCCTCGACGATTGCACCCAGATGGATGAGGAAACCATATACATGTATGTTAAAAAGTTTATGGATGCACTTCCTTGGATTTTTAACGATCGTTAAATGAGGCAAACAACAACCGAAGATACTAGGAGACTATTGGCTCAGAATGAATCTCGTGGTTTTTCAGGCATGCTTGGGAGCCTCGATTGCACCCATTGGGAGTGGAGGTTATGTCCTACCGAAGAAACGGGCCAACACGTGTGACACATTAAGAAACCAAATCTTGTTTTTTATAGGAAGTTGCATCATACGATAGATGGTTCTGGCATTGTTATTTTAGCGAGGTCTGGGCCAAAAACAACTTCAAAGTGTTGGCGCAGTCGGGATTATTTGACAGAGACAATGACGCCTTAGCCCCTACTTGCAATTTTCGCATTAACGGTCACGAGTACGAGCATGTATACTATTTGGTGGACGGCATCTGCAATCAAATGTCGGGGGTGGTCCATAGATATAAGAGACACGATACTATGCTGGTGATCCATAAGAAATTTAATGAATACCACCATGCAAATAGGAAGGACGTGGAGCGTGCTTTTGGTGGTCTTAAGTCCAATGAGATATAATTAGGAATCCTTGTCGTTACTGGTCTCATCGTGACATTCAGAAAATTATGAGAGCATGTTTAATAATGCATAACATGTGTGTGGAACATGAGTATCGTGATATGGTATGGGCTAGATACGATGGAAGAGAAGAAACACCTCCAGTACAAGGTAACGTGAGAGAAGCGCGGAATTATTACAAAATCCATGCCCACTGGATATTTTTACAGGCAGATATAACCGAGCACATTTGTCAACGTCATTGTCCAGGATTGCGAGACGGTGAAGTCGGCCCCGTTGAGGTGCAGGATGGCCTCCCCACTTCCGATGAGGGTACTACCGATGTGGATGAGAACGCAAATGTTTACCCAACCAATGATGATAACTTTTATGAGAACTGAGAGTAGTATGCAGTTATCTTACTTTCGTAGGACTTTTTCCGCACTTGTTTCCTTTGGTATGACTTTTTCTGCACTTGTTTCTTATAACTTAATGTGTTTTTTTAATTTTAATTATTTTCTATGACATTTTTAGATTTTAGAATGAAATTTCACTTTCAATTTTCAACTAGTAAAATTCATTTTGGATTACATTTGTGTTTTTAGTATAATTGTTGGGCAGGCGTCCACATGTCTAAGGTTTCACTACAAACATCCCTTTATCATTCACCATATCCAATTGCGATGATAGAGCCTATGTATATCTACTAATCAACATGCACGTTAATAGTGAACGACCTAAACCTTTTGGAAAGAGAATTTTCACTATTTACAGATGACCCATTTTTAAACGTCCTTGGCTGTTCATACACGTCCCTTTTTCTTATGACCAACACTATAAAAACGTCGTTAAGGTTGCCTTTCAATATCACTCCCACAAAGTATGATAAAAAACTTTTCTGGAACCGTGTTTTGTAAAACTTTAAAGATCTTACCGGAAACGACAACGACAGAACTAAAGACACGCTAAAAAAATATTTGGTCTGATAACGACGGATGTTGATGCTTTTGTTGCATGTCTGCTTCATGTAAACATAATCCAACCTACTCTATCATACGATACTCGGGCTAGTAAACATATTCTTCAATAAATACCGAGTTTTAAGACTGTTATTATAAATATGAATGCCAAATAAATTTTTTTATATTTTATTTACTTTTACAGAAAACAAGAGCCATGATCGATTTTCGCGCGGATTCAAAAAGGCCTTTCATGTATGACGATCTGTACGAGCTCCTAAAGGATGTTGTGCTCGCATACAATGTGGAATGATAATATGCTTGTAATGGAATTCTAATAAAAAATATCGTTTTATTTCAAATGCAACTAGGTTTAAAGCGGTTTCATTCAAATTGGAAGTTTAAAGAAAATTAAGGGTACAACATACTAAGTAACTGCTATATTGGAAATTAATTCAAGAGGGGAAATTAAATACTACAATGAGGTACAATAAAACCAAATTACAAAATGCGGCACGATTAACTAAATACTTAAATTCATAACAACAGTTGAATGCAACCAAATGTTCGACATTAGGTATAACGACGACTTGACCCCTGTCGACGCATAATCTCATTTTTCAGATTCACTAAATAATCCCTTTGCATGTCGTTAATTATTTTTCCCAGATCCATTCTCATTATCACCATGTCAGTCACACGCTGGGTGTTCGCTGCAATCAACTCGTTGCTCGCCGCTAAATTTCTAATAGATGGACCACCGTCGTATGTTCCAAGAAAATTCATCATTTCCTGAGCTTCTTGTTGGTCCCATTCTAACCTTTGTCCATCCCTTTGTCGAAATTATTCTAATGTCTGGTTCACTCCCTCAGTGACTCTTCTCTCTTCTAGTCTAGTTCATTTTTCCTTGTCCCTACTCGGGCCACGTCTTTGACCTCGGTCTGGAAAAAATGCATTTCTTCTACCCTGGTCTAAGGATTCACCGGCGGTGGTTTGTGAATCATCAAACGTTTCATCATTATTCTCCATCTCGCTCATAGGTTGGATTTGTTGGGAGACTTGGGTTGAAGTTTGAGGAACTAAGATCGACGGATCATATTCCTTGGAAAGTGAAGCTTCAAAATTTCAAAAACATTCTCATGTCTCCAACGTTTGGGATTAACCGGATCTTCCTCGTACAGTACCTCTCCATCCCGGTACTGTAATAAATTTCACAAAAGGGTATTACTGGTGTGTCGGGCCAAAATATTATATATCACATAATTAATGTTATCAAACTTACCATCTTTTCCGGGTTGCTTCTACTTGGGTTAGCCCTGAAAAATTGTCTAACATGACCAACGTACCTTTTGACCTCTTTTTTCAAAGTGCCTACCCTTGTTTGGAGGGACTTCAAACTTCTGGTGTTTCCGCCCTCCCATCGTGCGTTGTATTCAGCTACAATATGAGACCAAAATTCTCTAGACTCTTGTTCCCTACCTGTCGCCGGGTCACTTGTTATCGCACACCAGGCTCCTATTATAGCTACATCTTCATTTCTAGTAAATTTTGCCATGTCTGATAAAGGAGCAGGAGTATTGGAGCGAGATATAAAAATGTGGAAGTATTGATGGGAACTTAACATGTTTTCGGTGTGCCTAAAACCAAACTTTATTTATAGCGTGTGTAAAATAAAAACGTTTTGATTGCTTAACTGTCTGTTGATAGCAACCATTGGATTGATTGTTCCGTTGGCGATCCAAAGGTTGTGAATACGCACGAGGTTAGAAATAGCGCGTCTCGATTTTTCTAACAGCGCGGGATGGGGTTTCAAACCGCGTTTGTTCTTGAACCGTAAGATGACCAACGATTGGCAGTATAGGACGGTGTGTATCACTGGATATTTTAAAAAATTTGCAGTGCACCCACAACGGTTGGGTTTCCTTTTTTTATATACTGCATATAAACCCAACTTTTGAAATCGAAATGCATACAAAATCGAAGCGGAACTAGGGCATCTTTTCAAACATTTCGTGGCCAATTATTTTTTTGGTACTCGCATATAAAATTGAATCTTGTTTTCGTGAGATTTTTATAATGTTATGTGTGGTTAACTATGTTATTTCCAAATTGGGAGCAGAGGTAATGATTATGATGTAATGTGTTTTCTTACTTATTGCAATGATGTAACTGACTACTTTTTGAAGGACAACTTTTATTTTAAACATCGTAGTTCGTTACAGAAACATAATTAGAAAAACATGATTAAAAACATAATTAAAGAACAAACTCGTGAGGGTTGATAACGGATTTACCCACAAAATCCACACTAACATAAATCATAGTTTCAGTCTTCGTCGAACATCTCAAGTTGAATGGTCTAGCAATTCATACTCTGGGATTTTGGATACCATGAAATTATAGCAGTCATCCTATGTGAATGCTTCACATTTATCCTCTAAATAACCCGCTTTAATGAGGTCATGCTACAATAACACAATGACATAAGCTTATTATTTTTATTTAAGAAAAGGAAATTTAACATTGGACAAAATAAATTATAAAATACTTACAAATTGTTCAGAGGACATGGTAATACGGGTGGCCTTGACGAGGCGTTGTTGAATCTCAATAAAATCACAAATGGCCTTTTGTATTATTTGGTACCTATCATGAATTTTTTGAAGAGTTCTTCTCTTAGGATTCCTATATTCTCGTCCATATTGGTTATATATCTTCGCCCAAAAGGTTTCGGGCTCTGGTATTACTAGAGAGAGATCTGCTACTCGAGATTCTTTGTACCATGTTTTGGTGATTTGCAAATCTTGAGTAGAATCAAATGATCCCATTGTTGTTTTAGTACAAAGAGTTATGAGAGGAGTTGAAATCCGTGACAAGTTTTGTAAGGTGTATCAAAATAGATGTTTGTTGTTTGGAGATAGATAAACCTCAATATTTATAGGATTCAAAATAATAATCGGCGTGAAAAGTGTTAAAACACATCCAATTCACTTGCAAGATAAATACTCTTTACACACCCCTAGACACTTTTGAACGACAACCCTTCCTAATGACAAATAACTTATCATGTTCATAAACGCCCTTCACTGTTTTAAACACCTCCTGGATGACAAGGAAAGACCAATCTCGTGCAAGAAGATATATTTGAACGACCCTTAGTTGTGTTAATTCAATATGTATATATGTTTTCAGAAACAAGTGCTTGAAACACAAGAAAACTCTGCAGATAATTGGATCACTCTAAATAATGCATCATAAATCATGACAATTCAGGGTGGAAATACATCTAGGGATAATAATACATACACTATAGTTCACCACCTACGAATATTAACAAACCACCCTTATTCAAATCAGCCAATATTTTTTCAAAAGTCGGTAACTGTTGACTAGTGACCCTTACTATTTAGTTACCGACCCTTACTATTTATCGAAAACCCCAACATTGCATTGATACAAAATCGCGTCCTCCCAGAATATCAAAAGTCTGAAAAAAACGCTAGTTGGGTGGTAAAACCAAACACATGGGGTTACATGATAAAATTTATTACAAAGGATATTGGTAGGATTAATTAGTTATTTGATGTAATCAGCTTATACCCTAAATAAAAGTCACTTAGCGATTCGGAAATTCCACAATCAATCAAAAACACCACCGACTATGAACAAACCACCGTTATTTAGGATTAACCCAACTTTTTTTCCAATAGTTATTTACCGTTCAATAGGTACCCTTACCATTTAGATAGCGACCCTTACTATTTATCGAAAACCCCACGTCTCGAGAATAGTCATTTTTTAGTGTGGGATTTGTATTCGGAAGTAGAATACAACTTAATACATTTATGATGGATGTGTCCAATTCATCTTATAAATACCCTCCATTGGAACCAGTATAAAAAATTGCCAATACAGATTCAAAATTTTCTTTGGGATATAACATTTATACTTTCAATATTATATTTTGTAGGTTAACCCTACTTATATCTACCAAGCAATGGAAACCCAGTACACGTCACAGGAAGATGAAGCTCTAACATGGGCTTACTGCAACGTATCTAATGATCTAGACGTATTAATAGAGGAGAAATCTATGGATTTTTGGATGTATGTTGCGCATGAGTTTACCGATGCCAATAAAAATTTATGTCTGTAATTAAAATGGATGCTTTTGCGAATTCATTTTTTCTTCAGAATTTTGTCCCGACTTGCGGTCTTTGTTTCCCTTAAAAATAGTATGTCTCAGGGGTCGACTTAAACTACCATATTCCCTTGAAAATTGTGTAAATAATGAAAATGTTGAGAGGTATGGGACTGATCAACTGATGAGTATGAAATAGACTGGTAAGGCACGCGGAACGAAAACTAACAAATGTATCTAATGGAGTTCAGATTTCTTCCTTCTCAAAGAGAGAGAAGGCGGAAAAATAAAATAAAAAGAGAAACCCTAACCTTATTGTTCTATATACCACCCTTAAATCTAATGGCGATTATTAGTTCACTACCCTTAAATCTAACGGCTATTACTACTCGGTACAGTCGGTGCGGGACTGGGATAGGACCGTGTACCCGTACCTCCTTAGCCTCGGTTCCTATTTTTTGGACCAGTACCTGTAACCCCTCCTCGGTTCGGTACAAAAACAGTTACGGTTCCACAGGTTCCGGGACGGTCCGGGTTTTCAGCTTGGTCCATGTGCACCCTTATATCATAGCTCCTCAAGTTGATTAAAGGAGAGAAAAAGTATAAAGAAGCTTTTTTGTAACAGATATAATTGTTATAAAACCCAATGTTACTGAGAAGCCTAACTTATTATAAACTGAATGCAAGTGTCGAAGAGATTGTTAGTGCTTTACGGGAAGTAATGAAGAGTTTGTTAGTTCATTGATTGTTAATTGAAGATGTTTTGGTATAGATCAGCTAATATTTTCGGTTGATTTCTATGTTTTGGAGATGGGTCGTCCGACTTGTCCATACCGCTGTTACTTGGAAAACCATCCATGAGCAATTTCTAGAACTAAAATAAATGTGCATAATGGGACGTTGACAGTGGAATGACGGAGAGACCATCAGTTTCACTATGTTTGAATCAATGAGATTGATTCTTTAACTCAACGGATGTTTGATTAGAGCTGTAATTGTAAGTGCATAATTCCGCCACTCGCCACGTATCCTCGGATGAACACGTGGAGAGCGCATGACGAGGGGAATCAAGAGACGATGCCACATAGATACAGCCAATAAACATGTACCAGCGGGGAGGGGCCCTCATCTAGCAGATCCAATGGCCATAAAGGACGGAGCACGGAAACAAAGCACCACCGCGTTGGACCATATACATCCCCGGATCTGCTTTATCCCATCTCAAGAAGAATCTTAGATCTACGGTCAGGGCCCAACTGACTGACACGAACAAGACAGGAGAAGGACACCATGGTCTGACGCGTGCAGAAGGCCCAAACACTTGGAGCAACACACGCGTCAGCCCACCAACAGAAGAAGCGAGCATATCTCTTAGGTAATAACGAAGAAACGAAGGGAGAGCCTCGTAATAACCGAAGACTCTGCGTGTTGGCACAAAACAAAAGAGGATAAGATTACAACAGTTCCGTCGGTGGACCCCACGTGGAATCCCTATAAATACCCCTCCTCACTAAGAGAGAGGAGAGGTCGAAAAAAGGAGAAGAGGAGTAGAGATAATTAGGAAGAGTAAGTAATACCCTAAATCTCGCTGCCTCAGTGAGAACCCCTAAAGTCATTTGATTAAGATTGTAATCAATCCATACTTAATGAAACCTTTCTTTTACCCCGTGGATGTAGGCCTTAGTGCTGAACCACGTAATTACTTGTCTCATTTATATTACACACTTTACATCACGTTCTTTATATTACGCACTTTACATTACGTTCTTTATATTACACACTTTATATTACGTTCTTTACATTACGCAACCTACGTTATACTCTTTACATTCCGAAATTTACGTTCGTTCTATGCACTCTGTGTTAAATGCTTGATAAGCCAAGGATGAGTCCGAGGACTCAGAGTCGATGAATCGACGTACGCACTAATTTTCTATGTACGTTATATCCAACCCTTGAACTTCGGTGTGGGAGAACTTTGTTTGTGGACACGTAGATACCTGCGTAATTTACGTGTTCACAATTTGGCGCTAGAAACAGGGAACTTTCCCGGTAAAAGATTTATCTTATCCTGTGATTTGAGCACTATGGTTTCTCTGAGCACCGCTCTCTGAAAATAGCGGTGCTTGGAGAATTTTTGGGTTTTTTACACCTTTTCGCTCAGTAGATCTACTTCTTCGGAGTTGTTTTCAAGTTTTCATCTTTAGAAAATCAAGTGTGTGGACATATCCACAGATTTTTCAGTAGATCTACATCTTCGGAATGATTTTCATGTTTTCATCTTTAGAAAATCAAGCGTGTGGACATATCCACAGATTTTTCAGTAGATCTACATCTTTGGAATGATATTCAATTTTTCATCTTTAGAAAATCAAGCGTGTGGACATATCCACGGATTTTTCAGTAGATCTACATCTTCGGAATGGTTTTCAAGTTTTCATCTTTAGAAAATCAAGCGTGTGGACATATCCACGGAATTTTCAGTAGGTCTACTTCTTCGAAATGATTTTCAAGTTTTCATCTTTAAAAAATCAAGCGCGTGGGCTTATCCACGGATTTTACGATAGATCTACATCCTCAAAAGCGTTTTAAAACAAATATATACCTAATGGTGATCTTATTTCACATCGCAAGATAACAGAATCCGATTTCCCATACTTTACTAACGGGTTCCCCTTTGGACAAATCTTTTCTTGTGTACATCATAATCATTTTCAGAAAAAAAAAATATAACAAAAATGGAGAAGAACAAAGATGCAGGAAAAGCGAAAGCCTCATCAAAGGAAACACCAAGGACAACTCCGGTAATGACTAGGAGAAAGTAAAGCGAAAGCCTCATCAAAGGAAACACCAAGGACAACTCCGGTAATGACTAGGAGCAAGTAGAAGGGCGAAAAGCTCAAACTTACAGACAAAACACAGAATGGAGCGGAGAGCTCGAGGCTTTTGGATGCAGCCACTATTCCAGCGAAAGCCCTAAAGTCCGCGGCCGCCAAAGCCGCAGCATCAAAGTCCGGGGCATCCAAAGGAGAAGCCTCCAAGGCAACCACTGCTACCTGACCACACGAACCGCGTGAAGGGATGGCAGAGTCAGGGTTGCAACAGTTGTTTGCGTGTCGTAACCACAACAAATTAATTAATATGTTACTAGCTAATTAACAAGTAATATAGGGTAGTCAAGATCGATCCCACGAGGAGCAAGAGATTATTAGTTGTAAAATTGTCACAAAAGGGGGGTATTGGTTGTAAAATTTATAAAGCAAAAGAAATAAACAAAGTAATTAAAAGTGTAAGTTGAGATCAATAAGAGAGAATAGATCAAGGAATCCTTCTTCGCAGCAAAAAAATGATTAAAGTTATGTTCTTTTCCACTTGTTATTAGTCATAGATTATCACCAACCGTAGGTATAGCAGCTAGATCAGTGCTAACCCCAAAATCCCTTGTATCACAGGATACAAAAGTTCTCGCCTACCGGATTCTATTCACCAACCACCTAGTAGTAGATCACCCAATATGTAATTTAGTTAAACGCATTAAGATTTATGAATTTATTAGGTTGATATTAGTAGTTAGACTCTTAGATCAAGGTCCACTTGCTAACGTTTCTTTCACACACAATTTCTCCACGGAATCCCTCCGCAAGGTCTTGTTTTTATACTTATGTAAATACTCAAGAAACGATTACTTATCCCCTAACTTTCACTAGCTTTAGATTAATTAACAAATCAATTTAGTTAGCCACCCAAACGACCTATCAATCAAGAATAAACACTCATATTAGTAAAAACAAACGATAATCATATGAAAAACTTCAAAGTAGAATTGAAACAAAACTCAAACCATATATTAAGAACTAGGAATTCATCCTCAATCAATAAAAAAATTAGCTACTCATAGTTTGGAGTTCACACAATAATAATAATTTAAGGAAGAAAGAAAGAAAACTTATTGAAAAGATGATGGTTGCTCCTTCCTCCAATCCTTGTGCACTTTTACTCCTTCTCCAAAGTAGATGTGTGTAAATTTTTTAGAGAACTCCTCTATTTATAGGCTTCAATACTCTCCATATCTTTGTAGGAAAAGAATCCACATTCCATAAGAACACCACTTTCCCAATTTGAGCCATATTCCAATTTCTAGTCCAATTCTCCAAAACTTCCAAGTTTTCATCCAATTCCCACTTCTAAGTCTTCACACACATGAGAGAAGTCCATACAAAATTCTGTGTTTTTCCTCGCCAGAAAGCTGTGTTTTTGGCCAGAAGTCGGCCGGAATTTGTAACCGTCGGCCACCTGAAAATTCTCTCAGTTGGAGGAATATTCCGTCAGTCCACCGTTAGGACTAACGGTCAAAGGTTAAACCGTCAGTCAAAAGTTAGTCAAAAGTTAAGGGAGGGGAGTCAGCTGGCGAGTTAGCTTTCTGATTCTGGGCTGAGTCATCTTAATCGTCTGAGTCACTGCGCTGGATCGGCTCATCGGAATCGCTCTGGATCGGTCATCGCCGGCACCGAGTTGACTCGCCGGAGGGATGATTTGGCCGAGTTTTGGCTAATTACAGGACATTTCCGACCGTTGTTTTCAGGCCATTCTTCTCTTCATTCCTAGCACATACATCTATTCGTTCAGGTATTCATTCTTGCAATACAGCTTTAAACAGCTGCACCCATCTTCCCCTGAACAACATCATACCCTCAAGAACACAGACGAATCCCATTAAAACCCTTGTTGTCTGCAGATTATCATCTTCTTCAAACCCATTTCACCGAGTCTCGACAACAGCAAGAATCCATCTCAATTTTCACCAATTTCATACTCAACTATTTGCAACAGATTCGTCGTAAAACTTCAATCTCTCTTCGATTCATCTCAGCACAATCATCATCCTCTAATTTCAGCTCAAACCCCTAACCCAATTTCTACTCCATTTGCTCAAATCATCACAAGAACTCCAAATCTTCAATTCATCGGCAATAATCTCGATTAGAAACACAGAACCCACCTTCTTTATCTCTGTAACGTTAGTACCATCTCCCACTTCTCGATCTTTATTTCTTGGACAGAGCAAATGCTTCTTTCTCGTTTTCTCGATCTGGTTCTCGGTTTTCTACAGATCAAGTCTTTTGAAACAAATTTCAAGTTCTCGGACAATGGCTGATGTGTAAGAACGAATGAACAGAAGATGGGAATATCGATTTTAGGGTTAATCATTGGGATGGATATTTGTGCCCAAGATAAAAACCACCCATTGATAATTACAGCCTCTAAATGATAAGGGGTACCCTATACGACAACCCCTTAACCTTAGCTGGTTTGTGTTTAGTATAACCCCAAGAAGAGTTTCCCCTTAACCATTACCGGTCTCTAGATAATGCTCTCCCTATGAAATGACAATTCTGCCCTTTTTGCTCAATTTTGGTGATTTCTCCTTCTTTTCGTCCGTGCGACTCCAGAGAACCTAATAACTCAAAAACACGCGTAAAATACATAAATTACTAGAAAAATAGCAAATAAAGAATAAAATCTTAGATAGTAAATTAGGTGTATTCTACACCTATCAAATTCCCCCACACTTAGACTTTGCTAGTCCTCGAGAAAATCAAACTAAAACTTACAACTTCAAAGGATTCTAGCGTCCCAAGCATCCAAAGAGATATGAGGACATAGAGTTTCTGCATGCTAGTAATAAGAAGTTAGAAATACTAAAGAACATATTCTCATTCTTAAATGTTGAGTGAGAAATAACCACACCATAATGAGAGAACACGTGTTTGAAAAACGATCAATAAGCATTTCGCCTCGACTTCTGCCTCCAAAAAGGGTTTTATGATAATTGCACTAAAAAGACGGCTTTTTTATGGGTCTCACATGTGTGCAGGTAGGAATGAAGAGACAATTCCTGCAACACGTTGAATGGTGGGAAGGATAACTTCCGAAATTTTGAAAAACCCACATCTTTTAACATTTTAAAAAACCATTTTTCTAACGATCTCTAAGAAAGGAAATCAACCACTTATACCGAGGATGAGATTACTTACTTACCTTCACATCCGATTTCCAATTATAATAACACAACTCTCACGGCATCCAATAGAAACGTCTTCCGCTCCTTGTCTTCATCTTCTTGGTATTCGGCTTCAACTATTGGTGATAAACTCTTTAGCTTCATAGATTCTAAACAATTTGTAACCTTTTCCTTGTCGCTTGAAACTTCCTTATAGATTTTCCTTCCCAACGGCTTATTCAAAACAAAACAATAATAGATATTTCTCTTGTCTTATATATATATTTATTTATTTATTTTTATTAAATAAGAGAAACACAATACAAATCAAAGTGAAAAATAAAATAAACCATGGCCGTGGAAAAGTACTTTACCGCTTGATTCTTCACAACTTGTATCGTCTTGAAATCATAAACTTCAATAATTCTCACCTTTTACTTTCTTCGCTCTTGTAAATTAGTCTTCATACTTGAATATAGAATTACCTCATTGCATTTTAAGTCTTCAACATGTATGTAAAATATGCTCATTGTATGTTGCTTTACTTGGATATAAAAATTTGCTCTTTTTCTTGTTCCATTGTTGCTTTCAAACCTTGAACCTTTTCAACTTCCCTTGTAGATTTTGATGTTGCTCCCTTGTTGATAAATGTGATGTTTCTATGGACCCGTTGTTGAGAGAATGGTGCTAACTGCAAATCGAACTACAAGAAGGAGGATTTCATCCATAGACGTCACCCTCATGATTGACAAAAATTAGCACTCAAGAGATCAAAATAGTGCTGAAAATTGGTGTGAAATTGGGTAGCTCACCATTCTACCCGGAATTAACGTACGGTGACACACACTCAAAATAAGCTCTTTAGTGAAGGAATAATTTTTGGTCGGTGCCTCACATGATATGAAAAATGGGTAGTCTCCACTAATGATTGATCAGCAACTCTAATAACGCACTTCTCCTTGCACCAAATTTGCATCACCGGCATGATTAAATCCATTACTTAACACTCTAACAAGCAAGAAATTGAACGTAGTTCCCTAACATTTCCAAGTTCAATTATGTCGGTCAGAATTGTCTATGTAAACATACCTAGAAGTATGCTAGTGATTCTAAAATCTCTAAAAGTTGAAAGTTTTATGCAAAAAATTCTCTCTTTTTTTGTTTTTTTTTTATGCAAAAATATATGCTTAGCCACTCCCCCACACTTAAACCTTACATTGTCCTCAATGTAATTAAATCGTCCAAGTAAAGTCAAGGTGGGAAATCCTAATATGATATGAAACAAGAAAAATAAACAAACAAAACAAAAAGCAAATAAAAACAAAAGGATAAGAGATACAAAACCGGTGGGTTGCCTCCCACTTAGCGCTTGTTTTAAAGTCGACGGCCCGACATAGCTCTTGCTTCACATTACTCCTCCAGAAGGAGAAAATCTTGAAATGAAAGTTCATCCACATTAACATAGGCGATGTTCTCATAGTATGGCTTTAATCTATGGCCGTTGACTTTGGAAACCGAGTTGTCTCTAAGACTAGTAATTTCAACTGCACCATAAGGAAAAACATTAGTAACAACATATGGTCCAATCCAACGGGACCTTAATTTTCCAGGAAATATTTAAAGGCGAGAATGAAATAAAAGGACTTTTTTCCCCACAACGAAGCTTTTACGAGAAATCATCTTGTCATGAAAAAGCTTGGTCTTTTCCTTGTAAATCCGGGCACTCTCGTAAGCATCATTACGTATCTCCTCTATCTCATTTAGTTGTAACTTTCTTTGTTTCCCCGCTTCATCATACTCCATGTTGCATTTCTTTATCGCCCAATAAGCCTTATGTTCAAGTTTAACCGGGAGATGACAACTTTGCCATAAACCAACCAATATGGAGACATACCAATCGGTGTCTTGAACGCCGTTCTATATTCCCAAAGTGCATCATTGAGATTAAATCTCCAATCTTTTCTTGTGGTATTCACCGTTTTCTCAAGAATGGACTTGATTTCATGGTTTGAAATTTCAGCTTGTCCACTAGTTTGTGGATGGTAAGGCGTACCAATCTTGTGTGTTATGTTGTACTTCTTGAGGAGAGCGTGAAAAGACTTCTTGAAATGCAAGCCTCCATCACTTATCACCACTCTTGGTGTGCCGTGCCTAGTGAATATGTTTTCTCTTACAAAATCACAAACAACTTGAGAATCATTAGTTTTGGTGGCTCTAGCCTCCACCCATTTAGAAACATAATCTACGGCAAGAAGTATATAAAAATTTCCATTCGAATTGACAAAATTTCCCATAAAATCAATTCCCCACATATCAAAAATCTCAACGGCGAGAATTGGTGTGAGTGGCATTTGATTTCGAGCACCTAGATTGCCCGTTCTTTGACATCTATCACGCGATTTACAAAAAATATATGAATCTTCAAACAAGGTGGGCCAATAAAATCCACTTTCAAGAACTTTGAGAGCGGTACGTTTAGAACCAAAATGGCCACCCCAAGAAAAAGTATGACAAAAGGAGAGAATAGATTGAAATTCGGAGTTAGGTACGCACCTTCGCATTATTTTATCAACGCCATATTTCCATAAGTATGGTTTATCCCACACATATTGCTTTCCTATCTTCTTAAGCTTCATCTTTTGGAAGTTAGACATTGTGCTAGGTACCTTCCTTATCACCAAATAATTCACTATATCCGCATACCAAGGTGTTGATTCTTCCAAGGAGAAAAGTTGTTCGCCCGGAAAGCGGTATTGTAATGGAAGTTCTTCTTGAGACATAACAAGTCTACTAAGATGATACGCAACGGTATTCTCCACACCTTTTTTATCTCGAATTTCTATGTCGAACTCTTGTAGTAATAGGATCCACCGGATTAGTCTTGGCTTAGCTTCTTTCTTATTTATTAAGTATCTAAGTGCCGCATGATCGGAATACACAATGACCTTTGTATCCACCAAGTATGATCAGAACTTTTCTAATGCAACCACAATAACCAATAACTCTTTTTCCGTGGTATAATAGTTGATTTGTGCATCATTAAGGGTCCTAGATGCATAATATATAACATGGGACAACTTGTCCACCCTTTTACCCAAAACGGCTCCAACCGCATAATCACTAGCATCACACATTAGTTCAAATGGAATATTCCAATCCGGTGACTTGATAATCGGCGTACTTGTTAACATTGCCTTCAATTTGTCAAAAGCATCCTTGCATTCCTTGTTGAAGTCAAAAGGTACCTCCTTTTGTAGTAACTTGCACATCAGCATGGAGATTTTGGATAAATCCTTGATAAACCGCCTATAGAAACCTGCATGACCAAGAAATGAACGAACTTCCCTCACCGAAGTGGGATATTGTAAGTTTCTTATTAAATCTATCTTTGACTTGTCCACTTCGAGCCCTTGAGAGGACACAATGTGACCAAGTACTATGCCATGGTTTACCATAAAATGACATTTCTCCCAATTAAGAACAAGGTTAGTGTCTATGCATCGTTTAAGAACTAGTTCAAGGTTATCTAAACAAATATCAAAATAATTGCCATAAACACTAAAGTCTTCCATAAATACCTCGATAATGCGCTCCACGTAATCCGAGAATATACTCATCATGCATCTTTGGAAAGTAGCCGGTGCATTGCAAAGACCAAATGGTATCCTCCTATACGCAAACGTTCCAAACAGACAAGTAAAAGTGGTCTTCTCTTGGTCCTCCGGTGCAATAACAAGTTGATTTTATCCCGAATAACCATCCAAGAAACAATAATAAGAATGCCCTGCTAACCACTCCAACATTTGATCAATGAAAGGTAAAGGAAAGTGATCCTTTCGTGTTGCGGAATTAAGCTTTCTATAATCAATGCACACTCTCCAACCGGTTTGAACTCTTGTAGGAACAAGTTCATCGTCTTGATTTCGAACAACCGTAACACCGGACTTCTTTGGCACCACTTGTACCAGACTAACCCACTTGCTATTGGAAATTGGGTAGATCACCCCCGCACTTAGCAATTTGAGTATCTCTTTCTTCACAAACTCCATCATGGGAGGATTAAGCCTACGTTGAGCATCACGTACCGGCTTAATGTTCTCTTCCATTAGAATCATATGCATGCATATGGATGGACTAATGCCTTTGATGTCCACAATTGTCCAACCAATAGCCGTTTTGTGCTCTTTAAAGACTCTAAGCAAACGGTCTTCTTGTACCGGTGTGAGGTTCTTTGAAATAATCACCGGAAGCTCATCTCCATCTCCCAAAAACGCATACTTCAAATGGTCCGGAAGTGGCTTCAACTCTAGTTTAGGCGCATTCACAATAGATGGTACAAGTAATTCATAATTCACGGGTAAAGAAATATAGGAAACATTACCCTTAACTTCTTGTAATGCCGTCAAAGCACCACACGTCTCCACCAATTCCGCGGAAATTTCAACATTAAAGTTAGGCAAGCCGTGGACGTCCAATTCAATGCTCTTTTGCAAAACCACACCAAGTTCGTCCTCTTGATTTAATTCTACCATTTGTTGCGCTAATGAACCAACCACATCAATGGAGTAAGCGGAATGCACATCACTTGGGTAGCGCATGGCTTCAAATATGTTGAAGTGTATTACTTCCTTGTCGAACTCCATAGTGAGTGTACCCTTATCAACATCAATCTTTGTCTTCACGGTCTTCATAAATGGCCTCCCAAGAAGTAGAGAAGTAGACGAACGATTCTCATTGTTGTCCATATCCACCACAAAGAAATCCACCGGAAAAATTAACTCATTCAATTGCACTAGAACGTCTTCTACAAGTCCCTTTGGATAAATGTTAGACTTGTTTGCCAATTGGATAATAACTCTTGTCTCTTTCAACGGTCCAAGATTCAAGGAGTCATAAATATCGGCCGACATCACACTAATGGAAGATCCCAAGTCAAGTAAAGCATGTTCAAACCTTTCCTTACCAATAGTAATTGGCACCGTGAAACCACCGGGATCCATGCACTTTGTAGGCATCTTCTTCAAAAGCATAGCCGACGCACTCTCGCTAACTTTAGTAATTTCATTATCAAGTAACCTATCATTCTTTGTGCATAATTCCTTCATGAACTTAGCATACATTGGCATTGTCCGAATGGACTCGATGAAGGGGATGTTGATTTCTATCTTCTTGAAGATATCCATGAGTGCCTTATCTTGAGCTTCCTTCTTGGACTTAGCAAAACGACTAGGAAAAGGAGGTGGAGTAGTAAAAGTAGGAACCGGTTCCTTGGATTGGGCGGTTGGTGTTGAAGTCTCCCTTGGTTCGGCATCCTCCTTCTCTTTGACTACTTCTTTACTAGCTTCTTCATGACGAGTTGGACTCTCCACTTGTCTTCCACTTCTTAAGGTAACCGCACTAACATTCTCTCTTGGATTCACAATTGGTTGTGAAGGAATCTTTGTGGATGCTTGAGCTTTCATTAAGTTCATATCGGTCGCAAATTTTCCCATTTTAGTTTGTAAATCCTTGATTTCTGAATCAGTCTTTTGTTGGGTTTGTTGAAACATAGAAGTGAGACCTTGCATGCTTTGCATTATCACATTCAACTTGTCATTATTCGAAGAATCTTGCTCCTTGACTTGTTGTGGTTGGAATTATTGTTGTTGAGGTTGGAAACGTGATTGTTGGAATCCACCTTGTTGCGCATATGGATTAGGAGCCGCCGCTTGCTTGTTTGCATAGATAAAGTTTGGATGATCCTTCCAACCGGGATTGTAAGTATTTGAGTATGGATCGTACCTTGGCCTTTGATTTGGATATAAAGCATTTACTTGTTCGGTTTCATCATCCGGAATAATTACCGCGGCCAATCGTTGCATTACCCTCTCTATGTTGTTTAACCGTTGATCGGATTGTGAAGACGAGTCATTAACTTCATGCACCAACTTAACCATTGAATCACCTCTTGCATAGAATTGTTGTGAGTTTTCCGCCATACTTTCAATCAACTCGGTAGATTCGGCCACCGTCTTGTTCACTAGTGCACCACCACCGGCGGCTTAAAGAAGATATCTATCACTTGTTTGGAGACCTTCATAAAAGTATTGGATTATCATTGCGTCACTAAATTTATGGTGTGGACAACTTGCCACTAATCTCTTGTACCTATCCCAACATTCATATAATGACTCTCCCATATGTTGCTTTATCCCACAAATTTCTTTGCGAATTTGAGTAGCCTTTGATGCGGGAAAATATCTCTCGAGGAAAAGTTTCTTCATCCTATTCCATGTTGTGATACTTCCGGAAGGCAAATAATATAACCATTCCTTATCATTGCCCGCCAAAGAGAACGAAAAATCTTTCAACATTGCTCCATCCGCATTAGTATTCAGTGGAAGCATGGCCGTGACTATGGTATTGAAGTCCATAAGATGTTTGTTTGGGTCTTCATTCACCATGCCATAGAACTTTGGTAATTCTCTAATCAACCCCGGCTTGATCTCGAAAGTTGAGTTAGTTTGGATACACCATTGTTGTGTATCGAGCTTGTGAGAAGCTAGGTCCTTGAGTGTACGATCACCCATTGCCTCTTCTTCTATGTCCGAATCTGCGAATTCAATTGATGTAGAACGAGGAAACGAAGTGTTAACCGCTCGAATGAAATCCTTTAGTTGAGTGCCGGATCGAAGACGTATTGGACTCGGTCTTCCGTTTTTAAGCATTCACCAAAGATATAGTACCTACAACAAGGTTCACAAAACTAAGTTAGATACGGTATAGAATCTAACATAGCAAGAATAAAGAAAAAATAAAAATAAAAATAACTAAAATCGCCCGTTGCTCGCCGGCAGCGGCGCCAAAATTTGTTTGCGTGTCGTAACCACAACAAATTAATTAATATGTTACTACCTAATTAACAAGTAATATAGGGTAGTCAAGATCGATCCCACGAGGAGCAAGAGATTATTAGTTGAAAATTGTCACAAAAGGGGGGTATTGGTTGTAAAATTTATAAATCAAAAGAAATAAACAAAGTAATTAAAAGTATAAATTGAAATCAATGAGAGATAATAGATCAAGGAATCCTTCTTCGCTGCAAAACAATGATTAAAGTTATGTTCTTTTCCACTTGTTATTAGTCATAGATTATCACCAACCGTAGGTATAGTATCTAGATCAGTGCTAACCCCAAAATCCCTTGTATCACCGGATACAGAAGTTCTCGCCTACCAGATTCTATTCACCAAACCACCTAGTAGTAGATCACCCAAGATGTAATTTAGTTAAACACATTAAGATTTATGAATTTATTAGGTTGATATTAGTAGTTAGACTCTTAGATCAAGGTCCACTTGCTAACGTTGCTTTCACACACAATTGCTCCAGGGAATCCCTCCGCAAGGTCTTGTGTTTTCTACTTATGTAAATAGTCAAGAAACAATTACTTATCCCCTAACTTTCACTAGCTTTATATTAATTAACAAATCAATTTAGTTGTCCACCCAAACGACCTATCAATCAAGCATAAACACTCATATTAGTAAAAACAAACGATAATCATATGAAAAAATTCAAAGTATAATTGAAACAAAACTCAAACCATATATTAAGAACTAGGAATTCATCCTCAATCAATAAGAAAATTAGCTACTCATAGTTTGGAGTTCACACAATAATAATAATTTAAGGAAGAAAGAAAACTTATTGAAAAGATGATGGTTGCTCCTTCCTCCAATCCTTGTGCACTTTTACTCCTTCTCCAAAGTAGATGTGTGTAAAAGTTGTAGAGAACTCCTCAATTTATAGGCTTCAATACTCTCCATATCTTTGTAGGAAGAGAATCCACATTCCATAAGAACACCACTTTCCCAATTTGAGCCATATTCCAATTTCTAGTCCAATTCTCCAAAACTTCCAAGTTTTCATCCAATTCCCACTTCTAAGTCTTCACACACATGAGAGAAGTCCATACAAAATTATGTATTTTTGCTCGCCGGAAAACTGTGTTTTTGGCTGGAAGTCGGCCAGAATTTGTAACCGTCGGCCACCTAAAAATTCTCTCCGTTGGTGGAATATTCCGTCAGTCCACCGTTAGGACTAACGGTCAAAGGTTAAACCGTCAGTCAAAAGTTAGTCAAAAGTCAAGGGAGGGGAGTCAGCTGGCGAGTTAGCTTTTCGATTAAGGGTGAGTCGTCTTAATCGTCTGAGTCACAGCGCTGGATCGGCTCATCGGAATCGCTCTGGATCGGTCATCGCCGACACCGAGTCGACTCGCCGGAAGGATGATTTGGCCGAGTTTCGGCTAATTACAGGACATTTCCGGCTGTTGTTTTCAGGCCATTCTTCTCTTCATTCCCTGCACAAATCCTAGCACATACATCTATTCGTTCAGGTATTCATTCTTGCAATACAGCTTTAAACAGCTGCACCCATCTTCCCCTGAACAACATCATACCCTCAAGAATACAGACGAATCCCATTAAAACCCTTGTTGTTTGCAGATCATCATCTTCTTCTAACCCATTTCACCGAGTCTCGACAACAGCAGGAATCCATCTCAATTTTCACCAATTTTATACTCAACCAGTTGCAACAAATTCGTCGTAAAACTTCAATCTCTCTTCGATTCATCACAGCACAATCATCATCCTCCAATTTCAGCTCAAACCCCTAACCCAATTTCTACTCCATTTGCTCAAATCATCACAAGAACTCCAAATCTTTAATTCATCGGCAATAATTTCGATCAGAAACACAGAAACCACCTTCTTTATCTTTGTAACGTTAGTACCATCTTCCACTTCTCGATCTTTATTTCTTGGACAGAGCAAATGCTTCTTTCTCGATTTCTCGATCTGGTTCTCGGTTTTCTACAGATCGAGTCTTTTGAAACAAATTTCAAGTTATCGGACAATGGCTGCTGTGTAAGAACGAATGAACAGAAGAGGGAAATATCGATTTTAGGGTTAATCATTGGGATGGATATTTGCGCCCAAGATAAAAACAACCCATTGATAATTACAGCCTTTAAATGATAAGGGGTACCCTATACGACAACCGCTTAACCTTAGCTGGTTTGTGTTTAGTATAACCCCAAGAAGAGTTGCCCCTTAACCATTACCGGGCTCCAGATAATGCTCTCCCTATGAAATGACAATTCTGCCCTTTTTGCTCAATTTTGGTGATTTCTCCTTCTTTTCGTCCGTGCGACTCCAGAGTACCTAATAACTAAAAAACAAGCGTAAAATACATAATTTACTAGAAAAATAGCAAAGAAAGCATAAACTCTTAGATAGTAAATTAGGTGTATTCTACACCTATCAACAGCCTTTCTATGGGATGCCTCGCACTGACAAACAAAACGCACCCCCACAGGTAAAAAAACTGCTTCTGATAGAAGGCGTACACGCACCATAGCCAACGTAGCAGCTGCATCTGCAAGCAGATTCCCCAGAAGCCCTGATTCAAATCATGGACGAAGATCAAATGATAGCCGCGGAAGAACAGATGCCGGAAGGAACCCCTAACCAAGGGTTGAGCCAATCTGCCCAGATGAGGGAAGAATTAGAAGAATTAAGGAAAGATCAAAAGACATACGTGGAGGCGGTAGCTCTGTTGGCACAAGAAAATCAGCAACTCAGAGCTACCCGAAGTGGGGAAACGGGAGTCCAGCTCGACGAAGCTAGCTCAATGGCACCGACACCAAATCAGGACCATAGGATGGTACTGGCCGACAACCCGGACCCTATGAAACCAAGAGATATGATAAGAAGACGAAGGTCTGACCCGGAGGACAAGACACACAATGCATACTACTTCAACAGCGGTCACCCACGCACGGAGCAACTCTCTGCCTCGGAAGAACATCATCGCGCAATGGAAGATCTCCGCGCCGAAATGATGGCGGAGATCAAACAATTGAAGGCTAGGCAAGGGGGGGGGGGGATACTGGAACAAATAATGAAGGAAGCAAGCACTACCCCCCTATCACCGCACCTATCCAAGGCTCTCATCCCCCAGAAGTTCCCCGTTCCGGCCTTCTAATTCTATGACGGATCTAGCGACCCCGTATCCCATCTTTGATATTATAATCGAATGATGGCACTATGGAATTACGATAAGGCCATATTATGCAGATACTTCCTTTCAAGTTTGAAGGGATCGGCGCTCTCATGGTTCGATAACTTGCCGCTAAATTCCATCAACTCATACGATCAACTTACTGAAAAGTTCTTAACAACTTACATGTACAACAAGGTGGTAAACACCGAAATGGATAAGCTCTTCTCACTAGCAGTCCAGTACAAAGAAACAATCAGAGAATACACAGACAGGTGGCACAAGATCTGCCAAGCCATCGGAAACGTAGATCCTTTGGTCAGCATCAACTGCTACAAATGGGGGCTCGACAGAATGAGCCCCCTATTTGTCGAGATCCACGGAATCGTACCTGCAACATAAGGAGATCTTCGAGTGATCATAGAAAAGCATGCCAGGTTAGAAGAAATAGAACAGGAGAACCCAAGAGCTCAGACCCAGCACCCACCGCGGACTAACTCTGCGGAACAATCTAGCAAACCTATGGGGGGTGACTTTGGTGAAAAACATAACGAAGACATAAGAGAACGCAGGGATGATCGACGAGGAGGCACTAGAAAATTCGAAGATCGAGTTTTCACGAAGATGAATGCAAGCTACTCGCGCATCCTGAAAGAAATCAAGGGCCGCGAGAAACTAGAATGGCCATGGTCTAAGAGGAATCAACCCTCTAGATCCGAGCATGCCAAAGAGTACTGTGAATATCATTTTTTCAATGGTCACTGGACAGAGAAATTCACGAATCTAAAAAAAATGATTCAAAAGCTAGTAGATGCGGGAGATCTCCAGCAATTTGTACACAAGACGAGCGAGGAAGATAAAGCCAAATGAAGCAAGCAAGTCCAACTACCTGAAGGAAATCATACCCTCAACACCATTTCCTGTTCTGATTCTGTGGGACCTTCCCTAACGGCTCAAATAGGTAAGAGGTTGAGGAAACAGTTTGAAGATTACTGTGAGCTTTATACAATCGACGGGAACGAAGTGGACGAACACGATCAATGGATGGAAGCGCCCCTGACTTTCGAAACGGATGATGTATGTGAAGATATGGAGGATCATAACTATCCACTGGTTCTCACACTACCAATTGCAGGATGCAACATTAAGAAAATCCTCATCGACGGGGGAAGCTCCGTAAACGTTCTATTTTATGATACATTCAAACGAATGGAACTCAATGATGAATAGATGCTATCTTCGTACTACACCATCTACGGATTCAATGGAGCAGCCACAAATACCTTAGGAGATATTATCTTGCGAGTTGACGCAGGACCAATGAAGATCGACACGCGATTCAGTGTGGTGGACGCACCCTCACCATAAAATGCTATAATCGGCCGAAGATGGGTGCATAAACTCAAATGGGTGGACGCTACTTACCACCAATACCTTAGGTTTCCAACACCCCAGGGGGTAATGGAGATAAAAGGTGACCAAGCCTTGGCACGAGAGTGTCAAAATCTACAAAATAATCTCAACAACGAACAAGATGAGCAGAGAAAGAACCGAAGATCACGAAACATGGAAAACAAAAAGTAAAAAGCAATCAATGCTTACCTAGAAGAAATCTCCGGAAAAATCATTCCAAAGGACCACGCGACGGGGAACACGGAGGCAGGTACCTCAGCCACAAAGGAAAGCGAGGAATCCATCAAATAGCAATCAAAGAAGATTCCTCTCATAGGGGAATCAAAGCCCACGTTTACGCCTGTAGAAGCGGTGAAAGAGGTAAACGTGGGAACAGAAGAAGAACCAAGAATTATTAAGATCGGAACGCTGATGGATAAAGAGCGCGAGGCATCCTTAATAAAGCGCTCGCGGAGCATGCAGATATCTTCGCATGGAAACTAGGAGACATGCCAGGCATCGACCCTAAGATAATTCAGCACGAGCTTCGCATAAAACAAGGCACACCACCTTTCAGACAGAAGGTGCGCAAAGTTTCCTCAGAGTACCACAAAGACGTTGAGACGGAGCTTTGTAAGTTGCTAGAAGCCGGATTTATCAAGGAAGTCAAATACCCAACATGGTCATCATACCTAAAAAGAATGGCGGAGTGAGGATATGCATCGATTTCAGCAACCTCAACAAATCTTTCCCCAAGGACAGTTACTCTTTGCCAAGAATTGACCAACTGGTCGAAGCGGTCGAAGGGTACGAAGAGATGTCCTTTATGGACGGATACTCCGGGTACAACCAAGTGTTCTTATCAGAAGAAGACCAACATCACACAGCGTTATAAACACCGCATGGAATCTACTGTAATGTAAGGATGCCGTTCGGACTTCGAAACTCAGGAGCAACGTACCAAAGGATGGTTGACGCCATTTTTAAGCCATGGATCGGAAATACCTTGGAAGTCTACGTGGACGATATGCTGGTCAATAGTAAGCTACAAAAGTATCATCAACAAGATCTAAAAGATATATTTCAGGCAATAGGGAAACATAACATGAAGGTAAACCCGGAAAAATGCACATTCGGTGTTACTTCGGGGAAATTCCTCCGGTATCTAGTAACAAAACGAGGCATCGAAGTAGACCCTGCCAAAATTCAGGCTATAGTAGAAATGCCCTCTCCAAGGAACCTGAAAGAAGTCCAGAGGCTCAATGGTTCCCTAGCAGCGCTAGGGAGGTTCATATCCAGGTCTTCAGACAAATGCAAGCTCTTTTTCAACATCCTTAAAAAAGGGACCAAAATTGAATGGACGGCAGAATGCGAGGAAGCATTCAAAGAAATCAAATACTACCTTGTTGGGATACCCATCTTACAAAAACCAGACCCCGAGGAGGTTCTGGCCCTATACATATCAGCAACAGAGAATGCAGTCAGCGCGGTGTTGGTAAAAACCAACACGAAGATAGAGCGGCCCATCTACTACGTCAACAAAACTCTCAACACGGCGGAAAGAAACTACACAAATATCGAGAAACTCATCTTGGCATTAGTATGGGCTACCCAAAAGCTAAGGACCTACTTCCTAACACACTACATCCGCGTTCCCTGCAAAGCCCCGCAAGAAGATGTCCTCAAAAGTGCGGGAAAAACATGGAGAATCGCAAAATGGAATACTCATCTAGACCAGTACAACATCATACACGAACTCCAACATTCCCAGAAGTTCCAAGTTTTAGCAGACTTCCTTGCGGACCTACCACTGGATAACGATGAAGAAATCCGCATTGAAGGGCTCAATACAGCGGGATTACCAAAGGGAAGCAGAAGAAAAGATCCCGTCGATGTCCTCGATCCGGAAAACCCAATACAGTGGGAAATCTTTGTCGATGGCTCGAGGAACAAAGAAGGAGCGGGCATAGGCATCGTAATCACTACCCCCACGGGAGACCGAATCATCCATGCATTCAGACTAGAGTTCAAAGAACACACCAATAACATCGTCGAATACGAAGCCGTTGTACATGCTATGCGTTTGATAATAGAAATGGGGATAACAAATGTACGCTTGACCAGTGACTTGCAACTGGTCATCTGGCAAATAGAGCTGGAGTATAATGTGTATGACGAGACCTTGTCGACATACATGACGTTAGTCCAGACACTAGCACATCAAATACCAAACATCATATTCCGGCACTTAAGAAGAAAGGATCTCAGGCACGCGGATGCTTTGGAATACATCTCATCTATGTTAAAAAACAAATATATAGAAGTAATCAAAATCACTAGAGTTTACGAGCCATCAATCCCTCCTCGAGGACTCTACGCTGCAAGCAGGAAGCATAGCACGGAGGAAGACATGACAGACGATGATGTGGGAGAAAACATCACGGAAGATTTCCAAGAAGATGACATCATGACAAGAGTAGATGAAGACGAGGACTTCAGCGGAGAAGAAGACTGGAGATGGGGTATCCACCAATTTCTAGAAAGAGGAACATTACCCGGAGACCTAAAGCAGGCCAGGAAGATTCAATCAAAAGCAGGAAGGTACGATTTAAGGGGAGAGATTCTATACAAAAAATCTTTCCTCGGGCCTTTGTTACGATGCTTGTCCAGATCAGAAGGCCACCTAGTACTAAAAGATATCCATCGAGGAGACGTGGGGAATCACAGTGGGATGAGATCCAGAGCCGACAAGGCAAAAACACAAGGGTATTATTGGCCAACAATGATACGAGACGCTGCAAGGATGTCAAAAAGGTGCGAAGAATGTCAGCGGTTCGGGAGAAGAATCCACGCACCAGCAACAATGCTAAACTCAGTAGATAGTCCTTGGATATTTTCAAAATGGGGCATAGACATCGTAGGACCCCTGACCGAAGGGTTAGGAAAAATAAGTTTTTGATAGTGGCCATAGACTATTTCAGCAAATGGGTAGAAGCCAAAGCTTTGGCCAGAATCCGCGACTCAGATGTCTTCACATTTATCTTTCAGAACATAATCTGCCGGTTTGGAATCCCGACGGAAATTGTCTCTGACAATGGAAACCAATTACAAGGTAAAAACATCGATCTACTATTTGATACTTTCAAAATCCGAACAAATAAATCGACACCAATATACCCTCAAAGCAATGGCCAAGCAGAGGCTACAAACAAGACCATCGCTCTTATTCTCAAAAAACTATTAGACGAGCACAAAGGACGATGGTGTGAGAAACTACACAATGTCTTATGGGCATATAGAACAACTCGAAGATAATCTACAAGGGAATCCCCTTTCTTGCTGACCTACGGAGCATAAGCCATCATCCCCACGGAAATCATCATGCCGACCACAAAGATAGAAGCGTGGGAAAATAACCTCACAACAGACATGATGCTGGAAAGACTCGACGATATCGAACAAAAAAGAGAAGCAGCGCTACAAAAGATGGATAATTACCAAAGAATATTAGCAAGGGAATACAACAAAAAGGTTAAACTTAGGAATTTCGTGGAAGGACAATATGTGCTGAGAACCATACTCCAATACCAAAGAGAAAAGAAGTGGGGAAAGCTGGCACCAACATGGGGAGGACCTTATGTCATACAAGATGTAGCAGGAAACGGATCCTATTACATGCGCAACCTAAAAGGGGAAGTCCTCCGCCATTCATGGAACGCCAAGTATCTCAAGCCGTACCATCCTTGAATCACAACGCAGCATTGCAACTGCGTAAAGAATACCAGAAGAAGAAGACGATGCTTTTCGATATGTTTCTATCTCTGGACGAGAAATAGCATGCCTCAATAAATCAATAAAATAAACTTTCTTGCATATCTATGAAAAGAAAATACAAGAGTAAGACATCCAGCAGAAGGAAATCTCCAACTATTCTAAGTCAGCGGGTAAACGGAATGAGGGACATGTACATAGTGACACCCCATATCCTAGAACGCTGCATCGACCCCCACCGTCTGGGAATCCTATGATCAAGGATTATCCATCGGGGTGACAGGTCTCAAGATATTCACGAAGGTACACACCTTCGGCATCACACTCAAAAATTAGGTCAACGGGTCGACGAAATGAGGGACATGTACATAGTGACACCCCATATCCTAGAACGTTGCACCACCACCACTGTCTAGGAATCCACTGGCCAAGGATTATCCAGCGGGGTATCCGGTCTCAAGATGTTCACGAAGATACATACCTTCGGCATCATACTCAAAAATAATGTCAGCGGGTCGACGGAATGAGGGACGTGTACATGGTAACACCCCATATCCTAGAACGCTGCACCGACCCGCACCAGCTAAGAATGCTCTTGCTAAGGGTTAACCAGCAGGGTAACAGATGTCAAGATAATTAACAAAACTAACCAACAAACGATGATCCATTCCAGAAAAGTTGATTACAAGCTCGACAAGATAAGCAAAAGAAAAAACAAATTAAGCAAAAGAAGTTAGACAAACGCAGCAAGAACTCTATAATCAACAAGGATCAACTTTCTACAACTAAACAGAAGAATCTACTTGGACGATTCCGTGCCACCAGTAGGGCTCTCCCTATGCAGTGAAGGAACGCTCCCACCTGAAGAAGGACCCGAAGAGCCAGACAGGACCGAAGGTTTAGGACGACGAGGATAGTGCTTTTCAAGACCATGCTCGGTCAAGAGGTCATGATCTATCTTGGCAAGCACATTGTTCGTCTCTTCGGTTAGCTGACAGCGAGCTTTGTACATAATAGCGGTATTACACATATCATCCTGAGACAACAGGGTAGACAGACGGTTCACTTCCAAAGAGGCCAACTGAGCTGCTTGTTCATTAGTCGTAGCCAAGCCTTTGAAATACGATGCCTGACCCTCCTGTTGCACCAAGGAAGTCTGAGACTGCTTTATCTCATATTGAGCCTTGTTAAGTTTTTCATTTGCAGCGATAAGCTGTCCCTGGAGCTCTGAAAAATAAAAACGAAGGGTTAGATCCGCGAAGCACAAAAATCACACCCGGAAAAGCAAATATATACCTTCGACTCTAGCAGAAGCTATTTAGAACTCGTTAACAACCGCATCCCGATCACCGTCAAGAAATTCATATTCGTCGGATATTTTATTATAATCCTTTTGAAGAAGGGAAAGAGCAAATTGACTAGCGTTTAACTCTACCTGCTTCATTGAATCCAAATGACGAAGATGATTGACTTCATTATTTAGCTTCTCCATTCCTTTATTAAGTCGGTACATATTAACTTCAAGGTTTCTCTCAGACTCGGCTTGACGATCTACGTCTGCCCGAGACGCGGCTAAGGATTTTCCAAGGGCAGAGGCCTCGACACGAGCATCATATCTTTATTTAACAAGATGTTGAGTATACTCCCGTACATCGGAATCTTGGGAGGAACGAGCCTGACGTAGATCTTCTTCCAGGAGATTCATCTTAGCCAACAAAGATGAAGAAATCCCGCGGGCTTCGCGAAGATTATCCCGCGTACATATTAAAGTACCATCAAAGAGACGACGATCCGCATTATACTTATTTTGCATATAAACTATCTGGGTATGCCTCAGACACCATGCCTCGGCCTTGGCATCCCACCTCTCGGCCTCACGCTTAAGTTGTTCTACTAGTTCGGCAATACGGGTCTTCTGCCGCTCTCTCTCATTTCGAAGCCATATCAGCTCAGGGACTCCAGACGGAACAAGAATTCCTAAAAAGAAAACAACGATAAACATGAACAAGGAACAAACCTGTAAAAGAAGAAGCATTTTTTCGAACGGCCTCTAACTCGCTACGCTCCATAGCAAGCTCCAAACAAAGCTTCTCTTCTTCGGTGCCCAGATGCTCCTTCCCCTTAAGACGATCCTTCAACTCACTTATATCCTTATCTCTGGAAGAGATAACAGCCTCCGCCATAGCCAGCTCCTCCTCTCTATGACGAAGCTTACCCTCTAACTTAAGAGACTTGCCCTTAAAAAACTAGTACAAATTATGATTGCAGTATTCACTCCGCATCACCTACGAAGAGCATCAGGTCAAAATGCCGCGGAGTGTCCACGGAGTACAAAACAGTAAAACACGACGTACCTCTAACATCCGCTGGTGGGGGTAACTATACTGATAACCATCAGCTATGGCCATCATATCAACAACGGTGGCTGGAGGTTCAACCACTAAGGTATCCTCCAATGACCTCAGATTCCTGTCCCACACCTCCGCGACTCGATCTTCAGAGGATAACTGCATCATCTTTCGGGTATAGGTGTCAAAATATTTCTCCCCAGGAACCGCGTGGGCAGGGTTCGGAACAAACATCAAATTTTTCTTCTTTATCCAAGCAAGGACATCATCATCACCTTCCAGCATCAAAGACGGAGAAAGGGACCGAGTTGAAGGTTCTGTGGCAAAGGGAACCTTCTCAGAGGTATCAACATGCGCGGAAGTCTGCACCGCAGATTTCCCTTTACCAGATGTAACCAGTACGTCCCAATCATCATTTGGGGAAAGCAGAGAGAACCCATCAACAAGACCCATTGTAGAATTCACATCAAAGGACGGCCCCGCAGATTGGACTCGGCCAAAAGAAAATTCTGGACCAACAAGGTCCCCACCAATACTACCAGCAGCGGGAGTTCCCTCGGCATCATCACTAACAGGGGTATCTGGCGTACAACCACCAGCCGTGGTAACATCCGCAGTCTTCCCAACAAAAGGGGTACCCTCTGCACTACCAACACCAGAATCCTCACGAAGAGGAGGAGAAGTTTCAGTACTTTCCTCTCCATCGGACATATCTTCATCTTCCTCCAAAATCATCATTAGCAGGACTAGTAACCTCCTCTTGGACCTCTGCATCATCAACAACAATGGTAGAAGAGCGCTTGGGACCAATCCGCCTTTTCTTTGTACCCTACAGAGAAATAAAAGAATCAGATCGACATTCTTTCCTTTACTCAAAGATTTCATTTGAATAAAGAAAAAAGGGGCAACTAAAGGAGTAAAAGATCCGCACCTTCACAGCCGCAGTACTCTTCGAGGAAGGGGAAGCACCCGAAATCTCGTCATCAACATCAACAACATCGAAGTCATATGGAAAATTCATACCTTCGAAGTTCAATTGCCAAGGGCAGTAATTTCCATAACGAAGAGGGGGAACCGCACGAGGAACGCTACCAACAGTAGGATGCCACCCGTCGGGACCTGGAATCCAACCCCAAGCCCACGGACAAACAACCTCGATAACGGTGACATGCCACTCATAGTCATAATCGCGCTTTATCCTCTCACAAGAAGGAAAAAGTTTCTTATTAGCATACCCTTCAGTACCAGGAACATACTTCAACTTAGCATCACTAACCTCACTTAAAAGACGAATCTCACCATGGGAGGAAGAAATATTACGAAGGCTCACACTCCACGACTTACGGTTCCTTCTGTTGACATAATACCCAAAAGAATTGTTGAAATTATGAGGGGTATACCATTCCCTCTCAGCAGGATCAAGGGTATAACAAGTCATCATAGTCTCTCCCTTGCTAAGAAGATAGCAGTCCTTCAGGGCGCGGAGATAATTCCCAGTCAACTGGGATACATAATGACTATGGGTATTTGTCGAAGAACCCTCGTGATCAGCCAACACGTCGTAGTAAAAACAATCACCTGACTTGTACAAAGGCAGCATAAGACCCTCTTCGAAGGCCCCCACAATAGTCAACAAATGAAACTCGTCGAACTAGTATATCGATATGAGATCATAAGTAATGTCATCATCAGGGGCATAGAAGCAGACATCAAAAGCTTGGATCTCATGCTTCTCCTTAAACAATTCCAGATCAACGTGTTTAAAGTTAACTCTTTTCTTCCCAACCGGGACGCTTCGAATAACCAGCGCATTATCCTCCTCATTGAGAGGGTCTTGCGTGGTGTATTTTGAAGGGATCGTTTCCAGGACCTTCCTTTTCGAAGGCACACTCTTCGGCGGTTCAACCTTCAAAGCACCAGCCTTAACAGATTTTCCTCTCGAGGGAACCTCTGGAGGAGAAAGAATAGGATTCTCATGTAATACCGGCGGAACCAAAGAACGAAGGGGACGAGAATTCAAAGATCCATCACGAGGAACACCGTGCGTATTTCTAGACTCATCACGCGGACGAGAAGAAGAGCGGGTAGCAGTATATCTATAACTAGGGGGATCCCTCGGAGTATCTCCCTTCCTCGAAGAATGCATGTGACCAGATGAGGACGAAGCCCTCTGAGAATGAGGATCCACATGCGAAGACCTAGAGCCTCCAGGTGGAGATATATCCGGGTCTCTGCGCGGAGAAGATCTGGGAGGACTAGGCGGCGAAGTTTGGTAATGATCCCGCGGATGCTCAGCCATATCTACGGATACACAAACAAATAATAGATTCCATAGAACCACAAATGAAGATCAATAAGTTAAAAATTTTGTTTCCAATATGAAAACCCTAGCTAAACTCATTAAACAGGAGGGCGCTCTCCAACCAGAAACTCGTAACCCTTGCAAATGAAGAAATGGGAAAGTATATATACTTTGTATATGTGTTCTCCATCGCAAGGATAACGAGACAGCAATAGATGATGATCAACAGGCAAAAAATGGTACCAAAGATTAAACTCTTACCTAAGATAGATGCTTTAAACAACGAAAGGGCGAGCAACAGCGAAGAAAGAGCACAGGAGATCAAGGATGGGTCGTATTCAAGACTGAGAAGTAGCAGCAGCAGTTAATGGCGTCCAAACGAAATGGAAGAATTTTTAGGAGGAAAGAAGGAATCAACAGAGAATGAAATTTATTTCACATTCTCTTCCTCCTTAAATACCCAAGAAATCTGAAACTGTCCCTTCTCCCAAGGGGGAGTTATTGCTTAGTGGGAAACGCGCCATAAAATCAAAGGTAAGTTATTGGGCGAGTGGGGAATATGTGACGGTTTTCCTCTCACTTCAAACTGACGACTTAAGTCAGAAGAAAATGGGCAAATTGTAAGTACATAATTCCGCCACTCGCCACGTATCCTCGGATGAACACGTGGAGAGCGCATGACGAGGGGTATCAAGAGACGATGCCACATAGATACAGCCAAGAAACGTGTACCAGCAGGGGGGCCCCTCATTTAGCAGATCCAATGGCCATAAAGGACGGAGCACGGAAACAAATCACCACCACGTTGGACCATATACATCCCCGGATCTGCTTTATCCCATCTCAAGAAGAATCTTAGATCTACGGTCAGGGCCCAACTGACTGACACGGACAAGACAGGGGAAGGACACCATGGTCTGACGCGTGCAGAAGGCCCAACCACCCGCATTAAACACTTGGACCAATACACGCGTAAGCCCACCAACAGAAGAAGCGACCATATATCTTTGGTAATAACGAATAAACGAAGGGAGAGCCTCGTAATAACCGAAGACTCTGCGTGTTGGCACAAAACACAAGAGGATAAGATTACAACGGTTCCGTCGGTGTACCCCACGTGGAATCCCTATAAATACCCCTCCTCACTAAGAGAGAGGAGAGGTCGAAAAAAGGAGAAGAGGAGGAGAGAGAATTAGGAAGAGTAAGTAATACCCTAAATCCCGCTTCCTCAGTGAGAACCCCTAAAGTCATTTGACTAAGCTTGTAATCAATCCATACTTAATGAAACCTTTCTTTTACCCCGTGGATGTAGGCCTTAGTGCTGAACCACGTAATTACTTGTCTCCTTTATATTACGCACTTTACATCACGTTCTTTATATTACGCACTTTACATTACGTTCTTTATATTACGCACTTTATATTACGTTCTTTACATTACGCAACCTACGTTATACTCTTTACATTCCGCACTTTACGTTCGTTCTATGCACTCTGTGTTAAATGGTCGATAAGACAAGGACGAGTCCGAGGACTCAGAGTCGATGAATCGACGTACGCACTATTTTGCTATGTACGTTATATCCAACCCTTGAACTTCGGTGTGGGCGAACTTTGTTTGTGGACACGTAGATACCTGCGTAATTTACGTGTTCACAGTAATGATAATCCATTACAGACAGTTAGAAGCAAGATTTTGTGTTCTTTGTGAACACGATAATTGTTGTAGGATGAAACTTCCATTAGTCATTTACTGCCATTGTCTGCTTAACCAATATATTTTAATTATTTTGGGGAAAAATACCTTTCTAAATTGATGGGGTTGGATAATTTTAACGGTCACTTTTTGTGACCTGTACTAGGATTTTGCAGCTATCGTGTACATTTTTACTGAAGGAGGGTAATGTTGAGCTCCAAGAGGAGGAGATGCTGAAGTGTCAGATTTGCAACCTGGTCAGCGTACCTACTAGCAGGAACATAATTCATTTATTGATTGCGGCACCCATGCAGAACCTTGTTTTGCGTTAGCAGAAACCCAAGTCGCTTAGGCAATTATAAAACTAGCTCTCATAAAAACCGAAGATCAAACGCCATGGTTGTGCGGGTGATAAGGAACTATTAGAGCCATATTTTATTTTTTAATCGAGAAAAAGGAGAATAAGACAGGTCTCTTATGATGAACATCGTTATTTATGTATTTTTAATCTCATACAACATACAATGAGAAATCGATACAATAGTAGGAATTTTCTTTTTCTTTTCAACTTAAGATTACAGTTTACAAATGTATGAAGATGTTTATTTACTGTTGGATCGGTTTTATGTGAATAATTTTTTTTATTATAAAACGGTTTTTCAAAATAATTAAAATACCTTCCAAAATTATCTCTTATTTTTATGGGGTAAGTTTAGCTTATATATTTTGGATTTGCATTAGGGTTTTATCCATCTCTTGAATCCACCGTGTTATGCTCTTCTTCTTCAGTTTTAGGAGGGTTTAAGTACTAACGTTTCTTGAGTTTTCCGCTGCCAAGTTCTAGAAGGACAAGTTTGAATGTGCTATTCAAATTTGTTAAGATTGTTTTATCTTGGAGGAAGATGTACTCATAGGGCTATAGCATCATCTTTTTCAGAGTGTAGCCGGGCATTCTTGTCTTAAGGAAAACATGTTGAATATGTGACTCAATCTACCATTACCAGTTTCTTTTGTCTATGGTGTTTAACAGGGATGTTCAAGTCATCAACAATTGAATCAGAGACGACACAAAAACAGATAAGTGCCTCTTATATTAGTTAGTTGTTTGATATATTATCAATTTTAATTGTTATATTCCAACAATCTTAAGACAAGATTTTTTTTATAATAACAGCTAAAATTGGGAATTAGGTTCAATAATTAAGACCAGTAAAGCTGGGTGTCGATCTTGATTTTTACAAATCTATAGATTTTTTATTTAAAACCCTAAGAAGAACATATCATTACCACGTACCTGTATACAATGGGTGATTATCATCTCATTATTGATGGATGTTTGATAGAGATCGAGCATTCTCCGGAATCTCTGTTTCGATAATTTTTATCTAACATGTTAGTATATGATAAGATTGAACTTTTATGTCATGTAGGTGTTTGGCCTTACCTGTGAGAAGGTTTTCCTCTTACCAATTTGAAAGTTGAAACCATCAAAAAAAAAATTCACGTTGTTTGGTTAAGCTCTTAAGCCAATTTTCTGATCAGTTTCATGATCTAACCATGCAAGTGAGCGAATCTGATAATGTTCTTGCATCTATCAGTTGTGTTATATTTTTCTTGGTCGGCAGAAAGCTACCTAAAATATGGTAGAAAGTGATGATGGCAACAAGGGTATTAACGTTCCAGTTTGATACACATCTAAAGAGATGACAAGTTTGTACACGGAACAAAGAACTTGTACGTGTTTCTTCCACTGGTTGGATAATCTCCTTGTGGGTCTTGACATCGAATGGAGACGAGTGGCAAGAAATCTATCTAACAATATGATAATTGAAACTTAATTCTCAATTCTCATTCATTATGGCCCCACAAAAAGCTGATGTGTATTATTCTGGTGTAAGTATTGTAAAATGGAGCTCTGTCCTTGATTCTAGCATAAAATGGCCCCACACAATAAACATAAAATTATTGGTTACATCTCATTTACGCCCCCACTTAACAGAGTACCTTAACGCCACTTTCTCCAACTGCTGGATTATGTAACTATAATCACAAAAACAACTACATCAACTTCGATGATCTCCAAAATGCTAGCGTTATTTTTCTTTCCGCATCCACTGTAATCAACCAAAATCTAACGGGGGTTTACTCAATAAATACATCTGTAGATTTGTAGAGATTTAAAAAGAGTCATGAAAATTAATAACTTTGCCAGAATTATACAGAATTGAGCAAACTTCTGCGGAGTTATGCAGAGTTGTCTAATGTCTTGCAGACATTTGTAGAGTCATGAAGAGTTGTATAAACAAATTTTATATGGAAATATGCATGATAGACATAAATATAAAATTTATTGTAGCTTATTTATTATAGTAACCTCAACTAAATTAAAATAAATTATTATTATTTTATATATATAACTTATTTCTTTGGTTCAATGAAATACAATAAAGTGTAAAAATAAATTAAAATGATTATTATTATACATTTGTATATAATAATTAAAATTAAAAAAAATGTTTAATCATATTATATAATTTATACTCATCTATAATAGGAGATTTATATATTGTGTATTCATGAAAAAAATAAAATAGAGTAAAAAACATTTTTATGAAAACTTTGGAAGTCTTCCAAAATCTTATGTATTTTGCAAGACTTTTATCAATGCAAATATATACCCAAAAGTCACTCAAAGTCTTGAAAATAGATAAGTATGCAAAGTCTTTGAATTTATACTCTACAACGAGTAACATAAACTTTGAATTTTTTTTTAAAAGTATACAACCAATAACACAATACTTTGTAAATCCATTAAACTCTTTGGAAATCGATAAAAGTATTTATTAAGTAAACCCCAGTAAGATTGACATGAAACCCATATTTACAAGCACAAATTGAATCGATTCCTTAACGTTATTAAGCTTGACTTTCTGATCTGTTACAGATTTTCGGTTAATTTCGGATTCTACATGTGATGATTCTCAATTTTCTACACTGATTTTTGAGGCGACCATAATTGTTTGTTGATCTTATTTTGTGTTTACGCTTTAAAGAGAACGTTTTAAGTTTTTATGGTTTTAAATTGGATTTTGATGGGGATGATTTTGTTGACAGCACAACCAGAATCTCAATGTGGTGGTGTTGCTAAGAAGGAAGATTTAACTGCTTTCAACTTGGTATGGTTTAACTCCAAATATTTCTACCCTCACCGCAGATGTCCACATGAAAGGTATAAGTTGCATATAATGCGTTTGATAAATTACCTTACTCAGGTAACTTCTCCCCTTACTTCATTTGTCGTAGTGTTTTCATAAACAAAGAGGTATAATTCCATTAGATGTTAATGGTGATATTGCTTAGTGCGATGGTGTAGACACTTAAAACCCAGTCATGAATCATGAGGTATGTAACCGAACTCAAAATTAAAGAAATAATTTTTTTTTGTTGATACTGAAATTACGTAAAATAAACTTTCATTAATTTTTACGAGATTTTTTTTTATTTTATCTACGAATTAGATTAAATTTTTTTTGTGAAATTTGTAGATAGAAAGATGCGACGAGAAAGGAAAAGGATCCGCCTACTGCTGCATCCAACGCCATGAACTTTTTTTTTTTTTTTAAATTGATTTAATGAATTTTTAATCTTTCTACGGGTTTCTTGAAGGATCATCATCACAAGAAAAGGTGTCATCAAGTTCAAAGCTTAATACCCTTGGTTTATGAATCGATCGATGGAGAATGGTGACAGTTTCAAAATGAAAAATACTAGATGCATTTGATATTCAATTGAGAAAAAGACATTCCAGGTTCGATGTCTTGAGATTGATCATATATGGAGACTTTTTATATTATTTTTTATAATTTGGAAGATCTAACACGAATTGTTTTCTGCATTGAATTTGTCTATGGTAATTGCAATAGTTGTGGACATTTACAGTGGATATTGGATACAGTTTCGGTGTCCCACAATAATGAATCTTTTGCGATTTTTTTTGGTGGAGATATATAACATAACAGTTATGCCATTTTTGATAAAATAGCAAGATTTGAAGTGTTACAAACTAAGGGGTCTTTATTTCATTATAATTTACTTAAATACGGTTGTTTGATTATTATGTTAGTAGGGTAAGATTATCTGTCTTATATGCACTTCGTTAATCATAAAGACATTATAGCCAGAAAGAAAAGGATTCACCTGAGCTGATAGGAGATATCGTTAGTTTCAAGTCAAGGAAATCACTCTCTAAAGGGGATTGAATCTGTGTTAGTTGGTCATTATTAACATTCATATATTACTTCTTAGATTAACATTTATTTTGTTACTTTTCCAACGTTATTCTTTCGATTATGCACCGTTTTACTTGCCATCTTTTTGCTGAAACTTTTCTTGCTTTGTAGGATGGTCGCAAGGTATAGCCACATATATGAGTCTGCGGGTACAATTTATCTGATTCAACGTACCGTTTTTCGTTGTTTTTCATTCATGCCTTTAAAGTTTAATGTGGTATTACCTATAATGTCTTGAGTAGTTATGTTTTCGTATGAAATTAGAAGTCGATATGCAAATTCTGCTCCATCACAGAGTCATACGACTCATAAGAAGTTGTAAGAGAGGTGTTGCAGCTAAATTTGGTGGTTCGTGTGGTTGTTTGTTGATGTTGGTGGATAGAGAGAGAAGTTGAAGAAAAACTCATTTCCAAAATGCTATAAGAAATCAACATTATTCCATGTGACAACTGAAATGCAATTCAAGAAGAAGAAGAAAAATATCAATGCTGGTGCTTCTCCCATTTTCTACCATTTTGGAGGGACCTCCGATTATAGGCAGGGATCACACCACATGTTCTAATCATTTGCGAAGTTACATGTTGGCACAAAAGTACAAGCTATTTGAGGCGAATGCTTTGGTCAGAGTTAAATAGTTTGAAGCCAATCCATGAAGAGGTTGTAAATGCTTTGGTCAGAGTTAAAAAAGAATCCGAAGCTTCAAGTATGCCATCAAATTATTCCTCTGCTTGCACTTAACGATTTGATTAGTGAAACTTAAGTCGATTTTAATTTCGGTCCTTTATGCTAGACGTGTACACATCATGTGTGCTTGCAGGTGGTTATGTAACTGGGGAATCGTTATTAACATTTTTCATCTTACTTTTATTACAATTTCTTCCCAGCAAAAGGAAAAAATTTAAATGGAATTGTGGTTGAAAATTTGAAACTTCTGCCAGTAGTAGAAATGAGGTGGCATCACATTTCAAATCCATTTTCACTACAAATTCTTAAGATGGGAAAACTTTATGAAGACAATGTGGAAGTTGGGAATGCTAAAAGCTTGGTTGTGCCAAATTCTAAAACGCCTCTCACGGCTTCTGGTAGCTTTATATGTTCCTCAAATAGATTTAACCCAATATTTGTGTGGACTATATACCAACAAGTAGAGGTGTAAATCGGGTTGTGCCAGCACGAGCACAACATGCTAAAATTTGAGCACAGCCCAGCACAGCACGTGACTTAGCCCAGCACGGCACATCACGTTAGTTAAATAGGAGGTGATAGGTATGACTAATTGACACAATAGCCCAGCACAGCACGCGACACGGATTAGTACGTGACACGGCACAACACAGTACGTTAAGAAAGCACGTCATAATATGTATAAAATACTTTATTCTAGCCAATTATTGACATTTTATCATCGTTTTGTTGACTTATTTTCATAATAATACATATAATACCTAAATATTTGGAAACCATTTATATTGGAAAACATAAAATAAACGTGCCTGGCACAGCGCGACACGTTTACTTTTCTGGCACAGCCCAGCGCCTTCTAGCATGACACAGCATGACACGTTATAATCTCCGGCACAGCACGGCACATAGCACGCTAAGCACGTGATTTCGTGGATTGTGCTGTGCTGGGCCGGCACGTTTTACACCTCTACCAGCAAGTGGGGTGAAATTTATATTACCATATTTGATATTTCTTACGCGCATATCACGACTAAATAAAGAAAACCAACAGAAAATATCTATCACGCCCGGTGCGCAGCACGGGTTACTTTCTAGTTAAATAAGGAGAGAAGACGAAGAAAAGTTGCTGTGTTGCAGTTGTGTGTGGATAATCGTTGTCTCGTATACTAGTTCTCATGGTGTGTTCAAAGAGCTCCTGAATCACTTACGTATTTTCTTAGTGATACTGATCTCATCTTTGTTGGATCTGGAATCGAAGCTGATGCCTACAAGCTAATGGTTGATTATGGTTTGAAAGTGGCTAGAACTGATAATCTTGCCAGTTTGATTGCTTTAATCTCACCAACAGCTGACTTTACAAAAATGGGTTGAAAAAAAATAAAATTGGTATCTCGAACAAGATTTACCAAAGAGCATATTCGTCCAGACAAGTGACTGAGAGCATGGATTGCTAAGTAATCAATAGACTGAATTTGCTAGTTTAGATGTTGTTTCTTCGTTCAAGTTAAGGGTCGAATTTAATGAGTCAAGCCAGCCCAAAACACACTTATCAGGCAACAACGACCGCCAGACAAGGAAGCAGGTTCCTTCCAGGTTGAGGAACTCTAATGGAGTTTAAAAGATGTCATCTGACCTGGTACATATACAAGTGCATAAACATACCGACATGCTATGACGCAGTCGATTACTTGAAGGACGGTATCTCTTTCTCACTTAACTCAAGTGTTAAGAGGAATGGTCGTACTGATTTGGCTTCGTTCGGAATTCAACATGGAGACATGCTTCATTCCTTAAAAGTACTTTAGAGGTTCGTTTTCTCGGTTAACAAAAAACTATCGGTTGTGTGGTACGTTTACAAGAGTATCAATATTTCGACTTGATACTTGGGAGAAAGAGATGACAACAGCAAGTTATCATCTGTTCTAGTGCCTACACGAGGGTGTCGAGGTTGATACACATATTAAAGAACTGACTAGCGAAATCAGTCGGCATTTGTACCAGAAATTGGGTCCTTGAGTCTTTTTATTGGTATGGCAGAACTGAGATAGGATACATATTCGGTTACCTGGTTTGGATAATGGGTCCCCTGTAGATGGTGTATCTTTAGTACCAAAAGAAATTTTACTTTCTCTTGGATATTTGTTGGAAATTGAATCTATAGAGTGTATGATGACCAGCAGTTCGAAGAATAAGTGGTGTCACGAACAAAATGTGGATTTGTAGCTTAGCTTCTGGGAAGGGCACTTTCTGAAGTGTATACGATGCTATTGGATAATTTAGCTGTCACACAACAGGGAACAGTAAATCTTATGGCAACTCCTTCCCCATTCAAATGAGACTAGTTAATTACATTGTGGTTTTTTGTTCGAGAAAAGGTTATGCACTGCAAGTTCAAGTCTATACATGAAGGACGAAACTAAATGAAAGATTTTTGGTTGCTGGAATTGTTCTCTCAGTTTGGCAGGGTTGGTTAGGAGAGAAGTTAATGTCTCTTGCCCATGTGTTGAGCGCAGAGAGGGCCAGGATTATCCTTATCAAATTTTCTGGTTGATTTAAGTTTTGAAGAGTTGTGCAAGGTGGCACACAGGAATGTGCATAACAACTACATGAGGTCTAAGGTTAAGATCTATGATTCCAAACTTGTTTTTTTTACCGGAACACTAAAAGCATCAGACGACGATTGTGCTTAAGTGTATACTTCTGTTGATGGTGGTTTTTTAAACAAAGGGTAAAATTGTAAAACCCCGAATAACCTAATGTCACCGGTAACACATTTATTAGGACATTTAATGCATGTAGTCAGTAATTAATAGGGGGTATTTTTTCAAATTAGAGTTACAACGAACAAAACCCTAATTCCCCTCCGTGCCAATTGCAAATCATGCCAGCCACACCAAACGCGCCAAAGCATTCTAACCATGCTAGCCGCACCTCCTGCCAGCCACACCTAGCTCAAGCTAGCCGCGCCATGCCAAACACACTCTGCCTTGTCCCTAGCTATGCTAGTCACACCAAACGAGCCAAAGCATGCCAACCATGCTAGCCGTACCTCCGTGCCAATGGAAAACCATGCCATCCACACCTAGCCCAAGCTAGCCGCACCTCCGTGCCAATGGCAAATCATGCCAGCCACCCCAAATGCGCCAAAGCATGCGAACCATGTTAACTGCACCTTCGTGCCAATGGAAAAACCTGACAGCTAGCTCAAGCTAGCCGCGCCATGCCAAACACACTCTGCCTTGGCCCTAGCTACGCTAGTCACACCAAACGCGCCAAAGCATTCCATCCATGCTAGCCGCACCTCCGTGCTAATGGCAAATCATGCCAGCCACACCTAACTCAAGTTAGCCGCGCCATGCCAAACAAACTCTGCCTTGGACCTAGCTACGCTGGTCACGCCACGCCAATCCAAACACCCTTACCTTGGCCCTAGCCACGCCATGCCAAATTAGCGCCCGCACCTAGGAATGCATACCATGCAACCTAGGCCAAATTGGTCACAAATGCCATTGGCACATGCCAACACGCTCGCTGGTAGCTTTTCTTACCAGGTCGTGGCCCTAATGGCCGAGCATTCCATTGGAACATGCCAACATGCTCGATGGTAGCTTTTCTTACCCGGCCGTGGCCCTAATGGCCGAGCATGCCATTGGCACATGCCAACACGCTCGCTGGTAGATTTTCTTACCAAGCCGTGGCCCTAATGGCCGAGAATGCCATTGGCACATGCCAAAACGCTCGATGGTAGCTTTTATTACCAAGTCGTGGTCCTAATGGCCACGCATGCCATTGGCACATGCCAAAACCATCGCTGGTAGCTTTTCTTACCAGGTCGTGGCCCTAATGGACGAGCATTCCATTGGCACATGTCAACACGCTCGCTGGTAGCTTTTATTACCAAACTGTGGCGCTAATGGCCGAGCATGCCGTTGGCACATGACAACACGCTCGCTGGTAGCTTTTCTTACCAAGCCGTGGTCCTAATGGCCACGCATGCCATTAGCACATGCCAAAACGCATCGCTGGCAGATTTTCTTACCTGGACATAATCCAAGTTGGCCACGCATGTCATTGGCACATGACAATTTTTTTTTTTTCCCACGCTGGTAGCCTAACTTGCAAACAGTGCAACCTACCACCAAGGAATTCCACACATGCCATTGGCATATGCCACACACCCCACTAGCAGCTCTGGCACTGCCACTTGCACTCAACGTACAACCTACCACCAAGGAATTCCACACATGCCATTGGAACATGCCACACACTCCACTAGCATCTCTGGCACTGACACTTGCGCTCTAGGTGAAACCCGCAACAAAGGCATTCCGCGCATGCCATTGGCACATGCCACACGCACCCCTAGCAGCGCCACTTTCACTCAAGGTGCAACCAACACTCGAGACATCAACACAAACTGGGGGATGCTTTCCAGGGTCTTGGTTTGGCGGTCACATCTTGCAGCGTACACTATGCTCATATTAAGAAAGCGTGAATAGGAATAAAGCGGTCAAATAAATGAGGAAATAATGGTGAAAACGTTTTCACCCATAAACACCTTGCGGTTACCACCTCCTCCCATTATTTCACCCTTTACTCTCTTCCTTCATGAGGCCAGGGTACGTTTCAATCTCGACTTGTATAAATAGGTGTTACCTATTTCCACCAGACAACAAGTCTCGGTCAGGAGAAAAATACAACACTCTCCGAAAAGGAAACTTTACAATCTCTCCAAAAATCTTTCATCTCTTGCAAGCTTCCTAAGATTTCACTTTCTGATACAAGTCGAGACACTACTCTCCAAGAATTATTCTTGTCTCAACACCTTTCTTTGCTTCCTTCCCCAAATCAACCCTTATCCTCCACTTTGTGACCGAAGCAAGTCTGAAATGGCCATTTCTTGGTTTAGGCCGGACTTGTACAGATTGATCTCTCGAATCTATAAAGTGCTCACGTGCAGTACATTTGTTTAGGTTTTAAACCAGTTTCTCACTCACCTACTGAATTTATCAAAATCAGCGAAAACGATTTTTACCCATAAACAATTGGTGAGCACAGCGGGAGGATTGATCTATTGGCTACAATGTCAGACTGTTGATCTCGTTCTTCGACCTAGATGTCAAGATGGTAGAGGAAGGCGACTCAATCCGAATCAACTGTCGGACGACCCAGTTACCAGTTGTAAAAACTACACTAGAAAACTGGGGACTCACTGGCGATGCTACCATCAAAGCCGCCTTTTACATGTAGGGGGGCGTGTTCGCAAAAACCTATGAAGTGAGTAAATTTAGACTGGGCAAGATATGCGATATGTTTTTAGGTTCTTAATGAAACCTGTCGTACTACTGCGTCTTGTGCCTATTGCTAGCACACACTTTCATAAAAGCAATATTCCTTTCACAAAACATAATCAAAGTTATATTATCAAAACCATTCATCCCAGAAATAATCCAATATCCTCAAAAGCTACCAGCTGTATATCAAAACCGGTCGAACTTTGAACCAGACATCCGGTATGTTTTTTTTCAAAAAAAAAGAAGAAGAAAAACCTAAATGAAAGTTTAACAGAGAAACATTCAAGGAAAATCATTCAAAAGAGGTATGCTCTTCTTGGAGAAAGTCAACTTTGCATCTTCAAGAGCCGCTCTCTTCATAATCAACATCTCGGAAAGCTTTTCGAGTTCTACCTCATGTCGTGCAATCTCCTCTACAAAAATGTTTTCGACTGCTGCATCTTTCGACTTATGGATCTCAGCAAGGCCTTCGAAAAACCACAAAGCATTGAACTCCTTTTCAACACACACGTCGCGATGGTGCTTCCAGTTGGAAGTAACGTCTTCAGAAACGGTGTGGCCAGTCACCTCACGCATGTCCTCGATGGAAGATAAAGCCTCTTCCGCATGCTTAACCAGCGCAAATCGACTAGTGATATTCTTAGTTGTGGCCATATCTCCACACTTTTCCCATATTATGGTGTACAACACCTCATACTTATCCAGCACGCTGAAACCGCCAACCAGCACATGACCTTGATAAGGAACCAATGCAAGTACGGGGGATCGAAAATGGCGCCTGCAACTGGCCTCACGACTCGCAAAGGGTCTTTTTCCATATCTACGGCAGCAACCATCATGGAATCATCCACCATTTGAACCACATCGGTGCCCGGAAATTGGCTAACTCCCATCTCCAAGTCACCGACGGTGGTCACCAAGGGCAAGTTTTCGTGTGGCTCCACCCCAGGATCGTCCTCCGAACCGGATTCCCCCTGCAAACTTGAGTTAGACATTTTTCAAAAGAAAAAAGAAAAGAAGCACGAAACTCACCGAACTAATTCCCGAAAAAGAACCAGTGCTTCCAGAGGAATCAATCTCACTTGTCGAACTTTCTCCTTTCTCTGACTCATCATCGCTATGAGAAGCTCAGTGCCGCCTAAATTCTTCGAAGAAATCACCGTCTCCTGGCAACGCGCAAGGGAAGCGAAAGCATTAACACTACCGAATCCCTTGAAGAAACAAGACACATGTTTTCAGCAGAAATTCATGTGTTTGAGAGAAACCAACAAGGAGGCGACACATACCTGGTTATTGGAAGAACTTAAAGACACGAGAGCTATGGGAGGATCTTTTGAAATCGCCCGGAACCAGCAAGCACGATTCTTCGTTCTCTGTTCCTTTGCCTGGAGACTTCCCGAGTTTCCAGGCAACTTTCGCTTGGGATCTCTCAACATTGGATACTTCTTAAAAACTGCTGGGTAAGGTTTACGACGAACATTCTCCACCACGTTATTTACAAAATCTTGGATCATAATGAACTCATCGTACCAGAACTCATTATAGCCAAAGGTCGTCGAAGTTACTCTTCCCGTTTGAAAGAAGGGAAGGCGGATACCGGCTCAAGGGCGCTGGAATTGAGGGCACCATGAAATGAATCCTTAGGAACCACCAGCTGGTAATCAAGAGGCACCCCTTGATTGAAGCCCATGTGAAAAGCAGCACGGTCAATATTGTAAGCATCTATTCGGAAAGACCCCATGAAGAAAGACGGCATATAGTCGGGCATGCAGCTTTGAATAAAAACGTTTTCACCAACACTCAAGTTGCCGTCAGAAGACAAAGACATGGTCGGAGCAGAAGAAAAGGTGTCAATTTAAGTCACCGACCAATGGACCGGCTCCCATGGGAGAAAACTGATTTCATGCGACTTATCGAGAAAACTAACCAAGCTCATGCCAACTCTTGGACGCCTGTTCATCCATCGAAGAATTCGGGAGCCGCACCAACTCCCTAGAATCGAAGGCAACGGTTTCGGAGCATACTTCTCAAAGTGCTCCCATAACCAGGCTTGCATAAAAGCAACGTGCACATATGAATCCACTTTCATGAAACCATTTGAAACTCGCATGTTCGCAACTAGGTGATCCATATGCACATACAGAGAACCAAGGAATAGCTTGCCGATGGGAAGAATTTCACCTTTTGCTAACTTCACAGTTATCACTAGCAACTCTGGTCTTATTTCCTTCTTGCCAGAACCATCATCAAAAATGTCTCTAGACAACCAGAGAGCCAAAAATTCCGCAACATGAAGATCACTGCTTTTCTGTTTAGGTTCCAACTCGTCCGGAAACCATTGAGATATCCACCAGTTGTAAAAGCACCTTTCATCTTCTTTCCGGACAGAATCCTTCGACTTCGCAGTGGAGTCTTTTCGAGCAAAATCTCCCAACTTAGTGGCAAGGTCATCCCGCATCTTCTCCTCACCTTCAGACAATCGAATATTGAGATTCCCGGTTACCGGAAGATTCAGCAAGAGATCCACACTCTCCAAGGAGAAATTTATTTCACCCCATCTACTTATGATCGTATGGGTGTCCGAACACCATCTGGAGATGAAAGCAACCAAGCCCGGGATATCCTTCCTAATTTGGGGATTTACTGAAGTTCTGACAGCATCAATAATCTGCGCCCGAGTTAAGTTGGTATTTATGTTCTCCTTACTCACCATGAACTCAACCCATCTATCAAAATAATGCAATTGGCTTTGACACATCCTGAAATCAATGTTGGAAGAAGAATATACCCTTTTATGAAGACAGAACCGTATGGTATTCTCTGGGCGAACCGAACGTGTCTTCTTTTCATCTTCACCACGGGTTAACAAAATTGGCACGAAACGTGGGTGATTCTTCCGAACAGGGGCGAGGGGTTTGGCAAAGAATTCATCATCCGTGTTTGGTTTGGAACTATGAACATCCTTCTATGAGGCGAAATTTTGTTCAGGTAACATCTTGTCGGATTTCTTCATAACAGCTTAGTAACAAGATATCTGCACACGGAGAAAGATGAAATTATCTCCCTTACACATAACCGCACCCAACAAAAGGAAAGCCTGGAAGAAAAAAAAAGAGGGTGTATTCTCTAACGGGTTCAAAACTGCACGCACAGTATTTTCTTCAGGTCTGAAATTCATATAGGCAATATTTCCTATGGGTTCGAAATCATATGAAGCACATATACAGTATTCTATACGGGTTCATAAATGCACACGCAATATCTTCTTCAGGGTTCAAAATTATATACGCAGTATTTTATACGGGCTCAAGTGCATCTGCAGTATCCTTCTTCGGGTTCAAAAACTATATACGCAGTATTTTTTACGGGCTCGAATGCGTCTATGGTATCCTTCTTCGGGTTCAAAATTATATATGGAGCATTTTTCTACGGGTTCGAATCATATATGCAGTATTATCCTTGGGTGCATATATACAATATTTTCTACAAGAAGCACGCCAAGAAATCATATGCGCAATGTCATTGCAAGGATTATAAAAGAAAATGCCTACTTTTAGGGTTTGCACCTACATGAAAAGGGAAACAAGAGAAGTACTGGAAGACATACCTGGAAGCCGGTTTTCATTGTGACTCTGCCGCTAGTATAAAAATATGAAACAACAAAGATGAGAAAAAGTGATTTTATATATATGGGCGTGGAGATTCTGAAATGGGGAAGGATTTCCTTATACCAAAAATCGTGCATTCAAGGAACGGGCCCACAAGGGAGCCCAACTTCCCAACATCGCCCAAGTTGCACCGATCCCACCAATTGCTCCCAACTTCCCAATGTCGCCCAAGTCACGCCAGCTAGCACGATCAGCTTCCCACTCTGCGTCGGTCCAGCTAGCACGCTCATCTTCACTCACCTTGCCCAAGTCCCGCCATCTAGCGCGATCAACTTCCCACTTTGCGCCGGTCCCGCCAGCTAGCACGCTCAGTTTCCCAACTCACGTCAACTTCTCTATACCGCCCAGCTTCCTGTTTCTCAATGACGCTGACTTCCCAATTGTGCCAGCCTACCAATTTGTGCAGAACTGCTAGAGGCAAGGATTCCAAATCCTATTTATAAAAAAGGTCAGACAAGCCTCCTCAATTCTCTTTACGATTTGTTGTTGATAGTTTGTCACCATCTTATGCTTACCTCGCAACAAATCTCATGTTCTGAGCTAAGCAGGGGACTTAATGTTGATGGTGGTTTTTCAAACAAAGGGTAAAATTGTAAAACTCCGAATAGCCTAATGTCACCGGTGACACATTTATTAGGACATTAAATGCATGTAGTCAGTAATTAGTAGGGTGTATTTTTCCAAATTAGGGTTACAACGAACAAAACCCTAATTCCCCTCCGTGCCAATGGCAAATGATGACAGCCACACCAAACGCGCCAAAGCATGCGAACAATGCTAATCCGCGCTCTTCGATACCTTATACCTCTCAATAAAAATCCTTCCTATTTGTCTACATTCACTCCTAGCTCAAGCTAGCCTTATGCATGCCAAACACACTCTACCTTGGCCCTAGCTATGCTAGTCACACCAAACGCATCAAAGCATGCCAACCATGCTAGACGCACCTCCATGCCAATAGCAAACCATGCCTGCCACACCTAGCTCAAGCTAGCCGCACCTCCGTGCAAATGGAAAATCATGCCAGCCACACCAAACGCGCCAAATCATGCGAACCATGCTAGCCGCACCTCCGTGCCAATGGCAAATCCTGCCAGCCACACCTATGCTAGACGCACCTCCATGCCAATAGCAAACCTAGCTCAAAAATCATGCCAGCACACCAAACGCCCTCCGTGCCAATGCCCGCGCCATGCCAAACACACTCTGCCTTGTCCTTAGCTATGCTAGTCATACCAAACGCGTCAATGCATGCCAACCATCCTAGACGCACCTCCATGCCAATCGAAAACCATGCCAGCCACACCTAGCCCATGTTGGCCGCACCACCGTGCCAATGGCAAATCATGCCAGCACACCAAACGCGCCAAAGCATGCGAACCATGCTAGCCTCACCTCCGTGCCAATGGAAAATACAGCCAGCCACACCTAGCTCAAGCTAGCCGCGCCATGCCAAACACACTTTGCCTTGGCCTTAGCTATGCTAGTCACACCAAACGCGCCAAAGCATGCCAACCATGATAGCCGCACCTCCGTGCCAATGGAAAATCATGCCAGCCACACCAAACTCAAGCTAGCCGCGCCATGCCAAACATACTCTGCCTTGGCCCTAGCTACGCTGGTCACGCCACGCCAATCCAAACACCCTTACCTTGGCCCTATCCACGCCATGCCAAAGTAGCGCCCGATCCTAGGCTTGCAAACCATGAAACCTAGGCCAAATTGGTCACGCATGCCATTGGCACATGCCAACACGCTCGCTGGTAGATTTTATTACCAGGCCGTGGCCCTAATGGCTGAGCATGCCATTGGAACATGCCAACACGCTCCCTGGTAGATTTTCTTACCAGGACGTGGCCCTAATGGTCGAGCATGCCATTGCCACATGACAACACGCTCGCTGGTAGCTTTTCTTACCAAACCGTGGACCTAATGGCAGAGCATGTCATTGGCACATTCCAACTCACTCGCTGGTAGATTTTCTTACCAAGACGTGGTCCTAATGGCAACGCATGCGATTGACACATGCCAAAACCATCGCTGTTAGTTTTTCTTACCACGCCGTGGCCCTAGTTTCCGAGCATGCCATTGGCATATGCCAACACGCTCGCTGGTAGCTTTTCTTACCAAAATGTGGCCCTAATGGCCGAGCATGCTATTGGCACATGCCTACACACTCGCTGGTATCTTTCTTACCAAGCCGTGGTCCTAATGGCCATGCATGCCATTGGCACATGCCAATACGCATCGCTGGTAGCTTTTCTTACCAGGACATAATCCAAGTTGGCCACGCATGTCATTGTCACGTGCCAAAACCCACGCTGGTAGCCTAATTTGAAAACCGTGCAACCTACCACCAAGGAATTCCACACATGCCATTGGCACATGCCACATACCCCACTAGCAGCTCTGGCACTGCCACTTGCACTCAACGTACAACCTACTACCAAGGCATTCCACACATGCGATTGGAACATGCCACACACACCACTAGCAGCTCTGGCACTGCCACTTGCGCTCGAGGTGCAACCCGTAACAAAGGCATTCCGCGCATGCCATTGGTACATACCACACGCGCCCCTAGAAGCTCCAGTTGCACTCAAGGTGCAACCAACACTCGAGAAATCAACACAAACTGGGGGATGCTTTCCAGGGTCTTGGTTTGGCGGTCACAGCTTGCAGCGTATACTACGCTCACATTAAGAAAGCGTGAATAGGAATAAAGTGGTCAAATAAATGAGGAAATAATGGTGAAAACGTTTTCACCCATAAACACCGACCTCCTCCCATTATTTCACCCTTTACTCTCTTCCTTCATGAGGCCAGGGTACGTTTCAATCTCGACTTGTATAAATAGGTTTTACCTATTTCCACCAGACAACAAGACTCGGCCAGGAGAAAACTACAACACTCTCCGAAAAGGCAACTTTGCAATCTCTCCAAAAAGCTTTCATCTCTTGCAAGCTTCCTAAGCTTTCACTTTCCGATACAAGTCTAGACACTACTCTCCCAGAATTATTTCAGGTCTCAACACATTTATTTGCTTCCCTCCCCAAATCAAACCTTCTCCTCCACTTTGTGACCGAAGCAAGTATGAAACGACCATTTCTTAGTTTAGGCCGGACTTGTATAGATTGATCTCTCGAATCTATAAAGTGCTCACGTGCAACACATTTGTTTAGGTTTTAAACCAGGTTCTCACTCACCTACCGAATTTACCAAAATCGGCGAAAACGATTTTTACCCATAAACAATTGGCGACCACAGCGGGAGGATTGATCGATCGGCTACAACGTCAGACTGTTGATCTCGTTCTTCGACCTAGATTTCAAGATGGTAGGGGTAGGCTACCCAATCCAAATCAACTGTCAGACGACCCAGTTACCAGTTGTAAAAACTACACCAGAAAACTGGGGACTCACTGGCGATGCTACCATCAAATCCGCCTTTTACATGCAGGGGGCGTGTTCGCAAAAACCTATGAAGTGAGTAAATTTAGACTGGGCAAGATATGCGATATGTTTTTAGGTTCTTAATACAACCTGTCATACTACTGCGTCTTGTGCCTATTGCTAGCACACACTTTCATAAAAGAAATATTCCTTTCACACAACATAATCAAAGTTATATTATCAAAACCATTCATCCCAGAAATAATCCAATATCCTCAAAAGCTACCAGTTGTATATCAAAACCGGTCGAACTTTGAACCAGACATCCGGGTTTTTTTTCAAAAAAAAAGAAGAAGAAGAACCTAAATGAAAGTTTAACAGAGAAACATTCAAGGAAAATCATTCAACAGAGGTATGCTCTTCTTGGAGAAAGTCAACTTTGCATCTTCAAGAGCCGCTCTCTTCATAATCAACATCTCGGAAAGCTTTTCGAGTTCTTCCACCTGTCGTGCAATCTCCTCTGCAGAAACGTTTTCGACTGCTGCATCTTTCGACTTCTGGATCTCAGCAAGGACTTCGAAAAACCACAAAGCGTTGAACTACTTTTCTACACACACGTAGCGATGGTGTTTCCAGTTGGCAGTTACGTCTTCAGAAACGGTGTGGCCAGTCACCTCACGCATATCCTCGATGAAAGATAAAGCCTCTTCCACATGCTTAACCAGCGCAAATCGACTAGTGATATTCTTAGTTGTGGCCATATCTCTATACTTCTCCAAGATTATGGTGTACAACGCCTCATACTTAGCCAGCATGCTGAAAACGCCAACCAGCACATGACCTGGATAAGGAACCAAGTACGGGGGATCGAAAATGGCGTCTGCAACTGGCCTCACGACTCGCAAAGGGTCTTTTTCCATATCTACGGCAGAAACCGTCATGGAATCATCTACCGTTTGAACCACATCGGTGCCCAGCAATTGGCTAACTCCCATATCCAAGTCACCGGCTGTGGTCACCAAGGGAAAGTTTTCGTGTGGCTCCACCCCAGAATCGTCCTCCGAACCGGATTCCCCCTGCAAACTTGAGTTAGAAATTTTTCAAAAGAAGAAACAAAAAAAGCGCGAAACTCACCGAACTACTTCCCGAAAAAGAACCAGTTCTTCCAGAGAAATCACTCTCACATGTCGAACTTTATCCTTTATTTGACTCATCACTGCTATGAGAAGCTCAGTGCCGCCGGAATTCTTCGAAGAAATTGCCGTCTCCTGGAAACGTGCAAGGGAAGCGAAAGCATTAACACTACCGAAGCCCTTGAAGAAACAAGACACATGTTTTCAGCAGAAATTCACGTGTTTGAGACAAACCAACAAGTAGGAGACACATACCTGGTTATTGGAAGAACTGAAAGACACGAGAGCTATGGGAGAATCTTTTGAAATTGCCCGGAACCCGCCAGCATGATTCTTCATTCTCTGTTCCTTTTCCTGGGGACTTTCCGAGTTGCTAGGCAACTTTCTCTTGGGATCTCTCAATATTGGATACTTCTTCAAAACTGCTGGGTAAGGTTTACAATGAACAATCTCCACCACGTTATTTACAAAATCTTGGATCATAATGAACTCATCGTACCAGAACTCATTATAGCCAAAGGTCGTCGAAGTTACTCTTCCCGTTTGAAAGAAGGGAAGGAGGATACCGGATCAAGGGCGCTGGCATTGAGGAAGGCATGAAATGAATCCTTAGGAACCACCAGCTGGTAAGCAAGAGGCACCCCTTGATCGAAGCCCATGTGACGAGCAGCACGGTCAATATTGTAAGCAGCTATTCGGAAAGACCCCATGAAGAAAGACGGCATATAGCTGGGCATGCAGCTTTGAATAAAAAAGTTTTCACCAACACTCAAGTTGCCGTCAGAAGACAAAGACATGGTCGGAGCAGAAGCAAAGGTGTCAATTTGAGTCACCGACAAATGGAACGGCTCCCATGGGCAAAAACTGATTTCATGCGACTTATCGAGAAAACTAACCAAGCTCATGCCAACTCTTGGACGCATGTTCATCCATCGAAGAATTCGGGAGCCGCCCCAACTCGCGGGAATCGAAGGCAATGGTTTAAGAGCATATTTCTCAAAGTGCTCCCATAACCAGGATTACAGAAAAGCAACGTGCACATATGAATCCACTTTCATGAAACCATTCGAAACTCGCATGTTCGCAACTAGGCGATCCAGATGCACATACAGAGAACCAAAGAATAGCTTGCGGATGGGAAGAATTTCACCTTTTGCTAACTTCACAGTAATCACTAGCAACTCTGGTCTTATTTCCTTCTTGCTAGAACCATCATCAAAAATGTCTATATATAGACAACCAGAGAGCCAAAAATGCCGCAACATGATGATCACTGCTTTTCTGTTTAGGTTCCAACTCGTCCGGAAACCATTGAGATATCCACCAGCTGTAAAAGCACCTTTCATCCTCTTTCCGGATAGAATCCTTCGACTTCGCAGTGGAGTCTTTTCGAGTAAAATCTCCCAACTTAGTGGCAAGGTCATCCCGCATCTTCTCCTCACCTTAAGACAATCGGATATTGAGATTCCCGGTTACCGGAAGATTCAGCAAGAGATCCACACTCTCCAAAGAGAAAGTTATTTCACCCCATCTACATATGATCGTATGGGTGTCCGAAAACCATCTGAAGATGAAAGCAAACCAGCCCGGGATATCCTTCCTAATTTAGAGATTTACTGAAGCTCTGCAGCATCAATAATCTGCGCCCGAGTCAAGTTGGAATTTATGTTCTCCTTACTCACCATGAACTCAAACCATCTATCAAAAGAAAGCAGTGGGCTTTGACACATCTTGAAATCAATGTTGGAAGAAGAATATACCCCTTTATGAAGACAGAACCGTATGGTGTTCTCTAGGCGAACCGAACGTGTCTTCTTTTCATCTTCACCACCGGTTAACAAAATTGGCACGAAACGTGGGTGATTCTTCCGAACAGGGGCGAGGGGTTTGGCAAAGAATTCATCATCCGTGTTTGGTTTGGAATTATGAATATCCTTCGATGAGGCGAAATTTTGTTCAGGTAACATCTTGTCGGATTTCTTCATAACAGCTTATTAACAAGATATCTGCACATGGATAAAGACGAAATTATCTCCCTGACACATAACCTCACCCAACAAAAGGAAAGCCTCGAAGAAGAAAAAAGAGGGTGTATTCTCTAACGGGTTCAAAACTGCACGCGCAGTATTTTCTTCAGGTTTGAAATTCATATAGGCAATATTTCCTATGGGTTTGAAGTCATATGAAGAACATATAAAGTATTCTCTACGGGTTCGAAAATGCACACGCAATATCAGAACAAAGATGAAAAGATGAAAGAACAAAGATGAGAAAAAGGGATTTTGTGTATATGGGCGTGGAGATTCTGAAATAGGTAAGGATTTCCTTATACCAAAAATCGTGCATACAAGGAATGGGCCCACAAGGGAGACCAACTTCCCAACATCGCCCAAGTTGCACCGATCCCACCAATTGCGCCCAACTTCCCAACGTCGCCCAAGTCACGCCAGCTAGCACGATCATCTTCCCACTCTGCGCCGGTATAGCTAGCACGCTCAGCTTCACCCACCTTGCCCAAGTCCCGCCAGCTAGCACGATCAACTTCCTACTTTGCGCTGGTCCCGCCATCTATCATGCTCAGTTTCCCAACTCGCGTCAAATTCTCAATACCGCCCAGCTTCCTGTCTCTCAATGACGCTGACTTCCCAATTATGCCAGCCTCCCAATTTGTGTAGAACTGCTAGAGGCAAGGATTCCAAATCCTATTTATAAAAAAGGTCAGACAAGCCTACTCAATTCTCTTTATGATTTGTTGTTGATAGTTTGTCACCATCAGGGGACTTAATGTTGATGGTGGTTTTTTAAACAAAGGGTAAAATTTTAAAACCCCGAATAACCTAATGTCACCGGTGACACATTTATTAGGACATTAAATGCATGTAGTCAGTAATTAATTGGGGGTATTTTTTCAAATTTGGGTTACAACGAACAAAACCCTAATTCCCATCTGTTCCAATGGCAAATCATGCCATCCACACCAAACGCGCCAAAGCATTCGAACCATGCTAGTCGCACCTCCGTGCCAATGGAAAATCCAGCCATCCACACCTATCTCGAGCTAACCGCGGCATGCCAAACACACTCTGCCTTGGCCCTAGCTATGCTAGTCACACCAAACGCGTCAAAGCATGCCAACCATGCTAGACGCACCTCCATGCCAATAGCAAACCATTCCATGCATACCTAGCCCAATCTAGCCGCACCTCCGTGCCAATGGAAAATCATGCCTTCCACACCAAACGCGCCAAAGCATGCGAACCATGCTAGCCGCACCTCCGTGCCAATGGAAAATCCTGGCAGCGACACCTATCTCAAGCTATCCGCGCCATGCCAAACACGCTTTTCCTTGGCCTTAGCTACGCTAGTCACACCAAACGCGCCAAAGCATGCCAACCATGCTAGCCGCACCTCCGTGCCAATGGAAAATCATGCCAGCCACACCTAACTCAAGCTAGCCGCGCCATTCCAAACACACTCTGCCTTGGCCCTAGCTACGCTGGTCACGCCACGCTAAACCAAACACCCTTACCTTGTCCCTATCCACGCCATGCCAAAGTAGCGCCCGCACCTAGGCTTGCTAACCATGAAACCTAGGCCAAATTGGTCACGCATGCCATTGGAACATGCCAACACGCTCTTTGGTAGCTTTTATTACCAGGCCATGGACCTAATGGCTGAGCATGCCATTGGCACATGCCAACACGCTTGCTGGTAGCTTTTCTTACCAGGCCGTGGCCCTAATGGTCGAGCATGCCATTGGAACATGCCAACACGCTAGCTGGTAGCTTTTCTTACCAAGTCGTGGCCCTAATGGCCGAGCATGCCATTGGAACATGCCAACACACTCGCTGGTAGATTTTCTTACCAAGACGTGGTCCTAATAGAAACGCATGCCATTGACACATGCCAAAACCATCGCTGGTAGGTTTTCTTACCAGGCAGTGGCCCTAGTTTCCGATCATGCCATTGGCATATTCCAACACGCTCGCTGGTAGCTTTTCATACAAAACTGTGGCCCTAATGGCCGAGCATGCCATTGGCACATGCCAACACGCTCGCTGATAGCTTTTATTACCAAGTCGTGGTCCTAATGGACACGCATGCCATTGGCACATGCCAACAAGCATCGCTGGTAGCTTTTCTTACCAAGACATAATCCAAGTTGGCCACGCATGTCATTGTCACATGCCAAAACACACGCTAGTAGCCTAACTTTCAAACCGTGCAACCTACCACCAAGGAATTCCACACATGCCACACACCCCACTATCAACTCTGGCACTACCACTTGCCCTCAACGTACAACCTACCACCAAGGCATTCCACACATGCCATTGGCACATGCCACACACGCCACTAGCAGCTCTGGCACTGCCACCTGCGCTAGAGGTGCAACCCGCAACAAAGGCATTCCGCTCATGCCATTGGCACATACCACACGCGCCCCTAGCAGCGCAACTTGAACTCAAGGTGAAACCAACACTCGAGGCATCAACACAAACTGGGGGATGCTTTCCAGGGTCTTGGTTTGGCGGTCACAGCTTGCAGCGTACACTACACTCACATTAAGAAAGCGTGAATAGGAATAAAGCGGTCAAATAAATGAGGAAATAATGGTGAAAACGTTTATACCCATAAACACCTTGCGGTTACCACCTCCTCCCATTATTTCACCCTTTACTATTTTCCTTCTTGAGGCCAGAGTACGTTTCAATCTCGACTTGTATAAATAGGTCTTACATATTTCCACCAGACAACAAGTCTTGGTCAAGATAAAAATACAACACTCTCATAGAAGGCAACTTTGCAAGATCTCCTAAAAGCTTTCATTTCTTGCAAGCTTCCTAAGCTTTCACTTTCGGATACCAGTCGAGACACTACTCTCCCAGAATTATTCTGGTATCAACACCTTTCTTTGCTTCCCTCCCCAAATCAACCCTTCTCCTCCACTTTGTGACCGAAGCAAGTCTGGAACGGCCATTTCTTGGTTTAGGCCGAACTTGTACAGATTGATCTCTAGAATCTATAAAGTGCTCACGTACAGCACATTTGTTTAGGGTTTAAACCAGTTTTTCACTCACCTACCGAATTTACCAAAATCGGCGGAAATGATTTTTACCCATAAACAACTGCTGAGTACACTAGTCTCCATAAACAATCGAAATTGCACCATATTCTTGATTAACTAAATTTTATCACTAACCTTGGTTGCAATTATAAGTTAATCAGGTGAGTGTATAGGTGCAAAGATGAGGCAATAGAACTGGATCACTAGATTTTGCGAATCGAAGTGCGTTCTCTACCAACAAAAGCATCCGTGACGGTACTAGTGAGTATTGTACAATAATTCATCTCCTTCAATAATTATAAAAAGGTACAGTGGAACTCGTTTCAGGTACCAACCCACATCTTGAGAGATATCTTTGATTAGGTAAATCTCTTCTTGGAGTATAAATTGATACTCAGGGTTAACAGTCCTAATAGAAGTCTTATATGTGATTTTCGTTGAAAAACTATATTGGTAGTACACCTTTATAATGAGAATGTAGAATAATAACATTCTAAAATATGCTGGGAATTTCAACTGAAGGAGAAGAGGGTAGGTTTATCATGTTAGTTTACTATCCTAGTTTCCATTTTAAACTTACTGGAAGTACTAAAATATGGGGGGACCTTTGGCCATGGTCGTACTTGGATGGATTTAAGGTTTTTTTATCCAGTTGAGTTTCTTTTGCATCTGTAGGCTAGTGTACCTCAGTGTTCCCAAATGTAACACTTGACTTAGGTTATGATATATAATTAGATGTTGAGAAAGTATCCTTAATGGTTAATCAGGTACCTGATATAACCATATTATACATACATGTATAAACCTAGATACTTATCGTACCACATCTCTCTATTATGATATTTTGTGATGTGTTGAAATCTTGTGATTGACAAACATATAACTGTTTTACATCTAATAATAAATCGGCATTGATTAAGATTTGACAGGAAACTATTATGCGGTTGAAGTGGTCTAAAGGATCAGTAGGTAACCAAAATAAATTTTGAGGGTATAGTTTCTATCTAACGTGTTTAGTATGTGTTGAATTTGCATATCCTCGTTTACCCTGGGAAATCATAGGAATGCTCTGACTAAAGGATGAGAGATTGGAATGCATGAAGTACATATTTAAATTTCAAATATGTGATATATATTGCACTAACCTTAATTTTGAGGAAGCTGTAAAGAATGTACTACTGAATAGTACATGTATTTTTTATCCATTACAACCACCTATGAAATATGTGATATTTAGGATTTGACTGAAAGAACAAGTTGGTTGATTTGATCTAAAGGATCGAAGGGACCCAGAAGATATTCTGAAGAAAATGGTCTTTGTCAAACTCGATGCATTTAATGTGTGTTGTAAATGTGCAATATATTAGGTGTATACAAATACCCTTGTATCTCAAGAGAATTACTGGGATGAACTGATTGGAGACTTGCGATACTGGAGGTATATTTTAAATTGTGTATGTAATACATATTGTACTGACTTTAAGAGATGTTGTTGTTTCAGGCTCTGGAAAAATCCTTGCATATGTGTGTATCCTCTTAAGGAGTGTTTATCTAAGGAAGTCCTCAAAATAGACAAGATGAAATTGTATTTTAAAGAAATCAGAGTTCGTGTGCTTTAATTCAAGCATAAGAGGAAGACGAATGATTACTAAGATGCTTCTTATAAGATATTTCTCTGTGACCGAAGCTGATGGCCATCATTGCAGAAACTCAATTGACTATGTGAGTCTAAAGTAAATGAGCAATGACAAAGTCTAGACATAATCAGAGAAGGATAATTCGGTAAGACAACTATACTCTCTAATGAAGTAATTTTAGTTGATTTGTGAAGTCAAAAAGAGGTCTCAGTAGACATGTTAAGTCAAAAGAGAACCTCATAGACTTAGTGAAGTCAACAGAAAAATTAGCGGTCCTTTGACGAAAGGATTATCTAGAGAGATAGTTTGAAATTATACATCGAGGGGGATGGGACTTAAGCTCATAAAATAAACTTTCCATGAAGGATACTCAACCTTGCTGACTAGAGATCCCAAGACCAAGGTTTCGAATGAGACAACTAATTCATGGTGGGTAAAGGTAAACACTATCAGAGAATTATATTCTTTGTCCCTTCCCTATGGTGTAGTTGTGATAGTGTGACTGCATGTGAAGGATGACTTTTAATAAGTCTTAATGAGTTTTATAGTTTCAATTTAAGATTGAAGTGGGGTGTAGAAGTGAACACTCTTGATGGAACTCACCTATCTGAATGAGGAAGTTGGTCGCTTACTATGAGAATATGAGCTGATTCTCTAGAGCATTCTGAGAAACAAGATACGTTCAGGGCCAAAACGGACACAACCGCATGAGCTTGGCAGCAACCTTGGAGATATCATGTGTGGTTGTTATCGCGAATTACACCAAATGTTAGACAGTTCAAGACCTTATAGACACTGGATAATAAGTAGTTTCGATAACCTCTCACTAATCAAAGGTTTAAGACCTTATGGACACCTATGCCTATTCGTGATATTTCCTGTTTTTCGCGTTTTTATCGTATTTTCATTCATGTGGGGATTGTTGGAAAACCACCGGTTTTATGTGAATAAATTTTTTTATTATAAAACGGTTTTTCAAAATAATTAAAATACCTTCCAAAATAATCTCTTATTTTTATGGGGTAAGTTTAGATTATATATTTTGGATTTGCACTATGGTTTTATCCATCTCTTGAATCCACCGTGTTACGCTCTTCTTCTTCAGTTTTAGGAGGGTTTAAGTACTAACGTTTCTTGAGGTTTCCGCTGCCAAGTTCTAGAAGGACAAGTTTGAATGTGCTATTCAAATTTTTTAAGATTGTTTTATCTTGGAGGAAGATGTACCCATAGGGCTATAGCATCATCTTTTTCAGAGTGTAGCCGGGCATTCTTGTCTTAAGGACAACATGTTGAACATGTGACTCAATCTACCATTACCAGTTTCTTTTGTCTATGGTGTTTAACATGGATGTTCAAGTCATCAACAATTGAATCAGAGACGACACAAAAACAGATATGTGCCTCTTATATTATTTAGTTGTTTGATATATTATCAATTTTAATTTTTATTCTCCAACATTTACTACCAAAGAAAAAAATCGTCTATATTTGCATGATGCAATAAAACCTTCTAAGACAAAATATTACAATCTGGGTATTAGAAAGTCAATTCTGTGAGAGGGTGACTTTGACAAGGTTCGACGAGATGGAGGAAATCCATATTCAACGAAGGGGATCCTCCTCATTTTTGTCCACCAATGAGATAGTTACCTTTTCATTAAACTGCCACCCAAGATAGATATCAAAATTAGGATGATCTTTCGAACAAGTCTTCTTTGCCTCATGTTTTCTAGTAATACTTGTTGCAGCATCTTCCACAATTATTATCTCTTCCATGTTCTGAAGTTGAACATGACGATGACAAAGGTGGCGAAGACGATCCCATAAGTTTCTCTTTTCTGCCAGACAAATTTTGTTTCAATTTTGCCAAAGGTTGTCTCGCAGACATCAACTTTTCCACAGAATCGAGCTCCTCCCACCAAAAGCTATCATCACTCCCAACACCAGCCTTTTTTCTTCATTGATGAACATAAATTGAATTCTTACCGTTGCGGACATTCTTATTCTCTGGTTTGTTGTCTTTATTTTTTTCTTCAAGGAACCATTCAACGATATTACAAAAACCCATTGGAGAGTTACTAAAGGTGAAAGCCTTTCCAGCAGGAGAGAATACGATTATGCGGACAATAATGTCTGCAAATAACTTGCAAGTTTATTTTTGATCAGAAAAGAAGATAGATTAGAAATAGAGAATTTACAGAGTTCAACAGCTTTATTCTTGAGACATTAGGTAAGTTATCAGATACTCCTAAGTCTAGATCTAAGGAATTTTGTTTTCAGCAATTTCCATTTTTATGAAACTCTTAACTCTTGTTTCCGGATTTAGGTCGGTTTTCCATTTTCATGTAAATCCCTCGTATGTTTGGTAACTCAGTTGAGATTCCTAAGATTCATAAAATTTTCTTGTGTTAAAGTCCATGTATTATTAGGCATTGCCCTAAGAAGCTTAAAATTGTATATATGGGATTTGGACTAAAAAAAAAGTGGGTTCATAAATACCCTAATAAATTTCTCAGCAAATCTTAGGGGTAGGGGTCGGACTCAATATGGAGGATTTGCTGGAATAATAAATCCTGTCGGAAACGTAATTCCATGGATTTGGCAACCAAATATAGCGAGGGAAACGTAATTCCACAAAATCCCTTGGACCCATAAATCTCATCTTTAAAGTTCTACATCCAAACCCACCGGTAAGTTCAGTATCTTTGAAAAGTGGATTTGGACTTGACGCCGGTCTCACGCCTGTACCAGTAAGCGAGAACAATCCCAAAGTCGCACAACAAACAACTCAGGCTAGAGGCAAGACTCTAGCAAACAACCCTAACTCTAGCAAACAAGAAGCAACCGAGTAAACATACGAAACAAAACAGCTAATCCAGTAAGCAATTCCCGTGTATAAAACCTAGAAAAAGAAGTTTTAAATCAGCACAACCTATTTCTAAAGAAAACAAAAATCATTGGTTCTGCCCTCCTCCTCTGACTGTGAGACTGGCATTAGTTTTTACTCACTGATTATCATGGCTTTGCCTTTTTTACTCTTAATTCTAAAGGCGTATGAACGAGGTTTGTTATATCCTGATCAGGGATAAACCATGGAGACCACTGAGAAAGCTCGTGCTATTGCGGAAGAAGTTCGCGCAATTGAGAAAGAAGTTCATGCAAGTATTGAAAAAGTAACTAGGAGGATCGTAGAACTGGAAACAAAGATCCTTGCGAATTAAGGATTCCTATAACGGGCGACCACCATCTTCATTCTGTTGGATATTTTCAATAACTTAGAAAATAAAACTGTTTTCGTTTTTGGTTTGTCACTATGATGGGGAAGTGTTTTGTGTTGGATAAACACAATGGATGTTAGTTGGAGATGAAGGGACACCTCTAATAGGTGTGATGGTTCATAAAGGACTCAACCATTCCCAACAGACACCTTATGTGTCTTTTGGAAGTGAAGAGGCATTTCCAATAGGCATGAATAACCCTATAAGTAGTGAAGGAATTCTCCCATTCTTGAGAATGAATTCAACCTGTTTTCTCTCCATCTAAAGCATCATCAGAAATCTCTCTCATGTGTTCTTGGTTGGGTCAAGGGGTGCAAACCTTGAATCCAATTTCCTGTTGTAGGGCTTTCATTGTATCCTGAAGGCATTATTTCGCATACCTGTTGCAATCGCCAATTTATATTGGGAGGGTAGAAATAATCGTCTAAAAGAAATCACCCGAGCCTTGAAAGCTTTTGAGTACAACAACAATTTCTTTTAGTGTTATCATCCTCTGTTTTATACCCAAAATATCCAACAGTTTTAGACGATTACTTTCAATAGAGGAGGGTGAAACAACTAAGGGATTGGCTCAGTCAGAGTTTGGCTTAAGATGAATCTGAAGAAAATATCCGTCCCTATATATCTTTGTTACTGATAGGAACCACCGGGTTTCGTTCTTATACGATTGAAATTCCTCCCTACGGCTCCACATTAAGAACGATTTTTGGCTATTTTTTTGGAAACAAATAGTAATAAGCTACCAATTGAGGGTGTCAACAATTGGTCGTGTGAACATCAGGACTCAACGTTTGGAATTTCCGAAACTTAATACTCTCTTAACTCCACTCAAATCCCTTCTTCGCTGATTTTTTTTTCCTTTTTTTCTCCATTGAATAATTAATATTCTTATTAATTCATAAAAGTTTTCTAATTAATCTGTTTGATTTCGGAAAGGAAAACGGTACTGAAGGGGAAAGAACATGGAGATTCGGAGAAACTGCAGTTGTGACTCATCTCTGACTATGAGGAGTATGTTAAACCTAAAGCACTTCAGAAACTACAGACTGCAAGGATTCGGATCTTGAATCCATTAATGGAGTCGTTCATATAATTGACATTGTTGAAGGCAAAACCCAAAGATAAGTCGTTTTACCTCTATTAATTAATCTTTGAAATCCATGTCCGTTGGATTATGAATGGTGTCTCTTGATAGGTTGAGTAACACTTTTAAGAAGACGCAAGGAAATTTATGAATTGACTCGCATGTTTTGATGTTTTAAAACTCGAAAACCTTTCTCTGGCTTGATCTCCCACTCCCCGTTGATACAAACATATCAAAATGTTCTCTATTTTGATTGGATTTGTAATCTCTGATTGACTGAATCCATCAAAATCTTAGTGGAAACAAGTAAATGAAGTGTAACTGAAATACATGTGTTGACATGTATGTATACGCTTCAAATGTGGGGGTTCGTGGATTTCATAATGTTCTGTTGGAGAGATGGGTGTCTCTCCCAATCGGAAAGGAATTATAGGTTTTTGTCGTACCTCTGTTCCTCTCTTTGATCTTGTTGCTTCGACCAAGTTCTTACCAATTTAAGAAGGCAGGACACAATTCTTAAATGGTATATTTCTGAATTCTAGTGCATCAAAGAACTGTGGGATTGACCCAAGGTTTTTGATTATCATCCATGGAGGTTCGGGTAATCAAGGATTCGTAATTGATTTCGGTACGTCTTAACGGAGACGTTGAAATGAATTAGAGATTGTTTAGTCCGGAGATTTGGTAAGCCAAACTGAATGATATCAGTTATGCATGAATCAACCAGAGATGCAAGTATTTCCCGTCATTAGATAGACTTGATTACTGGTGGTACAAGGGATGGCCAGTTTGCTATCCAATTAAAGACTAATTCATTTGAATAAGTTAAGCGGGAAAGAGTCTGATGTACAAAACTTGCAATTTGTGAATTTCAGGTTGATTCTGAATAAGTCATCCTGGTGATTCTGCATTTAGTTCGCTGGGTATTAAAGTGAGGACTTGATACTCTAATGGATTAAAAGAGAAATGATTCCAGTGATGTTTTTGAACAGATAAGAACATCTGTGTGGTAATCATTTGTGTAATTGTGTGTGGTTTTGACTACACTAAAAGAACGAAATGCTATTTCGTACAGTTTCATGATGATTACAGATAGTCATGATATTTGAGGATAAGACAAAGTCCTTAATAATCTTGAGAAGGATTCCATACTCAAATATCTTGATCAATTAATCAAAGAAATTGTTGTGGGGTGGTTGTCATATAACAAGAGTGTTATAATGAAAATTCATGAAATGTGGGGAATTCTTCTATAATTGTTGACACAACAATTCTACGGCATGAGTATAATTCTTACAAAAAGAATTATAGGTTCCAAAACTTGGAAATTGGCATGTCTTAAATGACATCAAAAGGAAAGTGGAATACCGGTGAATATGTAACATATTGGAAGATTGGGCGAGCGACCAAATATCCAACGATGTTATGATATTACCGATGCATAAATTATGAACATTTGCATTACATAATGTAAAATGTAAAAATAGACATTGTCTATGTTTTTGGGTATAAATTTGTAGAAGATTGGGCATGAGTAGAGGAGATACTCATCGTAATAATGTGCTTGTTGAAATAGCAAGTAAATTTCCTACAAATTTTCTATGCCTCTAGTGTATGCAAGTCTGTAATGACTTCTTGTGAATTAAAGGTAAATGTTAATTAGGATCACTAGAGAAGCTGCAATTATTTTGTAAAATCAAATAGTTACATTTTTAATAATGTTTTCAAAATTGATTGCATGAGTAGATGCAATTAATGAGAAGAAATGGCTTAAAACCTAACTTGTAGAGATCCTATTTTGGAAGAAGCCATCTCAGGAGGTCTTGATTAATTGTGAATCAGGATATGATCTATAACGTCTTTAACAAGACTTATAATGAAAAGTCAAGACATACAAGTCTTAGACAAGGAACGGTAAGTCAATTACTCAAGAAAGGAGTAATTGCAGTTAACCATTGAAACGGAGAAAAGCTTGGTAGACCTACTTATGAAGAGTCTCCCAAAGGAATTAATTTCAATGAAGTATATAGAAATGGGACTAAGGTCTGTGAAGGAAGGTTGATCTCCCATAGCAGAAACCCAACCTATGTTTTGAAAAAGATAAAAAAGGTTCAATGTGGTACCAACAAGTTATGGCTGTAGATTATGGAGCACTAACATAAAATTCCCATTTCAAGTTAGTGCTGGGTTTTTCTCTAAAGAAAATAGGATGGATGTAAATCCTTAATGAGTCTGTGATTAGTAAAAGGTGTCTCGCAGAAACACCTTCGAGACTTACCTATATGAGTATGGAAATGTGGGACGTTTCCTAAGAGAAGAAGACCGTTCTCTAAAGAAGACTCATGAATAAGGATATAAGCACAAGGCCTTTATAGTGCTTGGCTACAGAACACATGATTAATGGAATCAATATGTGTGGAGACTCCGGTTTTATCATAAGGGATACTTGGTTCAAGACTAGTTTCACCATAGAATCTCGATAAGGCTTTGAGTTTCTTACACTAAGTGAAGGTTCAAACCCAGAAGGTACCTATCATTTATGTATTGATTTCAGCGATGATGCTTAGTCCCAATTGTGCTTGAACTACGTTGGCTTGATCCCACTCGGGTACGTAGGCAGTCACTTGAGTGATGCAGCCACTCCGGTGTTATAAGTTTTATTTTATTTTATATTTTTGGTTTTTGAAAATAGGGGGAGATTGTTGGATATTTTCAATAACTTAGAAAATAAAACTGTTTTCGTTTTTGGTTTGTCACTATGATGGGGAAGTGTTCTGAGTTGGATAAACACAATGGATGTTAGTTGGAGATGAAGGGACACCTCTAATAGGTGTGATGGTTCATAAAGGACTCAACCATTCTCAACAGACACCTTATGTGTCTTTTGGAAGTGAAGAGGCATCTCCAATAGGCATGAATAACCCTATAAGTAGTGAAGGAATTCTCCCATTCTTGAGAATGAATTCAACCTGTTTTCTCTCCATCTAAAGCATCATCAGAAATCTCTCTCATGTGTTCTTGGTTGGGTCAAGGGGTGCAAACCTTGAATCCAATTTCCTGTTATAGGGATTTCATTGTATCCTGAAGGAATTATTTCGCATACCTGTTGCAATCGCCAATTTATATTGGGAGGGTAGAAATAATCGTCTAAAAGAAATCACCCGAGCCTTGAAAGCTTTTGAGTACAACAACAATTTCTTTTAGTGTTATCATCCTCTGTTTTATACCCAAAATATCCAACACATTCCAATAAAGCTCGTGCACTTAATTAGTTTCCCTAAGCATCATCGAGTCCATTGCATGCATGTCTTCTTTGCATACAAACCGTTGGTTGATTTTATTTTATCTTTGCTGTATATACAAAATATCTACCGTGTATAAAACCTTACCTTCCAGAGCTTCTCCCTGTATATACTACTTGCAAACAAACAATTGTAGATATTTAAAGTTTAAGTTGTTATATATACTCGCTGAGTTACTATTTTCCAAATGCTTCTGCAAAACTATTAAAGCTTCAAAAGCGATTTGGGAAATAACCCACCAACAAATTACTTCACGCAGCAAGTTGTTGGTCGCAATAATATTTAAGGATGGTCTTGCTGACCTGGGATAGGTGATGAACTAAGTAAAGATGCAAGCTTTCTTTTGGATTAGCAATGATGAACCGTAAAGGGATTGTCTATTGATTTTATCAGAGCAAACTGGGTTGGCTACTTCATTACGCAGTGCCTTGTCTTCCTTTCCCTTTTAGGGAGTTGGGCTCAAGGTATGAGGAACTTTTTGGAAATAATAGGTTCTGCATGGAAGCCATCTTAACCAAATGGTTAAGTGCCATGTTTTCCATTGAACTGATGCTCATAAGGGAAAAGACACTGGCTGATAATTTGAAAGAACTAAAAATCTTTGGGATGAAAATCAGGGGTGGAGCTAGCAGAGAACTAAAGTGGATGGTAGCCCAATTAGCTCTCCGGCACCTTTTTTTTTCTTCTTTTTATAATACGAAAAAAAAAACCTTATATTGCTAAAAGAAACAAGCAATAATATATGGTGGCTAGCACTAGGGTTTTGCTTACCCCCAGCTCTTTGGGCCAACAGTCTATCAAAAATTTAGAATGTGAAAGAGAACACTGTCTCATAACACGGTCTCATAATAGTATTTTCTCTACGGTACAGATTTGGATGCACCGGTCTTTAGTAAGGTCTCTAATGATGCAAAAAGAATTTTATTGAAAATGAGCTTACAAATATGTGAAAATCATTAACTAATAAAGAAAAAAATGTGTTTACTAAGAATCACACCAGCTAAATTGGTCGGTACTATATTTGTATGACGCAAATTCATATGAAAACTTCTAAAACAAAAATATTATATATATAATGTCAATTCTGTGAGGGGGTGACTTTGACAAGGTTCGACGAGATAACGACATCCCCTTGTCAGCAAAGGAGGCTTCTCCTCGTCATTCTCCAGCAATGACGTGGTTGCCTTTTCATTAAGCTGCCACCCAAGATTGAGCCCAAGATTATGCTTTTCATCTTCTACAATTGTGTCTTCAGTGATCGAGTCTTCAACTGCGATCGAGTCTATAATGCAATAAGTTTCTCTTTCCTTGAGGACAAATTTTGTTTCAATTTTGCCAAAGATTCCCTCACAGCCTTTAGCTTCTCCACAGAACAGAGTTTTTCCATGTCTATAGTATCCCACCAATAGCTATCACTCCCACTCCCAGCACCAGCCATGTTTCTGCATTGCGTAGAACTTTTACTTTCGCGGACATTCTTATTCTCTTGTATCTTGTCTTTCTTCTGTTCTTCAACGAACCGTTCAACAACATTACATACACCTCGAGGAGAATTGCTAAAGGTGAAAGCCTTTCCAGCAGGAGAAAATACGATTATGCAGACAATAATATCTGCAAATAACTTGCATAGTTCAGCAGCTTTCCTCTCTATACCGCCTCTTCTTTTCGAAAAAGTTACAATTCTCTTTTTTGGATCATCAATCTTTTCTATGGCTATCTTCTTTCTCCCCATATTCTTCAATATTCGCTGAGGTTTTAAAATTAGACGATGCAGAAGAATATTACTCCTAAATCTAAGGCTTAATTATGTGATATAGCTAATCTTGAGTTTTGGTACGTGATCTTGAGAATACCTCTGCCTCTATTTATATATGTGGATAGAGACACGATATAATAGGAAATATCAGATACTCCTAAATCTAAGGCTTTCTATTTTTATCAAACTCTTGTTTCCGTAATTACTTTTATGTCGGTTTCCAAGTTTGAATAAGCCAGTGGTATCCAAATTTGATTATAATTAAGTCGATTTGGCCTAGACCTGAGTCTAACCAGAGGGGGTCCAATAGAAAAGAAAGAAAGAAAAAAGAAAATTTTGGAAAAGATAAAATTCATTCATAAAGAAGTGCTGAGATAGCACTTAAAAAGACTAACTAACAACCATCCAAACATGATAGGTCAAACAAAATAAAGAGGATTACAACAATGAAATCATTTCCCCTAAAACAAGTTGAAACTAGTTACTGTTTAAACACCCTCCAATCGTGCATGAAATCCACAAACATAAAAAAGAAATCAAGGTGGTCGTAGTTCTCAAATGTCTAATTCAAGCCATTTGATTTTAATTAATCTAACTAATCCCAATTTTCAAATTGTTGAGATTATTAGTCTCATATTGTCTAGGCATCTAAGATCCTGCGATTTATAATCCTTTAGGGTCACTTCACTCATTTCCAATTGGTTTTGAGTTGGATGCCCGTATTCTAATATGGTATTAGAGCAGGCTATTTGCGACAAGTCAATTGACCGCGCTCTACTCCGTGTTACCCGATTTAATTGTCCACGTGTTAGACCCAACGAGACTACACGTGAGGGGGCGTGTTGAGATTATTAGTCCCACATTATCCGGGCATTTAAGATCTTGCGGTCTCCACTCATTGCCAATTGGTTTTGAGTTGGATGACCGTATTCTAACACAAATCATGGAATGACGAAATTCAACTTTCTAGTATTATTACTTGAAATCTTAGCACATCTTGAACACCTAGGCCTTAGCTAGATGGTTACACAATCACTACACGAAATTAAGAAGAACTATATATATATATATATATATATATATAGAAGTAAACTAAAAGCACACCAATAACATTGATGAGCAGGAATGTAGCGCGCGCACAGATTAAAGTCCAGTTTTTCCAACCAACTTTGTCAATCCAAATGTTATAGACATGGCAATCCATCCTCCAAATAAAACCCTCAAGGAAGATTTCAACAAAGGTGATTTCCCTAAGATGGCCCCTAACACTCCAAATACCAACAAGGCTAAACTCGTAGCTCCTGCTACTACTCCCATCCTCACCTTATGATCTTTTATAAATGCCGCTGCTAGTATTGGTACCATAGCACCAATGGAAAATGCAACTGCGGATGCTCCAGCTGCTTGGAACGGGTTAGGCAAATTTTCCTTCTCATTATCACTATCATTTTCCTCATTTTTTCTTGCAAGATTATCTCGCTTCATTTGTGCTACTTCTATGTCGAGTTGTGAATAAACTGAAACGAATTCTCCTATGGCCATACTACAAGCCCCAGCTATCAAACCGGCAAAACCAGTAAGAATCATAAACTTCACATCCTCTTTAACAGCTCCTACTCCCATCATCAATGAAGCTGTCGAAACTAAGCCATCATTGGCTCCAAGCACAGCGGCTCGTAACCACTGTGCCCTTTGAGAGTAGTCAAAGTGGTCCTCGCCTTCCAGACTGGCTTCTTTGATAGTTTGTGGTCGTTCGATATCGACCGTGGATATGGTTGGTCTAGTGACGGCTAGATGAGTTGATGGTTGGTAAGTTTGATTAGCTTCGTAGACAGCCATTGGAGGAAAGAAGAAAATGAAGAAGTATGTAGTATTAGTGCCTAGAATATATAGAAGAAAAGTATTGATCAAATGGGAGAGTTGTAGAAGAGGATATGAGATGTGTGGGAGACACGCGCATTTAGAAGGTTATTTATAATGGGAGAGTGATATTGACCTTATAGTACTTTTGATGGTGATGGACACGTAGAATGCATATAGATATGTTTACTGTGTTCTTAGGGACATTAACTAAGCTCTTTTTCAAACATCTCGACAGGTTTTATCCTTATACTCCATATAAGGTTTATAGTCCACTATGGAGTAGATATTCATATTGGTAAACTTTAGTTTTTTAAAAGTTCAATCACTCGATCACCCATTTACCCTTGATGGACAGATCATCTACTATTCCCTATGATGCAAAGTGGAGTTCGTTGTCCAAGCTATAGTAAATCAGTTAGGTCAATCTATGGATATGAAGATTAAGAAGATGGATTGCTGAATAACAAAGCACTAGTTAGCTTTAGGGATGAAAAAAGTGTAGTGTGTGTGTGTTAATTGGTGGAGATAATATTAGTAAAAGATGAGGAGTGTGCATTCCACACGATGGCTATCAAGCTTTTCAACATTTCCTGTATCATTCCAACTTTGTTGCATGTATCATGCCTCCTTTTCATGATATACCACCACTCAATAACCCACTAGTGTGTTCAAAAAAGGCGAAATTATGGTGTGATATAATTAGTAGGGCATTTTATATGCAAAGTATAGCATCAGTTAACCCAATTAACTCATCATGGAAAGGAAACGAAGGACATGCGATTGGTATCATGGAGTATTTAATCCAAAATTCCAACTTGTAGTACACATGTAATAAATGTACAATACACAAGCACCGACATATACAACGAAACCCAGAAATCTAGAATTATAGTCTTCTGTGTAATTAAAAGTACGTAGAGATGGTAATCAACTTACATGAATAAGAAACCAGAAAATGTAATCAAGAGTAACATTATTATGGGTTAATTAGTATTTGGGTCGTAAGTTTTGGTATGTCTTTGAGTTTGGGTCGTAAGTTTGTCCGTTTTTGAGTTTGGGTCGTTGACCCCGTTAGTCAACTAAGTCAACCGGTCAAACTGTTAGTGTAAGTCAACTTCAGTTAGTAACGTATTTACGCATTTTGTCGAGGCTCTAGAGACTTCGTTAGAAGTCGGAATTAAGAGTTTGACCCCATATTAGAAAGAAGAAATAACCACCTTCCAAACACACTTTAAAAATCCAGATTACGAGTTCAAATTGTCAATAAAAAGTATGCGCAAACAAGGTCACAAAACTGCGTAGCTACAGATTTCAGCTCAGGCGAGCTACTTTCCGGGGAACATATCTCCTAAACGATAAATCCGAGTGCTATGAAATTTTAACTCCTTAAAGACAAGACATAGAGGAACGGTTGTCGTTAAGAAAGTGTCGCCTAATTCCCTACCTATTGGTACCAGTTTCGCAGACAACTAGGGGCAGAAAACTGTGTCAGAAATACGGTTTTTCAACTTTCATATCACAATCTGGTTGTCTGCGAAAGTTGAAAAACCGGCACCATTAGGTAGGGAACTAGGCGACACCTTCTTAACGAAAAACGTTCCTCTATGTCTTGTCTTTAATTAGTTAAAAGTGATTAGCAATCGGATTTTCGTTTAGGAGATATGTTCCCGAAAATAGCTTGTCCCGAAATTTGAAATCAGAGCTACGCAGCTTTGTGACCTTGTTTTATGCATACTTTTGATTGACCATTTGAACTAGGAATCTGGATTTTTTAAGTGAGTTTGGAAGGTGGTTATTTCTTCTTTCTAATATGGGGTCAAACACTTAATTCCGACTTCTAACGAAGTCTCTAGAGCTTCGACAAAATGCGTAAATACGTTACTAACTGAAGTTGACTTAAACTAACAGTTTGACCGGTTGACTAACGGGGTCAACGACCCAAACTCAAAAACGGACAAACTTACGACCCAAACTCAAAGACATACCAAAACTTACGACCCAAATACTAATTAACCCCATTATTATTGGTTGAGCTAATGTTTTAGAGCTTTTGCCATTGCCATTGCCATGGGAAGGAATTCTCGATTTAGTGTTGCAAATCGATGTGCTCGTGCCCAAAAAATTTGGATTACCAGATGCACTACAACATCAAAATTATACAACAAATTACATACTTAGATAAAACTTAGAAGATAAATAGGGCGCATCAATAAGAACCAAAAACAAAATAAACTTACTTTACTTTCAAATTGACGTTATTTAATAGTGATAAAGGTATTGTTCCAGTGAAGTCGTTATCTGCTAAATTTCTAGGACAATCCAAGAGAATAATAAATTTTGTCATGGTTTATTGGAGATAGTAGAAGGAAAGTTGCAAGGGAACTTTGAACTTACAATACTTTGAGCTTAGGAAGCATGCCAAGAAAATCAGGAATTTCTTGCATCAAATTATTGTTGTGCAGATCTCTGCCAAATATATAAAAGGATTTAGGAAAAATTATATCAAAATAATAATACACAATCTGGCAAGTATTTACTCACTGCAAATATTTTTATGACTCACATAATTTCGAGAGCATCCATGGCACCAAAATCTGGTAAAATGCCTTCTAGTCCAAGGTCATTGAGATACCTGTAAAGACCCATCATCAAAATTATTATATTTCACTCTTGTTACTGTATATCAGAAGGACTTTAGGTTATCGAGCCTCGTCATGTTTTGTTTTTGAACCCATTGAGTTATTCTAATCAAAAGTAGAGAGACAAAAATCATGGAGTTTAATTCTTTTTTTAATCATCTAGGTTAATTCATGAGCCGAAGTTTTTCAATGTCCAAGACTCCAAATTTAGTTGAGTTTTATATCCAAATAGTGTTTATGATCTAAATAAGTTTTTTGAATTTCAGGAAAATCCTTGATGAAAAAATAAAAATACGGTTTCAAAGGTCTTGGACACTAGAAGAAGAAAAAAACGACGTGTTATGTTGACCCTGTCGTAATAAGTTGACATATACATACACCTTCAGCTTCGCATGTAAAGATAAAAATATATTTCGGATGATAAAATGATCAAAAATGAGTTCAAAAATTCATTTCGACGGACAAAGATTTTAATTTCAAATTTATGTAATAGTTTTTGAGCTCGCTCTTAGTTGTTTTATCATCTGAATTAGAGGTGCACATGAGCCGGTACAGTCCGGGTTTCTGTTGAACCCGGTACCTGTACACGAAGTTGACCGGTTCTGAAAATTGAGTACCAGACTGCATGCGAAATTTTCGTCCGATACACAGAAATCGGTCCGGTTCACACCGGGACCGGGTTTTTACCCGGTATAAAAATATTTTCAAAATATATTAAAAATGTTCTCATAATATATTTAAAAAAAAATTTTAAATTATTTTTTTAAAATGGACCGGTTCCACTCCGGGTCCGGGTTTTTACCCACTTTCTCATATGTTAAGTGGACGGTTAGGATAGATTTCAATCTTATAATCTATGGACCGGTATTTTTGGGTACTATCGGTACTGGGTGACCGGGAATAAGGTAAGAACCGGTACCGGTCCCGGTCTACTCCGAGTATCAATTTTCAGAACCAGTACATGTACCGGTAACTCCGGGTCCGGGTCGGTACAAGTCCGGTTCTTTCGGTTCCGGGTCGGTACATGTAATCTGGACCGGGTCTAGCTCTAATCTGAATTAGTTAGCTCTAGGTTGGTTAATGCTAAAAGAAGGATTATTTTTTAGAGGATTATTTTTGTTTAATATTGAAAAAATATTATTGTTTGAACAATGTATATATATCAAAGCTGAAAAACGAATCGAAGACGTGTGTAATATCTAGGTTTTACATTGGGTGTACCCAGGGGCGGAGCCAGCAGCTTAGAGCATGTGTGTTCAGTTATACACCCAGCCCAGTTAGTTCTCAAGCCCGACAGTGATTGCCTTTTGTCATAAAATGGGCTCTCAAACGTATTTTGCACCCCCAATTAACAAAATTAGTCATAAAAACCCGAAGTAACCAAACTTGTGGTACAAAAATCCTACTGAAATATTGTGATCCATTAAAACTCCATCGTAAACAAAATTGATACAAAGCCCTTAAATTTTTAAAAATTGATATAGAAACTCCAAATTTCAATATTGGTTTCATCAAATTTTATTTTGGTTTCATCAAATTTTAAGATGAAACCAAAATAAAATTTGATGAAACCAATATTTCCCTATTAAACTTGTACAAATTTTTTACACCTACTTCTTGCAAACCTAGCTCCGCCCATATTTGCAAAATTTCGTCTCTTTCATGCGTGTTTGTAGTTTAAAAATAGTTTCAAGCTTTTTTAAATCATGGACAGATTATAGGTACTCTCTGTCATTTTTTTGTTCAACAACATCAAAGATATATATTGGTTATTTCAAAAAGAAAAACTTGGATTTTGAAACAGTGCACCTATTGTTGTTATTTGAAAAAATAAAAATAAAGGATGAATGATGAATAGTATACGGGTTCCGTTCGATTAGTCTTCACCAACAGTGGGTTGCAAACGTCCTGGGCTGAACTAATTAAAAGCGAGGTGGAAAAACTTAAAAAGGAAAAGATTCGATGACATGGTTATAACGACATTATCATAACATGGTAACACCATTTTTTTTCTACCTAACTCAAACGACAATAAGTCTGAAGCTAATTTTTTGACATGTTCCTGTTATAAATCTATAAATCCTATATTTCTGTCAAAAGAGTCAGCAAGAACCTGCAAAACCTAAAAGGAGTCGAGGTTGACGTGATTTTTTTTAGCATAGCTTCCCCGAGAGTGGGTTTCACCTTTGATTTTGATTTCAACATGTATTGTATTTGGTGCAAGCAAATAAGTGTAAATAAGTTCATTCTTACAGTGCTGTAACGCGAGGAGAATCGTCATCCGCATTACATGCAACCCAATCCAAGTGTACGGCGAAGGTAAACAAGGATCGCCATTCCAATCTTGAAGTTGAACGAAACTCTTTTGCAGTAATCTCAACGAATACACTAAATAAAAAGAAAAGTAAAACTAGTTTATGTGACTTTATAATATACCATGTCAAAGATTTGTAGAAAAAAAAGAGAGAGCTACCATCATCTGAATTGGTTCCTCGAACTAATTTATCACCGATAGTAAATCCTTCAAGGGCATTGATTATTGGAGGAAGAGTTTTTATTTATTTTTTTAATAAAAGAGGGGAAAACACCCTCAATTGTTTACATTAGATGTTCTTGAAACCTCATACATATTGTTTCTGCAGTTCAAAACGTAATAGTTCCAGTTTTCATCATTCAGAGAGTTGAGTAAGACCCATAAATTATAATCAACCCAGTTATGGCTAATGTTGTACATGTTACAAAAGATAGATAGTTTGACTGTTTCCAATATTTGTTCTTTCTCCACCAAGTTGAAATCTTGTACTATAAAGTTTATTTCGAATTTGTTTGCATTTCCCCAATCTTCACTGATTTGATACCTTTTTCTTCTAGCTTCCGCATACATTCCCACCACCAGCAGCAGAGTTGGTTTTAAATCACTTGTGAAAGAAATCTTTTGGCCACTCCATCTTGTTGCCCATTGGAAAGCAGCTTCCGCACACTGTTGTTCAAGTGCTTCTATCGTTGTACTATCAGAAGAAAGTCCTCTAGCTTCTTTGACTGTACCTGTATGATCCACCAAAATTAGACCAATACTTGTTTTTGAATTTGAAATATGCAAGGCAATTGAATATGAAGAGTTGAGTCGCTTGTTGGTTGGTTCAAGAGCAATTGTTTTTGAATTTGAAATATGCAAGGCAATTGCGTTTGAATTGGAGGAAGAGTTGAGTCGCTTGTTGGTTCAAGAGCAATTGAATATGAAGAGTTGGTGGCGAAAGAAGTGACATTGCGAATATAAACCACATGTAGTTGTCCACTTGGTGGATCCACGGGGCCCTTAGGCCAATTAGTAGTATCGAGTTTATTGTTGACTATTATATTAAATGATCCTTTCTCGGTAGAATCAAGCATATTCAGATGTCCAAAATATGCTTTGTAATGGATAGGAATTTTAGGATGAGGGATGATAGACACACCGAAGTGTGCACCGCAAAGGGTCCCGAGAGGGGAATGGGCCGACGAGATCAAAGCCTCTAAACATCTAGATTAGGAATGTGCAGTCATGATCACTCGGTGCACAGCTTGTTGGGTTTTTTTTTCTGTCAACCTATACTTTTCGTTTTAGGATCTGAAATTCCAGTGTAAACCAGATTTCCAGACAAATGCGCCCTTCGTAGAGTGCTGTCAGGAGGATAATCGTAATTGGTGAAGTTGGATTTAGCAGCGACAGATGGGGCTGACAGGTCAAATTTAACCTCACGTAATTGTGTGAGTGTTGTTCTTAGAGCCTCAAGAGGGTTATCGTCAATGTTAACGTGTCGATATGGCAAGTGCTTTGAACTTATGAACTGGGGCCCAAATTCGATCATAGTAATCACCATAGTACCTACATGATCAACCAAGATTTTATATAATGCTGGTACTAAATTGAAAATGGATATGAAATTACACAAAATTGGTACAAAAAACCAAAACAGAAAATTTCTGGGTGAAATAGATTCTTAGCTTTTGATCCTGTTTATATACCCAAAATTCAGAAATATATTTTTTATATAGCTAGTTTGGATATTTCACCCAGGAAAATTAAGATAAAAAAATATGTGTTACCTAAAATCCCCCCTAACCTTTTAAACCCTTCTTTTCAAAGAGAATTTATTTTTCTTTCAGCTCTTCCCGCACAGCTCGTCCCTCACCTGCAGACATCATAATTCAGAGCTCATCTCGTTTTCTGATCTGGTTGATCAATCATGGTGGTTTTCAATTGTTGAATCGAAGTTTAGATTAATCAACTTTCAAGTCATCTAATAACATCAACAACTAGTAACGCAAATTAGTAAGTTTCAAGTTTCAATTAACCCAATTTTGATTTCATTTTTGTGTAATTCTTTGTAATGCATATCTGGGTATGTCGATTTTGAAGTTTCTCTATCAATTTTTGGTTTTAGTTGTTGATTTTGACTATCCAGGGTTTTACTAATCGATTGATTGTTCATATCCAGGGTTTTACTAATTTTTGGTTTTAGTTTGTGCTTGTAAACGTGATTATTTGTTTATATCCAATCGATTGATTGTTCATCAAAGTAAATTTTGTTTAAACCTGCTGAAACAATACATAGATGCAATCCAAATTGAGTTTTTCATTGTTTTGGAAGTGAACGGAATTGGTATAATATCATCATGTCTGTGTGTTTGATTAGAGTTTGCTTACAATTTTTGCTCAGAAGAAAGCTGTAACTGGTTTCCATGATGAATATGGGTGTCACAATTTATTTTCCAGTTTTTTAAACTAGTTTCATCCTGTATTTTATACCAATTGTTGTTGAATTTGGTTTTTAGTCATCCTGGTTCTTTAATTTGTTCAATTGAATATCATCCATCTTCATTTACATTGTTTAAATATTCTTTTTGTATATGGATCAACAAACTCTTCGTGTGGTTATCCGTGGTCCCGATACATGTCCATACCACGTTAATATGAAGTCAACAATTGATGAGTTGAAGTTGTATGTGTGTTCTTTTTGGAATTATATTTCTCCAGACTCAATCCAATTTGTATTTGACAATGAGGGATGAAGTATGGTTGTTTACAGTGATGAGAAGCTTCATTCTGTCATATCAATGTGTCATGTTTTTCAGTTGAGTTTCTTGGAGCTTCGTTTATTTGAATGTGTTCCTATTCGTGCTCCTGATTTTGTTCGTGAACCTATTATGAGCGAGTTTCGTTTAGCACCAGACCTTAGCAGAGATCAGTTGGTTCATCTTCTGAGTAGTAGTAGAATGAGCAAGTTGTGTTTAGCACCAGACCCTAGTAGAGATCAGTTGGTTAGTCCTCGCCATCTTACTAGCAGCAGTAAAGTTACTCGTACACCTACAATGACGGAGTTGCTTTTAGGTAAAGGCAATAGCTCAGATCAGTCGCCTATTACTTCCTCTCAAGAGCTTGTTTCGTATCAAGATATCCTCGTGTCTCAAGAACGTGCATTCAATGGAAAGTTGGCAATTAAAATATCTTGCAAGGATGCTGAATGGGAGTTTATTATAAAAGGTGTTGGCCAAGATTTTTATGGAGGACGAGATGAAGCTCGTCTTTTTGTTGAGAAAAATAAGCATTTTTTTGGTTGCAGGTGAGAGTCGTAAAGAGCAATCCAGAATGTTATACGGTGGAATGTTATTACAAGGAGAAATTGCAATGCGACTGGATGTTCCATGCAGCTCCGAAGACATCCAATGTGAAGGGTCATTTATTCCTCAAGGCCTATAACGATGAACATAAATGATATACTGGTAATAGTGATGGAACAAAGGCTGATCCGGTTATGCGCGAACTTGTCAAGAGCTTGGTATTTGACCTGATCGAACAGAATCCCAACAAGAAAGTCAGGGATATTGTTAAATAATTCAAAAGTGATTATGGGTTAGAATTGAGCTACGATCGGGCGCATGAAGGGAAAGAATTATGTTTGAAGGAATCGTATGGCGAGGACACTAAATCATACCCCGACTTGGTTTGGTGGTGTGAAGCCGTGAAGAAGGACGATCCAGGTAGCAGGGATGATTTAGTTGTTTAAGGGGGACAGTTTAAGAGTTTGTTCTTAGCCTTCGATGCTTGCATCTCGGGTTTCGAATATTGTCTCCCGGTATTGTTCTTGGATGCAACTTTCCTAACTGGAAAATTTAGGGGTTGTATTATGGCGGCTACTGGGTAGAATGCGAATAATGGTAAGTCTTATATTTTTATATTTCAACTTTTGATGTCAGATTATAAATTTGAATGGAATTCAGATAAAACATTTGTCAGATTATCACTGGATGAAACCAATTTCATCCTTTATTTGTGAAGTCAGACTAGAGAATGAAACTGGTTTAATCCTGTAGAATAGAATTTTCAGTCGGTTTAATATGATTGTTTGGTTTTGTGTTTATTTTGTTTCTGTAGGAATATTTCCTCTGGCATACGGTATCGTATCAGGTGAAACTATTGAGAATTGGCATTGGTTCTTGGAAAAATTAAAAACTATTTTGGGTCCTCGTGTACTAAATATTATTTCAGATCTCCATGAGGGTTTGATCCAAGGTATTCGTGATGTTTTTCGAACTTTTCGTCATTGTTGGTGTTACCAGCATTTGAAGAATAATATCCGCGGGAAGACCAACAAGAAGAAGGGAGAGCATGTTGCTGCGATGGATTTGTTCAAACAATGTTTTTATTCATCAGCGCATGAAGGATTTCATGAAGGTATGAAAAATTTGATGGATATGGGATGTGATGGTCTTCATAAATTCTTGAGTGACCTTCCAGTGGAATGTTGGTCCAATGCACATTGTCTTGGCTGTCGTTATGGCGACATGTGTTCAAAAATTGCAGAGTCATTCAACTCTTGGACTAAGGAAGCAAAAGGTATGCCTATTGCCACACTTGTTAACTGGATTAGACTTAAGATTATGGATCAGATGAGTAAAAGGAAGTTGAAGGGGGCGACGTTTAAAGGATTAATTTATCCCAGGCTAGAGAAAAAATTAATGGCTTCCATTCGTGCTGGTGTCCAGTGGAGAATAACTAAGTTTGGTGACATGGAGTGGGAAGTTTTTGATGAAAATCACACGCATGCTGTTAATATTGCGAAGTTTCATTGCAGCTGTAGGGTTTGGATCACTGAGAAGTTCCCTTGTGATCATGCTATTGCGTGTATGCATTCAAATAAGATCAATGTTTACGAGTACATTAATCTGTTTTTCAGCATTGCTAGCTTCTGTGCTTCGTATGATCGTGCTATCAAGCCCATTCCCGATTACGACAAGCCTATTGATGTTGCTACTGGAAATCTCGTGAACCCACCAACTATCCTAGAATTAAAAACTGGTAGGTCGAGGAAAAATAGGATTCCAAACACTGGTAGCGCAATTTTCAAGAGACCAATTACGTGTGGTAACTTCCATACTCAGGCACATCATAACAGGACGACGTGTCATCATCCTCCTGCAAAAAAGCAACGTTAAGAACCTGCTTGAAAACATCTCCAACCTTCATTTACCTTGGATTTTACCATGATAAGATTCATTTATTAGTTTATTCTTCTCCGCAATCTCTTGTTGCACATTTAAGATTCATTTATCCGGAATTCTATTTTCGCAACTAGTTTTTACCTTGGATTTTTTCTTTTGTTCATAAAAACATATTTTATGGAATTATTTTTCAAGAATTGCTCCAGTTTTATAGTATATATCTTATAGTCTTATGTTGATTGGCTTTAATTGCACATTCCCTTCAGTGTTCACTGTAAAATTTGAATGTTTGCAAAGTTTCAGATTTAATTGTACAGGATAAAACTAGGTTTCATCCAGGCCTGGTTACATTCTGACAAACAATTGCAGTTTTGTACAGGCTAGGATGTAACTGGATTTCATCCAATCCTGGTTACATTCTGACCAAAAATTGCAGTTTTGTACAGGCTTGGATGTAACTGGGTTTCATCCAAGCCTGGTTACATTCTGACCAAAAATTGCAGTTTTGTATAGGCTATGATGTAACTGGGTTTCATCCAAGCCTGGATACATTCTGACCAAAAAAAAAAGTATTTTTAACCTGCAAATTCAATCATTTTGGCCTAACATATTCAAACACAACTATCATGAAAATTGAAGTATATGCATTTTTCAATAAAATAGTTCATATTTCAATTAAGACGAATCCACGGATCACAAATGCATGCGAAGACTTAGTCCAACAAAACCAAAAGTACTTACATATGAACTACATTAATAAATTTTTTCTAAAGAACCTAAACACATCAAACTTTCCAGCAGCTATTCTCCTCAGTTAGGATTTCATATGCGAGATTGATTCTTCTTGTGCTCATCTCCTCTCCAAGAGTATCTTTTCCTTCAAAGGAGTAATCGTTTGTCATTGCCCATTCCATAAAGTAGATAATATACATCAACGAATCAGGACTGCAAGACAAATGAATATGTAATGTCACTTTACAGATCTATAAAAAAAATATAATGTCGGTTCAAAATTCATTTCTGTTTGTAAGGTATAATTTCAGTTAACGACCTACCTTTCGCACTGTTGTGGACAATTTGATTTCACGACGACATCAATGTTATCCATACTAGTACTTTGAAGATGAATGATAAAGAGATGATTTATTCTTTCCGCCATCATTTTAGCATCCTTTAAATAGTTTGAAGAACCTAAGAGAGAATTGTAGTGTGTCCAAGTTCTTCCATGGATGTCAAAGTGAAGCAATGTGAACTGTTCTTTCTCGTTAAGCATTGGGATGAACAAGTGTTGCGTATCGACATCAATCTTATGCAGTTCAGCATTTATCATATCTGCAGCCTTCATCTCATCTCCCGCAATGATATCAACCTGAAGACAAATTTGAATCAAAACCAGTTAAACCATATTTTTAATATGGATGAAACTAAATTACATCCCATGTTTAATGATAGATGAAACCAAGTTTCTGCAAGTATCAGATGAAACACAGTTGTATCCTATATATAATGGCTAGATAAAACTCAGTTTTATCCTACACTAGTGAGAGAATTATGTTTCAAGCAACAGATGCAAGCCAGGTACATCCTAAACTAACTTAAAGATATATGAAAACAAATTGCAGACCTAAGTTCATTCATTTTAAATTGTAGTATTCAAAACGTTTACCCATGCAAGCGCGCTAAGAAAGATTGACTTTAATATCCTTTGGTATCACCGCCAGATTGAAACAATTGTCTCCATTTTTCGATTTTGAACTCCAAAATAGTGTTCACCAATGGCTGATTGAAAACAAGTTGCTGGATGTGTTCTCCACTAATACATACACCTCCATTGGATTTCCAAACTCAGACGCTGCATTTAAACAAGTCCATCTAATTTCAGACAAGCACACGGGTTTCATTTTTTAACATGAAATAAGAAAAGTAGAATGTAAAAAAAAAATAACAGCAAAAGAATGCAGATATGTACCTTAACCTTCCTGTTGCAAAGTACTCCTTTATTAAATGCTCTTTAGCTAGTCTTACTCCACAACTCAAGTATTCTTTCCACAGCTTGTTGTTCCTTGTTAACATCTTCAACTTATTGTCCTTTTGCTTCTTCTCTGCATGCTCATGCTTATCTGTTACAAACTTATTCTGTCTAGTCCTTTTATATACGTTCTTTACTCTATTCTCAATTGATCCAAGTTTACTCATAACTGCTAGAGATTCTAGTGAAATAATCTCTTCTTCGGTGATTTCTGGTGGATGAACTGGTGCTATAGGTTCTTCTCGAGGAATTGGTGTTACAGTTTCTTCTTCGGGAATATATTCAGCTTCTGGATTTGCGGCTCCACTTGTTTCACCTGCCTTGCTAGCGTCTTCAGGAACAGCACCCTCCACTGGTTTGCAAACCTTCTCTTCACGAACAGCACCCTCCACTGGTTTATTTATCTCTTGAGTGATTTTGAGGTTGAAAAAGCTCTCAGGTGGAGTGTAAAGAACAACATTAGTAGGTGAAGCTTGCGGAGATGAAATGGTTCCCGGTTGAGGCTTGAGTTGCACTTTCAAGGCTTCCACTAGACTTTGCAAGTCCGAGATTTTCTTATCTTTTGCTTCAGACTCAACCTCCTTTGCTTCTAACTCTTCATTTCTTGCTCCTAACTCATCATTCAAGTGAGAGATAATCTCGTCTTTCTCTTTGAGTTCATTCTTCAACTTTGAAATATCTTCTTCATCTTTGTTTTCTTCTTCCTCATCAAACAAGCATAACTGTTTTTCATTTTCACTCCATCTAGCAACAAAATCAAAAACCTACAAGCACGTAAACACATAAACACAAGATGTAACTGATTTCGTCATATGCTAACACATGATGTAACTGGGTTTCATCCACTGATAACAAAGGATGAAACTTGGTATCACATGGGTTTCATCCATTAATACCATAAGATTTAACTGGTATAAAATTGGTTTCATCCATTAATACCATAAGATTTAACTGGTATAAAATTGGTTTCATCCAGTTAATACCATAAGATGTAACTGGTTTCATCCAGTTATAATAGCAACAAGAATTTATTTACCTGATTGCTTGAAAGAGTTTCAAGCTTTCCCTCAATTTCGCAAGATACTTTATACATGTCCCATCTTGCAAACCTTGGCCATGCATCACTGTTGGCTTTCCTAACAATGCCTTCGCCTTTCACTTGCTCAAAAATCCATAACTGAAACAACAAAAGATACAAGTTAATAATCAACACATGATTAATTTAATGCAAAAAAGAAGAATATTTATCCAATAGATATAAGACGATACTCACCAGTAAATAGAAGTTGTAACCATTGATAGAGTAAGGTGTCTTGTGCACGGCTTTAACGCTTTGCATTAGATGCTCATGGATTAAATAAGGACAAGAGACTTTGTTAATTGTATCTATTGAATATAGGCAGTTCAAATACCTATAGTGGACATACATACCTCATGTGTTTATAAAGAAGACTGTACATAACATGAACAACAACAAAAGTCTCTCCAAGTCTTCTTCTTTGCCTTCTTCATTCATAGAAGACTGTATTCCTTCGAGGATGTATTTATTGTGAAATTTGTCCCAAATATTCGCCTCTTTTCTTTTCTTCTCTTTGTCTCCGGCTTTCTTCTTTTTCTTCTCTTTTACTTCATCTTCCCTTTCCTTCTTATCAGCATCCCTTCTCATTGGCTCCAGAAAGTATGTGGTGTAAAATGCAGAATCTTTCAAACCAGGTTCGTCCTTCGGTCCATAAAGTTTCTTATCTTGTTCACTCATACGTATTCTCTGCATTTTGTAAATATCAGCAAGATGGTTTGGATCAGTATTGAAAACTTGATCACCAATCTTGAATGCCAACTGTTTCGGGTCAAAATTTCTTATGATGAACTCTAACGCCCTTGGAGCTTTGCTACATTCTGCCTTGCCCACTTTTTCTTGTTTGATCGCCTCAATAAAGATCCAGAATTTTGTCTTCTTCAACACAGCCTCTTTCCTTTCAGTAAATACCTATGATTCCAACACTTCAACCGTCGGTTTCATGTTTGCTTGAAAAGTTTTCTTTCCTTCCTTTTTCTCTTGCTTGTCTTCGTACATTTCGGCATCCACATCATCCACATTCTATGTGTTAGACTCACCACCCACGTCCTCATCATGCTTCTTCCTGGTTCTTCTTTCAGCACCATCACTCTTCTTACTCTTCTTGCTACTTCTTCTTGCAAGAATTTGGATGAAAACCAGTTAAGTCATATTTCAAATCTGTGGATGAAACTCAATTACATCCCATCTTTAATGAAAGATGAAAATCAGTTTCCGCGGGTATCAGATGAAACCCACTTACATCCAATATATAATAGTTAGATGAAACCAAGTTTCTGCAGATAACAGATGAAACCCACTTACATCCTATATATTATGGTTTAAATTAAGACTACCGAAATATGCCAATCATCAAACACTTCCTAACACCAAATTAAAACCAGCGATTAGTTCAGTTTCATCGTGTTTCAAAATGAATCAACTCATATTGTCTACAGCCTAACTATACAGATTTCATCCATCATCTGAAATTGGTCTACATCTTAAATACACCATTACAGTATCATGTTATCAGTCCCATAATCGTTAAATTTAATTCCACCAACAGATGCAAATCAGTTACATCATAACTTAAAGTTAGATGAAAACCAGTTTCAATCACCTACTGAACATTACTTAGTAACCAAATACAAACCCAATTTCATGCAATCAAACCAAAACATAACCAGATGCAATTTCATCCACATATTAAGCAAGATGAAATCACTTTCAACATGTAATACAAATATTTATCCACAAATTTATTATAAAATCCTAGTACTCATACTACATCATCACAGTTATACATGTACACTGGATGAAACCAGTTCCATCCACACCAAAAAGGCACAGATTAACACTTTATGAAACCTGCTGAAACAAATACTTAAATTACCAGATGCAAACCAAAATTTAACATTGGAAATACTAAAATAACCAGATAAAAACCAATTTCATCTAACACATACTAACTGAAATGAAAATAAAACAAGCAATTCCACACAGAATGGTACTGAAATGAAAGTATGAAGAACAAATTCAAAAAATTAAGGATGCAATTCTGTTAATAAGAACGAAACATAGTTAGGGTTTGAAAATTTACTATTTTTAGGAGACATTTTGTGGATCAATTGAAACCCTAACTCTTCCAATACACTGAAATGGTATTAACCCTAATTCTCATAAACTGATTTCCGGGTTGATGGTGTTTGACATACGATGGATGAAACCCAATTTTCTGGTAGTGTTGATGATTGGTAACCGGTGGATGAAACTGATTTTGGGGTTTTGAATTTTGGTTTGAGACGGTGGAGGAATTTGATGGTGGAGGAGAAGATGAAGATGAAAATTCTCTTCGTTTTCAGGAGACGATGGAGGAGAAGATGAAGGAGATGGTGGAGGAGAAGATGAAAACTCTCTGGGTTCAGTAGATGGTGGAAGAATTTTATGGTTTTGAACCCTTTTCTGTGAGAAGTTGAAGAAAAGGTGAACGTTATTGTGAGAGAGGGAGAACCTGGGCGAACGGTTACAAAAGGGTAGTTCCGTCTCTCCACACCAGAAAGATTCCTTTGGACATTTGACCCAGACCTAATTCCTACCAGTACATATGGCCCAGAAAAAGTGCCTTTTGGCTATATAGCCCATTTTATGATGAAATTAGTGTGTAGCCACTGCAGGTTGAATATATGTATGTGCATATATACCTTATATGTGTAATATATGTGCATACCTTACAGTTGTGTTGGCACCAAAAGCAAATCTTTCGAAGAAAAACAATGGATAATTTGAATCGACATAACGGTAAGCAAATGGATGCAAATTTCTTATTTCAAGAGCCGATATAAACGGAATGTTATCCGGTTGCGTTTGAACAAGACATATTCTTATATTGTTCCCTTGGTCAATGAATATACCATTTCTGTATATATGATGTTGTCCTGGTGTGTTACGATTTGTGACCAACTGTTTGTTAGAAATATTGAATAGAAAATTATGTTAGTTATGATTGAAGGGTTGTTTCCAAAATATATGACCCTCCATGAATGGATTCTATCCAAGAGGTGTGACTCTCCATGAAAGGACTCTTAAAAGAGATGTGAATCTTCGCGAAGAGACACTATGTCCTTTCCTAAGAGACACTAATCAAGTATATAAACCCCACTCATGTTTTCATTCTATACACAAGGAAAGCACACACCAAAAGTCTGATTTCACTTGCATTCATTGTTGTTATAGTATTGAGAGATAAACACTAAATTTGGTTCGCTGTTTCCTTGAGTTTGGAGTGCTTCTACTCGAGGAAGAAAGATCGTTGTATCCTGGGAGACGTTTCGTAACTAAAACCCATTAGCACCTGAGTGGGGCGAATTTCGTCTTAAGGATAGAGTATCTAATACTCGACTCGATCTATGCATAAGTTCTTAGTCTTTTAATCTCTCTGTTTTTCTTTTCTTATTCTTTGGTTTTGACATCTCGGATCAACGTCATCAGCAACAGTTGCATTTAAGGAGAAGATATCCAACAATCTTAAGACGAAACTCTTCTTTTATTTTCTTCCTTTATTATTCACACCGTGTCTCTGTTGGTATTAGGCGACGGTTGGAACTAATTAATTTCAAGTGGAAGCAAGAAAATCCAATTTGGTGTTCAGCACCAACTGATGCTTTGGTTTGAAAGCCACGTTATTTAATTAACGTCGTTTTCATATAGTATCTCTGCCTTACATTTTTTTCTTCTTTTTTGGTTCTTTTGGAATTTGTGTAGCCATTAATTGAAATCATTACTAAATTGTATAGTTTGTTTCAAGCAGGATCATCAGAACTAATTGGAACAGTGAATGAGCAGAAGAGTTGCAGTAGCCGTAGAGATTGAAGCAAAAGGAAAACCATTTCTTTCTGAGAATCTCCCATCGGGAATAAGATGCGACTTCCAAAAGGTCTTACTCGGAAAGTGCCTTACTGGTGTACGGTAAATCTCAAAAATCAGAATAGAAAGGAAGGCAAGATGGGTGTTTTTTCTACAGAATCTTGTTCTCCTCAAAGATTGATGCATAGGCGTGGTCTGTGATCTTTGTTTCATGACTAATGATTCAGGACCCATACGTGGCAATGGAATTTTGATTCCAAACACAAAGTTGAATATATGTTGTTGATCACAGTGATGGTTAGAATTACCAATGGCTACAAATTATATATAGTCTTACCAAGGGTTGAGACTTTGTGAATTTGTGTTAAGGTCTTTGTTACTTTGTAGATCACAATTAAAAATCAATTGGTGGATAGTGATTCACGGATGATCATAGTGGTATGGTCTTGAATTACAGATCCATGGGAGATCATGTCTATGTATTAATCTTTACGTACTTTGAACCGGTGGATCATAGATGATTGAGGCAGTTTTGTTGGTTAAATTTATGGAATCAGTAGTAGATTCATGGACGACGATTGAAATCAGGAAACCTAAGGAAATGCTGATGGAAAGTACTTTAAAATTTTCTTTGGAGGAAAAAAAAAAAAAAAAAAATCATATCCAACGAAGGATACTGATAGAAATTGTGTCTCTGCGGAAATTGGTTCCCAAGGATACTGACATAAATCGTTGCTATAAAGGTTTACTCAAACCTCTTTGAATTTTACTCATGTGAAGTTCTCAAGTTTGGGATGTATTCATTAATGGTGCATACACCCATTGGTATGGAATCCCTGCTCTATATCGAAGCAACTGTGCGTTTTTCCATGAACTGCTAAGTGATAAAGACTGGCAATCTTTATACAACAGTGCGACGTGTTTTGAACTGATAATGAATTAATTGATCAGTGATTAATTAATTGGCTAGTTCTTGGATGAGTTAACAAGGTTTAACCAGGGTGCACAGTTGGCATCTTATTCGTCTGAATTCATTCGGTAAGTGCAAGCATATCACCGAAGTGTGATGCACTTGATAGTTAATCATTGGTTGGAAATTGGAATAATGATGATGGAAGATATCATAATTATGGGGGAGGCTAATTTTCCATCAAAGTTTCTTAACCCACTAGAAACTAGCAAGCTCCTTGCCTTAAGTGTGTGCATCTTCAGGATGCAAACGGGCATATTTGGATATCTTAGAAATCCATATTACGCCAAACCACGGAAATCCGGATTAAAAGAAAAATGGTGCAACACATTGGTCATACGGAAACAAATTAATTATGTTTGGATAATTATTTTGTTTTGATACTATAGCCATATCAGTACCCAATGTGTCCCAACGAGAAAAACACATGAAATCTGGCAGTGGAGATTTGCTTTCGGTGTTTTGGATCTGGGATGTACTGATCATTGTATTTGTCTTTGGATTGGCACTATAACAATAGTCCTTCAGTTGGATTGGCTTACAGCGTCTCGTTTAAATTACTCTAGGTAATTTAAGTTTGTTTTAAAACAGTGCAATGGGAATTAAAAGGATGAGACGCCAATCATCTTTGACAACCTGACCTTGGTGACCATTGGCAAACATCACAGTCGGCTGGTAAACAATGATGAAACACAATGAAATGATCAAGTTTCAAATTATGCTTGAACCCCCACTGTAATCCCAGTAAATTTTCAAGGATGACATGCGAATTAAGCTTGGGATAATAATGCTTCGTTTTAACTTTTCAAATTAAGTTTGACTTTGTGGCGAAGCAATTGGAATCAGATGCATAGTGTATTGATTCCCGATGCATTTGCTTTGGTCCTACTGTGATGGGGTATTTACATTGTGATGGTTTACATGCTTGAGATATGCACCATTTCAGTGGGTATAAAAGTGCAAAGTTGAAGCGAAGTTGGTAGAACAAGCTAATATGATATCTTTTCACGGTACCAAAAACGTGGCAACCCTATGGTTGTACAAGACAACGATGATATCTTTGGAAAGTCTAAAACGACATTTTGAAGTCAAAGGTATGTAATTATAAAGTTCTTGTGATAAGTTTGGGAACTGTAAAGTATCACTTACTATTGATATGTCCGCATTTTATCACGGAGAGTTGGGAAACAACTTAACTTGCCCCAGTTTCGTTGTTAAAGGCATATGAGAACTGTGAACATACACATTTATGTTCTATGTATAGTTCATGACAGTTATGGATAGCCATGAAATGTGGGGGGGTGTGATTTTTAAGTCCACTAAATCATGTCGTGTAAGTAGCTACCCAATTGAATAGGTTAATAGTGATATGTTTCTAAGATGATTATGGGTGGCCAACCTAATATCAAAAAAAAGAGTAGTTACATAATCACTAGTGCATGCACACATGAACGTGAATCTGTAAAGACATGATTTTTTGGATATAATTTGTAGCAGACACAGCGAGAAAAGAAATTACAAAGATTTGTGATAGTGCTACAAATAGTGATGAATCTCTAGTAAATAGTCTCAAAAGACCGCGCGGGTGAAAATATTTTTGATGACTAGAGATAATGGGTTCATCGAGGGGAATAGGTTAATTTAAAGCCTACTAATTATGAGTGAAGATAATGGTAACCCAACCTAGTTGACTGTAGATCCCAAGATCTAGGTTCAAAAGGGACAACTAAGTTATGTATAACTCGGAGTAAACACTGTAGAGATAAAACTCCATCCTATTCCTATGATGAGACAGTGTATTTCCTGAAATGTACTTTAGGATAAGCTATGCTTTTAATGATGCCTATATCTTGTATTTGCAAGTGGTATATTACAGGGTATTCTTAATGGGACATCACCTATGTGAGTGTAGAATTGTGGCCGATTCTATGGAAATTTTATAAGGCTTTAATTTCCTAGATCACTCATGAATCCGGGATTTGTTCAGGGCCAAAACGAACACAACCGTAGAACCAAATTAGTGAGAAAATGCATTGTGTGATAACTATTGTCTTGGTTTACATTAAAAACTGAACAGTTCAAGACATCGCGTTCACTGGTTAGTGAGTAAATCCGATAGTTATTCACTAAGGAAGGTTCAAAGCCAAAAGCTACCTATCCCCATGCAATGATTTTTCACTTTATCTCTCTTTAGTGTCTGCATAACATTTGCATTCTTAGAAGTTCTATTCAAATGTGAGGGATTGTTAGAAATATTGAATAGAAAATTATGTTAGTTATGATTGAAGGGTTGTTTCCAAAAGATATGACCCTCCATGAATGGATTCTATCCAAGAGGTGTGACTCTCCATGAAAGGACTCTTACAAGAGATGTGACTCTTCGCGAAGAGACACTATGTCCTTTACTAAGAGACACTAATCAAGTATATAAACCCCACTCATGTTTTCATTCTATACACAAGGAAAGCACACACCAAAAATCTGATTTCACTTGCATTCATTGTTGTTATAGTATTGAGAGATAAACACTAAATTTGGTTATTGTTTCCTTGAGTTTGGAGTGCTTCTACTCGAGGAAGAAAGATCGTTGTATCCTGGGAGACGTTTCGTAACTAAAACCCATTAGCACCTGAGTGGGGCGAATTTCGTCTTAAGGACAAAGTATCTAATACTCGACTCGATCTATGCATAAGTTCTTATTCTTCTAATCTCTCTGTTTTTCTTTTCTTATTCTTTGGTTTTGACATCTCGGATCAACGTCATCAGCAACAGTTGCATTTAAGGAGAAGATATCCAACACTGTTCCCATTGAATTGAAGATTGAAAGTTGGTGGAGTCGACTTATCGTCATAGTTACCGTAATAGAAACTAGCTCGAATAAGGACGCGTTCAACCGTAGTATTAGTAGCATATTCGGCTTTATCTTCAATGTCTATCGAGCAGCAGTTCTTTTTACGAGTTGGGAATGCTCTAAGAGTGCTCATAACATGAGAATCCCAAGCATTTACGTTTGGTGGATCGATCATGACTTTATGGGTTTCTCCGTTTTGTATGTAAGGATCATCCCCGACCCATACGATTGAATTATCATCAGTATGAGGTTTCAACGAAGATGACCCACAATTTATGCTCAAAAATACTTAGACAAACAATAAACTTTCAATCCACAATGAGCATTTAATGTAAGCAAAATATAAAGAGATAAAGAATGATCAGTACCCTTTGCAGACGCAGGAACAAAGACTAGAAAACATGAGAAATGTGAAAAGAGTAAAAGAAGGAGAAGATTGAGATGTAAGGAGTTCATGGTGTTAGTCGGCTCAACTCCTAAAGCGCCAATAACTTAGAGAGGGAGCCTTTATAAATTTTTATGTCTGTATTTGGGTGTAATTGATGTTTGAAGTCTGAATTTGTAAACAACCAGTTGGTATTTAATTAAGTGTTAGCTCTCAATATTCTATGTTAATATGTTATTTTCTCAAGGTGATGTTGTTTTTTCTCAGATGGTTGTGATCGTGGACAACCACCTTGTAAGGTGTTGGATCAGGTCGTAGCATAATCCCATATCAGTTTTGCAAATTGCTATATTGAGGGTTATTTGACTTATAGTCGTGGATCGATTGTCTCAAGGTCTAGTTTGGAATCTGGATTAATCTGACTCAAGATTAGCTCATATCCACTAACTTAACAGCTAACTACGTGCTATTGATAAGAGTTCCTACGAGTTAATTCGTTGAAATGGCTAATTTCGCTTCTTTAGTTCTTTTGCTAGGAAAATGAATATGCTATAATGGAGAAAAGAATCCTAATTCTTCTCCACTCTCGGGATATTTTATGTATTCTGCAATAAATTAATTAGCCTAAAAGGAATAAAACTGTTGTTAATCCAGATTACTCGAATCAGAATCATTAACAGAAGATGACATGTATTTTTAGACAAATGAAAATGAAATAAGGAACTAATAAAGAAAGACAGGGTCGGTACTATTTTCTCCTCAGTTACCTTTTCATTTTAGATTTGTGTCCCTCAAAAATTTAGTGATATTTTTTTAAAAGGGTCGTACCTAATTAGGATCTGGATAGAATACGCAGTTGATGCATATTAGAGTCGTAAACTAACCAGAGACTGTCAAGTCAACTCTGTAGTGATTTTTTCTTTAAATAGGGTCAAGCACTAGAGCGATCCTCAGTTATATATGACTGGAGAACCTGTTACAGAAACTGAATTAGCAGAAAAAGACGATGCCCTTCAAACTTAATTGGAACATGAGAAAACAGTGGATTCAATCATCATATAACAAATCCAGTGAAAATGCTGATTAGAACACACGCAACGAAACCAAAAACTTCACAACACACACAACGATCTTTCTCCCGTTTTTGTTCTAATATTTCCAATAACTTTACAACACACGCAACGAAACCAAAAAATTAGATTAGAATTCACGATATTAGACGTATACATTTGCCATATTAACATGTGCGGTCACAGCACATGTACATATTGAAGTCCAAGTCTGCTGCAAAGACTAAGCCGGATAAATAGAAGAAGAAGTCTGCATCAGTTCAAGTCTTCCGGCGTATAACAAGAAGCAATTTGTTGTAACAAGATGTATTTATCTCCAGCATAATCGTACAATTAGTTTACTAGGTTTTCAGAATACTTCTCATGTAAACCATATAAATACTGAATGAAACTTTCACTAGTCTACACAATTTGTGAAACTCTAAATCATCTAAATCTAGATTTCTTGATGGTATCATCTTGATCCATCCTAGGACCTATCTTATTTTTTCTTCCGCAAATACATCTCTGATCTCTCACAATGGTGGATTCAATCGATCAAACACCTCCTCAAAGTCCTTCTCATCAGCACACTGAAACTCAAGGCAATTCTAATCAGCACACTGAAACTCACGGCACTTTTGCTTCCGGGAACCCTAGAACCCAAGACCCTTATATTATCCATCCAAGTGACAATCCTGCAACAGTTCTGTTTTCTCCTCTCTTACAGGGTGATAACTATGGCTCATGGGTTAGGGGAATCACAAAAGCCCTCAATGCTAAAGGCAAACTCGGATTTGTGGATGGTTCTCTACCTCCTCCAAAGGATGAACTCCAATATCAGTGTTGGAAACGATGCGACGATCTATTCGGAAGCTGGTTGCTGAATTCTTGTCAGCCTGACATTCGTGCTAGCTGTCTATATGCACCGTCATCTCATGCAATATGGAAGGACCTCCAGGTGAGATTCTGCATCTCTAATGCACCAATTCTTTTTCGCCTGAAATCTGCCATTGCTGCCATTAGACAAGAGTCGATGTCTGTATCTTTGTATTATACAAAGATCAAAACCCTATGGGATCAATACGACTCCCTTGTAGCGGTCACTGAAGTGTGCATCTGCGGCGCTGGAATGTCTTTGCTCGAACGTCTGGAACGAGATAGAGCCATGGAATTCCTTCAAGGCTTACATGATAGATTTTCTAACCTACGGAGTCAGATATTGTTGATGGACCCATTCCCTACTGCATTACGCATCTTCAATATGGTGCAACAGGAGGAGGAACAACAACATATTACTGCAAGCCCTATCCCCAACATCGAATCAGCTGCTCTAAACACCAATCGTTATGCCACTCCTTCTCAATCTGCTGCTCGACCATCTGGTAGTCATAACAAACGTCCCATGCCTCATTGTGATTATTTCAATCGTCATGGGCACGTTCGGGACAAGTGTTATCGCCTTCACGGTTTCCCTTCCTCATCTGCATCAAACAATGTTGCTGCTAACACAACCATTTCTCCTCCAGCACATCAGCCTGCGATACCGGCATTCTCAGCTGAACAATATTCACGGCTTTTGGCTCTAATCAATCCTCCATCTGAGGATACTACTATGGAACCCAGAGTCAACTTTGCTGGTAAGCTTTTCACTACTTTTTCTTTTGAACCATGGTTTGTTGATAGTGGTGCTACTCACCATATATGCAACTCACTATCTTATTTTAGTTCATACTCTCCTGTTAAAACTTTAATACAAATGCAACTTCCAGATGGTACATTCTCTACGGTTAAACATATTGGTGAAGTAGTTTTCTCACCAACTCTGAAACTATCAAATGTTCATCATATTCCGAACTTCAAATTCAATCTATTGTCTGTAAGTCAGTTGACTAGAGCTTTGAATTGTGCAGTTCTTCTTACACACAATTCTTTTATCTTTCAGGACCTGTCCACGAACAAAGTGATTTGTCAGGGTGAGCTTCATGCGGGTCTATATCAGCTACGGGTCTCTGCGTCATCGCCTAAAGTTTTGTTCAATAAAACACCATTCGACATTTGGCACTGTCGACTTGGACATCCTAGTTTAGATCGTTTCCGTTACCTTTGTAATTCGCATGATTATATGCACTCTACTTTTTCTACTACTTGTGATGTATGCCCGATGGCAAAACAAACTCGTTTATCATTTAATAAAAATCGTATTTCTTCTAAACGTTGTTTTGAGCTTATACACTGTGACATATGGGGACCTTTTTCTATACCCTCTCTCACTGGGGCTCGGTATTTCCTTACCATTGTAGATGATTTTTCTCGTTGCACTTGGGTGTATCTAATGCATACTAAAAGTGAAACTTGCAAATTTATCAAGTTTTTTGCTCGATATGTTGCCACTCAATACTCTATGCCACTCAATACTATATCTACAGGCACATCTTTACCTTTCTTGCCTATATTGCAACGTATACAATCTGACAATGGTACATAATTTCTCTCTAATGAGTTTCAGGATTGGGTTAATGAGAATGGTATCCATCACCAACGCAGTTGTGTTTATACTCCACAACAAAATGGAGTGGTGTAAAGAAAACATCGGCATTTGTTGACCGTTGCTAGAGCTCTTCGTTTTCAAGCTAACTTGCCGGTTACCTACTGGGGAGAATGTATCCTCACAGCCACTTATCTAATCAACAAAATGCCTACTCCGGTACTCTCTAAACGTTCACCATATGAAGTTCTTTTAGGTAAGCAACCTGATTATCGTAATCTTCGTGTTTTTGGTTGCCTATGTTATGCTCGCAATACTAAAATTGCCAATAAATTCGACCCTCGTGCTACACCTGGTGTCTTTCTTGGCTATCCATATAATCATAAAGGTTATATCGTTTTGGATTTATCTACAAAATCTACATTTATCTCTCGGGATGTCATTTTTCATGAACATATTTTCCCATTCAAGGATGCACAGATTCATACTGATGATTCATTTCAATCTGTCGTTCATGAACAATTTGTTTACGATGATCCTCCCATCTCTGGTTCACACTTATTGCCAGCACCAAATGTACCATGTGCAGCTCAGGGTTTATCTAATACACCTTTAACAATTATTAATTCAGGGCAAAGCCAATCATCTCCACCATTTCACGTTGTCCATTCAGATTCTGACAATGCATTAGAGTTGACGCATGTTTTTTCTCAACCTGTACGCACTAGCTCACCTGCTACTAGTGAAGTTATCATTTCTAATCCTCCACCAACTACGCAAGAAACAATGTTACGTCGTTCTACTAGGGATCATCATCGTCCACCTCACTTGAAAGACTATATTTGTTCTGTTACACACAGTCCTTCACAGTCTCTCTACCCTATTACTAATTATATCTCTTTTGATCAGTTTACTGCACAACATCGTGCATTTCTCTCGTCAGTTCTCACTAATGACGAACCACGAAATTTTACAGAAGCCATCAAAATTCCGGCCTGGCGTGATGCAATTGTAAAGGAACATACAGCTCTTCAAGACAATGACACATTTACTATGACTCACCTCCCACCGGGTAAAACTGCCATTGGCTGCAAATGGGTTTTTAAGATCAAATATAAACCAAATGGTGATATCGAACGTCACAAAGCACGTCTCGTTGCTAAAGGTTACACTCAACAAGAGGGCATTGATTTTCATGATACTTTTTCTCCAGTCGCTAAACTAGTCACTCTTCGTGTTTTATTGTCTGTCGCTGCTATTCACAATTGGCCATTGCATCAGCTTGATGTTAACAATGCTTTTTTGCAAGGTGATCTACTTGAGGATATTTACATGAAAATTCCTCCAGGTTTTCAAAAAAAAGGGGATACTCGCGTTTATAAACTAAATAAATCTTTATATGGGCTAAAGCAAGCATCTCGCCAATGGTTTGCTAAATTTTCTGCATCCTTACTTAATGCTGGATTTGCTCAATCACGGGCAGATTACTCTCTTTTTACTTATCATTCAGGTAATGTTTCATTATTTGTTTTAGTTTACGTCGATGACATTATTATTACAGGAAATGATGCATCGGCCATTCAATCACTCAAAGAGAAACTGGAGTCTCAATTTTCACTTAAGAACCTTGGTCGATTACAATACTTCCTTGGTATTGAGGTCTCTCGCTCTCCAAAAGGTATTTTTCTTTGTCAACGTAAATACATTCTTGACATTGTTAAATATTCGGGCCTTCTAGGTGCTAAGATTGCTCATTCTCCCATAGAACAAAATCTTAAGCTTCTTCCAAGTTCTGGTACTCCATTGCCAGATCCAAGTATCTATCGTCGTCTCATAGGTCGATTACTTTTTCTACAAGTAACTCGTCCTGATATAACTTATTCAGTCAATTACTTAAGTCAATTCATGCAGCAACCATGTTCTAGTTATTTGGAAGCTGCTCATCGTATAGTACGTTATCTCAAAGGTACTGTTAGCACTGGCATTTTTCTTTCTGCCACTAGTACTTTGTCCCTAGCTGGTTATACTGATTCGGATTGGGCAGGGTGTCCCACAACTCGTCGATCCACAACAGGATACTTTACGATGCTAGGTGATAGTCCCATTTCTTGGAAATCAAAGAAACAACATACCATATCGCTTTCTTCTGCCGAGGCATAATACCGTGCTCTTGCCAGACTCACTTCTGAATTGCAATGGTTACATTATCTTTTTCAGGATCTTCGCTTCAATATTCCGAAGCCTATTACAGTTTATTGCGACAATCAAGCCGCTATTCATATCTCTGAGAACCCAGTATTTCACGAACGAACTAAGCATTTGAAATCGATTGTTATTTTGTCCGTGAAAAACTATTATCCGGTCTCATCAAACCAACTCATATTTCATCAGCTGCTCAACTAGCTGATCTTTTTACAAAACCACTAGGTGTGGATCATTTTCGACGACTTGCTAGCAAGTTGGGCCTTCGTCCTGACTCTACTCCTGCTCCAACTTGAGGGGGGTATTAGACGTATACATTTGCCATATTAACATGTGCGGTCACAGCACATGTACATATTGAAGTCCAAGTCTGCTGCAAAGACTAAGCCGGATAAATAGAAGAAGAAGTCTGCATCAGTTCAAGTCTTCCGGCGTATAACAAGAAGCAATTTGTTGTAACAAGATGTATTTATCTCCAGCATAATCGTACAATTAGTTTACTAGGTTTTCAGAATACTTCTCATGTAAACCATATAAATACTGAATGAAACTTTCACTAGTCTACACAATTTGTGAGACTCTAAATCATCTAAATCTAGATTTCTTGACACGAGGTTACATTATTGTGATTGTAATCGACTTATAATAAGAAACCAGAAAATGCAATCAAGAGTAGTATTGTTGTTGGTTGTGCTAATGTTTTAGAGCTTTTGCCGACGCTTGGGGAAGGACTTCCTAATCCAGTGTTGGTTTTGTTGCTTGGAGAAGTGGATTCAGAGTCAGCATTGCATATCGACGTGTTCGTGCACGACAACTTTGAATTACCCGATGCACTGCAAAAAGATCATCAAACATCAAATCATATATTTACTCAATTGAAACTCAACTGGAACTCAGCAAATTAGATTGCAAGGGAACTTCGAACTTACAATACTATGAGCTTAGGAAGTGTGCCAAGAAAATCAGGAACTTTTGGTTCAAGCTATTGTTGTGTAAATCTCTGCCAAATATTTTTTAAAAAAAATAAGATAGTTTATCTCAAAATAAAAAAAAAAAAAAAAAGTAGAAAAAGAAGAAAAAGAAAAATTCACACCGAAAATATATTCACGACTCACATGATTTCTAGAGCATCCATAGCACTAAAATCTGGTTGAGTGCCTACTAAACCAAGGTCATTGAGAATTTGAGATACCTGTAAACACTACGGGAAAAATAGTAATCTAAAACTGTAACTTTACAACTCGTATATTTAAGGTTGTGAAAGGTGGTATGTTTGACAACTTTTGTTTGACAAAAGTTGTCAAAGTATAAAAACATCCAACTCTTAGGACCAAAGAGGAACAAAGAGTCGTGATGAGAATTAAAATCACAACGTTTTTGTGAAAAGAGGAGTGACCACCTTTAGACTTTAACAACTCATCTCGTTAAGGTAGTGAATAACTCTACGACAACACTTGTAAGGGTTGTTGAAGATAAAAAAAATTATCTTTTGGAAAAATGGTGTTTGAGAGATTTGAACACAAGCCTACTAGGTGTTAGCACAATCCCTTAACCATTCTTCCTTCCTCTCAATATCGGTAGTTTTGTCCTATTTTTTTTATTATTAATACCACAACCCTTATAAGAGTTGTAAAAAAAAAATGAAAAAAAGAATGAGGCTCATGTGAGATGAGTCGAACCGGAGCCTCTTGTGTCCAAGTGAGGTGTTCCAACCATACTACCTTTATTGGAAATAAGTGCAATAAATGAAATCTGTCTTCATCTAAAGACTATGAAAATGACCATATTACCCTTATTAGAAATAAGGGCAATAAATAGTATGGAGACTGAGAAAATGACCATATTACCCTTATCGAAAATAAGTAAAGTAAATGTTACAGACTGTGAAAATGACCATATTACCCTTATTGGAAAAACACGCAATAAATATTATGGAGACTGTGAAAATGACCATATTACCCTTATTAGAAATAAGTGCAATAAAAAGTATGGAGACTGGGAAAATGACCATATTACCCTTATCGAAAATAAGTAAAGTAAATGTTACAGACTGTGAACCGTTAACTCTCTTACTTATCCACTAACTTAACAGCTGATTTAACTACGTGCTTCCGATATGATGAGCTTAATTTGATGGGGTCTTGATTCGTTGAAATGGCTAATTTTGATTCTTCTGCTAGGAAAAGGGATATTCTAATAGAGAAATGGTTGCAACAAATGTGGGAAGGAACTCTAATTGCCCTCCAATATCCAGATATTTCATGTATTCAGCAGTAACTTAATCCTTAAAGAAATAAAAACTTGAAACGGTTTGGTTATCATTTAAAATACTTCTTCTACTAATCCAACTGACTTGGTTATTATTACTCTATATCATTTTAAGTGACGACATTCTAGGCCTCTGAATGTTTCCAAGATTGCTAGGCTTTGTGCTTCCACATCAGCTTGATGATTCTGCATCCCCTGAACGACAACAATTAAGCCAAGCCCTTGTATTTTTATCACAATGGATAATCTAATAATCATTCGGAATTGGTGATTAGCTAGCGATAAGCGGCTGATCAACAACTATACCCAAATATGTTGACTTGGGCCATTTTGAGAGCTTTTTCATCACACGCTAGAAGGAGACCAGTTCGAATCAAAGAAGGAACCCTGTTTTACGGCATACAGTAAAATTTCTGGCCATATCAAATAAGGAAAAAAAAGGTCATTAGATACTAATCTTTAAATCCCCTTATCCATAATTTGCTTAATGGTTATCTTTTTTATTTTAATTTAATTTTTCTTAAAACTTTTTTTAGTTTTTTTATTTTTTTTCCTTGATTTTTTGTAGTTTTTATTTAATATTTACAACACTGATAACTTATTAGCCGAACTTATGAGCAGTTCGGCTGATAACTAGTCACATGCTAGGAGGAGACCAACTTGAATCAATTAAGAACAGAAAATGCTGCAATTTATCGGTAGCCACCTTAAAATTAATAACAATATGGGCTACCAGTTCATCTTTTTCTATGTTGCACAACTTGCAGCTGTTTTTATTTAATTTTGAACTCAAAATATAAGATGTAAAAGTACTTGAAGCAAGATTACAAAGAACAAGAGATGATAAAAGCCCAAAATCAACCCAATGAAAAGAGGAAATTCTAGGTTCCCACCGATAATGAGCGTATCCTGAGATGTATAACACCACCATCTACTACTTTGAAAATGAGCCGTTGAAAATAAACGAATTTCTAGCCATTAAAATTAAGACCTGTAGATTGTGAGGTTTTATATTTCAGAATGTGCTCATTTTCGGTAGGCATGTACAAAAGGATAAGAGTAACATATCCTTAAAATATTAGCCTCAAATCCATTACGGTTTGAATTTTATTCACAAAAATAATTTCCAACATGTGAGATAGTGTGAGAATAAAAATGCGAAGGGAACCTTCCTTGATAAATAAAGGACATAGAAGATAGGACAGTCGTCACCCCTTTTCAAGAACTCTCATCTAGATGGTTGTATCGTTACATTTTCAAAATATACACGTGTAGATTTTGCACACTTTTTACTACAAAGGGATCCTTCCTCTTTAAATAATAACTTTCTTATTATGATCGTCAGGTTTTGATTGCTAACATTAAAGCTAGAGTTCAATCTTGGAAACTCAAACACTTAGACTTTAACGGTAGATTGACTTTGATAAATCACGTTTTGTCTGGCATGGTTTTATTTTGGTTATCTTGCTTCATTCTCCCTAAAAGAGTTATAAAAGAAATAACTAGAATCTTCAAGAGATTTTTATGGGATGGGTGTGAATTAGGAAAAAACAATTGCCCTATCAGCTGGTCTATTATCTGTTTACCTTACAATGAGGGAGGATTTGGGGTTAGAGATATAGATATCAATATCATTTCCGTTAATCTGAGATAATTGTGGGAGCTTGTATCTGGGAAAGAATCTGTATGGACTGACTGGTTTCGGAAAAACCTCATTAAGGGAAAAAATATTTCGTCTCTAAATATTGCTAATGATTCTCCTTGGTGTTGGAGGAGGGTGTTGGATCAAAGCAAGATAGCTAGAACCATGGTCATCACCATTTTAGGAAATGGTATTGATACTTTTTTTCTTCAAGATATATGGCATCCTAAGGGCAGACTTTTTGACTGGATTGATTCTTCTATTCTCCAAGAGTACTTTCCAAGTTAATGAAGATTGTAGAGTAACTGAATTTATTAGACATGATGAGTGAAATCTCCTTTCCTCATCTGATCCTGTTACTGCTGCAGTTTTCTCTCAAGTGGCTTCAGCTGATTTTCACCTCAGAAAAGGATAAGCTAATACGGTCTGTTAGAAAAATTGGTGATTTCTCTCTGAAAGAGACTTACAGATCTACTGTGCCTGACAGTGAAAAGTTAGTTGGAGTTCTCTTGTCTGGTTTAATCTTCACATACCCAGGAAATTTTTATTCACCTGGGTCACTTTACATGGTACGTTAAAGACAAGAGATAAACTTCTTAAATGGAGAGACATGGCTACTTCTTCTTGCTTATTATGTGATGCAAATGAAGAAAATGAAGATTATTTATTTCATGGGTGGGAATTTGCTAGTCAAGTTTGGAGAGGCTTACTTCTAAAAATGGGATATCATAGAGAGTTGTGTATCACCAAGAAGGATGAAATCCAGTGGTGCATTTCTAATTTTAAAGATTCCACTTGTGTTTCTTTGATAAAGAAGACGTTGTTTAATATATAACATCTGGAGGGAAAGAAACTCTAGGATCTTTGAGCCCAGGTATAACTCCATGGAATCTGTAAGCTATCTTATTATACAAGAGGTATGGCTTAAGTTGAGTGCTCACAAATTGAAGGGTGAATATTCTTATGCCAAAAGACAATTCATAGAAAGATGGAGGGTGAACTGTGAATTTGTTATTAAATAGCCAATTTTTTGTGCTTTTCTTGCTCCAACTGTCTATGATGTTATGATCAACACAGATGGCTCAAAATCTGATGTTGATGCTGGATTTGGAGCTATTATTAGAGACTCACTTGGGATTAGTTGATTGTTGCTACTGGTGGATGTCACCCAATCTCTATGGATGCTCATGAGATGCAGGGTGTGGAACTGGGCATAAAAATTGGTCTTTAGATTGAAGCTAAGTGCATTCATTTGTGCACTGGTCTTTGTATACTTGTCTGTTTTTGCAGAGCACTAACCCTAAACCTCCCGGGGACACAATTCAGATTTGGCGGCGAGTTAAGGTACTGCTTAGCAAATTTACTTATGTGAAAATTAGTCATTGTTACAAGGAGAGTAACGGAGCTGCTCATTATCTTGTTGGGATTTATCCTAGCTCTAATTATGTTAAGATTGTTAAATCTAAGTTTACTTTTGAGTTTAGAGGAATTCTTGTTGCGGATAAGGCTTTTGGGAAAGTTTTCATTAGACATTAGTTTAAGTTTTGTTTCTTGGCTTTGTTGGTTATGCTTGGTTGGGATGTCAAAAAAAAAAAAAAAAACTTTGTGCCATACTCGAGTTAATAAATAACTCGACCGAGTTGCGGACCATCTATTGTTAGATCTCGCTATTAGAAAACCAAAGTTGTCTCTTTGTTTTCGGTTGTTGAAACTTGTAATTCTTCTCGAAGTTACTACTGACACTATCTCCGACCCTAATAAGATGAGGGTGTACCAAAAATATGGTCCAAATATGGACCAATCTTATCCACCATTGACCTCAAAACAACAATCGATGGATAAATTTTATTGGTCCAAATAAGGGAGTACAATCCATGATTCTGGTATGACGTTGAACTTCAAATTGACAGGTCTTGTATGTTCGGATGAGGATACATAGTATGTATCCTACTTGTTAAACGAAGTCGTTGTATTTTCAAACCTATGTCGACTTTGATTTGATGATAAGGAGTAACAAACTACGTTGAAAATATACTGTATTTTCAAATTTGAAGAGCTTCCTTAGGGTAGTTCCTACGGGAATGAACTAATTTTTAAACTTGTCCATCCATGTAGATATTCAAAGCCCTATGAAGCACTGATAGTTCAAAATTGATGACGTATTCGTACCAGACGCCGTACCAGTGTCTGATATTTGTGGATACATATCAGACACTCCATTTAAAGTATCTCCTTTATTAGTTACGAAAAGGGTAGGGGATACCTCTTGGATACTCTAAGAGGGGATACTTCTTATGGTATGATTGGAGCATATATGATTTTATCATTGGAGAGAAATTGGAGCATATATAATTTTATCCCTTCAACGAAGAGAAACAAGACTGTACCTCAACATGTTGAGGATATTATGTTTGTTCATGTTAATCTTCATCTCCTTTCAAGAAAAAAAATGAAAAATTATACGAAAGGAGAAAGTAGAATGTGGGATATTAGTGGAGATGAATTTGGTCCACTAAACAGTGTGGGAGAACCTGAAGTTGCAAATCTTTCACTTGACGGCCAGAACTAGAGGCGATATTCTTTTATGAAGACAACATTGATGAGTGATCGGCGAGCGGAGATGTTAAATAGCTTTTATCTATATTTTTTTTCTTAAATATTCTTGACAGTATTTAAGATATATATTTTTTATTTTATGTGATTCTTTTTACTATAATGAATTATTATTATATTAAATATTTTTAATAAATATACGTATCCCGTATCCTCATTATTTTTTTTGGCAATGGAAGAATCTTCGTACCAGTATCCATGTATTTGTTTCCGTTATTCATAGCCAAATTCTATTTTCCACTATGTGAAATTCAATCAAAATGAACAAATTTGGTTTCTTGGGGTCCCCCGGGTGATTTTATTAATCTAAAGTAATAACGGTCTTATTAATATAGTAAATAATAAGATATAAAGAGTTAATAATTAAAAGTGAAGATAAAATATAACATAAGAATATAATACGCCGAATATATTGTGAAAGAATTGAACAGACAAACATTTGAAGCAGGGGGAAAATTCGCCTACGCCGTGCATAAAGAGACGCCTGTCTCTTCTTCATTCTTACGGAACAAACCAATAAATTCGTTTGTTCACTCGTTTTTGATGTTTGTTGAGTTCATGGGGTTGAAAAAATCATGAATTTGTTCATTCCATAGCTAGGAAATGTCCTTACTGAACATAGAAATGGTATTGCTTTTCCTCCAATCCTTTTTACTTGCAAGTCTCTGACTACGTTGAAGAAACATAAGGCTTTACTCGAACTTCCATATTCAGTAAATTTTTCTAAAGCTCAAAATTTTTCGAGTATAAAAAAAAAGATTAGTACTTTTTTTTGAATCCCAAAGGGTAATTTTTCATTTTTATTTTTGTGAAATAAAATAAAATACAGATTATTTAATTGGTCGATAAACACTAAGTATTTTGAAAGTTACTCTTTGAGTACCTTAATACTTGGGAAGCTGTAACTGGTGGCAGCTGATTTCTTTCTTGGAACTCTGTTAACATTCATCATTTTGATGTATTTAACTTTAAATTTAATATTGTCATTTTTCTCTCAATAAAAATAAAAATAAAATAATACGTTGCGCAGAAACTCCACCAAATTTTACAGGAGCTAAAAATTATGGAAAGAGTTCCAACTTTGAAAATACAGTCTATTTTTTGTTTTTTTATCGGTTAAATAGAAAATCAATGAAATGCGAGGTACTTAAAAGGAGCACCTCGACCCAATGAATACAAGCGGGAACAGAAAAGAGAAGCGCAATTCGTCGAACCCGAAACAACAAAAACCAAGATGACAAAGTCTGAAATAAAGTGTCCCATAAAGTAATTATCGTATTGATTGTCAGACATGTAACATCCTTGCGTTGATTCTTCCCAAAAGAAAGCTTGTAGTTTCTAGTGAGGCTTATCAAATTTTCTTTTTGTTTTCAAAGACTCTTGCATTTCTCTCTCTCCATATGCACCACCATATTGCAACCGGAATGTTATTCCATATTCGGCAAAGTGTTTTTTTCAACCCAATTAAACTTGCAAGACTTCAAATTTAAGGAGACATTTGAATCGTAAATCCAACGAAAACGACATCCTTCAACAAAGTTATCCCAAATTCTCCGGGTTTTCAGACATTCATAGAATAAATGAGAACTACTTCCATCGTTTTCATCAGAAAAAAAAACATAAACTAGAAACATCCATACCCCTTTTTAAAAGCTTATCCGCCGTCATTATCATATCATGAGAAAGCATCCAAAGAAAAAAGTTGATTTTGCAAGGATACTCCCGGCTCCATACAAAATCGGTTGTAAAATTTGGCTCACCTTGATTTTCTTCACTCCTAAAACCATCCTTAACCGTATATTAACCATACTCAAACTTGGGTATCCAAAACACCTTCTTGAATAGCGATAGAAGAATGAAAATTCGATATAGTTGTTACTTCACTTGAAATGATTTGAGAGTATCTTTGCTTAGACATAAACTTCCACCTTATACAACCTTCCCTAACTTCATAAATACTATCTAGCCACCATAAACTCCTTTGTCCTTGAAGAAGCTTTATATGCCAAAGGAAACATATCACACAATCTTCTTTCACCAAGCCAAGAATCTTCCTAAAATCTGGTTTCCTTGCCCGCTCCGATCTTGAATCTTATACTTTCGTTAAAATCGTCAAGATCTTTATAGGTATTCAACCATAAGATACCACCTTTTTATCCTTTTGGTTGAAGAGTTTCCCAACCGGTAAATATTTCTCCAAATTTTTCAACCATTATCTTCTTACACAACGCACCTTTCTCTACGCTAAAGTTCCACCACCATTTTTTAGCAAAGCCAACCGAGTTCACTTGCATAGTTCTTCTTATACCAAGACAACCTTTTCTATTGGTTTTGAAGCCAATTTCCAACCAATATTGTGAATTCTTTTCCTATGTTCTTCGTCCCATAAGAATTTTCTCACAACTTCATCAATTTTCTAAGTTATGGAGCATGGAGTAACAAAAATAAAGAGATAATAAATAGGGAAACTATCTAAAACGTTTTTGATGATAATTAACTTACCTCATATTTTCATATTTCTATTATTTTATTTACGTTCCAACTTTTTTCACACAAATTTCAAGCGTTTTTTTTTTTCCATTTTTCGAGTGCCTCCTACCTTGTCTCCCAAAGCGAGGCAAATATATCTACTAGGGAAACTTGTATAATTGCATCCTAACATGTTAGCTTAATTTTCAACTTCCTCTTCGACCGCAACTCGAAAAAAACTACTTTCAGGGAAACTTTTCTCCAAACCTAAAGTTGGCTCGAAACAAAAAATAAAGTAGCGAAAGGCATCCACTTGTTCTCTCATACCATCAAGAAAAATGTTAGTATCATCGGCAAATTGCAAATGATTTATTTTTGTTCTCCCCTCCTTGACCGAAAACCAGAGATTTGATCAAGTTCTTATAATTTGCTCCATATATAACTTAAGACTTCACCAACGATTACTTGGATGGTGGATTCAGTTTCAATTAAATTCTAATTTGATGTCTTATAGTGGGCTAGTGTCTGTAACGGATTAATGCAGTTTGGTGTTCAAATATGGACGAGGTCTCGGGGTTTTTCTGCTATTGTGGTTTTTCTCGTTAACATAACTTCTGGTATGTTGTGTTATTCCTTTTCCATACTATATTGTTTATCTTTGTAATAAGATTTACACAAGTAGTGCGTATTTAATTCTAGTTGATAATTCATATAATTAAGATTGATTATATATATCTTGAAAGATAGGTAACAAGTTTTTACTTGGAAGAATTCTAGTCTGAATATTTGGATACAACTAGACTGATATTGGATATTAAATTTTGATATCCTCCAAGTACTCTTCTTAACAATCAGGTTAACGGACTCTATTGTTTGTACTTTCTGATTGAGAAGAGATAGATATATAAACTTTATATACATATTTCAAGGATTATTAAGTTGCTCTACTTGCAATTGTATTGTGTTTTGTCCATACAGATTTCCGAACGAAAAGTTGGTGGTACTTGGTATCCTTTCCTTTCCAAACATAAAATTCAAATGCGTAGGCATCACAGTTCTTCCCATTAACGTATACTACATTATCACTACTCTACTTTAGTACTTTATAACTAGCTTGTGTTGATTTTTTTTACTAGTGCGAAGTTAGTTTGGACCCATCAAAGCCACAACACACATTACCAGATGTTTTAAAGTCATTCCAATGAATCAAACTTTACATTCGCCGGCGAATTTTTTACTTCCAGTTGATTATTATTTGAAATATTATTCTTATCAGAATACCAATTCAAGGGAAGGGAACTGTCATGGAATTAACTAACCAACAACAATACAATATTTCCGAGGTTTGGTTTCATTACATAAGCCATTTAGTAAATGAGAACCATATGAATTTCTTTTAGTAACCATTACAATTCCAACATCACTTTATTGTCCCAAAGACCGGGAGACCTGGGTTCTTCTGAATAATTTGGAAAAACAATATGAATTCACATGTACTGCTGCACCCCAATATCTATATCCCCATTTTTATTACTCTGCCACTACTTTAGCATTCGTTGTTATGCAGAGGTACCCATGGACCTCCTCATATGAATGCTAGGAAAGATTCTGGAAAGATTTCCCAATAATTGTTTTCGATAACAATTACCGACACACCTTGGATATTGATAGGGGGAACTTAACGAAGTCATAGATCCGTCAGAGAAAAAAGGAGGTAGACACGGAACCTGGATCGAGTTATTTCCATGCAACATTGGCGAACTACCAATCCATATGCAAGGGTTACTGCAATACCTCGAATGCCATCAGATCATGCTCCAATTATATACTAGATAAAGGCAATTAAAATTTGATAACCCATGGCTTCCTCATCGGTAACTACAACAGGTGCTCGCCTCTTATTGGATCCAATATCATGACATGGAGCTCTTACTAAACTTAAAATAAAGCACATAATAACTAGCCAAATGCTTATAAATTTGAACAAGGAAACTTTTGGTAACCTCCCTATAATGATGAAGGAATTAATCAATGACCCAGATAAAGTTGGAACAACATGAATGTGCTACCCGAAGCAGAAACGAATTGACGTACTGGCTACTCCTGGAAAAATAACTTAGAATTCATATACAACCCTACTCTGGTACCATGTAACTTATTGGAAGCACTGATCCAGAATCCATTTGTTGTAATCGGGTGATCATAATACATGAAAGAAACTATACATCACGGATGCAACATACAACAACTTCGGGATCAACAAAACAATTGGGTTAGTGACAAGGATATTTGATAGACGCAATTATGTGTCTATTTTGTTCTCAATTCTCTGTAATGTTAGTATTCGATTTTGTACTTATTTTTCTATTTTATGTTGAAATTACGAGAGAACCCAAATATACAATGTTTTTTCATTTCGACCTATAACTCCGAGAAAATAGAAAATAGAATTTATTTTTTTCTCTTTTTACTTTTTGTGCCATTTTACATATTTTCATTGGATTTAATAGCACCAAACTTAACTTAATTTCTCTAGAATGGACCACGGTTAAGCAATTTTTGACTTAGCACCTCATTAATGAAATAATTAATAGTACAAAAATATATGAACGACATTTTATTTGAAATTCTACAAAACATTAAAGAAACAACCCTAAGTATTTTAGTTTAGTTTTACATTCATTTGACCATGTGTAAAGAGGAAAAATTTACTATGTGTTGTTGATTTTGATCTCTAATAAGTCTCCTCGGTAGTTTCCTTTACAAAATTGGCATTCTCATCATTGTTTCATTATTAATCATTCTTTGTTTTACCGCTAAGCCAATATCATGTTGCTAAAAAGAGTTATATATATACTTCACCAAGATTAATTGACATTCCAATATCGAACGTAATACAATTAATATGAGAATAATTTAGAGAAGACAAAAGAATAAAAATATTGTACATACCGAGAATTAAAAAAGCATTAAAAGACACAATCGATAAACCACCTACTAGTCTCAAGGGAGGGAAGCTCACCAATCGAAAAAATATATGAGGGTCGGGTTTTTTTTTTGCGGTCTGTGAAAGTATAATACCAAAACTGGTTTTGGTATACAAAGAAAACTGGAGCGTATACTTAGATTCAAGAAGAAAGTTTTGGACTCGATGACATGCCTGACATATCATAAGAGGGTGTTAAAAGAGAAAGTCATATTTAAAGACTTTCTCCAACAACATGATTTTATCTCAAATAAACATTAGTCTTATGACATAAATATTTGAGAAAAAATCATCAATTAATATTAATGATTATGTGAAAAGTATCAAAAGTAGTTTAACACGTTCTAAACTATTAGTTGGTGATCCCACTGAAAATAGATAGATGAGCTTTATATCAATTTTTTATTTTTGGTAAGATGGATTCTAATACAGAACACTAATCCGACTTGATGATATATTCATACGGTTTAACAAAACAAGAAACTAAAATATCATACAAGTAATAGTATGATGGAGTTTTTATTGTTTTTATTTCCTTTTTTGACCAAAGATTTTTTTTTTTTCCCTTGAACTTGTAATGTTTAATCATTTTCTCGGAAAGATATAATAATGAAGTCTTGAGTAATTGGCTATTTGTTTCAGTAAATACTACTACCTAATTTGATGTTTCAAATCAGAAGAAAAACACATGTTACTATTGGAATCCCAAAACTCAACAAAAACATGTGCTCTCATTGATATAATTGTGATGTGTTTTTCCATGTATTTCAAGTAATTACTAAATACTAAAGAAGGAGATTACTTACCTAGTGATAATATGCTAGCTCATTCTCTTTTAACAGAGACCAAGACTTATAACCTTCCCACAAAGTCATTCCATCATATGCAACATATGCATGTTCTCTGTCATTTCCAACAATATGAACCAGCCAATCAAATCCACCATAAGGGTGCTCGATTATAGCAGTGGGAAGTTTGTACAGACGATCAACTTATTCACCATCCACCGTATTAGCATTAATGGTACTGACCCTATCCATAAAAGGTTGAAGTCCTCAGTAGTATCAACTCCAGTGCACAACATAATCCTCCTAATAGCCCTGGTACAAAAAAAAAACAAAATGAGACTCAGATTCATACAAAATCAATTTATTCCTGATTTTTTTTTTTTTGAAAAACATGTATACAAAATATATATATATATATATATATACACACACACAACAATAGAAGGATCTGGAAAAGAAACAAATGATTAAATTAAATTTTTTGTAGTGTGATCACGCATGTTTTGAATTGAATATTTACGGGTTAAAGTTTTATATATTTAGATTTTCATCCTGATTGGCATGCACTGCATAATAAACACATGTTTATCGTATTGTGAAATGAGCACACAATTTTGATCTTGTTAATAATCAATGGGATAGAAGCTCATCCTTGAATTCAATTACTGGACATGTTTGTTCTTTGCAATTAATGGGCTTAAACCCAAACGGTATCTTTCGAGACGATCCATTATAATCTCAAGTCAATTGAATTAAATCGCACGATTTTATAAAATATTTTGTGTTGCAACCTAGGACAATGAGAAATTTCCCGGTCCGTTATGGCATTGGTCATTCTTTAGTTAGTTTAACAAATTAAGTTAGTGTGGATATGTGGTTAAATGTCAAGAAATTTTTGAAGAACTCAAGTCTCTTATGGTGACAAAATATCGTTATCTTACTAAAGAATATTTCACTGGAAGTTTTATCAGTATCCTAAAAAAGGAACTAAGTATCCTCAAAAAAGAAACTAAGGATGCATGTCCAAACGTTTTCCCCTGAAACAAAAAATACCAATTGTATTCCAACTCATAAAATGGAATCACTCTTAGTTAAAACTAATATTACATAACATACTTTCATGAAACCTATTAATATAATAACTGGAGACATGCAAACCTTTGGGATATGGTAAGAATATATTTTCCAATATCTAAAAGATATTGAAATTTCGGTTTCAGGATCTTGGGCTTGAGTATCAAAGGAAAGTACTTAAACATTAAGATATTAGAGTTTAGAACATGTTCAATCATTATGGAGATATTTTATTAACATTCGAAGTTCAATCCGTATACATATAGATGTTTACAGCAACTCGAAGATAACTAACATATCGAAAATTTAGAAAACGAATTGAACTTTGTAAGGGTGCGGTCCGTACTTGGGATCGGTCCTTACTAGTGATCAATTATTAGATTTGTCCTAAACTTAGGATCGTTATGTGATCAGTTTTATATATACTTTCAACTACAATACAAAGTTTCGCAAGTCTAGTTCCTTAAACTATGTTTATTGAACTGCTTTTAAACATAATTCTAGGGTTGTAACATCCAGAACTTCAATACACTAAATAATACTCCCTCTGATTTTTTTAATTTGTCCTATATTCTAGTTTGGTCTATCTTTTCTTATCCTCCATTCTGTTTATAGAAATATTTTTTCATTAAACTATCAAATATACCCTTTTTTATTATTATAAAATTACTTAATATAAACTAAATCCAAAAATCTTAAATAATAACTATGTATATAAAGAAACAAATCTATTCTAATATCTTTCTTACAAAATTTTCATTTCCTTTTTATATAAAAGTATTAATGGCTATGTAAAGTTTATACCTATAAAACTGCTTAAATTTCTAAATAGGTTATATAACTATGTAATTGTATTAATTACTAAATAGGTTATTCACTCATTCAAGAATCTATTCTAGTCATGACATTTCTTCTAATCCCCTTAATATTTTACTTATTTAATTATGACAGTTAATAAAAGACGGAATGAGTTCTTGAAGTCCATGGATAAACTATGCTTTGTAACTTAATATACTAAAGTTGTATAAAAGTTAGTATATCATTCCTTTCAACTTTAACTATAGTATAACGATCGAGTCACCAATACTAGAGACAAGTAAATAAAGTTTACTCCATATGTTATGTTTTTAATAAATACTGACTTGAGAAAATAAAGATAGAAAAGGAACACGTCAAGTCTATTATTACTGACCTCGAACTGAAGGATGATGTGCTTGTTGATGCCGGTACGTCTTCATACTCTTTATGAGTAACAAGAGCAAGTATCAACTTTTCTACGTTCTTAGTCTAACCTAACGAAGTTGATTCTAGTAATCAATTCAAGCCACATAGAGTTATGGAACTAAATTTGATCACTAAACCCGACGTACTAACACTTGGTGGGTTTAACCAAGCAATGCGCTAACACTACTAATCTACAGGAAAGACTTCCACAGCCACTTATCACAAAAATCTGCACCATTTTTACATGTCCCATAATAAAAATGAATCAATTAGGTGCTTAAAAAAGTTTTTGTCACATGAACTTTTAATATAAGCATGAGTATCGATCAACCTGCACAAAATACAATTTTTTGATAATGTACAGGTGAAGAAATCCGACCTGTAGGAGAAAGAAACAAAAACTTTTCTGAATATTAAATAGTATTAAAACTCTTGGCAAAATCCTTGATGCCAACATCTCAAATCCCTCTAAACCATTTTTTGCTTAGAAAAAATCTAAAACTACTTTATTGCCAGAATAGGTGCAACATTAGAGGAGTAAATCAAATACCGATGCAACATCACAACATAAGCATTTTATGACCTACAAACACTATAAATGAAAAGGTAGTGAACATGAACTTCAAAAATAAATAAGATTAGCGGAAAGGGAACAAAAAAAATCATAGAAGATGAGGTGCGTTAAAAAACTTTCAGTTCAACCATAATAAAACATAAAAAAGAGAAAATGAAAAAAAGAACAATCATATGAACACGATCAGCTTTTTCATAGAACAAACCTTTATTTTCCTGATTTAGCAACATGTGAAGTAGCAACAACCTAAAAAACAATTAAAAGAAAAAATCCTATGCATCAAAATAATAATATTGTTTGATATCAACGACAACAATATTTACAGGAATGAATTATGCCAGGAAAAGAGCAACAACTGGTGCATGGTGAGGATACCTGCAAAAGAAACAACTAAAATAGATCAGACAAAAAAACCCTAAATCTCAAGTAGAAAGAACAAAAATGCGTAAGAGAAAAAGCACGGTGGAAATAAATAGGATGAGAATCAAATGGGAATTCTTAGTAAATGATTCATAAATGAGCGCAAACAATAACTGCAAGTATATATACTATAGAACTACTTCTTCAATGAACAACTTCGTCATAGATTTAATGGGGTCAGTTAGTCGTACCATTGCTTTTTCTTATAGGATTTGGAAGGCGTTTGTGGCATTTGTTGATTTTTCGACTCTTAACATTCTTTCAAAGTCATATTTAGTATCTAATTCGTGATTGAGATGATATATGCATTGGACAAAAAAGGTCCTATATCCATATAACTCCCCTCCAACGATCTGGAATTCGTACACACATGTAATTCCACATGTTTATGTTATTTCAGGAAACTGTTCTGCCCGATTTTCCTTGCGCAAGAGGTAGTTCTATAGTATATATACCTGTAGATGCTACGTAGTTCTTCTAGTGTAATCACGCGAGATTTTTTTTTGAGTCGCTGCTACTACCCAAAAATGAAGGTGAAAACCTAACCTTAGACAAAAAACGAAAAAGAAGTTCATCAACCCTAAACGTAGAAAAGTACAACTACGCGAATGATTAAACTTTTTTCTAATATGATAGACCGCACAGTAACAACTTCCCACAAAGCGAAGAAGGATGGTTAAAATGGCAGAAACCACTGGGAAAAATAAAAAAAATAAGATAACCATTACTATTACTATTAAAAATGATTAAACTTTTTTCTAATAAGATAGATCACACAGTAACAACAACCCAAAGAGCGAAGTAGGATGGTTAAAATGGCAGAAAACCACTTGGAAAAATAAAAAACGAAGATAACCATTACTATTGTAAATGAGTTCCTCGACTTAATGATCTGGAAGAAGATAAAAACAACTCTTCAACCCATAGGAAATATATACCCGATGTGATCAGAAACCCGGGCTTCACATATACGTTTAACACCTATAAAGCAAATCAGCAAAAGTACACAAAGAATGCACAAATAAACATAATTTCCGTGATTAGGAGAAACAGGCCCGTGAGTAAGAGAACATCAAATATATCACCTAATATATCCACGACATCACCTGGTGCTGATTTGCAGCCATTATAATCCCAGAAGCACCGGGTGTTGAATTGCAGTCATTATAATCCCATAAGCACCAGGTGTTGATTACCACGAAAACAATGAGATCTTACCCTTGTTGTAGCGCTTTATATAGAGAGCATCCAAGGAATTTTTTTCCAATTAGACGAAATTTTGAAATAGTAAAAAACTCTTCAAATGAGGAAATAATACCATAATATTGATGAAACTCTCGAAAAGTTAGGTATTTCGTATTGACGCAATTAGTGGCCGCATCTATTTTTGCACACAAAATATCTAAACCATTTTCTATTTTAAACCTATTTTATTTTTAATTATGGAAAAAACAAAATTTAGAAAAGTAACAATGAAATCAGGATGATTATTTTGGTTAGAATTATGACATTGGTTGATTTTTTTTTTGGTTTTACCTATTTCCCATCCCACTTTCCCTAAATCCCATCCCAACTACACAAATTAGATTTTGTAGAACTCATCTTAAATTGGGTAAACAAAACTCACTCTATTATTTTAGGTTCCCAAATCACCATCCTAATCGTGCCTAAGATCTTAATTATGGAGTCTGTGGACAAACTAAACTAAGACAATCCATAACTTTGGCCTTCTTCAACACTTTCCGTCTTACCAAAGAAAAGAAAAACATAAACTGATCAGTGAATGGTAATACTAATTGACCAAGAGCAGTAATGTTCATCTTCAGAGCATCACCGGCAACAGCCATTAATTCTCTAGCAAGAGATACGCTTCCCTTTTCATCTTCTGTTTGGTAGACACAATTATAACTATTATCATCAGCACCTAAAACACTCGTTCTAATATAAAATTGTTGAAGACACTGTAAACCTAAGCCACCTAATTGAAACAGTAAAAGTTGTATGTTTACTTGCCTTGGTAATCAGTTTTGGTATAAACAGTTTGTTTTAATCACATACATAAAGATTAAAATTCCGATAGAGAAACAACAATTAAATAAATTACTAGATTTGGGAAAAATTGATCAATAAAATCAATTAGATTTGAATGGAGGAAGATGGAAGATGTTGAGTGGCGATAATTTAGTAGATTTTGCATTAGATTTATTTTTTTACGGTATTAATTTTTTTTCCCTCGATAAGAATTAGATTTGAGAGAGAGGAAGAAGGAAGATGGTGTTTGATGAAGATGGTTATCCAGGATAATAAGTTTTGTTCACCCAACCTAGAAAAGGTTAAAAAAGAACTGATTTATATATTTGGATGGGATTTTGGAAAAATGGGGATTGGAAATAGGTAAAACCTTTTTTTTTATGCTCGTTTTGTATTAGCTTCTTCTAGATCATAATCTTTGCTCTCAGTTATTTTCCAAAACACTAACAAATATTTTAACCGCTATGCAGGACCACTAACAAAGATACGCAAAAGAGATTCATCGTCAAATCAAAAGGTTAGTACCCACGACCGGGCTAATCAATTTTTTTTTTATGTTGGGTTTTTTCGATTTCTCTATTTTGGAGTTTTAATTGATAGCTTGGGGTTGTAATTAGGAAAATTCATTTTTTAAGACTGTAAACGAACTTTGGATATTTGTCATTATTTATTTATGTGATGAACATTCGATTTATTGTGGGATAGATGCATAATTGATTTAATTCATTGATTATCATGATGAAATCCTGGCTTTTGTGATTTAATTTGTTGATTATCATGATGAAATCGTGGATTTTGTGATTAATTATTCATTTATATATTTTTGGTATGTTATGAGATTTTTAAGATTTAGCTTTTTAAGTTAAAAATTTTCTTTTGTATGATTGGCCGGAATTTAATTATGGGGCAAAAAAATTCTCTTTAAATTTTATTGGCCTAAATTTAATAACTTTATCATTTTTCTTGTTTTACCCTTTGTCTTATTACTAACACAATTTTCCATGTACAATAAATAAGGATATTTGTGAGAAAATTCATCTTGAAAATAGGACTCCGCCTATCTATTGGGACAAAGAAAAATAAAAATTCCGTCTATATACTCCCTCCGTTCCAATTTACTTGACATTGTAGAGATTTTCACGGAGATTAAGAAATATCAGAGAGAGTAAAATCTTTCCAATTCTACCCATATTAATTCCTTCTTAAAGATTTAAATGACCTAGTTTTTAGTTTCTAAATTCTAGGAAAGTTATCAATCCCGTAGTAATTTACTTGGGATGCTACCAAATTCTCCATCATTTTGGAACATAGTAAAAGATTATAGGAGATTTTAAAAATTAGAGTACTGATTACAATAAAAATTCATGATATTGTGTGATTTCAAAGCAAGGGCAAATCAGTGAGAATATGAGAAAAATACTAAAACTATCATATATTTTGGAATACAGAAAAACCCCTAAAACATCAAGTAAAATGAAAAGGATGGAGTAATAATATATGTACGAAGGGAGTATGTTTTTAAAAAGTATGTTTTTAGAAAGCTAAACTCAAAATATCTTAAGCACCATTAGTATAGAACCGAAAATGATTTATGTAGGCGGAGTTTCTACCGGGTGAGATACCATGTGACATAAATGGTGGGTCCCACTTAGCTCACCTTTTTTTCCAATGCTGAGTTATTAAATGACAACCCTTTGATCCTCCCACGGGATTAAACCCGATAGAAAAGGTTGTCAACGTAGCATTGCTCGTCTAGAACGGAGAAGGAAAATTTTACCAGTTACCCTAAACCCTTCGAAAACCAAATGAATAAGAACCATTTTCAATTTCCCCCTTTCAGTCGCTCTCTGGTTTCCAAAATCAAAACCCATTTCTCCTTTAAAACCCTAGAAAAAGAAATTGTGGTTCAATTTACACAAAGGGTTTCATCATGGGGAAGTTTATCAATCTCCCAAAAGAGATCGTGTTAGAAATTTTAAGCCTTTTACCTACTCAAACTGTTCTGGGATGCAAATTAGTTTGCAAGGCGTGGAGAGATGCTGTTCATCATCCATCTTTTTCTCAATTGCACTTGAACAATCTTAATTCTGCTGATAATTCTGGTAAGTTAAGTTTTATTTTCATAACTAATGACAAACGAGGTCCTGATGAATTTTATTATACTGAGTATGATGAGAATAGTCACGAGACACTCTTTAATAGAAAAACATGGATGGATTTAAGTCTTCCATTTAAGATTGTTTCTCTTGCTGGTTCATACAATGGTTTAATTTACTTCAATTCATGGTGGGAGGATAATTATGGGCCTGCTTGTATCTGTAATCCAATCACCAGAGAATATCTTATGCTTACAAGATCTGAAAGAAATTACTGGTGGACTGGATTTGGTTACATTCTTTCGACCAATGAGTATAAGGTTGTTCGGATAAATGAGTCTGGGGCAGACTCAAATGTTGGAATCGTTTAAGTATACGGATGGCGAAATGCGGGAACAGTGGACATCAATAGAGAATATGTTACAATATGTTCCGGTAAGTTTGCAAATGGAGTTCTTCATTGGGTGGACCATGTAAGAACCATTCTTTCTTTCCATTTGGCTGATGAAACATTTAGTAAACTTCCATCACCACCTTGTTTGCCAAAACCTCCTGTTCCGGTTTCTATTACACTAGGGGTTTTAGGCGATTTTCTTGTGCTAGTTATTTTTCCTATCCCAGTTGTAATGAAATATGGTTATTGAAGAAGATTAAAGATAACTGTAATGACTTGAGCTGGAGTAAAGAGTTCAGTTTTGACCATTACGTATCGCCACCATTTGGATATACGAAGAGTGTTAGGCTTTTGTACTGTGATTATAGCAAAATTTATATTTGCGATCCAGAAGCCTTATCTGCCGAGAGGGATGTGAGTTTTGGCAAGTTTATTTCTCAAAAAGTGGGCCACAAGAATACCTTAGTTTCATTAAAAGTACTAGGAGAAAAAGATACAAAAATAATGGAATCAAAGCAATGTCAAGCGAGGAGACAGAAAAAAGTGACAAGAAGAAGATGCTGAAAGAGGTAAAATATCATTGAATTTTTTTAGCATTTTGAGATTAGATTAACAAGGAATCTTTCTAAATCTGAATAATTGGCAGTATGTGTTGATATGTTATCATGTATGAATTACTCTTACAGCTTTTTATTACTGTTGCACTTTTTATGATCTACTTTAGTTAGTCTTAAGGGAGAAATGCAATGCTAACTTTAGTAAACTTATTTCCTTTCATAAGAAATTAAATCGGAGTCTGAGAACTATATGCAGGTAACATTGGGGAAATCTGAGAGCTTTCTCAGTACTTCTAGGCTCCTAAATCTTCTAGGAAATCCAATTTGTTCTTAGTGCTATTGTTTTAGTGCTGTCGTGTCGAGATTTAGTCTGTGATTTGAGTTGCTGAAAATTTCCAGTCGAAGGAAAACAGTGCTTTGGATAAGAAACAAGAGATAAGTTTATCTTCACTCAGTAAATTTCATTAGAATAGTGAACACTAGTAGGCAGAACTTTGTCGCGGTATGCAAAGGGGGTGATGCTGTTTGGAAAGAGAAAGAAACTTTCACTAATAGGTGCTGTGCCTGTGTATGCAGATTAACGAGAATGGATATACAATAAATCTAATCTTAAGGCCTATGTTGTCATGGGCGTAAGGTGCCGCGTGGCATCGGGTGTAAAATCCCGAGCCACAGCGAGGCGCGGCGAAGCCGCGGCGTAGAACAATAATTCCCACATAGGTTTATCTTCTTGACATAACTGATAATTAGCTTATGATTTTCTATATTAGCTTGTAAATCTTAATGAAAAAGATTTGAAAAAAAAATTTGAAAGATTTTTTTCCCTAACAAAAACAGCTAGGAATGACCTGTTTCTTAACATAATTAGCTTAGGGTTTTAAAATGTTAATGTATCACTTAATGAAAAAGTTTTTCAAAAGATTTTGTCAATATTTTTTTTCCTTTTCTGGCATCTCCCTGCCCTGCCCTGAGCGCCTAGAAAGGCGACGCCTGGGCGCCACTTTTTAAAGTGGCATCTCCCTGCCCACTGCGTGGCGCCCAAATTCAGAATAAGGCCATTTTGACGCTTAGGTGGCGCCTTGGCGACGCCTTTGACAACATATCTTAAGGCCTAACTGGTTATAGATGCTTTCGTTATAACCATTGAGTTCAGCTTTTAAGTATTAGATCTGTTTCCCCACAATTCAAGTAAGAAATCATTCACTCTGCTAAAATATGTAAGACAGAGTGAGGATTTAGGCTTCTTTTTTTTTTTGGTTGGGGGAATTTACCCACATTATGTAACATGATATTATTGTTAAATGAAGTTTCCTTTTCTTGTTTATAAATGGTTTACTGTTCTGGGTTTGATGAGATATCACATGAAACACTATTCAATTTAACTTCCTTCTCTTGGTCTTGTATAAACTATCAAATGGGATAATTAGAAATTGCAGTTAAACAGTGCCTGGGAACATTGCTGACATATAATATATTTAAGGCTTATTGATGCCGAGCCATTTGCTCTTATGCGAATTGTGCAAGTCTATGTTAGTAGAGTACTGTCCGTATCCCTATCATTTTGATCCACAATATTCATAGGAGTTATGTTATGACCAATGGCTCTTCCAAGCACAATCAATAGAGAATTGAAATAGAAATGAAAACAAAAGTAAAACAGGCACACACACACAACACAAGGATTTATAGTGGTTCGATCAAGATGATCTACGTCCACTTTGGAAGACGACGATAACGTTGCACTATGATTTGAACAAGATTACAAGAGTATAAACTCCTCTCAAGAACAAGACCTTACTCTCTCTTAGTTTACACTACTCTTTCTCTTAGTTTCTCACTGATTTTGTGATGCTATAACATGGAAACTAATGGCTCCTTATATAGGTTAGAAGAGGTGTTAAATGTCGACATATATCACCATCTTATGTGCTCCACTTGAGTGCCCACTAAGCCGAAAGGCTATCTCCACTTGAGTGCCCACTAAGTCGAAAGGCTATCTCCACTTGAGTGCTCCACTTTCCACCGAAAGGCTAGCTCCACTCCACCGAAAGCTAGCTCCACTTGAGTGATTAGTATATTCAAGACATATACTACAAATCTCCACCTTGACTTGAATACCATCACCTCTCATCAACATCGTCTTCTCTAAGCCCCTCAAGGGCTCTCAACACCTGTTGACACCAACCAAGTCCAAGCAGTGCTTGAACTTGATACTTGGAACTGGCTTCGTCAACATGTACGAAGGGTTATCCGCTGTAGGAACATTTAGCATCGCTATCCTACCTTCCTCAACTGCATCCTAAATAAAATGATACCTGACATCGATGTGCTTCGTTCTCTCATGATACATATGGTTCTTGGTCAAGTGAATGGCACTTTGACTGTCACAGAACAAAGTTGCATTCTCTTGCTTGAAACCCAAATTACCGACCAAACCCATCAACCATATACCTTCCTTCACTGCTTCCGCGGCTTCCATGTACTCTTCCTCAGTTGTAGACAATGCAACTGTGCTTTGTAAAACCGACCTCCAACTGATAGTACTACCACACAATGTAGAATTATAACCTGTCAATGACCTTCTTCTATCAAGATCACCTGCATAATCAGAATCAACATAACCCACAACATTCGTCGAATCACCATAGTGTTTATCAAACACTAAACCAACATCTGTACTTCCCCTTAGATACTTCAAAATCCACTTTACAGCTTGCCAATGATCCTTCCTGGGACTTCCCATGTATCTACTTACCACACTCACAGCTTGTGCGATATCCGGACTTGTACAAACCATAGCATACATGATGCTATCAACTGCGCTTGCATATGGAACTCGAGACATATACTCTGCCTCATCTACAGTTTGAGGTGATTTCTTTCTAAAAAGTTTAAAATGAGATGCCAAAGGAGTACTTACTGGTTTTGCATCTTTCATACCAAACCGCTCCAACACCTTATCGATGTAAGCCTTCTGGAACAAATGCAACTTGCCTTCATCTCGGTTTCTATGAATCTCCATGCCCAATATCTTCTTTGTTGCGCCCAAATCCTTCATCTCAAACTCACTACTCAACTGCTCCTTCAGCTTCTGTATCTCTGACATGTCTTTGCAAGAAATCAACATATCATCAACATACAAGAGTAAATACACAAATGAACCATCTTGGAGTTTCCTATGGTATACACAACTATCATACTTACTCCTGTCATAGCCATTTGCCACCATAAACGTATCAAAACATTTATACCACTTCCTTGGAGATTGCTTCAAACCATACAAATATTTCTTCAACAAACATACATGGTCTTCTTTGCCAGGAACTTCAAACCCTTTTGGTTGTTGTATATAAATACGCTTTTCCAAATCACCATGAAGGAAAGACGTCTTAACATCTAGTTGTTCCAATTCTAGATCTTTCAAAGCAACTATAGCAAGAAATGTTCTAACAGAACTATGTTTAACAACAGGAGAGAATACCTCATTGTAGTCAATGCCTTCTCTTTGTGTAAACCCCTTTGACACAAGACTTGCCTTGTACCTTGTTCCTTCACCATCTGAAGTACCTTGTTTCTTCTTGAAGACCCATTTGCTTCCAACAATCTTCTGCCCTTTTGGTCTTGCAACTATCTCCCAATTTCCATTCTTGTCAAGAGACTCAATTTCTTCAATTGAAAACGCTCCCCATTCTGCTGATTCTTCACCACTGATTTCTTCTTCATAGGTTGTTGGATCATCCCTATCTATGCTCTCACCTACTACAAATGCATATGCAACCAAATCAGCATGTCCGTATCTCTGAGGTGGTCTAACTTTCCTCCTCTCTCTGTCTCTTACAAGATTGTAATGATTACCTTGTGCTTCTTCTTCTTGGGCAGGTTCTTGCACAATATCTTGATCATCATCATCATCAGAAACAACAGTCTCATTGCTTCCTTGAACTTGCACCTCAAGTTCCACCTTGTCACCAAGCTCCACCTTATCACTAACACCCTCTTCAGCTTTTCCATCTAGTTCTTCATTATTTGGCTTCAACATCGATTGCTCATCAAATTTCACATCTCTGCTGATAAGAAACTTGTTTGATCTTTCTGCAGGACACCATAACCTGTATCCTTTCACGCCCTTTGCATACCCAAGGAATATACACTTCTTTTATCTAGGCTCTAGCTTCCCCTCATTCACATGAGCATAGGATGGACATCAAAAAATCTTCAAGTCTTCATAGTTAGCATGCGAACCTGTCCAAACTTCATTTGGAGTCTTGCACTCAATGGCAGTCGATGGAGATATGTTCACTAAATAAGCTGATGTGTTTGCTGCTTCTGCCCAAAATTTCTTTGGTAACCCGGCATTGGAGAGCATGCACCGTGCCTTCTCCATTATGGTTCTGTTCATCCTTTCTGCAACACCATTTTGTTGTGGTGTTTTTCTGACTTTGCGGTGTCTCACAATCCCTTGCTCTTTGAAGAACTCATTGAACTCACCCCCACAAAATTCCAAACCATTGTCTATCCTCAAGCACTTGATTTTTCTTTCGGTTTGCTTCTCAACCATAGTCTTCCATTGCTTGAACTTGACAAAAGTTTCATCTTTGTTTTTAAGTATGAATACCCATACTTTCCTTGAGAAATCATCAATGAACGTCAGCATTTATCTACCACCACCATGTGAATCGACCCGAGAAGGACCCCAAAGATCAGAATGAATATAATCCAGAATACCCTTGGTGTTATGAATAGCTGTACTAAACTTGACTTTACACTGCTTTCCAAAGACACAATGTTCACAGAAATCAAGCTTGCATGTTTTATGACCACAAAACAATCCCTGCTTGCTCAAAACAACCAATCCCCTCTGGATCATATGCCCTAGACGCATATGCCATAACTTGGTAGTATCATCATCATATTTTGAAGAACATACAGCTCCATCACCTGTCACAGTAGTACCTTGCAGCGTATAAAGACCATTAATTCTCTCGCCCTTCATAATTGTAAGACTTCCTCTTGAGACACGAATAACTCCACCTTCACCTTGATACTTGCAGCCATTTGAATCAAGCGTACCCAGAGAAATAAGATTTCTTCTCATGTCCGGAACATGCCTAACCTTAGTTAAAGTCCTCACCATACCGTCATACATCTTAATTTGAATTGTACCTACACCCACCACTTTACAAGTGACATTGTTTCCCATAAGAACTTTACCACCTTCTCTAGCATGATAAGTAGTAAACCACTCTTTATGAGGACACATGTGTAAAATACACCGCGAATCAAGAATCCACCCATTCTCCGAGCTTTCGGTATGAACCGTAAGAACCATTCCATCATCACTTTCTGCTTCAACATTTGCTGCGGTGCCTTGGTTAGTATTATTCTCGACATTCTTCAATTTTGGACAATCCTTCTTGAAATGCCCCTTTCCTTACAATGAAAGCAATAGAATTTACCGGATTTTGATTTAGACCTTGACTTTGATCTACTCTTATCAAATCCGCCCTTTTGGTTTCCTCTTCCTCTAACAAAAAACCCATCTCCCAATTTATCTTTACCATCGATACCCGTCTTATTTAACTCCTTAGAGTTCAAAGACGCTTTAGCATCTTCCATGGAAATTGTAGTTTTTCCATACATTACGGTATCAACAAAATTTTCATAAGATGGTGGTAAGGAACAAAGCAAACCCAAAGCTTGGTCTTCATCTTCAATTTTGACCTTAATATTTGCCAAATCCAAGAGAATTTTATTATAATCATCAATATGATCTATAATATACATTCCTTCATGCATTCTAAGAGTATGTAATTTCTTCTTAAGATATAAACGATTAGTTACGGATTTAGTCATATACCTCTTCTCCAACTTGTTCCATAGCCCGTCCGGTGTCGTTTCCGCCGCCACTTCTCTCAAGACCTCGTTGCTCAAACACAGTAAAATTATTCCATGTGCTTTCTCCATGAGTTCTTCGTTTTCTTCTTCCGACAATGTTGTTGCCAGAGCCGTTTTTCCCTTCAAAGTTTTCACCAAACCTTGTTGCACCAAAACAGCCCTCATCTTTAGCCTCCATAAATTGAAATCATTCCTTCCATCAAATTTCTTAATCTCATACTTTGCCGCCATCGTAGATCGCTTCCACCCGAAGCTCTGATACCAATTTGTTATGACCAATGGCTCTTCCAAGAACAATCAATAAAGAATTGAAATAGAAATGAAATCAAAAGTAAAACAGGCACACACACACAACACAAGGATTTATAGTGGTTCGATCAAGATGATCTACATCCACTTTGGAAGACGACGATAACGTTGCACTATGATTTGAACAAGATTACAAGAGTATAAACTCCTCTCAAGAACAAGACCTTACTCTCTCTTAGTTTACACTACTCTTTCTCTTAGTTTCTCACTGATTTTGTGATGCTATAACATGGAAACTAATGGCTCCTTATATAGGTTAGAAAAGGTGTTAAATGTCGACATATATCACCATCTTATGTGCTCCACTTGAGTGCCCACTAAGCCGAAATACAATCTCCACTTGAGTGCCCACTAAGCCGAAAGGCTATCTCCACTTGAGTGCTCCACTGTCCACCGAAAGGCTAGCTCCACTCCACCGAAAGCTAGCTCCACTTGAGTGATTAGTATATTCAAGACATATACTACAAGTTATTCAGCAGATAAGTGATAGCAGTAGGAAGGAATATGTCGACACATACACAAACATGCAGACATATAGGCTGCAAATATTTTGTTTTGCTGCATGATAACAGGGCACCTTGCTTGAGGATTATTCATTAGTCAGTCAGTGACTTGTTATCTGTCGACTGATTTCTTTTCTGATTGAATCTTACTTTCTCATTGTAAATTTATTGATGTGATCAGTAGGAGAACGTTGGGGTCCGTTGGCCAATTTCGGTATAAGAAAAAAAAAAAGTGTAATTCATCCATATGCAGGAAAAGAGAGCTTTCCTCAGTGTTGCCAAGTCACTTCAGTAAACTTATTTTCTTTTGTAGGAAATTGAAAATAGAGTCTGAGAAGTACATGCAGGAATATATATCTTGATCTTTGTTACTATATATTTCACAGAGGAGCTACTAATATGGACGGTATATTTCGCAATGTCTACTATGAAAGTATATTTCGCAGGGTCGCAAGGGTTGGGACGCTATGCTATGATATGATTTTATGCCGCCAAATGATAGTATTTTTTTTTTAATAAACATTGTAGAATGATATGATTTAAAAAGAAAAGTTGTTTTGTAATTTTTGACTTATCGTAACATGTTTTGTTTTGTCATTAGGTTTTAACAAAATCCATAATGCTAGTTTCTTCTAATTCAAACGATGTATCATTTTCTTACTTGCTAATATTAAAAAAAATAAATCAACAATTGATTTTCCCTATCTCAACTCAATGCTCTCTCTAATTGCATATATCTGCAAGCTTTCTGGCAAATCTCGGTAATATCTGCTCCACCAAATCCTTGAGTATACTTGGCAAGGGAGGAAAGGTCAACATCCTTTGCAATAGGGGATTGCTAAAGCAGGCAGGCCTTGAAGATCTGGAAGACAGAGGCATCATCAAGCAATGGAATATATATCAACTGATCAAGACGCCCTGCCCTTAAAAGTGCAGGATCAACATCCTTTGCAATAGGGGATTGCTAAAGCAGGCAGGCCTTGAAGATCTGGAAGAGAGAGGCATCATCAAGCAATGGAATATATATCAACTGATCAAGACGCCCTGCCGTTAAAAGTGCAGGATCAATGGTATCAGGCCCGTTGGTAGCACCAATAATTAAGACAGTCTTTTTTGCTGACATCCCATCCATTGATCTTGTATATTCTTTTCTGCTAAATATTTTACCTGGAAAGAGAACAGAAAGCATGAGTACGTTTTAGTTTAGGTAAACTAACTATCCACTTTAAATGGAAATGCTTAGATTACCAAATGCTCAACTGTTCGCTGACACCTCTTAGCTAATTAAACTTGGCTCCTCCTTGATCTCTCTTGCCAATATTGGACGTTGCAAAATGAGAAAAAAATTAGGAGGGTTCGTAAAATAAACGAAAAATGAATGCTAAAATAGGGGAAAATTGAATAGTAGTTAAATAGATGGTCCTCCATGTAACAAAAGCTAAGGCAAGTAACACCATGATTCGAAGAGTCGGGTATCACTGGAAACCATTTGAACTGTTTCCCAGATGCCTCCCGTATCTCACAACCAAGCTCAACCTCCATTAATCAATGCTTTTCTTTGGAAAGATCCATTGAGAAATAGACATTCAACTAACAAATTCAATTGAGGTTACCACATTCCTGGCAGAGAACAACATAATGAGTGTCTCCGACGTCACAACTACTGATGAACAAAATTCTCCAACACAAAAAACTTGTAACAAACATTTGCTTCTTTTTCTCCACAGCTTACATGGTTTACCGAGTCTAAAAACAACTATTGAGGGAACAATGATGGTATTTGACCTGGTCAGTTGTTCGGAATAGGAATCCCATTTTACAGTATATCAAATGTAGGCCCTATCTTTGAAAATATGTCATGCCATGAGGAATAAAACTGAAACTGAGAGATAAAATGATTCGTATAAAAATGACAATGTTAATTCATAATAACCACAATTAGGATCCAATATTTGCAAGAATGTACCATTATGAAATGAGTAGGTAGTTTTCAGCACAGGTAACACAGTACCTGTAGGCCCAAATGTGTCCCGTTTTCCATACTGGGAGCAGCTGTCAACTCAACCTCATTTTTAGCGGGATTTTCATTGTTTTCCCGACTACAAAGCAAAAGAAAATTTCAAATCCCTTCATTTTGTCTCAAAGCACAATGTAGTATTATTAGCTTATTATCATGAAGGATGTTCAATACACACGTACTCGGAAATGAACATCAAACCATCCTGCAAACTCACACAGCATTGTCCAATCTTTAGTGATCAACGATGAAAAGCTTTCATGTACACTACAAATCTCACTTACTGTTGCCGTCAATATTTGGTGTTCAACAACTTATGGGTCTAATAATTTATATGATCACATAATTAGCTTTCACAATTTTCAAAAAAAGTACAACCTCAATAAAAGAGTTGCAGCTAAAAGCTACAATACAGAAACCCAAATTTCCCAAGTAAGACAATGCATACAATAATTCAAGAAGTTAAAGCCGAGAAAGGAGAACTTATAACCAATATGCACCCAATATACCTCACATATGACACATCTCAAGGAGGAACTGTAACAACAAATCAGCTATTAAGAAGATATAGGAGTTTCATTTGAGCCAAGACGGAGATGAGTTCGATGTTTTTCTAGGTTCGATTTGAAGCCGTAAAAACAGTGCGAGACTTGGTGTATGCCGTTTAAGTTCTGATAAAAATGGTTAAGGTTGTTGAGTAATTTCAAATTTGTGGGGGGTCTTGGATTGATTAGAAAGGATGGGTTTATCCTGAATTTGAGTTCAATGTAAGTTAAGAGAAGATTTGAGTATGAACTGGCTGAGAAATTAAGCAAGAAAAAAACCATATCATAAGACCAAAACCAAATTTATGTATAAGAAATCAAGTAAATATTTCACTCTCCAAAAAGTCTGAATTTCTATACTATGCACACTCCATAAACTGGTTCACATCTTAAGTCCTTAAACATAATTGTTGCCACGAACAAAATCATGATTAACAAAAAAACAAATTATTAAAAAAGGAAAAACTTAATGAGATGATGAATATACCTTGATGTGATACTGAATCAGCTGCAAAATAGGCTAGCAGCATTGTCTAAAATCCATCCATTGTTTCAACGCAAGTCTTTCATCCTCATCTAACTAAATCATTAAAAGATGTCAAATTTGCTAATCTGAATCTAAACCATCATAAAAGGAAACAAAGAAACAAAAAAATTTATTAGACACCTTCACTCTGCGAACGTTCAAAAACCCCTCAACTTGTCCTGGGTAACTGAGGATGGTACCTTATGGGGTTTGATATTGATCTGCGATGCCATTACGTCTGTTCTTTGGGCAACAACTAAAAATTGGAAAAGAAAATTCATCAGAAACCTAATGTAAGCATAGGATAAAGCGATATAGTGTAGACCTAATGAAGGATTATTAAAAAAAAATGGGAAAAATTAACAGCAAGAGTGGCAAATAAAAAACCACAACACAACATTGTCGTAGGATTTGAAAATCCAATTTTAAGCAACTTTGCATGAATGAAAGGGAAAAGAATCATTAGATTGAAAGTGAAAGTAATTGGAAGCAGTGGGGAAAATACTTACATGTTCGATTGGAACTGGTACGACTCTCGTTTGGGATTAGACATTTTTTGTGCAGTAGGAAAAAATCAATATGCATTGAGGACACCTTCTATTGTTGAGGAGATAATAGAAAAGCATCCATCCGTTATGGAATAAGAAAGGTAAGAGAAAGAAATTACACACGAAGAGAGAAGGGAAATAAATCAGCTGTGGCGTTACATACAATAGAAAGTCTCCCATTTACGAAACAAAATTAATATACCTAGCGTGGGACGCAAGTGACGGGAAGCCATTGATTAACAAAATCCAGTACGTTTTTCTAGGAGGGCAGGGTAGATCACAGCCACCAGTTGGAAAATACAATGTATCCTGGCCGTTGGGTGACTCACCAAACCCTCCTGTTGTATAAGCATAGATGTGTATTAGACGTATTAGACGTAATGATTGTAGTGTGCGGTCCCAGCACACAACACCAGCACATGAAGCCAAGTCCAAGTTCGTTTCCTATATATCAGTTGTAATTCGTTGTAAAAGCCTAGTCCTGCATTGTAACTTAGTCTTGTATACTTCCTAGTCTTAGGCCTTAGTCTTCCCTGTAAACTCGTACACGTTATTGATTTCTTCTTATGTAACTAGTATAAATAGCAGTCGAAATATAAATCTGTCTACACAGTTGTGAGACATTAAAACAATAACCTAGAATCTTTGATGGTATCATCTTGATCCATCCTAGGACCTATTTTATCCCTTCCGCTCAATTATCAAACCCTAGTTTCTCTCACAATGGTGGATACTCCAGTTCAAACACCTCCTTCATCTCCAACTCATTCCAATCAGGAAACCAATTCAAATCATGAAACCCAAGCAACTTCAGGGAATCTTAGAACCCTAGACCCCTATGTTATCCACCCAAGTGACAATCCGGCCACAGTTCTTTCTTCTCCTCTTTTACAGGGAGACAACTATGGTTCTTGGGTGAGGGGAATCACCAAAGCTTTAAATGCGAAAGGAAAGCTTGTCTTCGTAGATGGTTCACTGCCTCCTCCGAAAGATGCACTCCAATATCAATGTTGGAAAAGATGTGACGATCTCGTCGGCAGCTGGTTATTGAATTCATGTCAACCTGATATTCGTGCTAGTTGCCTTTATGCTCCATCCTCACATGCCATCTGGAAAGATCTCCAGGTGAGATTTTGTATATCTAATGCACCTATTCTTTTTCGTCTTAAGTCTGCCATTGCTGCTATTAGGCAAGAATCAATGTCTGTCTCTTTGTATTAAACAAAGATTAAAACTTTGTGGGATCAATACGACTCTCTTGTGGCTGCTACGGAAGTTTGTATATGTGGTGCTGGAAAATCTCTTCTTGAGAGGTTCGAGCGTGAACGAGCCATGGAGTTTCTCCAGGGATTACACGACCGCTTCTCCAATCTAAGGAGTCAAATCCTAATGATGGAACCTTTCCCAACTGCTCTTCGCATATTCAACATGGTGCAGCAGGAGGAAGAACAACAACATATTACTGCAACTCCTCTTCCCAGCATCGAGTCTGCTGCACTCAATACGAATCGTTTTTCTGCATCATCATCTGCTAATCGTCCTGCTGCTGCTCACAACAAAATGCCCAGACCCCATTGTGATTATTGCAATCGACATGGACACGTTCGAGACCGTTGTTATCTCCTTCACGGTTTTCCTTCCTCATCTACCCCACAACTTTATTCCGCTAATATCAAGTCATTGTTGATTCTCAGCCTGCGCATCAACCTGCCCTGCCTGCTCTTTCAGCTGAGCAGTACTCTCGCCTGTTAGCACTGATAAGTCCTCCATCTGAGGATACTCAAATGGAGCCGAGAGTGAACTTTGCTGGTAAGCTATTTAATACTTTTTTCTTTGAACCTTGGTTTGTAGACAGTGGTGCTACTCACCATATTTGTAACTCATTATCCATATAACCATAAAGGTTATATTGTGCTCGATCTTTCAACCAAATCTACATTTGTATCTCGTGATGTTGTATTTCATGAACATCTCTTTCCCTTTAAGGATGCCCAGATTCCTACTCAGGATATTTTTAAACCTGCTGTTCACGATGAATTTGTCTTTGACGATTCTCCTGCTTACTCAGGACTGCAATCGTCACATGATACTCATGTTTCTCATTTGGAATGTTCTCCCCACATGACTTCTCAGTCTTCCCGAAATTCTTCAGCATATCATACTGATACTTCTATGCCACGTACAGATTCTGTTCATGTAGCTGACTCGTTGTATGACGCTACTTCTCCTGACACTCTTCTGCAAAGTGCAGATTCTGTTACCGTTCCAGCAGCAACCTATTCTCCTGCTGTTGCTGTGTCTGACCCTGTCTTACGTCGTTCGGCCAGAGAACATCATCGGCCTTCACATTTGAAGGATTTTATTTGTTCGGTTAAACACTGTAAGTCGACTACTTCTTATCCTATAACCGATTATCTATCACTTTCTCAATTTACTCCACAATATCGTGCTTTCATCTGGTCAGTTCTCACTAATGATGAACCACGTAATTTTACAGAAGCCATTAAACTTCCAGATTGGCGTGATGCCATTTTCAAAGAACATACGGCTCTAGAAAACAATGACACCTTCACTATTACTGATCTTCCCCTGGGCAAAACTGCTATTGGGTTCAAATGGGTTTTCAAAACAAAATATCGATCTGATGGTACGATTGAACGTCGCAAGGCGCGTCTTGTTGCTAAGGGTTATACGCAACAAGAAGGCATAGGTTTTCACGACACTTTTGCTCCAGTGGCCAAATTGGTCACGGTTCGTGTCCTTTTATCCATTGCATCTATTTATAACTGGCCTCTTCATCAACTTGATGTTAACAATGCCTTCTTACAGGGTGATCTTCTAGAAGATATATATATGAAGATTCCACCAGGTTTTCAAAAGCAAGGAGAAAATCGTGTTTACAAACTAAATAAGTCCTTATATGGCCTTAACCAAGCATCTCGACAATGGTTTGCTAAATTTTCCACAGCTCTTCTCAATGCAGGTTTCACACAATCTCATGTTGATTATTCTCTTTTTACCTTCTACTCAGGTGCAATCTCTATTTATGTTTTAGTTTATGTTGATGATGTTATTATAACCGGTAATAATGACTCTGCTATTCAGGATCTCAAACATAAACTAGAATCACAGTTTTCTCTCAAGAATCTTGGTCGCTTACAATATTTCTTGGGCATTGAAGTATCTCGTTCTCCCAAAGGTATTTTCCTTTATCAACGCAAATATATTCTTGACATTGTCAATGACTCTGGTCTTTTAGGAGCTAAACCTTCTCCTTTTCCGATGGAACAACATCTAAAACTACTTCCATCTTCTAGTACTCCTTTATCTGACCCTAGTGTTTATCGTCGTTTAATTGGTCGACTTCTTTATCTCCAAGTGACTCGTCCTGACATCACTTTTTCTGTTAACTATTTAAGTCAATTTATGCAACACCCATGTTCTGCTCATTTGGATGTTGCACATCGCGTAGTTCGTTACCTTAAAGGTACTGTTAGTCATGGAATTTTCCTTTCTCCTTCAAGTTCTTTGTCTCTATCTGGCTATACTGACTCTGATTGGGCTGGATGTCCGACAACTCGTCGATCAACTACATGCTATTTTACCATGCTAGGAGATAATCATATTTCATGGAAATCAAAGAAACAGCCGACGGTTTCTCTTTATTCTGCTGAGGTTGAATATCAAGCCCTCGCCCGGCTTACTTCTGAACTACAGTGGTTACATTATTTATTTAATGACCTCCGTATCTCTATACCAAAACCTATTCCAATTTATTGTGATAATCAAGCTGCCATTCACATTTCTGAGAATCCAGTTTTTCACGAACGAACTAAGCATATTGAAATTGATTGTTATTTTGTTCGTGAAAAATTCCTATCTGGTCTTATCAAGCCTACTTATTTACCTTCTGCATTGCAACTCGCTGACTTATTCATAAAACCACTAGGAGTGGATCATTTTCGACGCCTAGCCAGCAAGTTGGGTCTTCGTCCAGACTATCCTCAGGCTCCAACTTGAGGGGGGGTATTAGACGTATTAGACGTAATGATTGTAGTGTGCGGTCCCAGCACACAACACCAGCACATGAAGCCAAGTCCAAGTTCGTTTCCTATATATCAGTTGTAATTCGTTGTAAAAGCCTAGTCCTCCGCTGTAACATAGTCTTGTATACTTTCTAGTCTTAGGCCTTAGTCTTCCCTGTAAACTCGTACACGTTATTGATTTCTTCTTATGTAACTAGTATAAATAGCAGTCGAAATATAAATCTGTCTACACAGTTGTGAGACATTAAAACAATAACCTAGAATCTTTGAATGTGAATGTTGGTTGTACTAGTATTAGTTAATTAAACTAACAGATGATTGTCTCTTAATTGCAGAATACGTATGATGTGATATTGAAGGCGATAAGGGATACTAAGAAACTCACCGATAAGCCATTCGGAGCTGGTATTTTCTTGGAATTTGATCAAACACATACTGTTAGGGAAATTTTCGAAGAAAAACTCGCATGCATGCAAGTTTTCTGGGGAGACTATCCCAAAGAGATGGTGGATGAAGCACATAAAAATGGAGTCCAGATCTTGCACCAGGTTGGTTCAGTTGCGGATGCAGAAAAAACAATTGCTGCTGGTGTTGATTGTATCATTGCACATGTGTAGAAGCCGGAGGACATGTCATGGGAATGTATGTATAAAACCCTTGTATTCCCAAACGGTTGAATGTATTTTTTTATACAGGTATCAATTTATTAATCACACATTATTTTTATGGTTCATGTGTGTTTACATATACAGGTCAGCTGGCATGCTTTGGTTCCAAGAATCGTCGATTTAATCGGTGACAAGAATATTACAGTTGTTGCTGCTGGAGCCATTGCAGACCCCCATGGTTTTGTGGGTGCCATATCACTTGGAGCTAAAGGAATCTGCATGGGAACAAGGTAATTAATTGATATTAGGTCATATATATATATATATGAAAGTCAAACTCAATTTCCGAGGAATCGTAATTGATGGAGTAATCAAATATTGATGTATTGTTTACATTCATAGCTACCAAAGAGTCGTATGCACATGACTACTATCAGAAACAACTTCTCAAGTATACCGGAGAAGATACCGATTACACAGACCTATATAGTAGTGAAAGCTGGAGAGCACCAACTCGTGTTCTTAACACCCCTTTCCACCAAAAATGGAAACTATCACCGGAGTATGTTGAAAATAATGTGGAGCAACCTATTATTGGATGCTCAATCATTCATGGAGAGGTACGTACGCATAAATCTTATTAAACCTAATTTAATAGGTTTATTATTAATCAGGAATATAACTATATATATATTGTGAGTATGCAGGAAACGGTTTTACGTCGTTTTGCAGGACAAGTAGAGAACAAAACAACAGCCGGGGAGTATGAAAATATGGTCATGTATGCAGGACAGGGTGTCGGACATGTGAACGATATTCTTCCTACGGGTGACATTGTTAAGAGTTTCATTGAGGGTGTTGAAAAGATAATCAAGGAACTTGGAAGGAAGTATGGAACAATAGATGATGAAGTTGCTGCCATGTCACTTGCATAGCTGAATTTTGATTGGAATTAATAAGCTTAACTTTTTTAGTCTCTTTTGAGATTCTTGAAAGTTAAATTGAGAGATGTGTGTAATGTTGGTCAAACTGGTTCAAGCCTTGTATTGTTGTTCCAGGCTCTATTCCTATAGGTATGGTGTTGGAGTACTCGATAGATCGGGTCTTGTACTAGTGGAAATTGAATTATTGTCCCTCCTTTTGATGGACCTTCATAAATATCCCTAAAACTCTATAAAAATATCCCTGATGGCATAATTGAAAATTCTATTAAAAACAAAATTGTCATAATTCCTTATTTAGCCTCCCCCTCTTATTTCCTTCTTCTTCACTTCTTCATTTTTATCACGAAGAAAGAAAAAAATCACCGCTCTCAACACCATCATATCCAGCGCCTCCCACCGCCACCACGATCTCCATCGGCGCCATCTCAACAACCACCATCTCCTCCGTTACGTCTTTCATTAGTATTAGCAGATCTATGGCGAGTTCCATTTCAAATTATTTTAAACCAAATTTAGAGATCTATTTTATTTTTGATTGTCGATTTACTGATTAACAGTGCTCAATTCATTTCATATTCATTAGTGTAATTTCATATTTTGTGGTTTTTGAAAATTTTAGTTTATGGGTGTGGTAATGGTGTGATGTTGGTTGTAATAGGGGCGTTGGACCGGTGGTAGTGTACGGATTGGTGGTTCTCTTATTATGTTGGTGTTGGACTAATGGAAGTGGTGGTGCAGTTGGGGTTGGGGTTGTGTTGCTGTTGGTATTAGTGACGGTGCTAGTTTTTGGAGTTAGTGGTTGTGTATTTTTTTGTGTTGAACTAGTGGAAGTGTTGTTGGTATTTGAAGTTAATATTAGAGGTTTATTGAATTTTTGTTAAGTCGAATCCTGTGACCAATTTGGTTAGTTGACGACTTCATTCGGTAACAAAGTTTTCTATGTGTATTAGTTTAGTTGTTTCCATCCTCTAAATAAAATTGTTTCTCTTGGCTTCACATTATTGTCAAAACATACGCATCTGAAAGATAAGCATTTGTAGTTTTAGGGAAGTGAGAGAAGAGTTACTGAGCAATTGTTCCTCCTGGTTTCCTATTCTTGAACATAGTGTATTGAGTAGGTTTATTTCTCTTGGTTTCCTGATCTGTGAAGTTTACAAGTCAGAAAGATAAGCATTTGTAGTTTTAGTGATTTAGAAAAAAGAGTTATTATGCAGATGTGCCTTTTTACTATTCTTGTTTAACATACTGTATGAAATAGTTTTGTTTCTCTTGACTTCACCTGATTTGTGAAGTTGATGAAAAGATTGGTATTTCTAGTTTTTGTGAAGTCCTAAAAAAAGAGTAATTGTGCAACTATGCCTTTTGATTTCTTAATACTTGTTTGTAGTTTTCTTTTTTCTGATAAGTTGTAGTATTTCTGTGTAGAGCAGTAAAATTTGTATTATGTTGCTAATGAATGTTGGAATATGGTTTCTTCATCAGTGATTGTGAATTTGATGAATATTGGAATATAAATTCTTCGTCTCTGATTGTGAATTTGTATTTGGTGCAAAATGAGTGAAGAGGCATGGGAGTGCAGCAAAGCCGTGGGTGGGTTCACTATGGTTGTTGATCCATATATTTTGGATCAACTATGGTTGTTGATCCAACTGCAATGGATAAACATCCACTGATGATCCAACTGAAATGGATAAACATCCATTGTTGATTCAACTGAGATTTGTTTTGAAGCTGGTCTTGGAGCTGTTGGTGTTTATGAAGCTACATGTAATGAAATATGGTGGTAATCTGGTTGAATCATGCAGTGATATTAGATCAACTATGGTTGTTGATCCATATATTTTGGATCAACTATGGTTGTTGATCCATCTATATGGGATCAACAACTATTGTTGATCCTTTGAAATCATGTTTTGTAGTTTAAATCATGTAAATTTGTTCCAATGTTGAACTTGTGGTGCAATGGTAGCATGAATGACTCCATGTCAGATGATGAGTGTTCGACTCACGCCAAGTTCATTCCATTTTACATGGATCAACTTCTACTGTTGATCCTTTTTTTTTGGATCAACTACCGTTGTTGATCCCTTAAATTGGATCAACTTCTACTTTTTTTTTTGGATCAACTACTATTGTTGATCCAAAAATATCTGGTGGTGGCGGCGGCGGCGGGTCGGTGGTGGTGGCGGTGGCGGCGGCGGCGGGTCGGTGGTGGTGGCGGTGGCGGCGGCGGGTCGGTGGTGGTGGCGGCTATGGCGACGGACTAGTGGTGGAGGACTGTTGGTGGTGTAATGGTGGTGGTGAAGAAGTGGTGGTGGAATATTGGTTGTGGTTGGAAGGTGGTGGTGGTTGAACGGTGGTGGTGGAATGGTAGTTGAATGTTGGTGGTGGTGTTGCTAGTGGTAGAGGAAGAAATTTGTTGTATTTTGAAACAAAATGGGTGAGGGTATTAAGGTAATCTAATATTAAATAGATAAGGTCATAAAAAAGTAGGGACATATTTATTGTTGTATAAGGACATATTTATTGGGTGTCAAAAGTAGGGACATATAAATAATGTACCCCTTGTACTAGGTGTTTGTTGAGTCAGCTGTATTAGTTGATCCTTGGTTTTCTTGTTTACTTTCGTTTATTTAGATTCTGACACTCATAAGTGGCGTTAGTAGCTGTTGTTGAAGAATAAACCAAGATACTATGAAGAAGATAGAAGGGATCAACATGTGTTGTTGATACAATATAAAGCAAGCAGTATGGATCTACTATGAGACTTGATCCAATATGGTCGAGCTGGTATGGTTGACATGAAGTGAATGGATCAACAAGAGTTGTTGATCCATGGTACAATTTACAGAAGTTTGCTTGGGTCGCAAGTATTACTGGTTTTAAGAGTTTGTTTATGTAAGAATTATCTAGAAGTTTCTTATTAGAGTTTGATTAAGTTAGGAAAGTGTTTATTGCTTGAGAATCAAGTTTGTAAACATATACATAGGCTGTTAAGCGGTGAGTTTTAATCCCATCAATTGAAGGGAGTTTGTTTTGAGTTTAGTTTTGTTTTATTTTAAGTTTTTGATATCATATTTTCTACGTCTGGTATCAGAGCACTGGTATCAGATTCTAGGGCTGTGGGTATGAGAAGTTAAGTTGAAGAAGATGACGAGTTTAAGTTCAATTAAGGTACATGTGTTTGAAGGTAAAAACTTTGAACATTGGAGGTTGGAGATGGAGAATATTTTTACATACCAAGAGGTAAAAACTTTGAACATTGGATATTGTAAAAGATGGTTATGCTAAAGCAGCAGATGGAGTAGTACTAGAAGGAGATGCGCTAACTCTGTTAACTGATAACAGGAAGAAGAATTCTAAAGCTACCTATATTCTTCATCAAGGTATTCATGAATCTCTCATGGATAGAGTTACCTACATTAAAGATGTGAAAAGAACATGGGATGGTTTGACAAGCTACTACACAGGTTCTGACAAAGTGTCGATGGTGGTTTTTAGATTAGGGTTAAAATCGTAAAATACTAAACCCTAGCAGACAATGATGTCACAACATTTAAAGTAACAAGCATTTACTAGGCACATTTACTGAAACCTTTAATGTGTCTCTAAATAATTACCGGGGTATCTTTTTCAAATTAGGGTTACGACAAGCCAAACCCTAATTCCCACGTGTGCCAATGGAAAATCATGCCACCCATGCTAGCCGCACCTCTGTGCCAATGGAAAATCATGCCAGCCACACTGACCGCTCCAAAGCATGCCAACCATGCTAGACGCACCTCTATGCCAATGGAAATTCATGCCAGCCACACCGACCACGCCTAAGCATGCCAACCATGCTAGCCGCACCTTTGTGCCAATGAAAAATCATGCCAGCCACACCGACTGCGCCAAAGCATGCCAACCATGCTAGCCGCACCTATGTGCCAATGGAAATTCATTCCATCCACACCGACCGCGCCAAAGCATGCCAACCATGCTAGCCGCACCTCCGTGCCAATGGAAAATCATGCCAGCCACACCGACCGCGCCAAAGAATGCCAACCATGCTAGCCGCACCTCCGTGCCAATGGAAAATCATGCCAGCCACACCGACCGCGCCAAAGCATGCCAACCATGCTATCCGTACCTCTGTGCCAATGAAGAATCATGCCAGCCACACCGACCGCGCCAAAGCATGCCAGCCACACCGACCGCGCCAAAGCATTCCAACCATGCTAGACGCACCTCTGTGCCAATGGAAAATCATGCCAGCCACACCGACCGCGCCAAAGCATGCCAACCATGCTATCCGCACCTCTGTGCCAATGGAAAATCATTCCAGACACACCGACCGCGCCAAAGCATGCCAACCATGCTAGCCGCACCTATGTGCCAATAGCAAATCATGCCAGCCACACCGACCGCGCCAAAGCATGCCAACCATGCTAGTCGCACCTATGTGCCAATGGCGAATCATGCCAGCCACGCCGACCGCGCCGAAGCATGCCAACCATGCTAGCCACACCTCTGTGCCAAGAGCGAATCATGCCAGCCACACCGACCGCGCCAAAGCATGCCAACCATGCTAGCCGCACCTCTGTGCCAATGGAGAATCATTCCAGTCACACCAACTTCCCCAAAGCATGCCAACCATGCTAGCCGCACCTCCGTGCCAATGGAAAATCATGCCAGCCACACCTACCGCGCCATTCCAAACGCACCTCGCCATGGCCCCATCCCGCGCCACCATACTGGCCTTCACTACGCGGCTATCAAAACGAAGGAGTGCAACAATCAACGATTCCCTTCAAACCCAGGAGAAAATCCTGGCCATCTAAGGTTACCAAACGACCTTTGCCCCCCAAACCCTAGCTTGGTCACGCACCTAGCCCAAGCTAGTCGCGCCATGCACCTATGGCAAACCCTTGGCCCCACATGCCAAGCCAAAACCACACCTAGCCCAAGCTAGTCACGCGATGCGCCTATGGAAAACCCTTGGCTCCACATGCCAAGCCAAAACCGCACCTAGCCCAAGCTAGTCACGCCATGCACCTATGGAAAACCCTTGGCCCCACATGCCAAGCCAAAACCACACCTATCCCAAGCTAGCCGCACCATGCCAAAGGCACTCTGCATTGGCCCTATCTATGGTAGTCACCCCATGCCAAGACAAATGCTATTGCCTTGGCCCTAGCCTAACCACACCCTAGCCACGCCACCCTGTTGGCCTTCCCTACGCGTCCACCAAAACGAAGGCGTGAAACAATCAAAGGTTGCCCTTTAATCCCATGAGAAAATCCTAGCCATCCAAGGTTACCAAACGACACATGGTAACCTTTGGCCCGAAAACCTAAGTTTGGCCACGCCAAACCATGCCATGCCAATGGCATGCCAACCTAGCCGCGCCACCCTGTTGTCCTTCCCAACGCGGACACCAAAACGAAGGCGTGCAACAATCAACGGTTTCCCTTCAATCCCTGGAGAAAATCCTATCAATCAAGGTTACCATACGACACATGGTAACCTTTTGGCCCAAAAACCTAAGTTTGGCCATGCCAAACCATGCCATACCAACGGCATGCCTAGCCGCGCCACCTGTTGGCCTTCCCTACGCGGCCACCAAAGCGAAGGCGTGAAATAATCAACGGTTTACCTTCAATCCCAGGAGCAAATCGTAGCCATCCAAGGTTACCAGACGACACATGATAACCTTTGGCCCAAAAACCTAAGTTTGGCCATGCCAAACCATGTCATGCCAACGACATGCCAACCTAGCCGCGCCACCACGTTGTCCCTCACTGCGCGGCTACCAAAACAAAGGCGTGTAACGATCAACGGTTTCCCCTCCTCTCAAGATGCAAAATATCGACCGTCGAAGGTTACTAGGCTAGCAAGTTTCCCGATCTTGACTTGCCAATCCACAACAACATGCTACATGTTTTCCAAAAACAATTGAGATATCAAAACAAACTGGGGGATCCTATTTGGGTAATGGTTTGGCGATTTATAGCGTGCGGCGTACACTATTCCCGTCATAAGGAAGTGTCATGAGGGTGAGGTGGTTAGTAAATACGGGAAGTTATGTGTGAAACGTTCATGGGACATAAAGCACATGCGTTAACAACTTTATGGGACATCAATTCCATAACGTTAAAAATTTCATGAAAATCAGTTTCATGCGTTAACAACTTTATGGACATCAATTCCATGCATGCGGTTACCACCTCCTCCCATTTACTTCCCCAATCCTTAATAAGACCAGGGTACGTTTCCATTCAGTCTTGTATAAATAGGTCTTACCTATTTCCATTGAACGATAAGTTCATACGGGAGATACAACACTCATAAATACTTACTTGCTAGCTCACCTTGTTAGCTCTCCCATTTTTCTGATAACAAGTCGTAGTAACCCAACTACTCTTACAGAATCAACTATTTTGGTCTCACCACTTTCCTTGCTTCCCTCCCCAAAACCAACCCATTCTCCTCCACTTTCTGACCGAAGCAAGTATGGAACGGCCATTTCTTGGTTTAGGCCGGATTTGTACTGATTGATCTCTCGAATTTAAAGTACTCCATTGCAGTACATTGTTTAAGGTTTAAATTATTTCTCACCTGCATACCCGCAATTACCGAAATCAGCAGATACCATTTGCACCTATAAACAAAAAGTTAAGAAGGTTAGATTACAAACCTTGAAAATAAAATATGAATTACTACAGATGGAGACAACTGAAACAATTTCAGAGTTTTTCCCAAAAACACTGAACATTGTCAATGAGATGAAGGTCAATGGTGATACAGTAGAATATTCAACTGTTGTAGAGAAGATTTTAAGAAGCTTGCCTGAGAAGTTTGAATCAAAGGTTACTTCTATAGAAGAATGCAACACAGTTGCAACATGACTCTTAATGAGTTATTGGGTTCATTACAAGCTTATGAACATAGATTGTTGGAGAAAACAACATCTACAAAACAAGCTGAAGAAGCACTTCAGAGTCAAGTTAGTTGGAGAAGTAATCAAGGAAAATCTAATGCTGGAGGTTCTCAAGGAGGATACAATAATGGAGGAAGATCAAATAATGGAAATTACAGGAAGCCATATGATAAATAAAAAATATAATGTTATAATTGTGGAGACTTTGGACATATTTCTACTGAGTGTTCAAAACCAAGAAAGACTGTTGCCCATAACTACAAAGCAAATTTCAAAGCTAATATTGCTGAAAGTCAACAAGAAGAAGAAGCAGAAGAGCAGAAAGCTGAAAACATGTTACTAGCTTGTCATACAACTGAAGAACAACCTCAACATAAGTGGTACTTGGATACAAGTCGCATCAATCATATGTGTGGCAGAAAAGATTTATTTTAAAACTTGGATGAGTCTATAAGATCCACAGTGAGGTTTGGAAATAGTTCAACAATTCCAGTTATGGGAAAAGGAAGAATATGAATTGTTCTCAAGAATGGTTTTAAGGCATACATCATGGATGTATTTTATGTTCCTGGTTTACATCAAAATTTGTTAAGCATTGGTCAATTGCCTGAAAGAGGATACTTTATGAATATTTACAGTAGTTTTTGCTTCATCAGAGATAGAAGAAGAAGGTTGATAGCTAAAGTTTAGATGACAAAGAACATGTAATTTCCTTTGAATATTCAACACTAGAAGGAAACTTGTTACAGTACCAGTATGAATAATGATTTTTGGTTATGGCATAAGAGAATGGGACATGTAAACTTTAACAGTTTGCAAACTTTAGCAAAGAAGGAGATGGTGTCAGGATTACCTTTCATTGAACTTCCAGAATCAAGATGTGAAAATTGCATCTTTGGCAAGCAGCATAGAGATCCATTCCCAGTCAACAAATCCAGAAGTGTTGATCAACAATTGGAGATTGTCCATAGTGATCTGTGTGGTCCTATTGAAGTAAGTTCACATGGAGGTAATTATTATTTCATAACTTTCATTGATGATTTTAGTAGGAAAGCATGGGTATATTTGCTTAAATAAAAGAGTGATGATTTTCATTCTTTTAGAAGTTTCAAAGCTTATGTTGACAAAATAAAAATTGGTAAGAGTATCAAAATTTTGAGAACTGATAGAGGAACTGAGTACACTATTGTTGACAAGTTTATGGAAGAGCATGGCATTCAACATCAGCTAACAACAAGATATACACCATAATGGAAGAACCATAATGGAGATTGCAAGAACAATAAGAAGAACAAAAGATTTACCAAAAGGTTTTTGGGGTTATGCAGTTGACACAGCTGTGTATTTACTCAACAGATGTCCTACAAATAGTTTGAACAACAAAACACCTGAATAAGCATGGAGAGGAGTAAGACCAAGTGTAAGACATCTGAGAATTTTTGGGTGGATTGTATATGCACACGTGACAAAATAATTGAGAAAGAATCTAGATGATAAGAGTGAAAAATGTATTCTTATTGGTAACAGTTCAGTGACTAAAGGATACAAGCTATATAATCCCAGAAACTAGAAAGATAGTTATAAGTAGAGATGTGATATTTGATGAAGATACACAATGGATCAACAACCAGTGTTAATGCTCATAAAAATGGATCAACAAGGGATGTTGATCCACATAATATTGGATCAACTAGTACTATTGATCCACCTACTGCTGTCAGAACAGTTCCAATTATAGTTGAGGAAGAAGTGCAAGCTCAAGATAATGTGGAAGAACAACATGAAGAAGCAAGAACTGAAGCAGTAACACAACAATAAAATAAAAGACCAAGAATAAAATATATCATACCTGCTAAGTTGAATGATTATGTTTTAACAAGAGATGATGAAGATGATGATGATATGGTAAACTTTGCATTGTTTGGATATTGTGATCATGTAGCTTATGAAGAAGCATTTAAAGAACAAGGTTGTATTCAAGCCATGAATGAAGAACTGAAGTCAATTGAGAAGAATGACACATGGGAATTAACAAAACTTCTACCAGGAAAGAAACCCATTGGTGTTAAGTGGGTTTATAAAACAAAATGTAAGTCAAATGGTGAAATAGAGAGAAAGAAAGCAAGGTTAGTTGCTAAGGGTTATAAACAAAGACAAGGAGTTGATTATTCATAAGTTTTTGCACCAGTTGCAAGACTTCATACAGTAAGGATGATCATTGCTTTAGCTTCATAAAAGCAATGGAAGATATTTCATATGGATGTGAAGTCAGCATTGTTGAATAGAGTTTTGGAAGAAGAAGTTTATGTAGAGAAACCAACTGGCTAAATTATGGAGGGGAAAGAGAATGAAGTATACAAGCTAAACAAAACTTTGTATGGTTTGAAACAAGCACCTAGAGCTTCGTACACAAGAATATATTCTTATTTTCTCAATAAAGGTTTTACAAGATGTCCACATGAGCATACTTTATATTTGAAAGATGATGGTCTTGGCAATCATATCATAGTGTGTTTCTATGTGGATGATCTCCTATTTACTGGAAATAGTACTGAGATGATCAATGAATACAAGGAGGATATGGTGAAGGAGTTTGAGATGACAGATCTTGGTTTGATGTCATATTTTCTTGGTATTGAAGTACAACAAACTGAAAGAGGAATTTTTATTAATCAACAAAGGTATGCTGAAGGAATTTTGAAGCATTTCAAGATGGATAATTGTAATCCAATATTAACACCAGTAGAAGAAAGACTAAGGTTGACAAAATATGGATCAGGAGAGCTTGTGAATTCAACAGATTTTAAAGGTCTTGTTGGATGTTTAAGATATTTGACTGCTACAAAACCTGATATCATGTATGCAGTTGGTTTGGTTAGTAGGTTCATGGAATCTCCTAAACAATCAAATTTACAAGCTGTAAAACGTATTCTGAAATATGTAAAAGGAACAACAAGTATGGGAATATTTTATACTATCCCAGAAGATCCAAAGTTGGTTGGTTTCACAGATAGTGGTCGGGCTGGAGATACAGAAGGAAGCAAGAGTACATCAGGTTATGGATTTCAGTTGGGAACTGGATTCTTCTCTTGGTAGTCTAAGAATCAACAAGTTGTTTCATTGTCTACAACAGAAGCTGAATATATATCTACTAGCGACTGTGCTACACAAGATGTATGGTTAAGAATGATGCTGAAGTCTTTATTTCAAGAACAGAAGACACCAACAACAATAGTTTGTGATAACAAGTCCACAATATCACTAACTAAGAATCCTGTGTTTCATGGGAGAAGTAAACATATTGATATTAAGTATCATTACATCAGAGAGCTAGTCAGTAACAAAGAAGTAGTTGTGGAGTTTGTTGAAAGTAGAGAGAAAGTGGCTGATATTTTCACAAAGTCTTTGAAGTCTAACACTTTTATTTACTTGCGTGGAAAGATTGGTATGATTAGCAAAGAGTATGTTGGTTTAAGGGAGGATGTTGAAGAATAAACCAAGATATTATGAAGAAGATAGAAGGGATCAACATGTGTTGTTGATATAATATGAAGCAAGAAGTATGGATCAACTATGAGAGTTGATCCAGTATGGTTGGGTCAACTGGTATGGTTGACATGAAGTGAATGGATCAACAAGAGTTGTTGATCCATGGTACGGTTTATAGAAGTTTTCTTGGGTTGCAAGTATTACTGATTTTAAGAGTTTGTTTACGTAAGAATTATCTAGAAGTTTCTTGTTAGAGTTTGATTAAGTTAGGAAAGTGTTTATTTCTTGAGAGTCAAGTTTGTAAACATATAAATAGGATGTTAAGCCGTGAGTTTTAATCACATCAATTGAAGAGAGTTTGTTTTGAGTTTATTTCTGTTTTCTTTTAAGTTTTTGATATCAGATTTTCTACAGCTGTCCTATGGGTTGATGATCTGGCCTTCATTGCACTTTCTTTTTGGTTTCCTTTTTTATATTTAAAACCGCACTAGTTTCGATCCAAGGTGATGTTTTTTCAGTGCTAGGGTTATATATAAGAAATGTTTCCTTGTCCCAGATAGCTAGTAACATATAACAAACCATTTACATTTTGTGTAGGCAACCCATGAGGACCACCTTCATACAACACTAATCGTTTAGTACTTTGTACCCTTATATCAGATGAAGGAGTAGTGAATTCAATACTACCTCCTCTTCCAAATTTTATAAGGACACTAACAGCATGGTCAGTTGACTTCATACATATTGGCTTCCGAGTTTGAAACCCTGCAAGATGCAATGAAAATTTTAAGTATGTCCATTGAAATACTTTTAGGTATCTCCACTTCTTTATCTACCATAACCAACCTCCTCAAACAATGAAGATGCTGATTAAAAATCTCTTTAAACTCTTTCTCCTTGTTATTTCTCCTGGATTGATGTCTCCTCATTCTGATCGATCTTTGGCGCACCAGAAACTGCCTCTGTTATTAAGAAGAGATGTCGTCATATCTCTCCATCTTCTCGACCCTCCTCTTCCTAAGTAAGGAGAAATCAGTTGTCTTCCTTCTACGAAGCGAATATTACTAGGAGAAGAAATCTTCTTTAAAATTGCTCTCATCGCCATTCCCGTTCTCTTTATCTCGAAAAAATGATTAGCACACCGAAGGATTTTCCCGTGTTTTGTACCGAGTAGAGATAGAGTACGGGACCCACACTACCATGCACCAATCCCGATGCTCGAGATAGAGTGCAGGACCCAAACTGCTGCCGCATGATTATTTCTCGGTGGCTTTCACGGGACAAAACAAAACCCGTTTTGTCTATCATTGCTCTTATCTCGTTAGGCGAACCCTAATGAAAAAGTCTTCTTTTAAATTAATAAAAGTATTATTTGCTGACTAGGAAGGCGGACTGAAATGTTAGGGGGATAAATGGTGTGCCAAAATCCATATATACAGCTGAGTATTGTATGGGGGTAAAAGAGAGTATTATTTAGATGGGGAGACATGACGCATAGAAATGGATAGATGAGCACTGCACTCAAGGTTCAATGTATCTCGAGGATCGCAGTAATGCTATCGTTTCGTATGTTGGTACAGTAATACAAAGTTTGCTTTGCGACAATTTAAGAAATGTGGTGTTACGTATATATTGAACTATGTATGCCAGGGTAACTGGATGCACATTCTGCACCAGGTTCTTCTTCTTTTTCCTGACTTCAATATGGCCTTTCTCTCTAGCAGAAGACCTATAAGCGCATAAATTTGTGCCGCCATTGCAAAACGTGTAAATTTTTTGTTTCACCTTTCAAAGGTCTTTTTCTTGAATTTAAAGGAATATGGGCTTGGTCTCACCTCAGGGACCACTATGCCCTATTGTCTGTTTGCAATCCTTTCACTGGTTCGATTATTTATTATCCCACATTGTCTAAAACGTTATAACCGAGTCTCCTAATAAGAAGAAAGTAAATTTAGTAATATGGAAATCATGTATCAGTTATTCTCATGTGATATTGGAGCGAGGCTTCACGATTTTATCGTTGAATCCTACGCTCTGATACCATATGATATTTGCTGATATATTGATTTACTTTTTAACTTTTAGATTTTAATTTTAATTTTTATGTTTTACAAGTGATTTACACAACAAAAGTTTTAAAATCAGCTCCATACACTTTTTTATTAGTTTTTGGGTAAAGTAAAACCACTAATACGAAGGTTCTAAAATAGTTCTTGCTATGGGTGTTCAAAAGTTGGTGTCCGAAAGTGATTCCGCCTAGATCATCCAACTCAGAGAAGCAAAGATCAAAGTCTATCATGCGCCTAGTTAGCAATTCTTCATTCGGAAAACGTACGGAACGGCAAATATAGGGGTAATATTTGGATTCATAAAAGTCGAGATCGGTAAAAAATCCGGTCAACGGTTCGTGATTCAAAAGTAATACGGAACGTCATACGTACGTGTATCATTCGTTTTAGATATATGAATTCGTTGCACAAAATTCGTCCCATATACATAATAAATTGATTAACATTTGTAACCATAACATACTAATTTTTGTACATTTACATTGGTTCCAAGGTGAAAAATAAGTTGTAAACACTACGGGAAAAATAGTAATCTACAGCTGTAGATTTACATTGGTCCCAAGGTGAAAAATAAGTTGTAAACACTACGGGAAAAATAGTAATCTACAACTGTAGATTGACAACTCGTAATTTTAAAGTTGTAAAAGATAGCATGTTTTACAACTTTTTCCAATGAAAAAATTGTCAAAGTAAAAACCGTCCAACTCTTAGGACCAAAGAGGTCCAAAGAGTAGTGACGAGAATGAAATACCACAACATTTTGTATGAAAAGGGTTGCAGAGAGAAGTGACCACCTTTAAACTTTACAACTCTGATCTTAAAGGTAGTGAATAAATGTATAACAACACGCATAAGGGTTGTTGAAGATAAAAAAAATCGATTTTGAAAAATGTTCTTGTAAAGATTTGAATCCATGCATATTGTGTGTTCGCACAAGTCATCAACCATCCTTAAAGCATCACAATATTGGTAGATTTGTTCTTTTTTTTCTGATCAATATTCACAACCTTTACAAGGGTTGTAAAATGATAAATTGACTTTGAAAAAAACAAATGAGTCCAAGGTGCATCGAACCAGAACCTCCTCTGTCTAAGACTTGGATTTCAACTACCCTTCCACATTTACATGTCTTCTTATATTTTACATTTACTTTTATAAAAAAGAGATAAGGAAAAAAAATATTAAGGAAAAAAATAAAATGGATGGTTATGATGGGAGATGGAAAAGATATGAAGAAAAGGATAAATAAACCTTCTACAACCCCCTTAAGAGTCGTCGTAGAGGTATAAAAACTTCTGCTAAATTTTCCTCACTTCTGCTAAAGAATTCCTACTTCTACTAAAATTTTCTCACTTCTGCTAAATTTATTCACTTCTGCAAAAAACTTCTCACTTCTGCTAAATTTTCTCACTTTTGCTAAATTTTCTCACTTTTGCTAAATTTTTCTCACTTCTGCTAAATTTTATTTTCATCGTTATTGCCAACTTTTATAAGAGTTGTCGTTGAGGTATAAACACTTCTGCTAAATTTTTCTCATTTCTGCTAAATTTTCTTTTCATCGCTATTGCCAACTTTTATAAGAGTTGTCGTTGAGGTATAAACACTTCTGCTAAATTTTTCTCACTTCTGCTAAAAAATTTCTCACTTCTGCTAAATTTTTCTCACTTCAGCAAAAAAAAATTGTCATCACTATTCACAACCTTTATAAGAGTTGTCGTATAGGTATAAACACTTCTGTTAAATTCTTCTCACTTTTGCTAAATTTTATTCACTTCTGCAAAAACTTCCCCGTTGAAAAGGGTTTGTTTAAGGTTTCAGAGAATATTTCGAAGGAATCTTACCTATAAATGGATGGATTCATCGTTCTTACGAAGTTTCCGACTTATATAGTCCACTCCCGGCCAGGTTTCGAGCTCGGAGCCAAGTTATGCATACAATATGATAGAATAAGGTTTAATTAAGGTTTTGGAGAATATTCAAAGGAATCTAACTTGTAAATGGATGGATTCATCGTACTTACCAAATTTTCGACTTATAATAGTCTGCTCCTGTCCAGGTTTCGATCTCGGAGCCAGTTTGTTTCTCGAAGTAGACAAATTTGTGAGTGTTGAAGGTTTATGGGAATATTCCCATGGAATCTTACCCGTAAATGGGTGGATTCATCGTCTTTGCGAACTTTCAGACTTATAGTAGTCCGCTCATGGCCAAGTTTCGATCCCGGTACCAGTTTCTTTCTCGAAGTTGATGAATTTGTGTATGTTTAAGGTTTCTGAGAATATTCCATGGAATGTTACCCGTAAATGGTTATATTCATCGTCTATGCAAACTGTCAGACTTATAGTAGTCCGCTCCTAGCCAGGATTCGATCTCGGAGCCAGGGTTTGCATACAATATGCCAGAATAGGGTTTATTTAATATTTCGGGGAATATTCCAAAGGAATCTTACTTGTAAATGGATGAATTCATCATTCTTACAAAATTTTCGACTTATAGTAGTCCACTGACGGACATGTTTCTATCTCGGATCCAGGGTTTGCATACAATATTACAGAATAGGGTTGGTTTAATATTTCGGGGAATATTCTAATGGAATCTTACTTGTAAATGGATGGATGTATTCATCATTATTACTAAATTTCAGACTTATAGTAGTCCACTGACGGCCAGGTTTCGATCTCGGAGCCAGGGTTTGCATACAATATGCCAGAATAGGGTTGGTTTAATGTTTCGGGGAATATTCCAAATGAATCTTACCTGTAAATGGATGGATTCATCGTTCTTATGAAATTTCGGACTCATAGTAGTCCACCGACGACCAGGTTTCGATCTCGGAGCCAGGGTTTGCATACAATATGCTAGAATATGGTTTGTTTAATATTTCAGAGAATATTCTAATTAAATCTTACCTGTAAATGGATGGATGGATTCATCGTTCTTACCAAATTTCGGACTTATAGTAGTCCACTGTCGGCCAGGTTTCGATCTAGGAGCTAGGGTTTACATACAATATGCCAGAATAAGGTTAGTTTAATGTTTCGAGGAATATTCCAAAGGAATCTTACCTGTAAATGGATGGATTCATCGTTCTTATGAAATTTCGGACTTATAGTAGTCCACTGACGGCCAGGTTTCGATCTCGGAGCCAGGGTTTGCATATAATATGCTAGAATATGGTTGGTTTTATATTTCAGGGAATATTCTAATGAAATCTTACCTGTAAATGGATGGATGGATTCATCGTTCTTAGTAAATTTCGGACTTATAGTAGTCCACTGACGGCTAGGTTTCGATCTCGGTGCCAGGGTTTGCATACAATACGCTAGAAAGGGTTTGTTTAAAGTTTCGGGGAATATTCTAATGGAATCTTACCTATAAATGGATGGATGTATTCATCATTCTTACTAAATATCAGACTTATTGTAGTCCACTGGCGGTCAGGTTTCGATCTCGGAGCCAGGGTTTGCATACAATATGCCAGAATAGGGTTGGTTTAATGTTTCGGGGAATATTCCAAAGGAATCTTACCTGTAAATGGATGGATTCATCGTTCTTATGAAATTTTGGACTTATAGTAGTCTACTGACGGCCAGGTTTCGATCTCGGAGCCAGGATTTGCATAGAATATGCCTGAATAGGGTTGGTTAATTTAATGTTTCGGGGAATATTCTAAAGGAATCTTACCTGTAAATGGATGGATTCATCGTTCTTACGAAAATTCAGACTTCTAGTAGTCCACTGACGGCCAGGTTTCGATCTCGGAGCCAGGGTTTGCATATAATATGCTAGAATAGGGTTGGTTTAGTATTTCGGGGAATATTCTAATGGAATCTTACCTGTAAATGGATGGATGGATTCATCGTGCTTAATAAATTTCGGACTTATAATAGTCCACTGACGGCTAGGTTTCGATCTCGGAGCCAGGGTTTGCATACAATACGCTAGAATATGGTTTGTTTAATGTTTCATGGAATTTTCCAAATGAATCTTACCTGTAAATGGATGGATTCATCGTTCATACGAAATTTTCGACTTATAGTAGTCCACTGACGGCCAGGTTTCGATCTGGGAGCCAGGGTTTGCATAAAATATGCCAGAATAGGGTTGGTTTAATGTTTTGGGGAATATTCCAAAGGAATCTTACCCGTAAATGGATGGATGGATTCATCGTTCTTATGAAATTTCGGACTTCGAGTAGTCCACTGACGGCCAAGTTTCAGTCTCGGTGCCAGAGTTTATTTAATATTTCGGGGAATATTCCAATGGAATCTTACATGTAAATGGATGGATGGATTCATCGTTCTTACCAAGTTTCTGACTTATATTAGTCCACTCCCGGCCAGTTTTCGATCTCGGAGCCAGGGTATGCATACAATATGCTAGAATAGGGTTTGTTTAAGGTTTCGTAGAATATTTCGAAGGAATCTTACCTGTAAATGGTTCACAGTTCATCGTTTTTACCATGTTTGAAGTATGAACCATCCCAGAGATTCTTGGTTCATCGTTTATATGGCTTTATACCACATTTGAAGTTCAAATTGACACTGAGCTTCATATTTATCGATTCTGGTAATGTATCATGCTCAGTTTGAAGTTAGAACCCTCCTAGAGCTTCTTGGTTCATAGTTTGTGTGGCATTATACCACATTTGAAGTTCGAATCGACACTGAGATTCATATTTATCCATTTTGATGATGTATCATGCACAATTTCTCAGAACCCTCCAAGATATTCTTGGTTCATAGTTTGTATGGCGTTATACCACATTTGAAGTTTGAATCGAGACTAAGCTTCATATTTATCAATTTCGATGATGTATCTTGCTAAGTTTGAAGTCATAACCCTCCCTGAGATTTTTGGTTCATAGTTTGTATGGCTTTAGACCACAGTTGAAGTTCGAATCGACACTAAGCTTCATATTTATCGATTTTGATGATATCCAGCTAAGTTTGAAGTCAGAACCATCCTGAATTTTGTGTTCCATCTCTAGTAATCATATAACCTGAGTTTACCAGTGTGAACTAAAGCTACTTCATGACCTGTATGACTTGTCAAAATTACTTCATGACCTATGCGACTAGTCAAAATTCAAACCGGAAGCACAAAGAGAAAGCACAAAAATACAAAGAGAAAGCCCAAAGAAACTCATCAATTATCAAATTTATTTTTTATTTTCCCGATTCATTCTTATACATTTTTTGGATTTTTTTATATCAGAATATCGATAACAATGTCCTAAATTTATTAATTTTTTTTTTTGGATTTTTTTTCATGTCGAAGGTTGATAATTAAACCGAAAACATGAGTTCGTATTAACACAAAGAGAAAGCACAAAGAAAACATACTTGCATTGATCCGTATGACACTCTTAACTAAAATCTATACCGTCCAAATATTTTCATAATCCGTATGACCCCATCCTACCACATCTTATCCGTTGAAATTCTTTTAGATAAAACAAATTTCTTTTTCTATCACTTATCTTCATTCACTCACTTTTCTCTCGTCTCTCATCTTCCCCTCCCTCAGAAAAAAAAAACCTAATTCAAGTTTCGTTAGCTTCAAATCTTCATCACAAAACTCGATTCTTCCATCTCTATATTTCAGTAAAACTCATCTCTAATCTGTTTATGCTAATTGAAATATCAAGAGATGGGGTTTGGTTGATTAGGGTTTTGGTTCAAATCTGGATCATCGATGGTTTGTGTTTGAGCTAAGAGATGAAATTTAAGGTTTAATTACTGAGAATCGAGAGAAGATTGAGAAGAATTAGGTGATGGGTTTCTGTGGTTGTTATTCAAGGTTGAGAAGACTAAGAAATGGTGTTGTTTTAATGGGGTTGATAAAGAACTTTAAGTGCTGAGAAAGAGAGATGGCTGCGAAATAAAGTTGGAGATGCAGAAATTCAGTGATATCAGAAGTAGAGATCTGGTACTCGATTCAACAACACAATCATCAAAACATAAATTTGATACTAACCCTTAGCAGAAAAACCCACTTCTTATTCATTTGGGAACTCTAATTTCTTATTTCCTGTTCTTCAAACCCTAACTGAATTCAACCTCAAGTTTAATTCGATTATTCTCTGTCTCGGAAAACCCTTAATTCATTTCAGACTCTCACCAACAGATTTATTCTCTAATTCTCCTCTCAATCTCTCGATTTCTCTGTAACAAAGTTGAAGCCATATTTATGTCTGAGTTTCAGGTGAAGTAAAAGATTTTGACAGAATCAGTGAAGGTGGTGGTGACTTCGTTGATGAAAGGGAAAGAAGAGATGGATAGAAGAGATGGGTAATTACAGATTTCAAGCTTTTTCCATCGAATTACAAAGAAGAATCTGTGGGTCGATCTGCTTGTGCTGGTATATATTTTTATTTTTCTTACTTTTCAATTTTGATTCCATTGGAAATGACTTATTTGAGTTTGGGTGATTTATTATTTTGTTTCTTAAACTAATTATGATTTTTTCTTCTTCATTCTTCTTCTGCATAGGGTTGGTACTTAATTTTATCAAACATGGATATGAAACTTTGAAATTAGATTAGAAGGAGAAGACGCTGAATTTGACGAGAATCAAAAATATAAGAACTACTATCTATTTACATACTTACTACTACTTCTACTTTGTTCTTCACCCTTTGTGATAGAAAAATTATATGGCGAATGCAATTAATTCATTCATTGTTTATTTGGTTCTCTTTAACATGAATTTGTGTGGGTGTTTAGGGAGAATGGATTTTATCAAGTAAAGAAACTTTCCAAAATTCGAATATAGTTAATCTGCACATGTATGCTGTAAAAATTGTGGATGTCAGTGGTTCAAAAGACCCTTTCTTAACCCAAGTACCAGATTTTGAAGTACTTTTTGGCAGTAAGCTGGATGTAGAGGTGTTGGGTTTAACTTCTTTCATATCATCCCTGATATTGACAATTATATTTATCATTATATATCCAAGTAATTTCTATTTTTTATAGGTTTTATCAATGTCAATGGACCTATTTGTATCTAAAACCATGATAACAAAGGAATCTCTTGTATTCCAGGGATCTATTGATATCACGGTAGTAGGTCTTGAACTATTAATTTCTCTAATGATATTCAATACTTTCATGCTTCTGTAGACTACCCAATGTTATAGCTTTTTTCTCCCTTTTTTCACGCGCAGCTAGTTTTGTTGAAGAGATTTCACGTTAGACATATGAGTATTGTGTTGGATGTGGATGTTGAACCTTCAATAGTATCACGGTCTTGAAGGTGATGAATAAATCTAAGATGTTATCATGAGAATGCTTACTTAACTATGTTTATCATGAGAATGTTTTAAGTCTAATTGTTACTTAATTTTGTGCTTTGTAGGAATATGGAGTGACATTGTTATTCTATAAGGCTTCGTATTTGGTCAATATCGATATCGGACAAGGGAAGCGTAATTAGATGATATTTCCAGTAATGTTGTGTTTTAGTGTTCAATTCAGGACATTAGTGGGGTTCATGCTGGAAGATTTCAAGGGTATGAACTAATTTTGATCAATGGGGGTGATATTTTTTCCCTAAATCAACGTAATCTGTTTGACTGAGATGTGTTGTTATTTTTGGCTGCAAACTTGAATTATTTCTATTTTATTGTATTGCAGAGCAATCAAGTTACCACCACAGTTGGATTTTCCTTGGATGTTATAACAAGGTTCAGAAATAACCTTCATCCTGTAAGTACCACTCAAGAATGTCTCCAGAAAGATTTCACAATGGACGCGAACTGCCAAATATTTGGAGAACTTATGTATGGAAGCACTGACTAGGAAGTAGTTTTTCGTGTAAACTGGGAAATCTTGGAAATAAAAACTTCTTATGTTGGCATGATTTGAGTGTGTTTTAAAGTCGTAAATGAAAATTATGGAACTTGGGTACTGACTCTATACGAGTTTCCAGCTGAATAGGAGGGTTTTGAATTATATCACTTATCAAGTTTATATGGGTTTCTTTTTGGCAAGAAGTATTTTTTTTTACATAGAAGTCAATTCAAGTTTATTGAGATACTGTATTGATTATTGAAACTTTTCTATACATGTCCTATTGATCCTTAGCTGCTTCACTTGCTACGAGGAAGTAATGATTGAGTTGAATCCAAGTTGCAGGTGGTTTGAGCATCTGATGGCCTTAAAGAGTTGGTTTGCAGGTAGGTTCTGGTGGTGCTGAAGAATAATTTTTTCTAAGGAAGATGATGTTATTTGGTTGCAATGAAATTGCAGGAGCGTTGTGGTGAGCTTGACGGAGATTGCAAGGGGTATTATATTGCTACTGAGAGCTTGTGATGATTGTAGGCTAGGCTTGTAACCTGAGATTGAGCTGGTGATTGAGTTGACATGAAATTGGAACTGTATGAATGAATGGATTGCAGCGAAGATGCAAAGATGAAGTTGTAGAGCAATTCCAGATGCCGGTAGTCACAATGGCTGCGACGATGTGTTTCAAGTAAAGCTAAAATTGGTACTGATATTGAGCAATGAAGCTGAGACATTTGCAGCTTCAGTTCAGGTTGTATGGCTAAAAAACTTATACTTGGTATTAGTCTTAGAGTGTTATGTTTTATTTGTCACCTTCAAGTGCCTGCATTACATAGCTATGTTACTAGTAGCTAATGGTGTGGCTCTTTGTTTTATTTTTGTCCAAGTCTATTCCAAATTAGTTCTCTAGGTATCCTATTCTCTAATATAACATGATTCTGGCATCACTCTTTACTATTCATTATATTTGGTTTGGTATACTCAATTAAGTTTTCACTTGTGTTTTACAGATATTTTGCCATTGGATCTGAAGCTTGCAGTCACAATGTCACCCACAGTAGGATTCCAAGGGTTGACATGATTTTTGAAGCTGAGAAAGAATAACTAGAAGGGTTTTACTAAACTAGAAGTGTTAAGATAATTTTTTCAGTGTCGAAGTTATATAAAAATGATCTTCTTTAGTAATAAACAATCGTGATTATAATTGAAAATATGATCTTATTTCATGGTTATGAAAGTATTACAGATTTAATTTTGTATTTAAATTCTCAAGATTTAAAAAAAAAAATCAAAACGAATATGTACCACAACTCAGAATTAGAGTTGTCAAAGAAATGACACGCAACTCTTCCCATAGTTGTCAAATAAGTGACATACAATTCAGTCCAAAGTTGTCAAATAAGTGACATACAACTAAAGCAAAAGTTGTCAATGAGATGACATAAAACTCTAACCATTATTGTCAAATAAGTAACATACAACTCAAACAATTGTTGTCAAATAATTCACATACAACTCTAACCATAGTTGTCAAAGAAATTTCTACAATCCCAACAAGTGTAGTGTAGGAGTTATTTTCACAACCCGGGTATGAGTTGTGTTAGGAATTAAGAGAAGAAAATGGAGTTGTTGATTGCTTGCAAAATGGTCATCAAGTAGTTATACTTGTTAAACTTCTTCCATGTTTCTCTTTGTTCTTTACGTGATTTGTGTCTTCTCCTCCGACTAGATTCAGGCGAAACCCAACGAGCTCAGATTTTCTCCTCGGAGCAGATTTGAGCGCATTTTGTACTAGATTTCTAGGTTTAAGTTTAGTTTGTTTGATTTGTCTTTTTTTACTTCTTTATGTCAAAGTATTTTCTATTTTAGGGTTCACTTTAATGGCTTCCTTTTCGGATTCAGTTTCTTTATGTTGCTTCGGTCCTTATTTATCTCCTTGCTCATGGTGTTTGTTTGTAAGGTTCAGGTCGGTTTTACAACAGACTTGTGTTGATTGAACATTTTTCCCGATGGACTCTAGAAGACAAATAATTAGGGTTTGATTACTCCCTCTTTATGGGAGCATATATTTTCAAGGAAAAAAAAATATTATTAAATGGTTGGAGAGTACTCTTAACACCATTCCTTTTCACAGACATTGTCTTCTTTGAATACATAATTTGAATGCTTCAACAATTTTCAGCTTTTTTTCTTCTCGGTTTGTTTGTTTGGAATTTTTTTATGTAGGAAATACCATATGGTCATAGGAATAATATATTAGAGAGAGTCTAGTCCAATTGACCTAGTCAATTGTCTGTTTGGTCTTATTTGGTAATATAAATTATCATTTGGTCCTAAAAATTATCATTTGGTACTAGGGTGATGTCATGGATGATGTAAATGTCATCTTGTAGTGGCAGAAATACCCTTTCGGATAAGGACCATATATATAGTCAAAAAGTAAGAGAGAATAAATCATTCTCAGATTTACTTTATCTCTCATCTTGTTTTCTTTTTCAGATCTACTTTTCTCTCTCTCTTTTTTTTTTCTTGATGATTTGTTCAGATTTGATGTGGAAGACGATGACGAACCCGATCTACTTGATGAAGACGATGAAGATCTCATGTTGCTGCTGCTTCTTGTGTTGAATATGAAGATGAACTCTGTTTTTAGGGGTTTTTTCGTTGTTGCTGTCTTGATAAAAAAGAAGATGAAGACGATGATGTTGTTGTTTCTAGGGGTGCCAACGGGTCCCATCGGGTCCGGGTAGTATACTACCCGAAACCGGAACCGGTAATTTTAATCGGTTCCGGGTCCTAACGGTTCCGGGTCCGGTTCCTAAATTTACGGACCCGGAACCGGACCCGATAAAACTCTTAAATACCCGTCGGATCCGGGTATTTATCGGGTCCTTAAAAATCAACCAATTTTTTTGATAATCTAATTTTTATTTGTTATATTAGCTTGAATTTAATAATTTTTCATATAAAATTATTATTTATATCTATATGAATGTTCTAATTATGACTAAACATAAAAAAATAAAGGATAAGTGAAAAAAATTTAAGCGAAATTACACTTAATCTTTTTATTTTAAGTAAAATTTACAAATAAAAGACAAATATTCGAGTACCCGATACCCGACGGGTAATACCCGTTAGGACCCGAAAGCTTATCGGCTCCTAACGGGTCTACCCGTCGGGTAGTGATTTTGCTAACGGGTCCGATATTAGGACCCGGAACCTCACCCGACACACCCGGGTCCGGTTCGGTTCCGGGTAATCGGGTACCCGTTGGCAGCCCTAGTTGTTTCTATTGAAGACGACGATGAATATGATGAAATCGATGAAGATGATATTGAAGACGACGATGAATATGATGTTGTTGAAATAGATGAAGAAGATGAATTTTGATGAAGTTCTTTGCTGTTGCTGCTGTTTGTTAAAGATGAAGATGATGTTGTTGATGTTTTTATATGGAGTTTATTCCAGAAATGAAGTCTGTTTTTTAGGTTTTTATTTGGCCTTCATTTCTGGAATGAAGACTGTTTTTTTAGGTTTTTATATGGACTTCATTTCTGGAATGAAGACTGTTTTTTTAGGTTTTTATATGGACTTCATTTCAGGAATGAAGACTGTTTTTTTAGGTTTTTATATGGACTTCATTTCAGGAATGAACTGTTACAAGAAAATTAGCAAAAATTAACACGGAAGGATACTATTGTCAATTTAATATTTTTAAATAATTATGGACCAAACAGTAAAGGCGTTTTGACCAAATGACTAAACTGACATGGTCCCACTTAAAAAAGGACCAAACCATATTTTTCCCGATTTTTATTGTATTTTGATCTTTGATATAAGGGTTTACCCCCTTGTAACCTTCTATTACAAATTTGATGTTTTGTAACAGAGAAAATATTCCCTGCAAATTTGGCTTGTTAAAATGCTCCTGGGACTCTGGTTGCTTAATGTACTTGATGTACTATGTAGTTTTCTTACCGTAGGGAATGTGGCCAATTTTTATGGGATTGACAAACTATATAAAAAAAAAAAAAGTCCTTACGAATTTGTCTTTGCTAAAATGTACATGGGACTTTGTTATGCACCTGATGCACTAATTAAGTAGTTTTCTTAGTGTTCCGAATGAGGATGATTTCTATGGGAAAGACAAATTATAAAATTTTCCATTAATTACCCACTACGGAGTCATGACCTCTCGATAGAGCACTTGGTGAGAGGTAAAGTTTTTCCCACTTATATTTTCTTTCCTTCTACTTTATAGATATATCCACTTAATATTTCTTGTTAAGGAGTCATCAATCAGCCGTAATTGCAGCCAATATATCCCTGTTACAGCTGCAAAAGATTTGATTCTCTCATGCCTTAGTCAGTGCCCCAATCTCCGGTGATTTTCATTATTCTCATTCAATGTAAATTGTATTCTCATTCATGTACATTAAACTCTATTTAGGGTAATGTTTCTTTTATATAATGTAATACAAATCCACCAAGTAAGTGTGAGAAATATTCACCAAAATATTGTGTTCTGTTTTGGTATCAGCCAGAAAGATCCAATAGTCACTTTCTTTTCCAAACTTCATTCTCAATGGCATCATCACCAGAAACCTCAACCCTACACCAAATCCATGTCAATCATCTAATCAACATCAAACTGAGTGATACAAATTACCTGCTATGGAAAACCCAATTCAAGCCTCTCCTTAAAGGATACAGAGTTGAAGGTTATGTTGATGGAACCTATGTAAAACCATCACAACACCTACCAAACACTCAGATACCAATCCAAAGATACACAAAATTTGAAGAACAGGACCAAATCCTTCTAGGTCAGCTTCTTTCATCCCCTTACAGAAGGCGTCTTAGGCAGAGTAACTGGACTTACTTCATCAAAAGAAGTATGGGATGCCTTAGAAAAGAGATATGCCCCAAAAACTAGGGCTCATCTGATGCATCTGAAAAGACAACTTCACGGTCTTCAGAAAGGTAACACTAATATGCAAGATTATTTTTCTAAGTCTAAACAACTATTTGATGCACTTGCAGCGTCTGGTAACCCTCTCAGTGAAGAGGATATGCAGCAGTCCGTCCTGAGTGGCTTAGATCAGGCGTATGATTCAATTGTTACTACCCTAAGTACCATTGACAAGCTTGACATGGATACCTTCTATGCTCATCTACTGTCGTTTGATATGCGTCTGGAGCAGCAACTTGCACTAGTCCAGCAACCACTGGCTAATATAGCTTCTTCTAGCTATTCAAAATCTTATCAGAGGCCTGACCAGAGGAGAAATCACGCTACAAGAAATTGTTGGTTCCGTAAGAAGAATAATGGACCAACACAAGCTGGACGTCCAGAAGCTTATCTTGCTCTACCTGGTGGACTTACTGATAACAACTGGGTCACGGACACAGGAGCAACACACCATATGACTGCAGATCTCAACAACCTTGCCATTCGTCATGAATACGATGGCACAGAACAGGTCCATGTGGGAAATGGTAATGCGCTACATATCGAGAATATTGGTAATGCATCTTTTTCTCATAACAATCGATCCTTTGCACTCAATAATATTCTTCATGTACCTGAGATTAAAACCAACTTGCTATCAGTTTCAAAATTCTGTCGAGATAATCAAGTTTATTTTGAGTTTCACTCTGGTTTCTTTATTGTAAAGGATCTACACACCAAGACAATACTGTTGCGAGGCAGCAGTAGAAATGGACTCTATATGTTTGATGGTGTACGAGAGATTGACAAAGCTTCACCAACTGCAGTTAAATACGTTATGAAGACGAGCATGAAATACAGGATTTGCAGTTAAATACGTCGCTCCCAGATTGTCACACCATAAAGATGGAGATTGAACTGTGATGCCCAATTCTTTTAGAAGAGACTGAAGCCACATTATTTCAGAAGAGCATTGGGAGTTGGTCAAAAGAATTTTGCGCTACCTCAAACATACAGTTCAATATGGCCTGTTGCTGCATAAATCTTATGATACTTAGTTACACGCCTACTCAGACTCTGACTGGGCTGGTAGCCTGGATGATAGACGGTCTACAAGTGGATATGCGATCTACTTTGGTGGAAATCTGGTATCATGGAGTGCGAGGAAGCAAAAGACTGTCTCCAAATCAAGCACGGAGGCTGAATACAGAGGTATAGCTATTGCAACATCTGAAATAATGTGGCTTCAGTCTCTTCTAAAAGAATTGGGCATCACAGTTCAATCTCCATCTTTATGGTGTGACAATCTGGGAGCGACGTATTTAACTGCAAATCCTGTATTTCATGCTCGTATGAAACATATCGAAATAGATTACCATTTTGTAAGGGAAAGAGTATCACGGAAACAGTTGGAAGTGAAGTTTATTTCAACCAAAGATCAGATTGCTGACATCTTCACGAAGGGGCTAGTTACCTTACGCTTCAACTATCTGCGAAACAAGTTAAACATTCGACCATCTCATGCACAACTTGAGAGGGAATGTTAAGGAGTCATCAATCAGCCGTAATTGCAGCCAATATATCCCTGTTACAGCTGCAAAAGATTTGATTCTCTCATGCCTTAGTCAGTGCCCCAATTTCCGGTGATTTTCATTATTCTCATTCAATGTAAATTGTATTCTCATTCATGTACATTAAACTCTATTTAGGGTAATGTTTCTTTTATATAATGTAATACAAATCCACCAAGTAAGTGTGAGAAATATTCACCAAAATATTGTGTTCTGTTTTTTCTAACATATAAAAATCTCACTAAGTATATTGTTGAGACTTCATAACATTATATATGAATTTTTTTCTCTCCTCTCTTTCACTCCTTCTTCTCCAACAAAACCATCAAAAACAACTCTTTTGCTCGGATCTAGTCCATTTTTGGACTAGATCTGAGCAGATTTCTTTATTTTTCCTTTCTTTCTAGGTTAGTTGGTAGATTAGTTTGGTTTTTATTATGATTTCTGTTTATCTACACCATTTTGGTGGTTTTATCTACTCGTTTGAGGTTTATCTTCGCTTTAATGGCGATTCTTGGTTATTGGGTTGGGTTTTTAGATCGATAGTGATGCTCTCCAAGCTCTCCAACGACGAAATCTTCATCTTGGTTATCTTTGGCGACGGAATCTTCATCATCAACTTATCCGGTGACGGAATCTCTATAGATGGTCTTTTTGACGACGGAAGCTTCACCACTAGCTATAAGAGATTTGAGCAAATCACTCATATTTTGGCAGCATTTCTTTATATAGAAGAAAAACAAACTAAATGGTTGGAATTTAATTCCGAAAAACCCATCCTTCTTCCGATTTAATTGGATCTTATTCATAATTGTATTTGACTTATTCCGGTAATCCTTCTCTTTCTCTTGTCGAATTTCTCGGTATTGTACTCTTATGGTTTGTTCTTGTTACTTTGTATTCTTTTATCTTCGATCTTAAACTCATTGTAACCTTGAAATCCCATTAATGAAAAAGTTCATTGTTTATCAAAAAAAAAAAAAAAATTATATATGACACACGGAACATTTATAAGCAGGTTATTTTACTGATATGGATTAAACCGAATACAGTTAGATTTATTGTTGAGAAATTTATTCTTATGACCCTTGAAATTATGGGTCTTACTCTTTTGGTCCCAGGGTTATTTAATAAAATTTACAAATTATTCTAGTGGCCCTAGAATATTATAACCGGTGTGTATATTGTATGCACATAAAATAAGTGTGCATATTGTTTGCACACTATAAAATATGAAGAAAATTTGAAAAATTGTTTACAAAAATCAGTGTGCATATTTCCTTCACACTATAAAATATGAAGAAAATTTTAAAAATTGTTTACAAAAATCAGTGTTCATATTTTCTGCATATAAAATCAATGTGCATATTGTCTGCACACTATAAAATATGAAGAAAATCTAAAAATTTACTTAAAGAATAAAAAATATTATATGAAATGAAAATTTGATAGTTGTATTTACGCTCGTTGTGTAGTTCTTTCAAAAAGCTTTCCAAATATATAAAATTTGTCGAATTCTTACGTATGATTCGTGAGACATGTTATGTTTAACTTGGCATGACGATTATACCCTTAAAGGATATAATTTATCATTTGATAATATCATCAACCATCTTTATCCAAATGACCCTCCTTTTTTTTGAGGGTCATTTCAATAAAATGGGTTAATTTTTTTAAATTGAATTTTAAGTCAAATGCCATTTTGAGTAAGAGAGAGTGAGGGAGGGTCAAACACTTAATTCCCACTATATTGTTTTATTTTATTCAAATTTTATCAAGTGCCACATTGAAGAAGTTATTTGCCCATCCATATGGCAATATTTATTTATTTTTCATTATAAGAGGCCGTACTGGGCTTTTATTGAAAAATAAAACGTAAATAATTACACAGGAATGGGTGGGAGTCGGGCTTTTTTTTTTTTTTTTTTGCCAAACTCTCGTAGGAATTGGCCGAAGTACATTCGTGGAGGAATGTGAGTCCTAGTTTTTAATATGGTGACAATTTTGGGTAGGCTTTAAATTTGTGCCGAGGAATCGTACAAGTACAACCCGAATTTGTAACCGAGTCCAACTGGGTCGCGTACCTTGTTCGTAAGAAATAAGAATAAAGAAGCCTTTGGCGCTAAAATATAGTTTTGGAGGGAAAATCATAACTGAACCTAAAATTTGGCACAAACTTCAGATCTCTTTTCTATTTGTAAATCTAGAGAACCCAATTTCACTTTAAAGAAAATGACGAAATCTCAGAAAATTGAAGGAGTGTTCAGTAGCCCAAGCCAAGCATCAACAACTGTTTCCGCAGCGAAATCAAATATCAGAACCCCCAAATCCGAAATGTTCGATAACTCTCTGCCATCTGATACTAGATCTGACATCAAAATCCCCAAAACTGAAGCCGCTGCAAAGCCTGAGTTTCCAGAGAATAGTCAAACTATTGCTGCTCTTTCCTGTACAAAATTGGATATCAAGACTCCAAGATCTGAAATGGTAGACCACTACTCTTTGTCTATTAAAAAGGGAAATGATTCTGTTACTCCATTGAAAAGAAAATATGGGGAAGTTCTTGTCGCCCTATTGAGGAGGAGCATGATGCTGCTGATGGCTATGAAGAGAATGATAACATTGGTGACGATGAGGAAGAGAACAGTAGTACTGATAACAGAAAGGACTATGGTAGTTGTTACTGTACTGCAAGTGATGCATAATTATGACGCGTTACATAGTTGCAGGCCAAGTCAGTATAGCCGTAATGGCGCAATAGGAAGCCATAATAGCGGTATACTGTATAAACTGTCAAGTGTCAAGAATGACATAACCCTACAGGGCCAATGAAGCGCAAGAGTGGCGCTACATTGTAAATACATTTGGCTAAGGAATGAAGCTTATTTGCCGACACAATAAGGCTTCATTGAGGAAAGGCAAGACATGGCCAAAGTTGACAGATGCAACATGCGATGTTGGCATCGATGCATATCCATGGAATTGAGTTGGCCCAAACTCAAGGATGATGCAAGAAGAGTTAAATAGACTAAGAGTTAGTCTATGCATTGGTTCAAGGCAGGGCCAAAGTCTGAACAGTGCAAACAAGTTGGTAATGCAAGAGTTGCATTGCTATTGTCGAGCTAATTGGCGAAGTGAAGCATATATGACGCACAAGTAACTAGAGTGAGCTAAGGAGTTGGCCTTGACAAGTAAATCAAGAAGAGTGTCCGTGCATCAGTTTAAAGTAATAAAACTGTAGGGCCAAGAGAGATAAACGTTGGAGCAAGGAAGAATCCAGTATGGCGTAACAAGTGGTGCAATACGGCTCAAGTGACGGTTACGAGTTGGTTACGAGCTTCACAAGCATGCCAATGATGTGAGACAAAGTAGAACGGTTATAAAAGAATTTATAACCATGTGGGAGTGTTTCTAACCACCAAGAACAGATGTGGCATCTGTTGGATTGACAACACAAAAGGTGGCGGTTGAAAAGTAAGCTGGCGGTTATAGAAACTACCTGATGGGACACATGGCTGTTCCATGCGTGTGCAAGTGTTGTGCACGGTTTTGGCCATTGTAACCACTGTATAAATAGTCCTAAGGAGTAGGAAAATCAGTAGGCTACATAGGAGAGAGTTAGTCTCATGTTTGGGAGAGTTAGGCATTCACCAAGAGGGTGAATGGCCTGTTTTTGGTCCATGTGATGGACGAGTTTTGTAATCTTCCTTTGATACAATAAAATGGGTTAATTGTGTCATATATTTGTGATCATTGTGTTGTTGGTTTGTGTGAGAATTGTTGAAGTGCATGGCATAACCTCTTATGCTTATGGGGGCATGAAGAGTTAGAGAGAAAGAAGAAAAGACTTCCGTTGCGTATTGCCTTATGAGTGAAGGCAGATGCACACTTTGATGCAAGTGTGCAAGGCTGAGTACTTGTGGGTGAAGTTGATTCACTGAACCACATAGTATTGTCGGTCATGTCCCGTGAAAATTTTAGGCGATTAAATGGGCTTTTGGCAAGCTGGTATCAGAGCTGTGTTAGCGGACACAGTTGCTGATTTTTCTCTCTTTTACTCAAGTTGGTGTCATTTTTTTGTCAAATTCAGTGATGAATTGTTTGGGTTTCACTAGTATGGAGACTAGAAGAAGTTTGTCTTGTGTGTAAAGATCAATTGGAATGAACTTGAAGCTTGAAGTAGAAGCAGGCCATGAAAGTTTATGACAAAGGTGTCAAAATTCCATCCCAAAGTGTTATACGAACGTGCAAGAATCATTGGAAACCGGGTTTTCAAGTGTTGGCATGACAAAACTAAGGAGTATGCTGACTTCTATGGTGCAAGTCAGGTGTTAAAGTCCATGTTTCTCACAAGTATGCAAAGATTAGGCATTTGGAATGCATATCTTCGTAGTGTTATCAGTAAAAAGTACATTACAAGAGGTAATGGGAATTTTAGGGGAAATTCCGGAATACAAAGAAGTTAATGGCCTTTTCAGTGGCAAAGAAGATGAAGAACATGTCTATGCGATATATTTAAGGTGTTTTCATCGTATCCAGTTGGTTGGAAGATTAAAGTTATCTCTCTTGATTGCATGTACCTTGGTGGTAATGCAAAGTCTGATTGTGAATCAGCATTTTTGTGGCAATTGTGATGCCATAAAGGAAGAATTGGATGGCCAATTCTTATCTAGCATAAAGCTTATTGAAAGGCTGAAGACAGAAGCGCAAGTTAGGGGAAAACCGATACACCACGGTCCTGCGTTTGCAAAGAGTTCTTCGTTGATGCTATATGAGCACAAGGAGTGTGCTTGCACCTGGTTTATGAGTGGGATCAATATGCTTGGACAAGGGTGTCCAAAGACATGCATTTGATCATAACCACAAGCGGATATTCTTGTCGACTGCAAATCAACAATTGTTGCTACTCAAGTTAATTTTGGCGGAGGGGGAAGACAAGAGTTGCCAGATGTGCGTGGACAGTAAAAATGAGTTCCAAGTTTGAAGAATAATGTGGTATTCTTGCTTCACGGAATATAGGCATTGGCGCCTCATTTGCAAAGATTGTGCTTTGCTAATATTGTCCAAGATAATTGTCCGCAGAAGTCATTGAGTTATATGACTTTGCTGAGCTCTATGGTGATGCTCATAATCACCAAGTTAAGTCCGTTCGAGTTGTGCAAAGGTGCACAAGTTTGTGTCAAGAATTGAGTGCTAATTGGCATAGCATGTATGCAGCAGTAGCATGCGCCAAATGAGATTTGGGCATGGCCAAGATGTATGATGCGGTTGGAAATGCAAAATTAGGCGACTCATAGATGCATGGAAAAAGAAGGACAAAGTAGTGGTGATGCATAAGAATGACATGAGGTCATTTTTGAAGAAATCTTCATGAAAGCTAAAGCAAAATGATGGCATCAGTCTAAAAGGAGTATTCAACTAATTTTCAATTATATTATGCTTCGTTATGGGAGTCGCATAAGAACGTTGATAGTTGGAAGAATACATGTGGCAAAGTGAATTGCTACATTGGGGACAAGAATTCTTTCTCGCTTCCTTTGTTGCTTAGAAGCGAAGTTGAAGTCAGTATTGCAAGGCTTGTTAGGTCTTACAAGTTGCAATCAGTTGGCGTGAGTATTTGCTCAAGTTTGAGTATACTTTCAGTTTGGGTCGAGTGGACCTTGGTGTTGGAATGAAGTCTCTCTATGTAAGGTAGTAGTGAATGAGGGTATTTGAAGTGAAAGATCTTGCCTCTTTCGTTCAAAGTAAAGCTAATTCGCGTGGAAGATGCTACACAGTATATTAAGCCAAAATATACAATATTAGACGCTGAAAGTGAAAGAAGAAAATAGAGGAGTTGGTGGCATAGTCGAGTTTGCTGTTGAGAGTTATGTGGAAGTGCGACGGCATATGGCAGCGATAGCATGGAGTAACGCAGCAAGAATGAAGATGTAAGTCCATCAAGTAAATGAGTTAATATTGACTCATAGTTAGGAAGAACATGATGTTGTTTTTCCGCTACATTAAAGCGTAGCAGTTTGAAAGAGAAAGTGATGCTTAAAGTGCTGGTTTCAAAGGCACGTGAAGAGGAACCTTGGCTCGGTGGGAGAGTCGGTCTAATGTTAGGGGTATCCTAAGTCATGGCTAATGTCATGCATTTCAGTCGAGTTTGCAAAAGAGTGTTGCAACATGATTGAAGAACTCTTAGTCTACATTAAGGCCTGTTGAATTGCAAGAGTGCAATGTCAGTCGGAATTGAAGGCAAGTAAGCTAAGTTATACATATCACCCAGATATGTTGGCTATTTGAAGTGTACACTTAGGCACGGAATGGCTTGAAAGAAAAATTTGTGCTGATGCAAGGGCATAGCAACAGATTGTAAGTGGCATTTGGGTGTTGAGATGCGAATGAAGTAGAGATTGAAGCATAGTCGACGATGCGACAATGAAGATGGAATTCATAGGCTCAATGGCAAAGCAAACAAGCTAAGTGGTGGTGTAAAGCACTAGGAAGAAAAGATTTGGCAAGGTTAAAGGCCAAGCAAAGTTGCTGATTCTGAGAAGGGCTCAGATGGGTGCATAAGGCCAAGGAAAGTTCAGCTGAAACTGAACTGATGTTGCGTTCAACGAGGACGTTGAACAGATTAGGTGGTGGAGGTTTGTTATGGTACTGCAAGTGATGCATAATTATGACGCGTTACAGAGTTGCATGCCAAGTCAGTATAGCCGTAATGGCGCAATAGGAAGCCATAATAGCGGTATACTGTATAAACTGTCAAGTGTCAAGAATGACATAACCCTACAGGGCCAATGAAGCGCAAGAGTGGTGCTACATTGTAAATACATTTGGCTAAGGAATGAAGCTTATTGGCCGAAACAATAAGGCTTCATTGAGGAAAGGCAAGACATGGCCAAAGTTTACAGATGCAACATGCGATGTTGGCATCGATGCATATCCATGGAATTGAGTTAGCCCAAACTCAAGGATGATGCAAGAAGAGTTAAATAGACTAAGAGTTAGTTTATGCATTGGTTCAAGGCAGGGCCAAAGTCTGAACAGTGCAAACAAGTTGGTAATGCAAGAGTTGCATTGCTATTGTCGAGCTAATTGGCGAAGTGAAGCATATATGACGCACAAGTAACTAGAGTGAGCTTAAGGAGTTGGCCTTGACAAGTAAAGAAAGAAGAGTGTTCGTGCATCAGTTTAAAGTAATAAAAATGCAGGGCCAAGAGAGCTAAACGTTGGAGCAAGGCAGAATCCAGTATGGCGCAACAAGTGGTGCAATACAGCTCAAGTGACGGTTACGAGTTGGTTACGAGCTTCACAAGCATGCCAATGATGTTAGACAAAGTAGAACGGTTATAAAAGAATTTATAACCATGTGGGAGTGTTTCTAACCACCAAGAACAGATGTGGCATCTGTTGGATTGACAACACAAAAGGTGGAAGTTGAAAAGTAAGCTGGCGGTTATAGAAACTACCTGATGGGACACATGGCTGTTCCATGCGTGTGCAAGTGTTGTGCACGGTTTTGGCCATTGTAACCACTGTATAAATAGTCCTAAGGAGTAGGAAAATCAGTAGGCTACATAGGAGAGAGTTAGTCTCATGTTTGGGAGAGTTAGGTATTCACCAAGAGGGTGAATGGCCTGTTTTTGGTCCATGTGATGGACGATTTTTGTAATCTTCCTTTGATAAAATAAAATTGGTTAATTGTGTCATATCTTTGTGTTCATTGTGTTGTTGGTTTGTGTGAGATTTGTTGAAGTGCATGGCATAACCTCTTATGCTTATGGGGGCATGGAGAGTTAGAGAGAAAGAAGAAAAGACTTCCGTTGCGTATTGCCTTATGAGTGAAGGAAGATGCACACTTTGATGCAAGTGTGCAAGGCTGAGTACTTGTGGGTGAAGTTGATTCACTGAACCACATAGTATTGCCGGTCATGTCCCGTGAAAATTTTAGGCGATTAAATGGGCATGTGACAGTAGCCATGATGAGGAGGATGAGGACGAGGAGCATGGAATCACCGATGAGGACGAGGATTATGGTAGCACTAATGAGGATGAGGGTGAGGATGGTAGTAGTACTGATGAGGTTGAAGATGAAGATGAGGAACTGCTGACTTATACGCTGATGCTAATGATGGTTTTTGTTTTAACTACTACAATGCATTTTTCTCAATTTCGTTTCTAATTCCCAGTTTTAAATCTTGGTATTTTAGAATAGTAGAACTCTTAATTCTGTAGTACTTTTACTCTTAATTCAATTCCTATTAGTTTTATTATGGTTCAGAGATATTTGAGTTGTTAGACAGGTTACCAGGTTAGGGTTGCATATGGAGTGAATGTCTGCACTTAATGTTGCCATGTTAGCAATCGGCCAATTTGACTATCATCTGAAGCCGAAAAGGGATAACCGGTTCATTAGCGCTCTCAACTTTTGTAATTTAAAGTTATTTTACAGGCAATAGTTCTTTTTTCTTTGTGGAAGTGCACAAATTTCAAATAGCCAAGTTTCAGGCCATGTTGTCCTCAGGCCATATCTTAATGCTGAAGAATCTCTGTTTGGGACGAATGAACAGGTGTTGGACTAGAGATGTATCTAAAGGATTATAGTAATACTATCGTTACGTTTGCTTCTTGTTCAGCTTCACCTATGGGAAAACAAACTTTGTGTTGCAAGAGTTTAAGAATGTGGTCGTATATATATTGGATTATGTATGTCAGGATAACTGGATGCAATTTCTTTACCAGGTTCTTAAATTCTGTACCCTTACTATCTGGAGACTTAAGGAGAAAAGCTTTGCACGAGGGTATCTATCTCCTTCAACGCTCTGAAGGAAATTTCTTAGTTGTGCACTTGTGCTACAGGTAGTGTTGCAGAGGTAGCAATGATTATGTATAAACTGATGATTCATTTCTCATACATAGATTTTGGGCTTTCTTAATTGACAAACACATTGGTTAATATGAACTACAGGCGATATGTTGTCAGGTTCTGAAGTTGACATAGTGAAGGTCTGGTCATGGGAACCCGTTGAAAAATCGAAGTCTTTAAAGGCTGAGAAAGACACATAGCTGCTATGATTTAACAACTCTACAAGAATAGATGCATCTTTGAGCATTATAACTTTCTTGTTGTTTCCTTTATTACAAGCTAACTTTTATGGTGATACTACCATACATTTGGCCGGAACATACTATACAGTTACTTTCCCTTTTTTTTTTTGCATAATGCATTGCACGGGCTCAATTTGGTTCTTCCCAAATTTCATTGGCTATATATCGTATTGTACCCATTTGAGCTGTTCTTATTTGCATATCCATATTATTCTCCCTATCTGTTTTTCGATACATTTGGGAGAGGTTATTAACTTTTGTTTTATTTAACATTAAATTTAAATTTTAGAATTAGGGAATGCAGAGGCTTCTGACAACATTGGAATGTGAATTTACGAGGTAACTCTTGAATACTGTACATTTAGGACGTCAGACCTTTTAAAGGATGTCGAATATCACTTAAAAATGGTCGATGAATCTCTCATATAAATCAATCTCAACTGGATTCTTTCCGTTAGTTGCACCCGTTAACTGATCCTGAGATTCCAGACCATCGGATCCCTCAAACGCTAATTAAAGATGAAAATGCATCTCTAATCATAAGGTAAATACAAATTTGAAAACGAAACAAAACAAAATATTTGAAACCAAACAAAACGAAACAAAATAAAATAAACTAAACGAAACAAGAACACCAAGGATCAAGTAATACAACTGACCCAACAAACCTAGTACAAGACCCGATCTATCAAGTACTCCAACACCATACTTGAAGGAATTAATAGAGCCTTGAACAACAATAGAAGGCTTGAACCATTTTGACCAACATTATGTTGGGGTTTTGTTCCGTATACAAAACTATATGGCTGAAATTGGACTTTAGGTGACAGTTTTTGAAGCATAAACAGTGATCTAATGCTGTCAAAACCGTGGCTAAAGGGCAGTTTTGGGTTTGGAATGTCTACAAGGTTTGCTTGGATTAGGAAACTTGTATGACGGTTTGGAAGAGTATTTTCCAAGTTTAGGGTTTCCTAATTAAGGTGTGAGTCTATTATTAGAAGTTCTCTAAGGCTTGGGAAGCAAGGATTTGTCTACTATATAAGAAGCTTATATTGTGAGTAGAAATCCATTCTTTTGGTTAATTCTCTAGTAGAATCCTCTCTCAATAATGGGAGTGATTCAGTCACAACCGTTGTGTCCTACGATGGTTTGTGATGGGGTAAAATCTATGTGAGAAGAGTGACTTTTAGTGAGAACGGGTGTGGGAGAAATCTAGGGTTTCTAGGGTTCATGTGGGAGAAGCTAGAATTCATGATGTTCTTCGTGTTCTTGTCTAAAGTCGAAGCAACCATAGCGGTGGAGGTTTATGGAAGAAGAAGCATACCTGTGTTTCTTCTCGTGTTCTCAGTTCTTCGTGTGCTCGTTCTCTTTACCTCATTTATCTTGCATTAGTTCCAAGTTCACTTTTCGTATTTCCTTATCCGTCTTTAGCTTGCCCATGACATTCATTTTGTTGCATGCAAGCTTGAACCTGTATCATTATTAGTATCATAACAATAGTATAATCATATTATTGTGAACATTTACTCAATCCATATTTCGATTGTAAGTATTTCGCATTCAATAAAGATTTCTTGAATTCTCATGTCCTTTTATTTCATTTTTTCCGAATCCTTTTTATTTAATCTGTGTCTCTTTTATTTCATTTTCTTTCATGTGACGCACAAGGTCAAGCAGGGTCATATGCTTGCCTCTTACTTTGCTTCATATCCTCAGGTTTCATTCTGCCTCACATCTCTCTCTCTCTATATCAGCGACCTATTCTAAGAGGACTTTGGTGCCTCCTACTTAAGGTCTTATTGTCTTCTACTAGTATATTAGGGTCTTATCTGCCGTGACATGGTCTTATCGGGCCCTGTTCTTCAACTCGCTTTCCTCTTGTCTTCCCTACGTTCTACTAATTATCTTGAGGTCTTATTCTTCCTCCTAGTTAAGGTTTTATTGTGCCTCACCCCGTTGTGCATGGTTTTTACGAAGAACTCTCAGGAGCTCTTTATTATTGCAAACTAAAGATCCATCAACCTCGCCTTAACTCACTCATTGAGGTATTATTGTGCAACAATATCACAGGTCTACTTATTCCCGTGAATAATAGTCCCGTAACATTGCCATCTTTTTTTGGTCACTCAGCTCCCTAAGGGAGGGTGCCGTCCCTTTATATCCCCCCTGAATACCCCCTTGCTATCGGTCTTAAGTATCAGTTATTTCGTGACTTCTTATCCCTTCACGGATATGGATCATGGTTACGAAGTCACACCCTTGGTGGGGTTTCTTTGTGACCAAGGGGAGGAATAACGCCAGGACATATGTTATCTCCACTGGTCTCGTTCCTATACCCCTTACCGAAGGTTACCCTAATGAGGCCCCTTGGAGGATAGGTCTTATCATTTCCCCTAGCTGATCTCTTCTGAGATTGTCCTACGACGGGCACGAGGTCTATTTATTGCCTCTATTATTTTGTGCGAATTAGGTTGCACGCCATGGGGTCTCATCCTCCCTAAGTGGATGTTTTATAGTTTCCCTGGAAACTATTTTTTTCCTTCATATATATTCTTTATTTTGTGGGTCTTATGCAGCCTCCTAACGAGGTCTTACTTTCCTGTTCGTGATGTCTTATTTGGCCCAAATTTATATTTCTTTCTTTATTTTTCTTTTATTTGTGCGTTAGAATCTTATTTTTCTCATGTTTTCACTTCGTAATTTTCTCAATAGAGTACAAACTTTCTTGTTTATTTTGTATTACATCTCTTCTTTTGCAAGTATATATGATGGCTAAGGATAATACTTCTTAATATAGACCGGATTCTACGGGTGATCTAACCTCCGATCTTGTCTTTATACTTCACCGTATATAATATTTCCTTCACTATCTGTATCCTTTCCTTGGCAGTCTGCAAGTTCATAAGATCCGTTTCCCACTACTTTCTTCACGATGTATGGGCCTTCCCAAGTAGGATCCAACTTTCCTCCAGGTACCTTCTGATAAGGTGGTATCTCACGTAAGACCAATTCTCCTGGAACAAATCTATGCTCTTTCACCCTCTTATTATATTCACGAGATAGCCTTCGATGATAATTCGTCATATGTTGTAGTGCAGTCTCTCTGTTTTCCTCCAAATCATCCAACTTCGCAAGGATCATATCTGAATTTAGAACTTTTCTCCATGCCTCTTGCTTAGTGGTGGGAATAATGATCTCGATCGGTAATACCGCCTCTACTTCATACGTCAGACATAAGGGACACATTCTTGAAGCATCTCATCTCGTCTCGTTGTCCTATATGACCACATCATGTTCGGGATTTCCTCGCCCCAGCCTATATTATGTTCTTCTAACTTCTTTTTCAACGTGGTTGCTATCGTTTTCTTCGTCGCCTCTTTTTGTCCATCACTTTGTGGATATAACGGAGTTGACTTCCCAGATTTTATCTTAAATGCATTAAATAGCATTCTCACGTTTTTTCCCTCGAATTGCTTTCCATTATCAGAGACGATTTTCACTGAAATCCCAAATATACATATAATATGCTCAAGGATGAAGTCATATACGTCACCATCTCGTGTGTGCTGCAAAGGTTTATCCTCAACCCACTTCGTATAATAATCTGTTGCTACTATTAGATATTTTCGCTTTTTACTTCTCGTGAGAAATGACCCTAAAATATCTATTCCCCACATGGAAAACGGCTATACACTCACTATGGAATTTAAACTCGTGACTGGCGCATGTATCCGTTTACCAAATTGGCATGTGCTTCAAACCTCATCGCAATGTACTTCGCGTTATTATGCATGTATAGCCAAAAATATCCTTGTGTCTGGGTTTTATGAGCCAAAGATTTTGTGCCGCTATGATTACCCGCATCACCGTAGTATATTGCCTTAATGATTTCTATTCCTTCCTTTTGTGATAACCATCGCAGCAATGGAACCAAGAATGACCTTCAGTACAATATTCCTTCTCGCAGCTCATAATTCGTGGCTTTACCCTTAATCTTGTGTGCTTCGAATCTGTCATGAGGTAAATATCCTTTCTCCAAATATTTATGAATGGGAGTTCGCCAATTATCTTCTCTCAATTCCGTAGAAGCTTCCGCATTACCGATCATCAAAATTGTTTCACCTTCCAACTCGTTACTCACTGATGGTTGCATCAGTCGTTCAATACGAATATGCTTCACCAAAGGATCTCGAATCATTGAATCTATGAAGGCTAAGGCACCAGCATTCATGTTATTATATCTACTCACATGCCTCCAGATTATGTTTGATATCTTCATGGAATATTCTTTCACCAGCTGTAAGTATCTGCTCATCACGACATCATTTGCTTGATATATTCCTTCAATCTGTCTGACCACCAACTGCTAATCACTGGTTATCCTTACTTCATCCAACTTCATCTCGATAGCTATTCTTAACGCTTGTACAAGTACTACTTCATATTATGTTTCATTGTTGGTTTACTTATACTCCAATCGAAAGCATAAAACTGTTCTTGCCCCTCCTGGAGAAGTAAATTCGATTCCCATACCTCCTCCTGAACTATTGAATGACCCATCTACAAATATTTCCCATCTCCTCGGGTGATTTTCTTTTAATAAGTCCGTGGGATCTAAGCGTTCTTCATCTATATCCATCATCTCCTCTACTCCCTCGTCTTCTTCTAATGAGAATTCTTCTAGGAACTCTTCCACTATATGTAACTTTGTAAAAGTTTGAACTTCGTACTTCAATCCATATTGATCAATTTTGGTATTCCACCTTTCGTCCCACCCTCTTCATGTTCTTCAAGGATGATTCTATCGGTACTCGTGTTAAGACTTTGATCTTATGGGTCTGGAAATAAGTTCGCAGCTTCTCTGATGCATACACAAAGGTTAGTATTAACTTCTCAATTTTTGGATAGTTTCTTTCAGCTGAATTGCGAATTTTGCTGACATAGAAAACCAGGTTTTCTACTCCTTCATCTGTACGAAGTAACACTGCACTTATCGCATTTGATGTAGTCGCGAGACAAATCAACAACTCTTCACCGGGTTCTGGTTTTTGAAGAATAGACAGATTGATGAGGTACTCTTTTATGTTTTGCAATGCTTGTTCACATTCTTGAGTCCATGAAAATTTAGCTCCTCTCTTCAAAATATCAAAGAAATGCTTGCACTTATCAGAAGATCAAGAAATAAATCTTCCCAAAGCCGCCAATTGTCCATTCACTTTTTGCATGTCTTTTATTGTTGCTGGTGATGGCATGTCCAATATGGCTTGGGCTTTGGCTGTATCTACTTTGATCCCATTCTATGATACAATATTCCCAAAGAAATTCACTGACTCTACTCCAAATATGCACTTCGCAGGATTTATCTTCATCTTGTACACCCTCATCTACTCAAATATTTCTTTTAAGCCTTCGACATGGTCTCCTGACTACTTAGTCTTTACCAACATATCATCAACGTAAACCTCCAACTTGGTGTGCACCTATTTGGCGAAGATATTTTCGACCATCCGCTGGTATGTGGCTCCCACATTCTTCAATCCAAAGGGCATTCTTGTATAACAATATAGTCTCTTGGAACGAAGTAAGTTATGTGTTCTTGATCTTCTTATGCAAGGGGAATCTGATTGTAGCCTGAATATCCATCCATCAATGAAAGTTGTTTGTATCCTGATGCTGATTCCACCATTTGAGGTATGTTTGGTAGTTGGAAACTATCCTTTTGGAAGGCAGTGTTCAAATCACTGAAGTCTATACATATTCTTATTCCCTTATTCTTTTTCGGCACTATCACCATGTTATAAATCCATCTGGGATACTTCACAGGTCTTATAATTCCAGAGTCCATCATCTTTTGAAGTTCCTGCTCTATTTGCTCATGATAAGCCGTTGTTATCTTTCTTATCCGCTGTCTTATCGGCTTGACTACTGGATTAAGATCCAACTTATGGCATGTAATTTGTGGATCAATTCCTGGCATCTCGTTCATGTTCCATGCAAAGACGTCAATATATTCCTTCAGCAGATTTATCAATTTCTCTTCTTCGTCCACCCCCATATTCGTCCCAATTTTTATCATCTTCACCTCTTCTTGGTCGCCTAAATTTACGTCCTTCGTAGGCTCTACTGCAGCGAAGTTCATGATCGGTTCTCCAAGTAGGGATGACTCCTTTAATTGCTATAAAGGTTCTCCTTCCTTTTCAGGAATTTTGTTTGGTATAGTCCATCCCTCTTTTTCCTTTATCATATATATCATCAATCCTTCTTATTTCTTTGCCTCCAACACCCTCTTTCTATGTTCCTTCTTCCGTTTTAACCTTTCTTCGTAGTTATGAACATCATTTTTATTGCAATATCTCGTGTCCTTTTGATCCCCTTTTATCTCACCTAGTCCACTCGGCATTGGAAATATAATTTCTTGATGGTAAGTTGACGCTATCCCTTTTATTCCATGTATCCATGGTCGACCAATAAGGTTATTATAAGGATATTCCATGTCCACCAACCAAACAGTGACTTCTGTATCCAACTCTCTTGCAAAGATCTTCACAATCATCTCGCCTTTTAGTTTTGATGCGACTCCGTTAAATCGATATATGTTGTAGTCGATGGCACTAGGTCTGAATCACTATAACCCATGGTTTTAAACGTATGATAAAAAAGAATATCAACCGAACTTCCGGTATCTACCAAGATCCTGTTTATTACCCATATCCCATTGTTTCTCGCAGGATCATCCTCCCATTTTGTATGTTCACCATAATTTAAAGTTATCACCAGTGGATCCATGTGCGAAGCTCCTCCCTCCGGTGTATCTGTTGCTAAAAAAGAAATAACTCTTTTCTGCCATTCTTCCAATGGTTCTTTCTTCGCAATACTGAATATTTCATTCCCTTAAAAGTCCCTTTCATGAACTCTTTTCAGCACATTTTCATGAAAAATTTGTATATTCTTTGCAGAATGAATTATAGGTGGGGATGGCAGCAATGGTCTCCAAGAAATGTTTGATCTTTCCCTTCTAAATTAGACCAAGTATCATTCGTCGGACATTTCTACAGTCACTTGTGTGATGTCCATGGAAACGATGATACTTGCAAAAGTCATTACTCCTTACTCCTGGTAATGTTTTTCTCCCTAGATTTGGTAGGGGAGGAATATCTTCGGTTAATACAATTGCTTCCCACATTCTTTCCACTGATGTGTTGAGTACCGGAAGTATTACATCTTCAAATGGAGGCCTTTTTTCCCCATATCGCTGACCTTGGTTATATCTTCATTGATTTCCCGAGTTGTCACCTCGTGGTTCGTAATTCTTTTGCCTTGGTTCGTTATATCTGGGACGTTGATCGATCCACTCTCGATCTCCACTGGACAAAGCCACCAACTTTGCAGGTATTGCATTCGATGGTTCGCATTTTTCTTATTTTGAGTCATCTTCTACTGCATTCTCCATTCTTGGTAGAAGACGCGAACTCCCTTCTTTTGGTTGGATCGGTGCAACTTCGCTGACTTCCCTCTTCTTCTCTTACAGTGCAACATATTCCTCCTGGTACTCTCTAAGCTTATTCATTGTTATTAAATCAAGAATAATGAATATTTGAGTGTACAAGAGATCAGTTGGAATTAGAGCGTTCACAAAGGCTAAGATGAAGTTTCTATCATAAAAAATTCCTGCGAGTTCACTGCATATTATCCTCCACCTAGTTATAAGACTTTGCTGACTCTCTCTGGGTCTCCTCCTTAGGTTGAATAGAGTTTCTACCCCTGGCCTCAGCATGTTATTGCTTATGTATGTTGTTAGAAATATTCTTTGCAAGTCTCTAAACGAAGAGATTGATCATTCATGCAATCCATCGAACCACTTCAACACTTCCCCAATCAAACTGGATGGGAAATACTTACACATCACAGCCTCATATCGTGCCCATTGCATCAAGGAAAGAGTATACTGCTTCAAATGTTACACTGCACTTCCTGTTCTATTAAATATGCTTTCAAAGGCTGGTAATCATCATCTCCCTAGGATCCTAGCCTCTAATATCTCGCATGTAAATGGGGATTTACCTGCCTCATCTATTTCCTCATCTAGTTTCACTCGTCCTTCTCTTCGGGAATTATTAATCATTGATTTCATATCTTACAATTCGTTCAGAACAACTTGGTTAATATCATTCTTCCTTCATATTGCCTATTGCTTCTTCCTCTCCCGTCTCTTCCATCATCCTCTCGACTTCTTTCTTCTTCACGTCTTCTCTCTTCTTCACGTCTTCTCTCTTCTTCTTCTTCTTCTTCTTCTTCTTCTTCTTCTTCTTCTTCTTCGTATCTTATTTTTTCTTCTCTTTATTCCTCTTCGCGCAATCTCTCTTCTTCGTGTAATCTCTCTTCTTCGCGTAATATTTTTTATTCGCGTAGTCTCTCTTCTTCGCGTAATCTCTCTTCTTCGAATCACCGCCTTTGATCTTCCCATCTGGTTTCTTCGATTGCTCTCCTTAGCTGTCTCTCTTCGCTAATTTTTCTTTGGAGTCGCCTCCTTCGATCTCTTCTTTCCTCACGCCTTCTTTCTTCTCCTTAGTCGTTTTCCAACATCTCCTCTCTCTGGCGTAAATTCCTTTATGTTCTCGCGTCTGGTCCTTCACCTCGTGGGTCATGAACGGCTCTTTCTTCATTGAGTTGGCGATTCTGGTACATCAAAGTGTAATTTTGTCGTATGAGTATGGTTCTTTGTTCCGTCAGTCCTCTCTTTCTTTCTATTTCTTGACGAATTATTTCCCGTATCTGTTCCAATGTCATGTTGTCTTCGTTAACATTTTCTTCTCTGCATCCACCTATTGGTTCTTCCTCCATCACCATGTCAGTATCGGTAGTATGCATCGATTCTTCTCGAAAGAGGTTGTCGTTTCTCTGGCGATTTACGCCACGTCTTCCTCCCATAGTTGATGTTTCTCCTATCTCCATTCTTCCTCCTCTCTTTTCTGCTAAACGTTTGCTTCTTCTCGACGTTATGATGTGTTGTGCCCAATTTGGAACTCTTGCCATCAACTAACTTCTGCCGAATTAACCTTCACTCACCGATTTGTTAACAAACTTCTAATAACTGGATCTAGCTTCTGCTCAACCTTAGGATGAATGTTTCAAATGAGAAATTTATAAGAATAAAGTTCAGATCTACTCTTTTTTCTTAATACAACCACAAGCTCTAGATTACCAACTTCAAATTTTATGAAAAGAATGACTCACTAAATGATCTTTTGATGAAAAACCTTTGAGAATAATTTCAACTCCTTCACCTTATCTCAAGTGAGAGTAAACTCTCAACATGAGATCCCTGTTTCTGGGTGCCAAAATGTAGCATGGGGAAATCCAGTAGTACACCCAAATGATAAATATGATGATCTAAGACATATTCACACCACGAAATGAGACAACACTTTATTAATTTTACTTAGATAATGATTCTGGTGATATGAGTGATACAAGTATATGAACTCTCAAGAACCCTAACTATTTTCCCCTTAATATGATCTCACTACTCAAAAAATTCCAACCTCCTTTACAATGGACCATGCTCTCTATTTATAGGGAAAATTACATGATACGGATTACAACTCATTTTATCTCGTCGTATATCACACATTTCACGTGACTCCTCTTTTTACTTCGCCCAAGCTATTTTCAATAAAGTTATTCCAACATTTTCGTCTAATTGTTCGGTTGTTGTCGGTACAGATGTCCCTTTTCTTGTACAACAATCCAAACTTCGTGTCCCTCATTTTCTTCGTGATATATCTTCTTATCCAAGTAATCAGTATCTCGCCGATTGACATCTTCGCTGGTTTCAGATCTAACTTTGAAGTTCCAATATTCATTAAAGTAAGTCTGACACGTGATTTGACTCGTCACTAACACTTTCCCTCGAAACTTGTAAATAGTATCCTATCTTGAGATTTACTTCGTGACTTCATTTAACCTCGTTCGACCACATGGCGAGTAGGTTTTCCGTACCTATAGGATAGTCTCCCCATAAAACTTGCATGCATGCGAGTTTTTCTTCGAAAATTGCCCTGACAGTATGGGGTTGATCAAATTCCAACAAAATACCAGCTCTGAATAGCTTATCGGTGAGTTTCGTAGTATCCCTTATCGCCTTCAATATCGCATCATACATATTCTGCAATTAAGAGACAATCATCTGTAGGGCTGCCAACGGGTACCCGATTACCCGGAACAGAACCGGATACGGGTGTGTCGGGTCAGGTTCCGGGTCCCGAGATTGGAACCGTTAGCAAAATCACTACCCGACGGGTAAGACCCGTTAGGAACCGTTAAGTTTCGGGTCCTAACGGGTATTACCCGACAGGTACCCATCGGGTATCGGGTACCCGAATATCTATGTTTTACTAGTTAATTTTACATAAAATAGAAAAATTTAGTATAATTTCGTTCAATTTTTTTTCATTTATCCTTCATATTCTTATGTTTAATCCTAATTAAAAAATTTACATAGATATAATAATAATTTTATATAAAAAATTATTAGATTCAAGCTAATATAACAAATATAAAAGTAAAATATCAAAAAGTTTAGTTGTTTTTTAAGGACCCGATAAATACCCGGACCCGACGGGTAATTAGTATGGGTGGGACTTGGGTTGGGTTAACCCACCCAACCCATGCCCAACCCGAACGTTGGGCGGACATGGACAACGTATTTCAAGACTTTGGGCATAAATTTATAAACCCGAGTTAAATTTGGGCAAGCATGGGCACAAATATTTCTAACCCAAGCAACCCGCCCAACCCGAAGAACTATCATATAGTTATATAAAACTATTTTTATGTATTATTATCTATTTAGAGTAATTTTAGATATTATCTTCAAATTTAATAATGAAAATATAAATTATATATATCTCATTAATCATTCAATAAGAAAAAAGTTCACATTATTGTAAATAATCTTCAGTTATTTGGAAATTTGAAATAAATGGAGCAATTAAACCTTATTATTACTAAAATTTGCTATTATTATATATTAACAAGCTCGTATGTCCAGTGAAACTTGGGCCAACCCGAGGAACATAACTTGGGAGGATTTGGGCACTACTTCCATGGGTTCCACGGGTTTGATGGGCAATCTGGGCAAAGGATTCCTTTCTTGGGTCTGCCTCGGCCAAGCCTTCTAACCCACCCAACCAACCCAAGTTCCACCCCTAGTAATTAGTGTTTTTATGGGATCCGGTTCTGGGTCCATCAATTTAGGAATCGGACCCGGAAGCGATTAAAATTACCGGTTCCGATTCCGGGACCCGTTGGCACCCCGATTCACCTGTTATAGTTTAATTAGCTAGTAAAATCAAGATTCACATAATATATAGTAACAAAGATCAAGATATATATGCATACAACCGGGGTAGCCAATAAACGGTACTTTATTGATGGATTTTGTTTGATTTTGAATTTTTTGTTTGATTTTATGTTTTGATTAATTATTGTGTGTTTTGATTTCTGGATTTTGTTTCTCTGTTTGCTTGATTTCTTTTAAAAACCAATAGTTGTTATTGTATTGTATGTTAGAAGATTAAATCTATACAGATAGTGGAAATGATATTAAGCATGTTGCAGTTCGTGGATTTGTAGTATTTTTCTAATAGGCGTGCATGCATGATTATAAATTTATAAGTTTCTCAAGGCTATTGAAAATTTGTCATCTTTGGGTAGCTTAAAAATTATAAAAGTTCTTTGAATTTATGGTTTTCGTAATTGTTATGCATCACTAATGATCTTCTGGATTACTGTATTGTAGTATCTGAAGCTATTTTGAAAATTTGATGAGCTTTTCATTTGGAAATTGGAACTAGCTGGGGGTAGTTCCGGTAGGATTTACTATCTGATATGCATATATTGCTCGGAATGGACAGGCTTTTTATGGGTAAAAGAATCAAAGATTATTCCTTTGAATTGGATAATAGCTCTGTAGCTGTGGAAAAATTTAGACCATTCTGATCTATATATGTTAAGAATATCTGTGACATGATTGCTTGTTGATTTTACTCCCTCTGTATATTTTTCTTATTGGGAACTCGATGATAAAATGAAAAGGTGATCATATTACTGTGCTGTTCATGTTATTGTTTTTGTTGGTGGTGGTACATTGACATGTAGTTGTTTATGCTCTACTCTTCTTCTTCTTGTTTTTGTTTTTTTGTGTTTTTTAAATCTAATTGAAGTCTAATTATTTATGCTCTACTCTTGTTGTTGTTGTTGTTGTTTTAAATATAATTTAAGTCTAATTTTGATGTAGATGTCCTTGGTCCTATGACCATCTATGGGGAAGAATGAAAGATCAGAGGGCATCTAGGGGAGTTAAAATTTGAAGGGTGTGTTACCAGTACCACTCAATGAGGCTTTGTCAGACTCCAATGGCTAACATTTGAACGCTTTCCCTTAGGCCCTTGTTTCTTATTTGCCAATAAGTTGCAGGCTTGCGTGACTTTCAGATCATTGATCAGTGATTTCATTTTTGGTTTTGGATTTCATTCACTTTTTAGTGCTAGTTTCCACATTTTGTATACAGATGCATAGAGTTAACTCTTGGATTGTGCACAGAGATTCTAATTAATATGTTATAAGAATTCATTATTTATTTATATTTATGGTTGTATTAGTAGATAGGAATTTTATAACATCAGAATCTGGGACATGGTCACAACTCACAAGTCTACAGATGACAGAACTAGTGTCGGGTCGCGCTGGTTAATCGGTTAACCCGATCAGAATTAGCTGATTCAATTTCTGGTCGAAACCGAACCGAACCGCATCGATCCGACCACTCCTCGAACGGCCGGTTTATTACCGACCCGAAGTATAGTTTCACTCCTAGTTGGGTGGACTCAAATTTTAACCGACCTGTACTGTTCTATGGTCGGTAGGGTATAACACCGATCCGAACCGACCGTTGTGCAGCCTTAAATAAACCAACGCCTCCAGCATTGGCCACAGCTGCAACAAGCTTTGGACCGGAAATATCAGCTCCCATTGGGGTCAACACGATACCGTTGTCCCATCCTAAAGCACTAGCGAAACCCATATGGTATTACTAATCTGAATTTAAATTTAGATCTCTGAAGGTGTATACTTGCTAACTATTTGGGAAGGGAGATCGAAGTGATTAAGCGCTGATCATCTCTCATTATTTATAATACTGTATCATATCAACTGCTGATACGATGCCAGATTTAATTAGTTCAAAAAGACATTATTGAATCGGTGATGAAGAAGATATCATATCAGGGTACATATTATGTATGTATTCTGCGGGTACTATTGCAAAATTATTATTGAAAGCTTCGTGTTAATCAGTGTCGATTTTTTTTCTTCCAATTATTAGCGTTGATTTTTTTTCTTGCAATTATTAGCGTATGTTACGGCGTAAGAGAAGATCCCGCAATCAATATTATAAAGAATATGAAATTGATCAGATTAATTTTTTTCCTTCAATTCAACTAGAATCCACAAGCTTCATGCTGAGGAATGGAGTCTCCGTTCTTTGTTGCATGACTGTGTAAAACTTTATTCGGGTTTGTTAACAAATATTGTGTCCCCTTTAATTTTAGAAATGAGTAGCCACTGGGAAAGCAACCTGTCTACACACCAGGTCATGAGCAACAAAGGGGTTCCACCAAAAGATTTTGCCAACTGCAGTATTAACATTCCAAATATAATTGTTAGCCTGTAAGAAATGTTCAGGAAAACATCAAAAACAATTAGAATGCATATTCATAGCGGCATACGCTAATGTTATTGGGGAAATTATATTGGGGCAGTACAGCAGCTTAGACTAAAGATTCATGAAGGGAAGTCTTCTATTCTTCAACAGCAGACATAATCAACTGTCCAGAAAGAAGTTTTGGTGGAACAGACATGCCCTCTTCCGAAGGACAAAAACCGCTTGAGCAGCTGCGCGGGACGCCAACATAAGCAAGCAGCATATTCATCGTTCGATCTAACTATGTACGGTTAGATTAATTTCATATTATCTTCCTTAGAAAAATAAAGCTGTCGAACGTTTCATATTAGAAATAGGTCCCTCATCTAATTAATAAAAATAGTCCTCCCACCGTGTATTGATTGTTTTAAGAAATATTAGTAGCATCCACAAATCAAGGGTTTCTTCCTGGAACGGAAACCATTCCTCCATTAACAGTTTTTTTGGAAGAAACCCAATACCAAAATGGCTGACAGATTTAATGTGGTTAAAGATGATGGTGATGATGATTGAAGCTGATCAATTTCACACATATATACAATCAATGATTTAAAGATCATAATGAAGATGGGTATCGGATTTTCTGGGCTTATGTTATGAAGATGGTAAGATGATAATGAAGATGATGATGTTATGTTGTCATGGTAAGATGATAATGAAAAGGGTTTGTTTAAGGTTTCAGAGAATATTTCGAAGGAATCTTACCTATAAATGGATGGATTCATCGTTCTTACGAAGTTTCCGACTTATATAGTCCACTCCCGGCAAGGTTTCGAGCTCGGAGCCAAGTTATGCATACAATATGATAGAATAAGGTTTAATTAAGGTTTTGGAGAATATTCAAAGGAATCTAACTTGTAAATGGATGGATTCATCGTACTTACCAAATTTTCGACTTATAATAGTCTGCTCCTGGCCAGGTTTCGATCTCGGAGCCAGTTTGTTTCTCGAAGTAGACAAATTTGTGAGTGTTGAAGGTTTATGAGAATATTCCCATGGAATCCTACCCGTAAATGGGTGGATTCATCGTCTTTGCGAACTTTCAGACTTATAGTAGTCCGCTCATGGCCAAGTTTCGATCCCGGTACCAGTTTCTTTCTCTAAGTTGATGAATTTGTGTATGTTTAAGGTTTCTGAGAATATTCCATGGAATATTACCCGTAAATGGTTATATTCATCGTCTATGCAAACTGTCAGACTTATAGTAGTCCGCTCCTAGCCAGGATTCGATCTCGGAGCCAGGGTTTGCATACAATATGCCAGAATAGGGTTTATTTAATATTTCGGGGAATATTCCAAAGGAATCTTACTTGTAAATGGATGAATTCATCATTCTTACAAAATTTTCGACTTATAGTAGTCCACTGACGGACATGTTTCTATCTCGGATCCAGGGTTTGCATACAATATTACATAATAGGGTTGGTTTAATATTTCAAGGAATATTCCCGAGGAATCATACCTGTAAATGGATGGATTCATCGTTCTTATGAAATTTCGGACTTATATTAGTCCACTAACGGCCAGGTTTCGATCTTGGAGCCCGGGTTTGCATACAATATGCTAGTATAGGGTTTGTTTAATATTTCGGGGAATATTCTAATGGAATCTTACTTGTAAATGGATGGATGTATTCATCATTCTTACTAAATTTCAGACTTATAGTAGTCCACTGACGGCCAAGTTTCGATCTCGGAGCCAGGGTTTGCATACAATATGCCAGAATAGGGTTGGTTTAATGTTTCGTGGAATATTCCAAAGGAATCTTACCTGTAAATGGATGGATTCATCGTTCTTATGAAATTTCGGACTCATAGTAGTCCACCGACGACCAGGTTTCGATCTCGGAGCCAGGGTTTGCATACAATATGCTAGAATATGGTTTGTTTAATATTTCAGGGAACATTCTAATTAAATCTTACCTGTAAATGGATGGATGGATTCATCGTTCTTACCAAATTTCGGACTTATAGTAGTCCACTGTCGGCCAGGTTTCGATCTCGGAGCTAGGGTTTACATACAATATGCCAGAATAAGGTTAGTTTAATGTTTCGAGGAATATTCCAAAGGAATCTTACCTGTAAATGGATGGATTCATCGTTATTATGAAATTTTGGACTTATAGTAGTCCACTGACGGCCAGGTTTCTATCTCGGAGCCAGGGTTTGCATACAATATTACAGAATAGGGTTGGTTTAATATTTCGGGGAATATTCCCGAGGAATCATACCTGTAAATGGATGGATTCATCGTTCTTATGAAATTTCGGACTTATATTAGTCCACTGACGGCCAGGTTTCGATCTTGGAGCCAGGGTTTGCATACAATATGCTAGTATAGGGTTTGTTTAATATTTCGGGGAATATTCTAATGGAATCTTATCTATAAATGGATGGATGTATTCATCATTCTTACTAAATTTCAGACTTATAGTAGTCCACTGACGGCCAGGTTTCGATCTCGGAGCCAGGGTTTGCATACAATATGCCAGAATAGGGTTGGTTTAATGTTTCGGGGAATATTCCAAAGGAATCTTACCTGTAAATGGATGGATTCATCGTTCTTATGAAATTTTGGACTTATAGTAGTCTACTGACGGCCAGGTTTCGATCTCGGAGCCAGGGTTTGAATAGAATATGCCTGAATAGGGTTGGTTAATTTAATGTTTCGGGGAATATTCCAAAGGAATCTTAGCTGTAAATGGATGGATTCATCGTTCTTACGAAATTTCAGACTTCTAGTAGTCCACCGACGGCCAGGTTTCGATCTCGGAGCCAGGGTTTGCATATAATATGCTAGAATATGGTTTGTTTAATATTTCAGGGAATATTCTAATTAAATCTTACCTGTAAATGGATGGATGGATTCATCGTTCTTACCAAATTTCGGACTTATAGTAGTCCACTGTCGGCCAGGTTTCGATCTCGGAGCTAGGGTTTACATACAATATGCCAGAATAAGGTTAGTTTAATGTTTTGAGGAATATTCCAAAGGAATCTTACCTGTAAATGGATGGATTCATCGTTCTTATGAAATTTCGGACTTATAGTAGTCCACTGACGGCCAGGTTTCAATCTGGGAGCCAGGGTTTGCATAAAATATGCCAGAATAGGGTTTAATGTGGTTTAATGTGGTTAAAGATGATGGTGATGATGATTGAAGATGATCAATTTCACACATATATACAATCAATGATTTAAAGATCATAATGAAGATGGGTATCGGATTTTCTGGGCTTATGTTATGAAGATGGTAAGATGATAATGAAGATGATGATGTTATGTTCTTATGTTTCAATTTTCTATATTGGTTCTAATCGGGGGTAATTGATATTGAAGATAAATTAGGGTAAAAATTGTAACTTGATTATGTTATTGTATATTTCAATTAGTGAGTTTTTTTTTTTACTTATTATTTCAATGCAAGAAAAGAGATGTGCTTCTACTGTTCATGTTTGATTCCTTTAATCATACACTAAGTCCATGGCATACTGTATTTAATGATATGATCTGATCTTCTTTAAAAAAGAAAGAAAGATATGATGACGATCGGAGGAATTTCTATGGACGAAGATCGGAGTTAATAAACAAGACAGATTAAAAAAGAATATAAGATAAATTAAAAGACACTCTAGGGACCTATTTCTAATATCAAGAATTTGATAACTTTAGTTTATATAAGAAAAGAAAGATAAAATGAATTTAATCTAACCGTACGTAACAAGATCCAATGATGAATAAGCTGTTTGCTTATATTGACGTCCCGGGCAGCTGCGCGGGACAGCACTGCTCAAACGGCGGCTTTTCTCGTACAAATACCAGTACTAATTAACTAGATGACCGCTGTCACGGTGGGAGGGCCGAACGAAAAAGAAAACGAAATATAATTAGTCTAATTCTTTTTGTAAACTTAATTGCTCCACACCGGCAACAACCTTATACATGTGGATCTAGATGACTGCTGGAACAGTGCGGGGGAGGGGAGACAAAAAAAAAAAAAAACCCAAAAAACCCGCTTTTGCATCCTTCTTATCTTTCTTCCCCCAAACCCACCATTTCATCTAGCACCCGCTTTTGTATCCATAAAGCAACGGGGTAATTCTATGCATTTTGTTTTTATAAGAAAAGCATGGACTGACTAATGAAAGCTGATGCATCCTAGCCTCAAGGGTGCACAAAACTGAGTTGTACCACTTAAAGATTCGGGCGGAAATTGAGGCCCAACAGTTTTATTATGACGTCAGTTTCATAGAGCATTACATTTTGTCAACCCACCGAACCAAAACAGATCCTAATAAATCTTGGTCGTAGATATAGGTAAATTATATCGTGACCGTTGACTGAAACTATAAAAACTCTTGTAGCCCTGAACCCTAATTTTATGCTTCTTTCTTCTTCTCCTCCATTCTTACCGCCTCTCTCCTTCTACACAACCACCTTCTACTTTTAAAATCAAACGACTTGTAATTGAAACAATCATTAAGATCTTATATGTATGGTGGGTATTTACATGTAAAAAATTAAGTGTGGGCTTTGGAAATATTTAAGATTTGGGTTCGACATCTGTTAGGTTTTTTCACAAAACTTTTGTGTTAGGTTATTGAAGAGGAGGCTGAGACAACAACGGAAGCAACTGATGAGTGTACTGTGTTCATTTTTGTAGAGAATATATGTAAATTGGTTAAATTTGAAGAGCTTTTGTATATAATGATTGAATCGGTTACTGAGTTAAACTGAGTCATCTTGTTCTTGGTCACAAAGCTCTGCTGCTATTGTAATTATTGAATTTTCTATCTTTGATACTGTATTGGGTCGATTTTAGATCAACTTAGTTATTGAATTTGGAACTTTTATTTGTTGTGATTTTAAGATAGTCAAGTTGAAATAGTCTTATTTGCTAAAACTAAGTTTTGATTTGCTCAATTTGATGAAATTGACGAAATTTATTTTTCAAATTGATCTGATTTGATAAAGCTAGATAGATCTGATGAGTTTTTACAGAAATTAGGTACCGGAAATTGTCGAATTGTTAATTAGTTTCAGTTTTGATGATCATAGTCGATGGAATTGGATGAATTGAAGAAGAAAAAATGAACACAAAATCGTGACTGAAAGAGTTGCTTGTGGTGGTTGTCGAAAATTTGTGGTAGCGATGTTGATGGTGTAGTGGCGTTGGTGAATCGCCAGTTAGGTTTTTTTTCTTGGAACTTTGGTTAGGGTTTTGATTATGGTTGCTGTGACGTGGAGAGGATTTTGGGGTAGAGGTATTTACGGTGGTGGTAATGGTGTTAGTGGGTACTGTTGGTGGAGGTTTTGACGTTAGAGATGGTGGCTAAGCTTTTTACTATAAAGGTAGAGATGGCGGAGGTGTGGGTGTGGTAAAGACGGCGGCGACACTACTATGGATGTGGGTGTTGGTTTTGTCGTAAAAGGTGATTTTTCTCTGAACTGAGGAAGAAAGCGAGAAACAAAATATATGAGGGCTATTTTCGTCAAGTGACGAAAAAAAGAACCGGACGGAAATCAATTTTTTTTTATGAAATTGGAATTTTTTTTGTTAGGTTTCATTTGGCAAAAAAGTGGCCATAGAAGGGTCTCCCTCCCTACGGGCCCTCCGGTCGGTCGTCCCAAATATCTTTAAAATTTTCCCATCTCTGCGAATACTGCTTTTATCGCACGATCGGTCACAACTTTTTTGAAAACTACAATTTTTATTATTTGTGATTCAAAGCTGCAATTACTGCCGTGATAATCAGATGTAGTTGAAGGTCATAGGGAAGAAAAAAAACATAACACAAATAAGTGTAATTTAACGGTCCGCGACTTATAACCCTAAAGGTGTCACTATCCATATACAAAAACTCCAACAAAACAAATTGTTCACAAAAACCCCATTTAACATAAACTGTCTATATTAGCCTTCTAGTTTAAATCACCCCAACAAAAATAAAAACAACCCCACCTTTAATTTTAAATCACTCCAACTAAAATAAAAATCAACTCCACCATTAATTTCTATTATATTATCACCACCACAAAATAACACCACCAGCAGAACCACCACTGGCCACCGCCGTCGGAAACAACAACCACCGCCTCCGCCGCCACCGACCACCACCACTGATCGCTGCAAAAACATAGGTACCACCACCTATACCGCCGCCAACCACCATCGCGCCACCACCTCCACCGCCACCAACCACCACCGTCGCCAACCACCGCCGCCGCCAACCGCCAAACACCACTACCGCGCCACCACCACCACCGCGCCACCACCGTCACCGTGCCACCACCGCCAATTACCACCGCGTCACCGCCGCCGAAAACTACAACCGAGCCGCCGCCGCCGACTACTACCATCTCGCCACCACCACCACCGCCAACTAACACATCGCCACCACCACCATCCCCGAAAACCACCACATACCACCACTGTCGCCAACCACCACCATAATCGCCGACCACCACCACCGCCACAAAAAATGATTTTCATTGATCAATATTCAACAAAATAAGAAAAAAATGATGAAACCAAACAGAAAAAAATGATAAAACCAAAATTGGTTTCACCAAAACTAGATGAAACCTAATTAGGTTTCATCATTTTTCCACATATTGTCATTTCAGCAATGCAACTTCAATGATGAAACAAACCACCATTGTCAACTTCACCACACCCATCGCCGCCACAACCACGAGCACCACAACTTCCACTACCATTACCTCCTCAACTAAAACTAGTTTCAACAAAAAATGAATTTCATTGATCAATATTCAACAAAACAAGAAAAAAATAATGAAACCAAAATTGGTTTCAACAAAACTAGATGAAAGCTAATTAGGTTTCATCATTTTTCCACATATTGTCATTTCACCAACACAGCTTCAATGATGAAACCAAACCAAAATAAACTAGGCAAAAATCATTGCAACTAATCCATAAGCTGTTTCACAGTTACCCTAGTTCAACACCACTAATTGCATCTCTAACTGTAGTTAAATTCAACTGTCATCAATGACATTCTCATTTCCTGATTTGGTTTGAAGTTGTACCAAATCCCTCAAACAGCAGACAACACCATTTCCACATCACACCAATAATACCAGCAGAGACTCAAATCTAACTCATTCTTTTGAATCCCTATCTCAACTGCATTCAGTCAACTTCCTTGCTCTACCATGATCACAACCATCGAGTTCTTGAATTTCCATACTTATACTCATTTCTATCAACAACTGAAATGTCTATTTCATCTCCATTAACATAATTCATCATCAATTCACTCCATAACATCTCAAGCCATCACCTTCATCATATTTGTAGCTTCATAATCCCTGTAACTCATCATGACCTAAAATAATAATCACAACTATCAACTACAGTTTCAAGGACATCTATAATTCTATTAATTGATACACTACATCTCAGTAAATATCTTTCTAGGGAGAAAACCCATTTACCAAACAGTAGCAGCAACTCAATCTTCTAATTTGTTAAGAAACATAACAATCTCTTCTATTATTTCAACTTAAAATCATATCCCTCTTCTTAACTCATCAGAGATTCAAATTCATCAACATCCTTTTCTCAATCACATCCTTCTTAATCAAACCCATCTCCCTAAATCAAAACAGAAACCCTAAATTTGACCTCCAATTTACCTTTTCTGTGAAGTCTGATTTCAATAATCGATTCAACAACATCACTCTCAATCAAAACAAAATTAAACTACAGAGATACGAATTACAATGAAGAATTAAAGAGGTTTTGATGCACTAACCCATTTTTAAGAACCATGATCTAGATTTAACCATCTTTATCAACTATTACGGAGAAGAAAACCAAATTTTGAAGACGAAATTGATGATGATGGTGACGTAGGTGTTGCTTCTTGTGGTGACGGAGGTCTTGATGCTAGTGTTCGTGGAGATCTATTGTTGTTGCTGGTAGTGATTGTGGTGCGGAGAAGGAGACGAAGAAAGAAGAAAGAAGAAAAAGAAATGAGAGAAGAAGAAGAAGAGAAGGTAAAAGTGTATGTTTGGCTTTTTTAAAAATAACAAAAACTAAATTGATACATTATTATTTGACCTGGGGTTTTTGTGTCACTTTTTAATCAAATTTTTTTCATTTATTAAAAATAATATGGATGGATTTTTTGTACCACAAGTTTGGTGTGTAATTCCATGAAATCCTACAGTACCCCCAAATATAGGTTATTACCATAAACTAAGACATCACGAACAAATATGTCATAACATATATTTATGAAGATGATAATATTAAAGATAAAGAATAATTTTTCTCTCAAATCCCAACTTAGAACCAGAGCCGATCCTGTGCGTATTAGGGCCCTGTGCGAACTTAATCGCAAGGCCTTTTTACGTTCAATTTTTTTTCCTCCCGACAATTTCGAATAGCAATGAGAATACGAAACAAAGAACGTTCAACACCATACAAAATTAAAATTGCATTATTGGTCTTACATTTTCATAAAAATAAAATAAAAAATCGATTACCTTGAATTGAATCCTTGAAAGACGAAGGAGGAGGGTGTTAATTGTTAGCCTACTTCACTAAATAAGAGTGATTGAATAGCCTTATCAATCGATTTGTGGCAAACAAAAGACAAGAGAAGAGTGGGGGTGGTTCGGTTTTGTTTTGAGAGAAATTTGGGAATTCTTAAGAAATCTTCCCCTCACAGAAGACGTGGTCCGTGGAAGAAGTAAGAAGAGAAATAAGACGTGGCAAATAGAAGTAAGTTATAACTGGGCCTGCATACAAAAAAATAAAATAAAAATATAACTGGGCTTAGTGCATAAAAAAAGGACTTGGCCTGAAATGGGCCCGGTGCGTCGCACCTCCTGCACCCCCTCAGGCCCGGCTCTGCTTAGAGCTTACACAACTTTCACTCCAAGATAACACTGACTAAAAATAAGTCTCTCTATAAATATTATCTCTGTGATCACAAAATTACTCTACCCCTTTTACAATACTATCTCGCCCCTTATATGGCATTTACATAGTGGATGGAAGCTAACTTACATATTCGTTTACAACTAATAAACCCTCTACTTTTCCTGTAATATCGGCTATTTTTACGCCAGGTTATCTCCTGCTATCACGCCGGTACTGATACGTCAAACTTCTTCTCGCTGGCAGTATCATGATTTTCATGTGAACCTTATCCTTTTCGCTGAGGAGTGAGTATTCAATCAACATTTTCTTCGCCCATTTATAACAACAAACTCAATTTTTTCATAAATATTTGGCATTTGAATAAAAACAAGATTTCTCTATATTGATCATCATCATCAAGTAAAAGGACAAAATTTCTATGGAATCAATTACACATATAACAACCGATCAAATCGATTCAGGGATTTGATAAAAGAAGGAAGAAATAAGAGAACAATATTCATAATTAACTATCTTTAAGATAAAAATATGCATAAGTGTAATTGCATCTTTTCTGATGGCTACACCCAAGTAGATCTAAAGGCTATAAAACTACTAACATTCAAGATTTAAAGATAAACATGATGTAAAGAACATGAAAGTAAAGGTTAACACAAGAATATAACGTGGTTCGTCCATAATGACATATGTCCACGGGAAAGAAGATGTTTAAGATAATATAGGGTCTTACCCATGAAAGATCTACAAATATCACTTGGATTTCTCACTCTCTCTTTATCTAGATCTCTCTCAGGAATTATCTGTAGAAAGACCATCTAATGTTACATAAGTTGTCCATCTCCCTCTACATGGACTGGTATTTATAAGAAAATTAGACTCGTGAAGGCCTGGTCTCGCCGAGCTAGTGGAACTGTCGTACATCTTCTTATTACTTCAGACGTGCTATATACTATCCCTTGTAATGGCATGCTTGATTCCCTCTCCGAGTCATCTCTCCATGTACGTCATCGTGTTGCTCTTCCTTGGGGAACCTCATGCTTCATCACCTCTGGGTTATAATATATATCGTCTGAGCCTTCTGATACGATGTAGATTCGTTCACATCTCTTTTGATCCTTCATTAAATGCAGTTTTTCTTTTTAGACTTGACCGTCTTAATAGATTAAACCACTCGTCACATGCGTCATTCATGTAACGTTTGTAGAAGGTGTCTCGATTCGGATGAAATCAGCTTTATAAAGTATGATCCGATGTTTCCATATTATCATCTTATCATGAGATCATCCCTTGGGATGTTGACACGTGGCCGTTGAGTATTTTACCCTCACAGGTATGTTAGAATTTTAATGGATAATATAGTCTTTAAAAAAATTAGTAATTAATCCTAATTAACGGATGTGGTAAGTGCTAAACGTGTTCTAGTAGGGCGTGTGACATTGGTGGTATGATCCTAATATTTAGGAATAATCATACGTAGTAATTGCTACAAATTAGGAATTATTGGTAGTGGGTTAATGAGTGGGGTAGTGTTTATGTTTACTGTAAAGTCTATTTAAATAGGTTGTTGTTAATGAAAAAAATGTAGAAGAAGTTTAATAAAGATGTAGTTCTAATTTTATTGTGTTTGTTCAATCTCTCTCTCACTTCTCTCTGTGCTATGTTGGGAAATTCCCACATGGTATCAGAGTTGGGGCATAGAGGTGATTTGAGTGGTGATACGAGAGAGAGTTACCAAGACAAATAGTTTCTTTTTTAAAAAAGAATAAAATTATTTTGGTTTATTTGATGTTTGCTCGGTGTATAGTGTATGATTGAAAAAGGAAAATTGTTATGGTGAGGAAATATTTTGGTTAAAAAAACCTAGCTTGATTGGGGTATACCCAGATTGAAATGGACATAATGCTCTTACTAAGGGGAGGCCAAAATTGGGTGAAGTTACTTTAGTACCCCTGCACTAATTAACCTAAAAACTAACCATAAACTTAAAAACTAAAAACCCGTTTAATCTTCTTCTAATACCTCTCCTATTCTCCTTCCTTCATCTTATTCCATCAACCTAAAATTTCAATTTTAATTTTTCTACGAAAAATGGTTGATTCTAAACGATCAAGTAGCAATAAGGTTTCAACAGGTAACATCAAAAGATGAAAATCAGGGGAAAAGTTGGAATGAGTAAACCCAAGAATGAAATCCTTGAGAATGTTGATAAGAACCCCCCACTGACGAAAAGAAGACTGTAAGTGATTTCTAAACTCAAACTCATTATTGTTATGTGTTTTTTGATTGTTATATTAGGTTAGAAATCGAAAACTATGATTTTTAGGGTTTTTAGTCGGCAGAGTTTTTTGAAATTTTAGATGTCAGCCTTAAGATTTTAATGGTAGTCGGCAAGGTTGTAACATGAATATCATGCCGACCTTTCATAACAGACATGGCGACTGTTAAACAGTAACCAGGGCCGGCAAAGGTATTCCACAACCAACCTTGTCGACTTATCTCTAGTCGGCATTTTCTTAGACTTTTACCGTTCCGATTTTAGGTCACAGAAACTTGATTTTCCAGAGTTAATAGTCGGCGTCTTACTTGAATAGGACCATACCGACTGTTTGTTAGTCGTCGTGGTAGATGATTGCAACCCCTCCGACTATGTATTAGTCGGTAATGTTCAGATTATCGACCATGCCGACTGTCTTTCCAGAACCATGTTTCAATGTGTATAATTTTCATATATTTTATTTCTGTATTATTTAGGTTCCTAGATGGAAAAATAGAAGATATCCCTTGTCATGTTAGCAATGCAGCAGAGCTATTGGAATTTATTGACAAGATGTATCCTTCTTTAGAAGATCCTAAAGATGAAACTGAAGAGAATTTCCCTGTAAAAAAGTTACTTCTGATGGACAAGAAAGATCCATAATAATTTATAAGGTTTGAGGAGAGTCCTAGCAATCCCCTCAACTATGAAGAATGCACATCATCATAGGAGGTTGATCCAAGATTTTTTTTTCAAGGCATCTAACTTTTCTGGAGTGAACCCCTATTATAATTTATGTTGGGTATAACTAAAGGTCGGAAAGGTAACATTTCCTACTTTTCAACAGTCGGAAATGTTAGAAATTGTTTGTATGCCGACTATAAGTCAGCCCGCAATGTTAGAAATTGTTTGCATGCCGATTATATGATATCAGACATTGTAGGAAATATTTATATGTCGACCATAAGATAGATATCCCAAGATAGTCGGCATATTCTTTATTCATAGACCAGTTCATCCAGAAATAGTCAGCATTTTCTTCATCCGAAGACCATGCCTTCTATACTTATTCGGCACCTTATTCAAACGTCGACCTCGCCGGCCAAAGTTAGTCGGCACCTTATTCAATCTTCGACCTTGTCGACTTTTCACTTTTTAAGAATCGAAATTTTGATCGAAATCAAACTCATAAGACAGACAAAAGGTTTAATCTACTGAATTCTTATTTTAAAATTTTTAATCTAAACTCAATTAGTTAAGCTAATCAGAATTTTTAGTGTTAATTAAACAAGGGTATATTAGCCATTTAGAAAATACATGGTTAAGGGGTGGCCTATTTTACTTCTAAATGACCCAGGTTTTGTGTCATTAGGTATACCCCAATTAATCTGCTTCTACCCCAATCAAGCCCAGTAAAAAAGATTGATGATTTTTTTATGACGAATTTTTTTTTTATGAAGAAATTGATGAATATTTTGTGTTTGAAAGGATTCTTAGAAATTTGTTCAAAAAAAATGGGATAAAATTTTCTCTCTTGCAGGTGTATAAAAAAAAATGAAGATGCAAACATTTGATTTGCATAATATGTAAGGTTAGTTGAAATTATGAGGGTTGTTGATTGGCTGAAAATGTTGATAATGATTATCGTGATGAAGATCGGTGATCGTTATGGTGATAATGATGATGGTTAATAGTGACGAACAATTGTTGCTGAAATTTATGATGATGATGTTGAAAATGATGATGATGAAGATCATGACGACGATGAGTTTATGATGATGTATGATGATGATGATGAGGATGACGATGGTGGATAATTAAACGTGTTGCTTTTGTATATGGTGATGGCGTTTTGCAGATTATCAAGCTAATGGATGCTGCGTAAAAAAATGATGAATTGAACGTGTTTGAATTAAGGGAAGGTGTTGGAATTATAATCCAAACAAATTAGGTATGTTAGATTTTAATTGGTCAAATTAATTGATCATTGATACGTATTGATCTTTGTACCTTGGTGACTATTATTATAGAGGCCGAATTCAAAATAATAATTGACGAAAACTAGAAAACAAAACACTAGAAAATAGATTCGAAGAAAATATCGTCTCTAAATTATCAACAAGAAAACTATTACAATTCTCTCGTTTTTTACGCTTATAATCTCTCTAGGTAAATAACCTTAAACTATTTGCTAAGTTTGCTTTAACAGTAATTAATTGCCTCACAAACTTCTCCCAAGGTGATTTGTCTCACAAACCTCTTTCTCTGGTCTAGGTGTGTCTGTATCACAAACCAGACTCTAAATGACTTAGTTATGAGCTAAACATCTCTATTTATAGATTTAACGGTTTCCCAAACCTTTTAGGAATCTATTTCCTTATCTAGGAATAATTTATTTTCTAGATATATTTCTTTTTCTAGGAATATTACCTTGCTCTAGGAATAATTCCTTTTCTATGTATATATTTCCTTATCTAGAAATATTACCTTGTCTAGGAAATATTCCTTGTCTAGGTATATTTCCTTATCTAAGAATATTACCTTGTTTAAGAATATTTCCTTATGTAAGAATACTGCCTAAAAATCAGTATTCTTTCCTAAAATTACAATTATATCCTCAATCTGTCTTGAGGATCATTAGTTCCCGGATAGAGGAAGTGTTTATAGGTGAAAATGGTTTCTGCTGACTTTGGTAATTACAGGTGTGAAAGTGAGAAAAAATCTAAACCCTAAACAATGTACTGCAAGGGAGTACTTTTAGATTCGAGAGATCAATCTGTACAAGTCCGGCCTAAACCAAGAAATGGCCGTTCCAGACTTGCTTCGGTCACAAAGTGGAGGAGAAGGGTTGGTTTAGGGAGGGAAGCGAAGAGAGTGTTGAGGCCAGAATAATTCTGGAAGAGCAGTGCTTGACTTGTATCAGAAGGTGAGAGCTTTGAGAAAGATAACAAGAGTTTCCTTTCTGATTGTGGTATTTTCCCTGACCAAGAACTCGTGTCTCTGGTGGAAATAGGTAAGCCTACTTATACAAGTCCAAAAAGAAACATACTCTGACCTCTTAAAAAAAATGGATGAGTTAAATGGGAAGAGGTGGTAACCCCTGGTATTGATGGGATTTGATGGAATTGATGTCCATAATGAAGGAGCATTTCACCATTGCTTCTTGAATTTACTAACCGCCTTAATCTTATTACACTATCTTGAAACGGGCATTTGTGTATGTCGCACGCTATAGACCACCAAACCAAAACCCTAATGAGTATCCCCCAGTTTGTGTTGATGTCTCGAATGTTTTTGGAAAACATGGAGCATGTTGTTGTGGCTTGCCAAGTCAAGCTAGGGAAACTTTCTAGCCTGGTGACCTTCGACGGTCGAGATTTTTCATCTTGAGAGGAGGGGCAATAGTTGATCGTTGCGCGCCTTCATTTTGGTATCCGCGTAGTGAGGGCCAATGTGGTGGTGCGGCTAGCTTGGCATGCGGTTGGCATGGCATGGTTTGGCGTGGCCAAACTTAGGTTTTCGGGCCAAAGGTTACCATGTGTCGTCTGGTAACCTTGGATGGCTAGGATTATCTCTTGGGATTCAAGGACAACCGTTGATTGTTGTACGCCTTTATTTTGGTAGCCGCGTAGTGAGGGCTAACAGGGTGGCGCGGCTAGGGTGTGTTTAGGCTTGGCATATGGGGACAAGGGTTTGCCTTGGGCGTTGATAGCTTTGGCTAGGTGCAATTTTGGCTTTGGAATGTGGGGCTAAGGGTTTTCCATGGCCGTATGGCGTGGCCAGGGCCGAGGAAAGGGCGCTTGGCTTGGCATGACGTGACTAGCATGGCAAGGCCCAAGGCATAATGCGTTTGGCATGGCGCGGCTAGCTTGGCTAGGTTTGGTTTGGATTGGCATGTGGGGCCAAGGATTTTCCATGGACGTTTGGCATGGCTAGGGCCAAGGTAAGGGCGTTTTAGATTGGCATGACGTGACTAGCATGGCTAGGGCCAAGGCAGAGTGCGTTTGGCATGACGCGGCTAGCTTGGCTAGGTTTGGCTTGGCTTGGCATGTGGGGTCAAGGGTTTGCCATGGACGTATGGCATGGCTAGGGCTAAGGAAAGGGTGTTTGGCTTGGCATGTGGGACTAAGGGTTTTCCTTGGGCATATGGCGCAACTAGCTTTGTCTAGGTGGGTGACCAAGCTAGGGTTTTGGGCCAAAGGTCGTGAGATGACCTTAGACGGCTAGGATTTGCTCATTGGATTGAAGGGCAACCGTTGATTGTTATACGCCTTCACTTTGGTAGCCGCGTGGGGAAGATCAGCATGGTGGCGCGGTATGAGGGGCCATGGCGAGATGTGTTTGACATGGCGCGGTCGGTGTGGCTGGCATGATTTTCCATTGGCACAGAGGTGCGGATAGCATGGTTGGAATGCTTTGGCGTGGTTGGCGTGGCTGGCATGATTTTCCATTGGAAAAGAAGTGCGGCTAGCGTGGTTGGCATGCTTTGGCGCGGTTGGTGTGGCTGGCATGATTTTCCATTGGCACAGAGGTGCGGCTAGCATGGTTGGCATGCTTTGGCGCGGTTGGTGTGGCTGGCATGATTTTCCATTGGCATAGAGGTGCGGCTAGCATGGTTGGCATGCATTGGCGCGGTCGGTGTGGCCGGCATGATTTTCCATTGGCACAGAGGTGCGGCTAGCATGGTTGGCATGCTTTGGCGCGGTCGGTGTGGCTGTCTTGATTTACCATTGGCACAGAGGTGCGGCTATCATGGTTGGCATGCTTTGGCGCGGTCGGTGTGGCTGGCATGATTTTCTCATCAACGCAGTCACACCCGAAGGCGTGATAATTCACTCACGATGGCTCAAGGCCTCTAATACCTGAAACACTATACTTCCCAGTCACTCTCCATTTAGTATTTCCTTTAACAATTCATTTTAGTAGTTGTATTCCCCCAAAATAAATACACCGTTTGTATTCTCCCCGGGAGTTCCCTTTTCCGTCAAAAAAAAAGAAAAAAAAAAAGAGCATAAATACATCTCTTTCCAAACAAGTTCCCCAGATATCAGAGAAGCCATCATACCACAATTAGAAATACCTCAATCAAAAAAAATAATATGTAAAGCAAAATGTTGACCGATGAATATGAAGGTAAATATGAGTTTACGAAAAAAAGAAAAAAAAACATCAGGGGAACTAAGCAGCTAACAGGAATAACAAAAGGGAGGAGCTAGCCCTCGGAGGGTGGAGCACAAGCCCCCAGCAATCCCTCGGGCAACAAAGATTCCATTCAACGGTGTTAGCAGCAGCAACCTCAACATCCCACCCCGAAGCAACCACAGCAGAAGCAGTGCCCGCTCCGACGAACGGTTCAGCATACGCCACCATGACCCCTCCAACATCACCAACAACATATTTGGCATCAACTTCAAAGGCTACTTCGTTTCCATCAGATGCTCCCTCGAGGTTTTTCTCATTGATCCTCCGAAGAAGATTTTTTGATTCATCCGCATCAAAATCGAGAACCATGGCACCTTCCTCCAAAAGCTCCACATGCTCGATTTTCCGCTGCTTCGACCTAGAAACAGTTCGATCCACTCCATATCCAGACCAAGGGAGGGTTTTGCCGCACTGAAACTCCTCAACACGCCAAGGTTGTTCCTCGCTTTCTTTTCCCTCCTCCAGGCTCACCGAAGCCAAGAAGGTATGAACACGCGCTTGCACTTCATGGAGATAGATGGAAGGGAGGTCCTTGATGATTTCACCTACCTCATAGAACAGATATTCGATTCTAACCAATGTCTCCTCATGAGGAGAAGATTGGTTTCTGCAATTCTGAAGTCCTTCTCCGAAGAATTGAAGACACGTCTATCCCTAAAGGGTCTCATCATACACTACAAAGAACAAGGAAAATGGTCAAGTTCCATCCTATCTATACACGCGTAGGAAAGAGGATAAAAAAAAATGCGAGGCGGTACTAGCAAAGGGGATGGATGAAGACAAACTACGCGAATGTAGAGTTAGAGATCATATTTTATGCATGGAAAGGTGATGCAACCTCAAAAGGGAAAGTTTTTATACTGGCCATGAGTTAAGGCATAATATCCGATCCTAATTAAATCTCATGCCTGGATGTGAGAAATAATTATGGTTGATGAGAAACCGTGGAAGAATATGCTCGATTCCCACCAGATCGTGTATTCCCTTCTCACCGCCAATGCCAAGCTTCGAAAGCAAAATCGGCAACATGACCAGATCATAAAGAGTAACGCTCTTCCTCTTTTGTGGGCGTAACGTTTTGGTTTGGAGAGAAAAGAGTTTCCTGGTCAAGTTAAATAAGGAAAGAGGCAACCAATCCCTTGAAGATAAATTACCAAGCCGCCTGATCTACTATCACGACCTTATAAACCACCCGCATTTACCTTACCAAGCCCACGGTCCATCATCACGGCAACACCACGCCTAGCCGCCCCTGCATATTTCACCATGTCACTGCCGCAGCCAGGACCACGCCACCTCTTGGACCTTCGATCCAATCCGTCCACTTGCTTTGACTTCCACAACTGCGCCCCCTTGCCTTGGAGGTGTACGACCAGACCAAGACGATACCTTTCTCCTCACAACTCCACGGTCTGCATTTCCAGTACAACTTACGCAGGGCCGTAATCCAAAATTCTCTTTACCACTAAAAAAGGTTAGTCGGATTCTCCTGACCATCTTTACAATGATTTATATCTCGATTATGTCCCTGTCTGGCACCATCATATGCTTACCTCGCAACAAGGTCCGATCTAAGCAGGGGACTTAATAATGATGGTGGTTTTTAGCTTAGGGTAAAAATTGTAAAACACTAAACCCTAGAAGACAGTAATGTCACAACATTTAAAGCAACAAGCATTTACTAGGCACATTTACTAAAATCTTTAATGTGTCTCTAAAATAATTACCCGGGCATATTTTTCAAAATTAGGGTTACAACGAACCAAACCCTAATTCCCACGTGTGCCAAATGGCAAATCATGCCAGCCACACCGACCGCGCCAAGGCATGCCAACCATGCTAGCCGCACCTATGTGCCAATGGAAAATCATGCAAGCCACACCGACCGCGCCAAGGCATGCAAACCATGCTAGCCGCACCTCTGTTCCAATGGAAAATCATGCCAGCCACACCGACCGCGCCAAGCCATGCCAACCATGCTAGCCGCACCTCTGTGCCAATGGAAAATAATGCCAGCCACACCAACCGCGCCAAGGCATGAAAACCATTCTAGACTCACCTCTGTGCTTATGGAAAATCATTCCAGCCACACCAACCGCGCCGAGGCATGCCAACCATGCTAGCCGCACCTCTGTGCCAATGGAAAATCATGCCAGCCACACCGACCGCGCCAAGGCATGCCAACCATGCCATCCACACCTCTGTGCCAATGGCAAATCATGCCATCCACACCAACCGCGCCAAGGCATTCAACCATGCTAGCCGCACCTCTGTGCCAATGGAAAATCATGATAGCCACACCTAGCCCAAGCTAGACGCGCCATGCCAAACGCACTCTTCCTTGGCCCTAGCTATGCTAGTCGCACCAAGCCAAGCCAAACGCCCCTACCTTGGCCCTATCCGCGTCATGCCAAACCATGGCCCCTCATGCCGCGCCACCATGCTGGCCATGCTCATGCGGCTACCAAAGTGAATCCAGGCGACAATCCACGGTTCCCTTCAATCCCAGGAGCAAATCCTGGAAGTCTAAAGTCCCATCACGACTTTAGGCCCAAAACCCGAGCTTGGTCACGCACCTAACCAAGTTAGTCGCGCCATGAAAAACCATGGCCCCTCATGTCGCGCCACCATGCTGGACTTCCTCATGCGGCTGCCAAAGTGAATCCAGGCGACAATCCACGGTTGTCCTTCAATCCCAGGAGCAAATCATGGCCGTCTAAAATCCCCTCACGACTTTAGGCCCAAAACCCTAGCTTGGTCACGCACCTAGCCAAGCTAGCAGCGCCATGCAAAACCATGGCCCCTTATGCCGCGCCAACATGCAATTCTTCCTCATGCGGATACCAAAGTGAAGCCATGCGAAAATCCACGGTTTCCCTTCAATCCCAGGAGCAAATCATGGCCGTCTAAAATCCCCTCACGACTTTAGGCCCAAAACCCTAGCTTGGTCATGCACCTAGCCAATCTAGCAGCGCCATTCCAAACCATGGCCCCTCATGCCGCGCCACCATGCTGGTCTTCCTCATGCGGATACCAAAGTGAAGCCATGCGACAATCCACGGTTGCCCTTCAATCCCAGGAGAAAATCCTGGCCGTCTAAAGTCCCCTCACGACTTTAGCCCCAAAACCCTAGATTGGTCATGCACCTAGCTAATCAAGTTGTGCCATGCCAAACCATGTCCCCTCATGCCGCGCCACCATCCTGGCCTTCCTCATGAGGCTACCAAAGTAAAGCCAGGCGACAATCCACGGTTTCCCTTCAATCCCAGGAGAAAATCCTGGCCGTCTAAAGTCCCCTCACGACTTTAGGCCCAAAACCCGAACTTGGTCACGCGCCTAGTCCAAACTATACCCACGCCATGCGCCCACGGCTACCCCTTGGCCCCACATTCCAAGCCAAACCAAACCTAGCCAAGCTAGACGCGATATGCCCTGGCCCTAGCCGTGCTAGTCACGCCACGGTTAAAAAAGCGCCCTTTCCTTGGCCCTAACCATGCCATACGACCATGGAAAAACCCTTGGCTTCACGTTCCAATCCAAACCTAATTTATCTAAGCTAGTCGCTCCATGCCAAACGCACTTTTCCTTGTCCATAGCCACGAAATGCCAACCCAAGCGCCCTCGCCTTGGCTCTAGCCATGACATACGCCCATGTCGAACCCTTGGCTTCTCATGCCAGGTCCAAACACACCCTAGCCGTGCCACCCTTTTGGACCTCACTACGCGGATACCAAAACGAAGGCGTGCAACGATCAACGGTTGCCCCTCCTCTCAAGATGCAATATATCGAATGTCGAAGGTCACCTGGCTATCAAGTTCCCCAAGATCGACTTGCCAAGCCACAATAATGTTTTACATGTTTTCCAAAACATTCGAGACATCAACACAAAAAGGGGGATTCTCTTTGGGTATTGGTTTGGTGGTATAAAGCGTGCGGCGTACACTACGCCCCTCATAAGGAAGTGTCACAAGGGTGAGGCGCTTAGTAAATACAGGAGTTATGTGGGAAAACATTCATGGGACATAAAGGTATGAGTTAACAAACTTTATGGAACATCAATTCCATAACGTTAACAGTTTCATGAAAACCAATTTCATGCGTTAACCACTTTATGGGACATCAAGTCCATGCATACGATTACCACCTCCTCACATTTACTTCCCCACTCCTTAAAGAGACCAGGGTACTTCTACCTTGACTTGTATAAATAGGTCTTACATATTTCCATTTGAACAACAAGTTCATTCGGACCACACAACACTCAGAAGTACTTACCTGCAAGCACTCTTCGTGAGCTCTCGTACTTCTCTAACAACAAGTCGTAGAAACCCAATTGCTCTTCCAGAATCAACTATTCTGGTCTCACCACTCTCCTTGCTTCCCTCCCCAAAATCAACCCATTATCCTCCTCTTTGTGACCGAAGCAAGTCTGGAACGGACATTTCTTGGTTTAGGCCGGACTTGTACAGATTGATCTCTCGAAACTAAAGTACTCCCTTGCAGTACATTGTTTAGGGTTTAAATTGTTTCTCACTTTCACACCCGCAATTACCAAAACCAGCAGAAATTATTTTCACCTATAAACACTAGCATGTCTACTCCTTCAAATAAATAAAGCCCATTTTTATTCAATCCTCTTAGAAGTGTCATTCCCGAGTGCTTGTCCTTCACAAGAAAATAAGTTTTGTGAAATTCAAAATACATATTATTGTCTTTACAGAATTGAGTGACTGACAACAAATTAGTCTTTATCTGTGGAATATGATAGATATTATTTAAATAGAAAAACCTAGAATTATATGTGAAGGAAGCATTGCCAATGTTGGCAATCTTAAGAGCATTACCATTACCAACATGTACCATCTCAGTACCATTTTATTCATGGGGAATAGTCAGATTATGCATATCTGCAGTGAGATGATGAGTGGCACCAGTGTCTGTCACACATTGATTTGTACCATTTCCTCTAGGTAATGCTATATATGCAGCTGCTGCACGCTTGTTGTTATTGTTTGGTTTCTCATAACACTTGTCACCTTGATGACACTTTTTCTTGCAAATCTGACATTTTTCCACAAATTGGTTGCTCCCCTGTGATTGTTGATTTCGATGATATGGTTGATTGTTGTTGGGATGATAAGACCCTCTCTATTGATTGTTGAACCTTCTTGGATATGCTTTGCTAGATGAAGCAGAGTTTGAAACAGCTACATTAGCAACAGGTGTCTGCAACAATGACAGTTGTGCTTCAAGCCGCATATCAAAAGTTTGTAGATGAAAGTAGAAAGTATCTAGTTCCATCCCCTCCATAGTACTTAAAGAAGTTACAATTGGATCGTAACTCTGGTTTAGCCCATTGCTAATTGCCTGCTTCTTTTCATCAGCAGAGGCTGTGCTCCCTGATTCTGCTAACTGATGAAACAAACTTTTAGCAACTTTCAAATATGATTTCAAAGATTTGTTACCTTTGGACATGCTGTGCAGCTGCTTTTTGAGGCTCATCTGATGAGAAAAAGTTTTTGGTGCATACTCCGCCTTCAATTTATCCCATATTTCTTTTGTTGTATCAAGTAGTGCAACATTGCATAGCACTTCAGGAGTTAAGGTGGAGTTCAACCATCCAACAATAAGAGAGTCATGATGTGAATTCTGGATTGATAGCATCATTGTTAGGAAGAGTTCTGTCTGGTTTTTGTTTGGTTCCATCAATGAAACCAGTAAGATCATACCCTTTTAAGATGGGTTTAAACTGTGCTTTCCATAGCAAGTGATTGGTTTCAGTATGCTTCAAGGTAACTAGATGGTGAATTTGTACCTGACGAAGAGTATTGGTTGTATCTGCCATAATATTTAGGGTTTTTTATTTTGGGTATTTTTGCGGAAGATGGCTTGGATCAAGGCTGATATCAAGTTAAAAAAAGAGTTTTGGTGAATTCTTCCACAGTTAACTTTGTGGAGTAGGCATGTTATTTATACTTGAACAGATACATCTTAGGTTGTTACAGATTTGAACTTATTCAAAAGATAACAGATAATGACTGAAGAATAGTCTTTCCCTTTACACTCGGTCCTTTAGCATTATATTCGGTCTACCATATGACTTAGTTGAGAGTCCATCTGATGTTGTTGCGAGTCCTTTGCTGATGACTTATCAAATTCCCCCCTTAATGATTCTATCAATAGTTTGACAACACTTTATTTTCCTGCAACAGAGAGATTTTCACCATCTCTTTAATAATGTTGATACGTTTTTTGAGAAGCACAGTTGAAGCATTAGCATGTCGAAGCTGTTAATCCTCCGTTCCCCGTACAACCATTTATGTAGCCCTTATGAAGTACACTTAATTTTACCGTGGTTTACTTCTATTTTCCTTTTGTGATCAGAGAAAACATATGTGCTAGCTCAGCGATGGTTAAACCAAATAGTTTGATGCTATCGATTATTGTTTATCAATGATTTTGGATCTTTTTCCCTAAAGATAACAGTATGTCTGTATTTGTGTCTATGTTTTCTTATACTTGTTCAAGGAAGCCATGAAACCTCCGGTCAGTGTTCATTTGCTTTATTTCATTGCCTGTAAAGTTTGCTAATGAAATGACTATGCAGGGAGATACCTTGAACGCGTCCGTACACTGAAATCTTATCTGGAAGTTCGGCACGTTACTCCACGAGGAAGAGTTTTATTCACTTTTGAAGTTCAAAACCACTACGGAGAAACCCAGGTTCCGACTTTCCTAGATTGTGTTCCAATATTAGCTTAGTTGTAAATCATTTGTGTCGGTTACATTCAGTGTGCATTTTTTTTTACTCGGTTACATTCAGTGTGCATATAGTATATGTATTCTGTTTATGAGGTTAAGACCAAGTTTTAAAAAATGCTTATCTGACATAAGGATATGTATTCTGTTTATGAGGTTACGGAATAAAATTTTGAATGCGCAGAGGTATGCATGTTTAAACATTGTTTTATGGTTCTTCACTCGGGTATTACCCATTTTATATTCGTTGGTGTGTGGTTCTTCCTTTTATCTATACCCGAAAAGTGGAATCCATGAATACCAGTGTAACTTTATTGCCCGCTGAGTGTATGAGAGGAGAAATTAGCATCATGACACGTATAGCTCTTTAATTTCAGAGGTGCCTAGGGTGTGAAATAAATTCATGCTTGGAGTCGTCATACCAAAAGTCAATAGTGAGAACTCTTAGGTGTACACCAGGGCACTGTACACCAAAATGTTACACAATCTACTTTCTCTAGGGTTCTTTTTGAATTACCATCAAGCCGATCTAAGAGTTTCTTATTTTTCAGCTTCAATAACACAACTTTATGAAAATCCTATATAGCACAGAAGGGGACGATAAACGTGTCATCCGCTATGGTAAATACGCCACGGAAAATACTCCTCAACCAAAAGCGATGTCGTCCCATATAACCCATCTTGCTAGAATGTTTAACTTACCCCTATCTGAGTCATCATTACCAGTAAATAGTGGCCGGACCAACGGCGTAAAGTCACCGTGATACCACCTCAAATGACGAAGTTAAAACATAAACGTAAAGCCCCGACACAGACAATGATGAGCAAATTGATGCGGTAAAATGCTCGTTTCAAGATGAAAATGAGGATTTTGAAGATTGATTCTCTTGGGTTTCTAGTTTGTCAAGGTCCTAAGTTTTTGTCTTTTGGATCATAGGTTTGAAGTTTTACTTTGGGTTTGTGTTGAATTTGCTCATTCGTGGGCTTGTTTTTTTCTTTTTTCTTTTCTCTTTTTGTAACCTTGGTGTCACTCTTGGTGACATCTTTGTTTTTTAATTAATTTTGCCCTTTCCCCGTCAAAAAAAATAAAATAAACGTAAAGCAAAGTCATTTCCATATTTCTAAAATAAAAATGAGATCGTGGTATATTAACGGTCGAAAAGTAAAAAGAAATCCAATGAGAAGTTAGTATGTAAGGGGATATGTTTGCATGAAATATGATTGTGAAGAGATCGCTTGTCTCTAGGGTTGCTTATCTAAGTATACGCATTTACATTCTGAGTAAAAAGTAAATTATCAGTACGAATTTCAAACACGAAATAAAATGAAAGCATATCAACACATATCCACTGGTGTTCTAATCACCCCAGCTTAGGACAATGCGAAATGGCCGCCATTCCCTAGTATGGAACATGAAACAATATACTGTTAGAAAAAACAATGTTTTGTTTTAATCAAAAAAATGCATGGACCATGTTTTGATCCCAAGACCTATTGCTCCCTAGATGTTTTTTCATGTGAATGAATAAAACATTAGTCCCATATAGACTAAAACACTAAGAGTTTTAGACTTAAATAGCATTGGTTTAGCCTTAAGGGTATGGCCCTTTGGGTCTTTAGACCTTTGTGTATGGGGAAAGCCCTAGACTATGGCAAGGTTGCCTAAACCTTATTGCATTTCTTATTGCCTTTCCCGCTCGGCTCGGCTCGGCTCGGCTCGGCTGGGCTGGGTGTGTGGGTGTGGGTGTGGGTGTGGGTGTGGGTGTGGGTGTGGGTGTGGGTGTATCCGACCCATCCTTTATTTTTACTGAAATTTACCACACGCTTCTCCCACACATGTAAAGAATTTTATTCTTTGCCTTCTCGGTTTTGGATAACCGACAGCCTCGAGAAGCATCTTCTTTCACGCGTGTCACACGGTTTTCTTGACACCTGTACACACTGTTTTCCTCGAGAAGAATCTCGAAAATTTTGAATGCGTGTGCACTTTGTTCTTTTAACGCGATTTTTTACCTTACTTTTGCAACGTTCGAGAGCGTGAATCACGGACATCTGTCGTGCTTTGGATTCTCTTCCAACGTTCGAACATTTTCTTGCTATAAATACGAGTTGTAAACTTCATTTGTAAACCATACCTTTCCAGAACTCTTCTCTTCGAAATTCTTATTCTTTACTTATGCTTTCAGAAACAATTTCTTTTTAAGTTTATAGAAACAAAAAAATCGAGTTCTTATCTTAAACAAGTTGTAGTTTACAGAAACATAATTTTGTATAACTACTTCTTTGTTTACAGAAATAAGTTTACAGAAACTTTGTTTAACAGAAATTAGTTTACGTAAACATCATAGTTTACAGAAACATAAATTAGTTTTTATATTTATCTGAAACTGGTTATAGTTTCGATTTGTGCTTTTGTTTTTTCATTTTTTCTGCCAAGTTCTAAGGGTTCTCTCTGTGTATGCTACACATAGAGGAGAACTAACAGTAGTTGTATCCTGGAGGTAATTTGTAAATTGCTATAGCATCTCAGAGGAGTAGCATGCAATATTACCTTTAGCTCAGCGTATCTCATACGTGCCTCTACTAAGTTTATTGAGTTATTTGTTACTACTTTCAGTGTAATCTAAGTATTATTTCCCATTTGCATTTGATTATTGTAATTAACTCCAACAATCTAAAGGTAATATCGTGCCTTATTGTAATATTGTAATACTGTAATATTCTTTGTTGTAAAAACATGGGAAAGAATACTGTAGAAAAACCACCAAAGTTCAGTGGTAAGGACTTTAAGAGATGGCAGTCTAAAATGCTATTCTTCCAAAACGACCAAAGGTTAGATGGATATGCTTTAGAAAAACCCTCGAGAAAACTTCATCGCCGTGGTAATGAAGATAAATTGGACAGATGGAATAGGAAGAATTATTTGTGCAAGAATCATATTCTTAACTGTCTTGATGACTCCTTGTATGACTTCTATAATGCAAAAGAAGATTTTAATGCTTTTGATTTATGGGAAGCTCTAGAAGAAAAATATCATGCTGAAGCTTCTGGAAGTAAGAAGTTCTTGATGGCTAAGTTCTTAGAATACAACATGACTGACGAAAAGCCTGTGGTAGAACAAATTCATCGAACTTCAACTCCTCATCAGCGAGATTCTTGCTGAAGGCTTGACTTTTGATGAAGATCTACAAGTATCGGCTGTGATTGAAAAGCTTCCACCCTCATGGAGCGAATACAAGAGGAGGATGCGACACAAGACTCGTGAAATCACCATGGTGGAGCTTGGCAAAAAGATCCAGGTTGAGGAGCTGATGTGCAGCAAGGACAAGAGCATGATGCTTGAGCAAAAACATGTCCAACAAAGCTCATGTTTTGGACGATAAAGCTGCTTCAAAGAAAACTCCTGGAGAATCCAGCAAAATGGGTAATAGACGTAACAGACGTCGAAAACCCAGAGGTAACAATTTTAAGCCTAGAGGTGGTGTCACTAAGCACACCATCAAAGGCGACTGTTTTAATTGTGGTAAACCTGGACATATGGCTAAAGACTGTAAGGCCCCTAAAAGGATCAAATATGATCCTAAACAGAAAAATAAGGCAAACATAGTAGAGGACTCTGGATATTTCACTGGCATGGTGTCTGAAGTCGACCTTGTCTCTAGTATGACTAATGTGAGAGACTGGTGGCTTGATTCTGAGCCACCAAGCATGTCTCAAATTCATAAATGCTTTCTCCTCCTATGCCATAGTAGGAGATGATGAGAAATTGTTCATGGGAAATTCTTCCACCGCGAAAGTGGTGGGGAAAGGCAAGGTCGAATCAAAGCTAACTTCGGAAAAACTCTCGCATTGAATGACGTATTCTACGTCCCGGACATATGCAAAAATCTCATCTCAGAAACCATCCTGCTAGGAAAAGGTTTTAAAATTGTTGCTGAGTCCAATACTGTTGTGATTTCTAAGCATGGTGAATTCGTAGGAAAAGGTTATGTTACCGATAACATGATTAAGCTTAGTGTATCTCGATTTGAAATTGAATGTTAATGCATCTTCTTCTCATTTTATGTTTGTGACTCCTCACATGTTTGGCATGATAGACTTGGGCATGTTAATTTCAAATCGCTAGAAAGACTTGTTAATTTAGGTTGCATACCAAAAATAAACTTTGATAAAAAACAAAGATGTGAAATTTGTGTTGAATCTAAATATGCAAGAAAACCATATAATAAAAGTGTTGAACGTAGAACAGTTCCTTTGGAATTAATACACTCGGATTTAGGAGACTTGAAATCAACACCAACAAGAGGTGGTAGAAAATGGTATATCACTTTCATAGATGATTACTCACGATATCACAAGTTCATCTTCTTAGAAGTAAAGATGAGGCCTTAGAGGCTTTCAAGTTTTATAAACTTGAAGTAGAAAACCAAAAAGGAGTTAAGATTAAAACACTTAGGTCTGACTGTGGCGGTGAGTATGTGATACCCATAGGAGAGTTTTGTAAAAATAATGGAATCATTCATGAAACCACTGCACCATATTCACCGAATCGAATGGTGTAGCCGAAAGAAAAATAGAACACTCATAGATATGGTAAATGCTATGTTAACAAGTTCAGGTTATCTTCGAACTTGTGGGGGGAAGCTATCCTCTCGGATGCTATATTTTGAACCGAGTTCCATTTAAAAAATCGATAAAACTCCCTACGAATTGTGGAATGGTAAACAACCTTCCTATGCATACTTTAAAGTGTGGGGGTGTTTGTCCAAGGTGGCCATTCCTCATCCCAAGAAAACTAAAATAGGTCCTAAAACAATTGACTGTGTTTTCATAGGATATCCTGAGCATACAAATGCTCACAAAGTTTATGGTCATCGGTTCACCACAATAACATTGGTCCGAACACCATAATGGAATCAAGAGATGTCTTGTTTTATGAACACATTTCCTTTAAGGTCCTGGACCTCGTAAAAGGTCCATGATGATCTCCCGATGTTCCATCGACTAGTCAAACTCCAACTTTGGAGTATGAGACTGAACCAAGAAGAAGTAAGAGGGTTAGAACTCAAACAAGTTTTGGCCCCGATTTTTTGACTCTTACGGTAGAGTCCGAACCCCAAACCTATAAGGAAGCTATGACTTCTCCAGAAGCTCCTTTTCGGGAAGAAGCTTCATTAAATGAATGGGAGTCCATTCAAAAAATGAAACTTGGGAGCTTGTAGACTTGCCTCCTGGAAGTAAATCCATAGGTTGCAAATGGGTGTTCAAAAGGAAACTTAGAACAGATGGAACTATAGATAAATATAAAGCTAGGTTGGTAGCTAAAGGCTATAGACAACAGGAAGGAGTAGATTTCTTTGATACCTATTCACCAGTCTCTAGAATCACCTCAATTAGAATGTTGATTGCTATTGCTTCAATTTATGATTTGCATATACATCGATGGATGTTAAAAACTTTTTCTATGGTGAATTGAATGAAGAAATTTATATGGATCAACCTTGAAGGCTTTATAGTAAAAGGTTATGAAAACAAAGTATGCAAGTTAAACAAATCTCTTTACGGTTTAAAACAAGCACCTAAACAATGGCATGAAAAATTTGATCATGTTATGATAACTAATGGTTTCAAGGTTAATGAATCTGATAAATGTGTTTACATTAAATCTGTATGATTCTCATGTTATTGTTTGCCTATATGTTGATGATATGCTCATATTAGGCAAGCAACCTTGATATTATTAATACCATTAAAAGCATGCTTAGAGATAATTTTGACATGAAAGACTTAGGCCCTACCGATGTAATCTTAGGGATGAAAATCGAAAGACGTCTGATGGATATAGTCTTAGTCAATCTCATTATGTCTTGAAACCGTATTAAAGAGATTTAATTATGAAAATGCTAAACTGGTCTACTCCATTTGATCCCACTTGTAAATTGAAAAAGAACAAGGGTGAGGGTATTGATCAACTTGAGTATTCTCTCATTATTGGTAGTCTTATGTATCTTATGAACTGTACAAGACCTGATATTGCTTACTCAGGGAGTAGATTAAGCAGGTATACTTGCAACCTAGGGCGGGATCACTGGAATGCTCTCTTCAGAGTTTTACGTTACCCGAGAGGGACCTCAAACTATTGCTTAAATTTTGGGAAGTATCCTGCTGTCTTTGGAAGGGTATTGTGATGCCAATCGGATATCGACTCAAGAGTGCAAATCTACTAGTGGGTACATCTTCTTGCTTGGAGGTGCGTCTGTCTCATGGAAGTCTACCAAACAGACATGTATAGCTAAATCCACTATGGAGTCTGAGTTTATAGCCTTGGAAAAAGCTGGAGAGGAAGCTGAATGGATGCGATGTTTCCTGGGAGGAATTCCACTCGCCCAAGCCTGTGTCTTCAATTGCCATCCACAGGATGTTGAAGTCGCTCTTGGTTGCGCAAAGAACAATGTATACAACGGAAGTCTATACATATACGAAGAAGACATAAGACGGTGAAACAACTACTCTCTACCGGTATTATCTCGATAGACTTTGTAAAATCCAAAGATAATCTTGCATCCTTTGACAAAAGGCTTAACCAGAGAGAAAGTTAAATTTACATCGAGGGGGATGGGACTTAAGCTCATTGAATAAATCACCATGAAGGATACTCAACCTTGTGATTGGATTTCCAAGATCAAGGTTCAATGAGACAACTAATTTATGGTGATATTGAGAAAGCACTATCTTTGTCCCTCCCTATGGTGTAATCGTGCGATAGTGTCCTGCAGAAATTAAGGATGATCTTTTGCGATCTTAATGGGTACCATGGCTTTGATTAAAGCGGGGTGTGGCAGGACACTCTTTATGGACCCACCTTTGTGGATGTTGGAAGTGTGGCCGCTTCCTATGAGAATATGAGCTGATTCTCTAGAGACATTCATTAAGTCCGGGATTTTAGCCCACGGCCAAAATGGGCACAACCGCAAGAGCTTGGCAGTTGTTTTTTTTTTTTCGGTTGAGGCATCAAGTGTGGCTGTTATTTATGAATTGCATTCTTTGTTGGCGGTTCAAGACATTGCGTTCACCGTATCAACAAGCAGTTCAGGTAACCTCTCACTAAGTTAAGGTTCAATCCTTGGGACACCTTAGCCTATTTTGTTTCCTTATGTTTTATCGTGCTTTATCGACATGTTTTATTATTCATGTGGGGGATTGTTAGAAAAAACAATGTTTTGTTTTAATCAAAAAATGCATGGACCATGTTTTGATCCCAAGACCTATTGCTCCCTAGATGTTTTTTCATGTGAATGAATAAAACATTAGTCCCATATAGACTAAAACACTAAGAGTTTTAGACTTAAATAGCATTGGTTTAGCCTTAAGGGTATGGCCCTTTTGGTCTTTAGACCTTTGTGTATGGGGAAAGCCCTAGACTATGGCAAGGTTGCCTAAACCTTATTGCATTTCTTATTGCCTTTCCCGTTCGCGCGATGCTTCCCACAGAAGCACGCACGCTCGCTCGGCTCGGCTCGGCGTGGGCGAGGGCGAGGGCGAGGGCGTGGGAGTGGGAGTGGGAGTGGGTGTGGGTGTGGGTGTGGGTGTATCCGACCCATCCTTTATTTTTACTGAAATTTACCACACGCTTCTCCCACACATGTAAAGAATTTTATTCTTTGCCTTCTCGGTTTTGGATAACCGACAAATTTCGAGAAGCATCTTCTTTCACGCGTGTCACACGGTTTTCTTGACACCTGTACACACTGTTTTCCTCGAGAAGAATCTCGAAAATTTTGAATGCGTGTGCACTCGCTTCTTTTAACGCGATTTTTTACCTTACTTTTGCAACGTTCGAGATGCGTGAATCACGGACAGTCTGTCGTGCTTTGGATTCTCTTCCAACGTTCGAACATTTTCTTGCTATAAATACGAGTTGTAAACTTCATTTGTAAACATACCTTTCAGAACTCTTCTCTTCTGAAATTCTTATTCTTTACTTATGCTTTCAGAAACAATTTCTTTTTAAGTTTACAGAAACAAAAAATCGAGTTCTTATCTTAAACAAGTTGTAGTTTACTGAAACATAATTTTGTATAACTACTTCTTTGTTTACGAAATAAGTTTACGAAACTTTGTTTAACAGAAATTAGTTTACAAAACATCATAGTTTACAAAAACATAAATTAGTTTTTATATTTATCCTAAACCGGTTATAGTTTCGATTTGTGCTTTTGTTTTTTCATTTTTGCTGCCAAGTTCTAAGGGTTCTCTGTGTATGCTACACATAGAGGAGAACTAACAGTAGTTGTATCTTGGAGGTAATTTGTAAATTGCTATAGCATCTCAGAGGAGTAGCAGGCAATATTACCTTTAGCTCAGCGTATCTCATACGTGCCTCTACTAAGTTTATTGAGTTATTTGTTACTACTTTCAGTGTAATCTAAGTATTATTTCCCATTTGCATTTGATTATTGTAATTAACTCCAACAAATACTTCCATCTATCGTCTTGCCTTGGATAAGCCAAGACGATTACGAGATTCAAAGTGTAAAAGTTGATCCTCTTAAAAGCGAATCATAAATTAGATTTGCATAATTGATCCTTCTAACTCCCAATCATAATTTAATTTTACTAGCATGATGAACTTGGGACCATGCGAAGCACGGGCTCACAACTAGTTAAACTAAAAACGAAACAAAACAAAATAAACCAAACGAGACAAGAAAACCAAGGATCAACAAAAACAGCAGACTCAACAAACCTAGTAAGAGACCCGATCTATCGAGTACTCCAACACCATATATACCCTAAATGAATAGAGCCTGGAACAACAATAGAAGGTTGAACCAGTTTGACCAACATTACACGCACATCTCTCAATTTAACTTTCAAGAATCTCAAAAGAGACTAAAAAAGTTAAGCTTATTAACTCCAAACAAAATTCACACATCTCTCAATTTAACTTTCAAGAATTTCAAAAGAGACTAAAAAAGTTAAGCTTATTGACTCCAATCAAAATTCAGCTATGCAAGTGACATGGCGGAAACTCCATCATCTGTTGTTCGATACTTCCTTCCAAGTTCGTTGATGATATTTTCAGCTCCCTCAATGAAACTCTTAACAATGTCACCCGCAGGAAGAATATCGTTCACATGTCCAACACCCTGTCCTGCATACATGACCATATTTTCAACTTCCCCAGCTGTTGTTTTGTTCGCTACTTGTCCTGCAAAACGACGTAAAACCGTTTCCTGCACACTCACAAAAAAAAGTATAGATTGATTGATAGATAGTTATGTTCCCGATTAATAATAGTTCGATTAAATTAGGTTTAATAAAATTTATGTGCACGTACCCCTCCAAAAATGATTGAGTATCCAATGATAGGTTGTTCCACATTATTCTCAACATCCTCCGGTGCTGGTTTCCATTTTTGGTGGAAAGGGGTGTTAAGAACACGAGTTGGTGCTCTCCAGCTTGCACGACTGTATAAGTCTGTGTAATCGGTTTCGTCTCCTGTATACTTGAGCAGTTGTTCCTTGTAGTAGTCATGTGCATAGGATTCTTTGGTAGCTATGAATCTAAACATTTGATTATTCCGTCAACTACGATTTCTCGGCAATTTGGAATTATATATAGTATCAATTACCTTGTTCCCATGCATATTCCTTTAGCTCCAAGTGATATGGCAGCCACAAAACCACGGGGGTCTGCAATGGCTCCAGCAGCAACAACTGTTATATTCTTGTCACCGATTAAATCAACGATTCTGGGAACCAAAGCATGCCAACTAACCTGCATATATGCACACATGCAAACCATAAAAATAACTTGTGATTAATAAATTGATGATATCTGTATAAAGTTACGTTTAACGGTCTGGCAATGCAAGAGTTTTATACATACATTCCCAATGACATGTCCTCCGGCTTCTACCCCCTGTGCGATGATACAATCAACACCTGCAGCAATTGCTTTTTCTGCATCGGCAAGTGAACCAACCTGGTGCAAGATCTTGACTCCATTTTTATGTGCTTCATCCACCATCTCTTTGGGATAGTCCCCCCAGAAAACTTGCATGCATGCGAGTTTTTCTTCGAAAATTGCCCTGACAGTATGGGTTTGATCAAATTTCAACAAAATACCAGCTCCGAATGGCTTATCGGTAAGTTTCTTAGTATCCCTTATCGCCTTCAATGTCGCATCATACATATTCTGCAATTATTTTTTAGATTAATTAATTAATACTACTACAATCAAGAATCACATAATATATAGTAACAAAGATCAAGATATATATGCATACAACAGGGCTAGCCAATAAACCAACGCCTCCAGCATTGGCCACAGCTGCAACAAGTTTTGGACCGGAAATATCAGCTCCCATTGGGGCCAACACGATACCGTTGTCCCATCCTAAAGCACTAACCAAACTACCCATCTGGTAATACTAATCTGAATTTAAATTTAGATCTCTGAAGGTGTATACTTGCTAACTATATGGGAAGGGAGATTGAAGTGATTAAGCACTGATCATCTGTCGCTATTTATAATAAATGTATCATGTCAACTGCTGATGCGATGAAAGACAACCGTGAGAATCACATGTATAGCTTTATTTTAAAAAGACAACCGTGAGAATCACATGTATACGGTTATCGAATCGTTGATGACGAAGATATCATATAAGGTACAGATTATTTGGCCGACCGAGCGAAACGAGAGAGGACTCTATATATGGTGATTTTGTGTCAATGTGAAGCATGACTTTTTCTTTCTAATTTGACAAAAAAATTTGAATTTGGGTGGTTTGGTGTCATACCCTGGAAATTTACAAATTTCCCTCCCTTTTATTCAAATTACTAGAACTCCTTATGTATAATATTTTTTCTGGGGTATAATTGGTAACCAAACTTTAACATAACATATTTAAAAATTTGTGCCTTGGAATTTTACAAATTTTATCTCGTTGGAATGGTTTTAAAAAACTCTATGCAATGTGTACAAACACCAATATCAAATTTATAGTTTTTAATAAAAACTCGGAGGTGTTTATCATTTTGAAAAATTAAATGTATATTCATTATGCAAACCACCACAAAGGATACATAATACGTTATGTAGCCATATTTTGGTTTATCGATCAACTTATTTTCCATTGCAACTAATAAAACGATGTACTCCATCCGTTTTAAGAAAAGTGATACTTTCAGTTTAGGCACAATTTTCGAAAATTGAATGCATAACTATTATACAAACCACCACAAAACATGCACAACACATTATGCAGCCATATTTTGGTTTATGCATCGGCTAATTTTTTGTGTCAGGAAAAGTAATACTTTCACCCCGTGTCAGGAAAAGTGATACTTTTACCCTGTGTCATGAAAAATAATCAGGAAAAATGATACTTTCCCCCGTCTCAAGAAAAATGATACTTTCGCGTCGTGTCACGTTGATTTCCTCGATCGACCGTCTCACTGTGACAATGGTCATCTAGTGCATGTATTCAGCTGGTACTATTGCAAAATTATTAGTGGAAGCTTCGTGTTAATTAGTGTTGATTTTCATTTCAATTATTAGCGTATGTTACGTGTAAGGGAAGATCACGCAATCAATATTATAAAGAATAAGAAATTGATTAGATTTTTATTTTCCCTTCAATTCAACAAGAATCCACGAGCTTCATGCTGATGAATGGAGTCTTCGTTTTTTGTTGCTTAACATGCACAACTGTAGGGCACTTCTCCTTTAACTATTGTCCCAATTCTAGAATTAGTTGCCATTTGAACGTGTGATGCGCCTGTGCGAAGTGATATGGATCATAATAGTAGGTCTATGAGTCATTTTGTCTCTGGTGTTCTTTCTTTATTCATAGACCACATAGAAATTTAAATATTGGTCTCGACTAATATCAATTTTGGTATCTAAAAAATGTAATATAAGGAAACAAAAAGAACCTAATTGTTATTAGGTCTAAGAATCAAAGCAGAACTACCCGACATGTTTCTATACATTTTAGTGGAATCTAGAATTGGCTGATTGTTTGTATAATTTTTTTTCTGCCTGCCCTTTAACTAAGAAAATCCTAGCTTGGAATACCCAAGACTGTGGATTAAAAAAAAATTAAACAACATTTCAACTTTTTGATAAATTCTGAGAATCCTGATGTGATTTTTTTAATCAAAAACTAAAAAGAAAAGATCAATAGTAAGGAAAGCTTTGTCCGATTTTCCAAATGTGTACATAGTTGACCCAATGGGCATAGCAGGAGAACATTCTATGGCAGGGTTAAATGGTTTTAATTTTGAAATTATTCATTCAATCTCTAATATGATTAATGTCCTAGTTAAGACCAATTTCTCTGACAAGGAATGGTTGTTAACGGGTTTTTATGGATCGCCCTATAAACCATCCAAGTTAGACTCTTGGAAATTTTTGGAGGAAATTTCAGTAAAAATAAACTATAACAAAACAGCATGGATGGTAATAGAAGACTGGAACCAAATCCTGAGTAAAGAGGATAAACAAGGAGGGGGGCCTTTTGTTGAAAGTGAAGTAGCACTTTTCAAAAGACTCCTTGTTAGATCAGCTCTAGAGGATTTTGGTTACCAGCGGGCTAATTTTACATGGAATAATTATAGAGATGGAAATAAAAATATCGGGAAAGATTGGATAAAGCCTTGGTTATTGTAGAATGGCAAAACCAATTAAGAGAATCCTCTCTTAATGTTCTAGTTTCAGTAGGATCTGATCATGGCCCTCTATTGGTAAATATGGAGTGACATGAAAAGAATAAGTCTGTTTTTTCTTTTAAATTTTTCGATACCTTGTTGAAAGATCGATCATGTTTAGATTTGATAAACTCGTGTTAGATTAAGGAAAGTTCTAATCCAACTGATGCGATGATCTACAATCTACATAATTTGGTAACCAGTTAACTTTTTGGAGGAAAAATGTCTTTGGTTTACCAACAAAGAAAATTAAGAAACTATTAACTGAAATAAGAAAATTGGAAAAACTAAAAGTAAATGGAGTTTCGCAACAATTGATTCATTCTAAAATGCTTAGTTTAGAAAACTTTATGAAAGAAATACGAGGTATCTCCATTTAAAACAATGAAAAGAAGAAAAGGAAATAAAATTGATTGTTATCTGAATGCTGTTTCTAAAGAACTAAAAGATAAAAAGGAAATAACTATAGAACTAAACAAATTATTGGAAAATCTTTTTAAGGAAATGCCAACCATGGAGAATGAAAATATTTTCTCTTATCTTTCAGCAGGGGTGACAGAGGAGGTTAATAAGACCTTAATGGCTTTACCCACTCATGAGGAAATTTGGGAGGTAATAAGAATTATGAAACCAAATAAATCACCGGGACCTGATGGTTTCCTGGTGTCTTTTTCAAACACAATTGGTTGGTGATCAACTAATAGGCTTAATTAAGGATTTTTGGGTAGCAAAAAAATTAAACCCTACTGAAGTGGGTACGCTATACATTTACCGGAGAAGACATAGAAAATTGCTTAAGCGCTGTGACTTGGGATGTGTGCCGAGTAAAATTTCTTGCCTGACTTACCAGGAGTTATCCCGGAGCTAGCAGTTATGGATAGATAAGGTTCATAGTTTTTTCACTATATTATTTGTGCTAATATTCTTGCAGTTTTTGCAGGGTATTCATTTACGGCTTTTCTATCTTCTCCAAGCTCTTTCAGATCCTCGTTCTCTCGGTCCTTTGTTTTTTTTCCCTAATCTCTACAGTATTGGTTTATCCAGCTGTTTTTGTGATTCAGTTTTTCTCCTTGGCCTGGCATTTATGCCTGTGTACCTCACCCCCATACCTACCTTCTTAAACCCCCTATGTACCCCAAAGGCTCACAATCAATTCCCACCTTACTTTACTCTTTAGCCTTTACTCTCATTCTTATTCTTCCCACGCTATCTCAGCATCTCTCTAACCTAGTCACAACCCAACCACCTTGTTCTGCCAGTTTATTCAAGTCTCTTTGGAAGAGTTTGTCGACCTGTCCTATGATGCCTTGTATGGCTGTTGACTGGCATCTGAGTTCCATCTCTCCATCTATATTATCCTCGCCAGTTAAACTAAAATTTAATTTTTATTGGTGGGAGTTCTGGATCTGGCCTTTTTCTCTGGTAAAAATGTTATCCATACAGTGGTGCAAGAAAATCAGATATTTTATTATCAACTAATTTGTTGGCTGCATCAACATGTCAACAAATCTCATGGCAGATGATTTAGCTGACAATCCAAATAGAAATCTAAACACAAACAAGGAATTTACTCTCGCTGCAAAAAATGTAGAGGATGGAAAGAAAAAAAGCAAAACCCTCATTCTTACCAAAATCAATAGTGAGTTCAAGATTAGCAAAGAAAAAGCAAAACACATTGTTCAAAAAGTCTGGAACCTAGAGTATGCACCAGCTTGTACTTTGGTTATGAAATAAAATGAAAGAAACATCTTTACATTTGGTCTCAAAACCCAACAAGAAGTAAAATCTTATCTTCAAAGAAACTTATGGAGTTATGGACCATTTCTAATAGTAGTCCAAAAATATCGTTATGGTGTTCATCCTGAATCTATCAGTATGGATACATTTACTATGTGGGCTCGACTGATAAATCTCCCTCTTGAGCTAACCATACAACCTATACTGTATGATATAGCAAACAGTATGGCTACATGTCTCATGGTTGAATACCCAGATACCAGTGAACTTACTCTAACCTTTCTTCGAGCTTTTGTGGAAATCAACATCAATGAAAGACTCTGTCAATATTGGCAAAACAGAGAAGCTGAGAGTCAACCTCTTCTTCGAGAAGCTTCCAAAGGACTTCTGCAAGAAATGCCAGATTATGAACCACCCGCGAAAGAAATGTATGATGAAGTCCATTCTCGAAGGCTGTAAAGACCCTCAGCTGGTAGTACAGATGGAGATAGAAGAAGATGAGAGATTTTTGGAAGAGAAGTTGGAAGCAATCGCAGACTCATTCACAGGAGGGGGACATAAAATCAATCCACAGAGCAATATAGTTACATCCAAAGGCGAAAACAGTATGACACAATCTACGGGATTGATAAAGGAAAGGAGCCAATGGTATCAGAGATTGAGGTAGTTGAACCTCTTCAGGCAAGTTTTAAAGAAGGGATCTCACTGCATGAAACCATGATATATAGCAATGTTCCTACATCGAAAAGACATGCAGATGAAGCTATTGAGGCCTTACCAACATCCAAGTTGCAGAGATCAGACAGTGGGGTGGAGAGTAGAGGAACTGAGAGAGAGATTAGCAGCTTCAACTTTATCCATGGACCACCATCAACTTTAGGTTTTGATACATCCAATATCTCTTGCTTCAAAATTTATGCTCTGGACAGCTACACAGAACCTCCGTCAGGTTTTGAACAGTATAAAAAAAGAGTAATACCAACCAAGAGAGTCAACCTCGGAAAGATACAAGGGCAAAGCCAAATTCCAACCCTGAACATGAGCTCCAAAGGAGAGACTTCCCAACAGCCTATGGAGGAAATTGCATTATTCATGGGAGCAAAAGGAAAAACAACACTTATAAGGGACATGGATACTGGAACGAAGATATACAAATTTGAAGAGTACATGAAACATCAATATAAATAATTTTTGTCTCCTCTAGCTCTCATGATGGAAGATCAAACACTATGGAAGACATCACAGAATCATAAATGGATCAAATAAAGGATGAAGTTAGTAAACTCATAACTGCCATGGGAACAAAGGAAGTTTCTGGTCCTTCAAGCTACAACAAGACAAGTAGAATTAACAAAAATAAGAAATCAAGAAAAAACCCTGTCAAACTCTCTACTAAACTTCTAAAGACCAACCTGGAACGAAATCTCATGATGGCTCTGATTATCCAATCTAAGTCACAACATAAAAAACAAAGAGAAAAGGTCATCGAAATGGATTTTGAACTGAATCATAACCTCAAGATCCCACACCAACTCATGGGAAAATCATTATCCCCTCAACACCATCTCCCAAGTACCTCTAGATGCTCTGCTGCAACTGGTGTATAATTGCCAACTACTAGAATCAGTGCCTATTCAAACCAAATTCAATCAACAAAAACTTTCCCATCAAGTTCAAACACCTCCTCCAGAAATATTTTTCCTCCAAACATCTCTACCTCCTCAACCTTTTTTCTTCATTCATATGAAAGGTACATGGAGTCTAGAAAATAAAAGCTGAAGAAGAATGCTCACAAAAGATGCTCAAAGGCAAATGATGAGAAATGGATAAAGACTACAACCTCTGGAGTAATCAAGGAAACCGCTAGTTCAAGAAATTGGACTAATAACTCTGTGGTAAGACAGGTATGCTCAATTCTAAACCCTCCTGGTCTTATAATCATCTCTATTTTATTCAATTCTAAACCCTCCTGGTCTTATAATCATCTCTATTTTATTCAATTCTAAACCCTCCTGGTCTTATAATCATCTCAATATTGGTGTTCTCTGAAATTCATATGCTCATCTTACTGGTTCCATATGTCAATTAACATACTTGCCCTGGAACTGTCAAGTATTAAATGAAAATTCAATATCTCATCTCAAAAATCAGATATCTAAACACAACCCGGATTTGATTTTCCTACAAGAAACAAAACATCATGAAAACTACATCTTTCCCATAATCACAAAACTTCAATACCTGGATATGTTTGTTGTAAATCCTACTGGGGTGGTTGGTACAGCATGAGGAATGGTGCTTGCTTGGTCTTATAAGATTTAACTCTTACTTCTTCATAGTTCTGATAACCAAATCGATAACTTAATTACGGACAAAAATCGAAATCTTAATTGGATGTTAACTGCAGTTTATGGCTGTCCTTATAAGGTTAGAATGCATGCTAGTTGGACTTACTTTAAGGAACTAGCTAGAACCGTGGAAATTCCATGGTTAGTGCTAGGAGATCTGAATTTTGTGCTAACTGAAAGTGGAAGAAGATAGATCCAATTAAGGCGACTTTCTTTTCTCAACTGATAAACCAATAGGGTTTATTGGATTTGGGTTTTGTAGGATACCCATTTACCTGGTCCAATAAGAGAAATGGGCTAGAATTCATAAAAGCTAGGATTTATAGGGCTCTAACAAACTCGTCTTGGTTTGATTTCTTCCCCAGAGCTATGGCTTATCATTTAGCTTCCACAGGGTCAGTCCTCTCCTCATTCGTACATCCCCTTGTTGGAAAGATGGAGCAAAGCTGTTTAATTTTTTGGCATCTATATGGAAGATCCATCTTGTTTTGACATCATAGCTAAGGCATGAGAAATATACAACACGAGATAAAGAGGTAGATGGGTCGCAGGCTTTTCAGTTTGTCTCTAGACTCAAAAATGTTAAAAAATATATATTAAAATTTGGAATAAAGAGTACTTTGGTAATATACAACATAAAAATCCAAACCATATTCTGGAACATGCAAAAAATAATCTCAAACTGCCTGAAAATAATCCTCGTATCAAACAAATCCAATCTTATCTTCTTAAGTGGTATGACTTTGAAGAGGACTTTTGGAAAATAAAGGCTACTGATAATAATATCCAGCTTGGGGATAAAAACACGGGATACTTCCATACCTCGGCTACTTTTTAGGCAAGAAATCTAAGGATAAAAGCGGCAAAAAAAGAGAATGGAGAATGGTGTCATGCATGAAAGAGAGCAGATAGTCGATACTTTCTTCAATCACTTTGCAACTATGGCCATTACCTCAAACCCTAATAACCAAAAACAAATCTTGGATCTTGTCCCATGCTGCATTTCTGAATCAGATAATACCAAATTGCTTCGTATCCCGTCCGAATTAGAAAACAAATTAATCGTCTTTGACATGCACCACCGTGAATCTCTCCTGATGGTTTCCCTACTCGCTTCTACCACAAAAATTGGTTCTTAATAAAAGATGATGTTACACAAATGATCCAACAATTTTTTGAATCCAAATTTAGAACATGCAATTGGGGGATAAGAAATAGTAATGTTACTGTTCATACCAGCATGGTTTTTCAACGATGGAAATAAAAAAATTCCATGCCGGTATGAACAGTACCCTTACTATTCATTTCTCCCATTTAATCCTTCCAAATTTATTCTAAAAGAATTAAATTCCACTTTCATCACTCTTATCCAAAGAAAGAAAAAATCCAGAAATTCCCGTTGATTTTCGGCCAATATCCCTCTGTAACACCATATACAAAATTATTTCCAAACTGCTCGCAAACAGAATAAAAACTTTCATTGATAAATTCATTTCTCCGTATCAATCGGCTTTTGTCCCTGGAAGGCAGAGAGCGGACAATATCATAATATACCATGAGGTTATCCATACTATGAGAACTAAGAAAATAAAAAATGGTTACATGGGCCTTAAATTGGATATGTCAAAAGCTTTCGATGGGGTAGTATGGAGTTTTCTGACGCAACTTATGTAAAGATTGGGATTCAATAAGGATTGGATATCTTTGATACTCCAATGCATTAGTACTACAACTTGCTCTGTGTTAATCAATGGTTCTCCCACAGATTTTTTAAGCCAACTAGGGGAATTAGACAAGGGGACCCACTATCCCCATATCTGTTCATTATATGCATGGAAAGTATTTCGAGAGTCCTAATGAATGTAGAAGAGAAAAAACTAATTAATGGATTCACTTTTTCAAAAATGTCGATCTCAATATCACACCTCCTTTTTGCTGATGATTGCTTGATCTTTACCAAAGCTACACAGAAATATTTCCAAAATCTTCTACATGTGCTTGAAAAATTCAGTAAGGCTTCAGGATAATTAATAAATTATGAAAATTTTGGAATATTTTTTGGAAAAAAAATTTCTGACAAGAATGCTCAAAAAATGATATATATCCTGAAGGTGGGGAGAATAATACTGGAGGATAAATATATGGGAGTACCATTGTTCACTAACAGATCAAAAATTGTTTTCTTCCAATCTATATATGAAAATCATAGCCGAAGGCTAGCCGGATGGACAAGTAAACTTCTCTCAGGTTCGGGAAAGGGAGTTATGATAAAACATGTGGCAGACTCAATGGAAACTTATCAAATATATTGCTTTGTAGTACCAAAAACAATCACAAAAACTATGGATAGTCTCAATAGAGCATTTTGGTGGGGACACAAAAAAATCAAAGCCTAGGGGAACATGCTTTAAAGCATGGACCAACTTCTGTAGAAAAAAAAATCAAGGGAGGTCTAGGTTTCAAAAAATTTAGTAAATTCAACAAGGCCATGTTGGAAAAAACTGCCTGGAGAATGGTTCAAAACCGAGAACAATTGTCCTCCAAAATTTTAAAGGAAAAATACTTCAAAAACTCCTCTCCTCTTTGACTTGAAAAGCCTAGCCCGACAAGCTCCTGGCTATGGAAAGGGATCCACAATGGAATGGAAAGGGATCCACAATGGAATGGAATTTGATAAAGATGTGTTCGATGAACAATGGAGCTAATATAAAATGAAAACCCGAAAAATTATCACAAAATAAGTTGTAAAAAGCTCAAGTGCTAATTACAATGTTGTAAAAAGCTTTAATGCCCAAATAACCCCTATCAAGAATTGATAGTACCCAAAAAAACGATAAAAAGCCCAATTTAAAGACCCAACAAAAACCCTATGGGACCACCCAATGGATCCATATGAATCACCCTATTACCCTTTGTTGTTGAGAAACAAATAAAATTCAAACACCCGTACTGCAGCCTAAAGACTACCTTAACCCCACGTAACTATTAAAGAAAAGAAGCCCATAATCCAAAACACTCTCAAATTGATCAAAGATGTGTTCGATGAACAATCTTTCCACGATAGCAAGAGAGCAACCATCACCAGAATATGGAACCTAAACTTTCTACAACAAGTTTTCAATCCATGAGTTATTGAATATATGGTTACCATAGACCTTCAAAGAACTCTCTCACAGCCGGACAAATTGATTTGGAAACATACCAACAATGCTATTTTTACTGTCAAGACTTCATACGAGTGTATCAATTCCACCACTGACCAAGCCAGTGCAGTTACTCCTTCTAACCCTATATGGGACAAAATCTGGAAGATAGAGCCCATCCCTATACTAGTGGAAAATAGAAGTTCTGCGACCGTCAGGACAAGTCATATATACGAGTTATAAGACCAGTTTTAACCATTTCTGTTGGGGTCTCTGATAAAGCATCTCTGTTTTGTACGACCCTTAGCCGCGGGTCTCAAAATAACGATTAATTTTAAGAGTAACGAGGTACAGACCCTTAGCCGTGGGTCTCAGATTTAAATTATAATATGAAAAAATAATGGATTCAGATTTGCTGAAATGCCTAAATGGCTAAATCTGAAATAATCTTACTGCATCAGAGTCAAGTCAAGTCAAGTCAAATGGAACTCTAGTCAAATTCAAGTCAAATAGAACTCAAGTTAAAGTCAAGTCAAAATCAAGTAAAATGGAATTCAAAGTCAAGTCAAATGGAACCCAAACTGAAATTCAAATTTAAACTCAAACTTGAGAATTCCACATGCATTCATTCATTTTATCCATTGGGTTTAAAATTACACAAAAAATATGAAATTATGGTTCAAGACAATACATGTGCAAGTTAGGTAGCTAGTAAGTTCTAACAACAATATGCTAAACTAATAGACATTAAGCTAAAAAAAACATGTTAAACAACAAAATGATAAGCTCCTCCGATGACGATGAATTTAGCCAATACTTCATAAATGATATCAATTAAGAATCCATGTGTTGTGTCCCTGGTTCACATACGACAAAGAACGTCGTTCCTGCAAAGCAAATCAACAACATCATGATGACTACCACAGTTCACTACCACAAGTTGTATAGAATCGAGACAATATATATGCAGAAAAAGATAAAACCCTAAGAATCCAATTGTATAGTAAGTTCAAACAACATGCTGAACTAATCAACAAACCAATAGACGGTATTCCGACAACGTGTTACATGCAATAATCGAAATGTTACAACTGCAGAGTTGATGCCTAACCAAAATAAACATATAAAAATGCTTTGAGACTACCATGCCTCTCACTAAGGTGTAAGCTCCAAAGTAACCAGGATATCAAGAGAACATACATATCAAATCACAACAATTCATAATCTGTTAAGGATGCGTAACATTCATGAATAATACAAGATGCAGAGATTAACAACTTACTATGCAGTTAAGGAAACAACCCTTGTCGCCACATTCCATGACGAATGTTAGTACACCACTGCAGGCCCTAAGCACAGAAACTTCATTAGTGATGCATAAAGTTCTTTATGGATCTACAAATAAGACATCTTCAATAAAAATATAAAAAAGTATTATCATACTCTTCATATTCTTTGTCATAATATAAATTATCACTCACATAACTGTTTTAGTGATGATGGTTTAAGAATCCAAAGACATCCCTTGCATCCCTGTATAGGGCATCTCAACAACTTAATGCAGACTAATATATGTCGTACCTAGTTTTACATATATAGTAGGATAAGTTTTCAACATCAATTAACCAAAATTAACTTGGGCAGTATACTACAAACTAGCTTAAATTGAGAATATACCTTTAAGGAATTAAAAATTATGCTGCTAAGTTTTTCTATGAGAATACACCTTAAAGGGATTAAAAGGGATTATAGATTATGCATCTCGGTTTTGCTACGAGAATAAATACATAAAAGCAATGTCTGCTTCGAAATGATGATTGACTGCATACCAGTAGAGGCTGTAAAACTTAGCTCTGTTTTGAAAAATCACTTAAGAACTCACATATACTACGTCTACATAGTACTTCAATAAAGACCCTAAGAAACACAAGAACAACCAAATATATGCAGGTTTTGATATATGTGTACTCACAAATTTTGATATATGTGTACTCACAAGGCACTTAGATTGTAATTGGTTCAAACAAAAGCTTGACATCATAATGAAGATACCATGCATACATCATATGTCCGCATCAACTGATTTCACAATATTTTTAAGCGGTGACCAGAACTAGAGCATTGACAAGGGATTCTTAGATGCAGTGTGTATATAGAGATATTGATATGTGATTTATTTATTAGTCTTTCTAAAATACAGAAATTATAGTTGTAGTTGTTCTTCTCTGGTCTGGGTTATAATGACAACAAAAATGTTAGCCGATGAGACTTTTCCTATATCCTGCAGTTTGGATAAAACATTTCAGCCATATATGATAAGTAATGATTATACTCCCTCCATCCTAATTTACTTGCCAAAATTGGTTTTTGCACACAGATTAAGAAATATAGAGAGAGTAGATTTTTTTCTAAAATTACCCCAAGATAGTATTTATGATACATAGTTTTTATATATCTAATTTTCTGGTTTTTACTTGAAGAATTAAAAAAAAATATAGATAAAAGGATATATAGAGAGAGGAGAATTTAAAATTGTGTATAGGAAATGGAGTTACACAATTCTCAATAATATGACATGATTCCAACAGAGGGGTAAATTAGGATAAAAAATAGAAAAATATGAAACTTCGCAAGTAATTTAGGACAAAAAAATCCCCAATTTTGGCAAGTAAAATAGGACGGAGGGAGTAATTTGTGCGAGTATGATTATAATTTGTGAAAGTAGGTTGATATAAGTAATTGCCTTGATAACTATTGATATAATTAATGATGCAGATTCCCAAGGAAGAAGAGTATAAAGCCTTTGTGGAACTCCAGATGGAACTTTGCTTGGAACTAATTGTCCGCGGTTAGGTGTGACTTGATTGCAAAACATAAAGAAGCAAATATAAGCCTTTAGAGCCACATTAGTCTAATATAAGCCCCAAATGTATGCATGACATCAAGAGTACCACCACAATAAGCAAAACTTTAGAATTTGTTGTTAGGTTGAAGGATAAATGATTCACTTTGACCAACACTGCAAGGGGAAAGTAGCAAAGTTCACCAGTTCTGACTCAGAATCTCCATGGCCACAATTAGCGACGGGGGGCAATGGTGCATACAACATTACAACTTCTCCATCCGTAACATCATAGTAAGATCCTACACAAAAATAAATCGAAAAAAACTACTTCCAATAAGAGTAAACACGTATAACAAAATAACAAGTACTCATTAAAACCTTAAGAAAAGTGATACAATGATAGATATGGCCGAGTCCTAGATTTCCTCATTATCCAATTTTTATTCGAGATCTATAAAATAAGTTCCAACTGTCTAGTCCTAAATTTACACATTCAATCCTCTCTTTTTTTTCTTGAGGATAACATGGATAACTCAGTAGAAAACTCCTTATCTCTAGTAGTAAAGCACTTTCATGGACTCCAGTTTTATGATACCTCTTTTAACATACTATAAGGCTCTAGAATCTTTCTTAACTGGACATTATGCAAACCCAAGAAATATTTTTGTTTATAATCACTTTAAAGATCTTCATAAACAATACCACCACCAAAATTACACCAGGCCATGGAATACAGAACATGGACTAATCATAAATTATATCGAGAGTAAGAAGTGTGCTGCTTTGGTCTATCAAACCCTAAGCTTACTCTATAACAATCACGCAATAATTAGAAGATGCGAAAACATGACAAGATAGAAATTTTGGACCAATTTTTTTAAAGGAGCCACATGATAAGTAAATAAATCACTACAAAAATGAAGTACAAGCCTTTATTGACGTCTAGCAGGTGAAGGGGATCTTGAATGTAAAAATTTATAGAATTAATTCACATAAATTGAAATCAAAAATTGCAAAATCAGAATTTAAAGAAATATTTTATAAGTTAATGTGACAGGGATTAGATTATTCTAACTTCCTCATAATATTGCACATTACTAGAGAAGACCGGCCATAAAGAAGATAACATTTCTTGTAGAGATGTTGTGCTAAGGATTAAACACAGTTATAGTGTATTACAACGTATATCGAGAATTGAGTAACACATAAAATCCACACCATCTTGTAGGGTATGAAGTGCAAAGGACAGAACTAAACCACTCCACCATTAACACAGTCCCATGAAACAAAATTGTCTTCCAAAATTATTTCATTAGTACTAATCTAGCATAATGATACTCATATCCAATATAACAACATCAAAGCAATAGACAAATCAAGTAAACAAACATAAGACAAGTGTGCAAAGGATATTACCAAACCCTTAGAACTCCTCATGTTGTCCTCTCCTGTATCAATTTTTTTGAGTTGAATAACCACCAGACGCTCCTCTTCCATAATCATACTTACGCAGTGACTCCGAAATCAACAACTAATCCTCATGATCATGAGTTTCTCCAGTGCATTTTCCAATACATCCAACAAGAAAAACACAAAACTTCAAGATATTAGATACTCATCAAAACTCTATTTGTCATTTCATCAAAAAAATAAATTGCATAAATAGAAATGGGTATCTGTTTATTAACTTGAGGGTTGAACTCAATACTAGTAATAAACACATAAAGAAATCCCCAAAAATATCAAAATCTTCGAAAATAAAGAGAATTAAAACCATAGATTTGAAAAGTAAAGGGGTTATTTTCTTCTCACCTTGTAACAAACATCTAAAATTGTTTAAACTCTTAAACAATCTGCAAATAAAAACCACAAATTAATCATATCTTAAGTTTAGATCTCTAAAAATAGATAGTAGAGTGAAAAATTCCGAGAATGTTAGTAGTGACATGTGAGAAATGGGAAAAATTATGGTTTATACTTGTTGATTTTCGAGGGAGAAATTGTGGGTTTTCTGATTGTGATGATAAAAAACGAAGATACGGTTTCGGTAGTTGTAGACGAAGGAAATCATACCCTAATTAAATGCCTTCATTTGCAGAATCAAACCTAATCCCAAGAATTTTTATACCAAATCAACATAAAAATTAATTGAAATTTCAACAAACAAAATTTAGTGAAACCCTAAGAACACCCCCAAATCAAATCCCTAATTTCATTCCAAATCTAAACATAATTTGAGATCTACTGGTTTCCTCTGCAAATAATGTAGATTTTCATATGAAATTAGAGTTTTGATTTAGGGGATATAGACATCAATTTTTTTCATGGAATTTGGTGATTTTATTTTCTGTTTTGGTAAACAAAACTAAAAGAATAATAAATAAGAACAAGATCGGTGTTGTTTGTGTGCTGAAGATCGGTGTTGGTGTTGTTCATTGATGTGGTAGATTGGTGATTGTTGTGAAGGTAGTCGGTGGTAGTTGGAGGGAGAGGTAAGAGGAGAAAGATGAGATAAAGTTAGAGAAGAGATGGATAGGAGTGAGTAGTAAGTGTGAAGAGGAGAAAGATGAGGCACAAATAGAAGGAGAAGATATCTTTATCCTCGATAATAACGAGGTTTCTTCTTCCAGATCCATCCATCCATCTCATCTCAATAAATGGCTCAAATCTTAAACATCTACAGCAGTTCATCAGACATCTAAAACAGTAACTGCAACGTATGCCTAAGGGTCCTTGAATCGGAGTTCCAAGAGGGATACAAGGGTAAATAATTTTTTTTTATTCTGAGACAGCTTATTAAGCTCTCGGAAATGGTCCAGTTTTTTTATTATATCAGAGACCGCTATGTATGGTCAGCGGTCCAACTACCATTAATGAGGGTCTCGGATGTGGGTAGTTAAACACCTATTTTCCACTAGTGGCTAGGATACAACTCTTTATTTGGAAATGTTACAATGATATATTCTCTCGGTTAAGGCCAAATTAAGTAGATGGAATCCTGAAATCCACCCAAAATGTTGCTTTTGTGACTCTTATGATGAGATTATTGCTCATATAATGTTAAACTGCCAATTCAGTCGTGCTGTCTGGTTTGGTCTAGGTTGTAGAATTCTTACGACAAATAATGTTAACATTAGAGTTTGGATAGAGTCATGGTTCAATAGGGGTAGAACTGATAAGACAGACTTCAACAAAAGAGTAGAAACTTTGTCAACAGGATATTGGATAATATGGAAAGCAAGGTGTAAAAGATGCTTCCAAAATGTTCAAGCCAACCCGACTACAACAATCAATGAAATCCTGCAACATATTCAAACCAAAACCACACACCAATACCCCAAAAGCCTAAATAGAAATCCAACACCCACCCAACTGCTTCTGAAGGAGACAACAAAAACAACTATCACAAGATACTATACATGTTATAAATCAATTCTCTAAGGTCCTGGTTATAAATTTATTTACAGATGAACAGGAAAACATCAGGGACAAAAGAATCTTCACATGAATAATATCAGCAAGGAATGATGGGATCATTATAGGAGCAATGACGACAATGATATGGACAAAGGAAAAAAATGAAAGATGGTGCAACCTTCAAATAGATGATAAATAGGTAGTCAAGGAAATTCAGAAGCAATTGAGACAACCCCGACAACAGTCCAAGAACAAAATCCTATGTAACAATGTAGATACTATTTCCTATTTTCGTATGCATAATTGTAATCCCCTAAGGCAATTGTGGCTGCCATATTTGCATGAATTAGTAACTTTCTTTCTATATCCTACTCGACAATATGAGGAGAGAGTGCTCTTTCCAGAAAATGAAGTTTTTGTAGAACATGATGCTAAGAAGGTGATTAACCTGATTAGAAAACTGCGTTTAATTAAAGTATTTTATGAGGAAAAATAAATAAATAAAACCCTGAACTAAACAAAACTTTTTTATTCTTAATTCTTAAATGCAAAGAACCAAAATATCATTCTAATTTTAGACCAGTTGGTTTTTGTAACACACCTTACAAAGTAATATCTAAACTATATGCTAATAGAATGAAAGTTTTACTTGATAAGCTAATATCCCCCTATAAGTCGACATTTCTTTCCAAAGACAAGTTTTTGATAACATAATAGTAGCACATGAGTTAATTTATCCAATGAATCATATGAAAACTAAAGAAAAGGGCTTAGGAGTGAAAATGGACATGTCGAAAGCTTTCGACATAGTAAGTTGGGACTTTTTAACAACTGCAATGGAAAAAATGGGCTTTTATAACTGTTGTACCTTAATTATCCAATGCATCTCAACCGCATCAATTGCAGTTCTGCTAAACGTCAATGCACATGAATCTTTCAAACCTACAAGAGGCTTAATACAAGGGGATCCATTGTCCCCCTATCTATTCCTTATATATATGGAGGTATTTTCAAGATTTTTAATATCTAAAGAAAACTTAAAAGAACCGGTGATTGCCTAATATTCACAAAGGCTAACCTACAAAGATGCAAAAACTTATTGAATGTTCTTCATGAGTTTAGTATGGTATCAAGACAAATGGTAAAATTTGAAAAATCAAGAATTTTCAAAAATAAAAAAATCCATCATAAGCTGAAAAAAATGATGTCCAAACTGCTAAAAATAAAGAAAATAAATATCAAGGACTGCTATCTTGGAGTTCTTTTGTTTATTGATAAGTCTCATAAGCCGAAAACTTTTGACTTCGTTGTCAGCAGAATGGAAAAAAGGATAACAAATCAATCTTCTCTCTGGCATGTCAATCTACCAAATGATATGTTTTAAACTCTTTAAAAAAATTACTGATAGAATAAACTCTATCCAAAGTGCATTTTGGCGGGGAAAAGATTCTAATGCTAAAGGGCATTACATTAAATCATGGAAATTCATGTGTAAACCAATCTCAATGGGAGGTTTGGGTTTTAAAGATGCTGATAAAATGAATCAGACAATGTTGGCTAAGATTGCATGGAGAATCATCTTAGAACCTAATTCTTGGTGGGTTAAGATGCTCAAAAACAAGTATTTAAAAAAAAAAAAAATTGGCTTTAAATAAAATTATGAAATCCTCTTGGATGTGGAACTGTATTGTTCGGTGGGCTAATTTAATTCATAAATAAACATTTTTGCCCGGGTTGAGATGATATTACAAGGTATTCCCTTACTTTGTCTTAAGAAGATGTCGACATGTACACATGTTCATGTTGGTTTGCTTGTCGTCCGAGGCTGGGGATGGAAAGTCTATAAATATATGGACTGACCAATGGATACTAGATTTAAAATTACTTTATATTAAATTTGTTTCGAAAGGAACTCTCATTTAACACTTGTATCGGATCTGATTAATCTAGATATTAATAGGTGGAACCAAGAAATCATCATTGCCTCTTTTCCTCATATAATTGCTCAATTTATACTTAATATAAAACTATTTGTGGATGTGAATGATACCTTAGATCAGGATAAACCTATATGGAAGATAACTATGATTAGAACTTTTATAGTTAGATCTTTGTATGATAGACTATTTGGTAAACCTGAAGGAAATAATGCAACAAAGATATTCTGGAAGAGTCGGATACCTCAAAGAATTAAACTATTTTTATGGAAATGTATGAATGATGTATTTCCCGTAACATAAATTCTCAGTTGATATATGCATGATGTAGATAATAAGTATATTTTCTGTAAAGATAAAATAGAAATTTTCCATCATCTTTTGTTCGATTGATGGTTTGCTAAGTGAATATGGATGCAACCACCTTTTGCTGGTGAAGGTCCATCTATTACTGTAAGAACTTATTTCATTGAATATTATAATTGGTGACAATTGCAAGGAGACAAGGTAATATAAATTAATGCTACAAAATGCTGGTTTATTTGGAAAGAAAGGTGTAATAGGAATTTTGAGAAAAATGCTTCTTCTTTACAAACCTCTATTATGATTCAGAGGAATTTAAACTTCTGGAGTTGTAATAAAGAAACTTGATAACAGCTAATGCTTGTCCTATAATAAAGCAAAATCAAAATGTTCTTTGGAAATGCCCTGAACATCACTATTTTAAATTAAATTATGATGCATCTTAGATTTCTGAGGCAGTTTTTGCTGGTTTTGGACTAATTCTGGGAGATGATACAGATTAGGCTAAGTCCTATGGGCTAGATTGAGCTTCTAGAGCAGAGTAGTGTTGAAGTTCCAAAAAAAAAAAAGTGTTGTCTATTTGTTAACACTAGTTCTCTCATAGAGAGATTTATTTTTTGATCTGACGGTTGAGATTGGTTGCGCTGAATCAAATAGCGTTGGGCGCTAATGTGGACTGTTAATCAAGATGCTAGTTTAACACTGTCATCAAACTTAGGAGATTGTCCTAGCTGATGTGGACTTCTAATCTAGCTGCTAGATTAGCACATCATAGGACTTAGCCTAATGGAAGAGTAGCTAAGTTGGGCGTTTTCTTTGCTAAAAGTGCAAAAAAGAAAAAGTTGTAGCAGTCTTGCAGAGAACAAAATGGGCCAAAAATGAAGGTTTGGCACATTCTGGATGGAGGGAGATTGTGAAAGGATCGTAGGATTTATCAAGGGAAAGTAGGATTTATCAAAGGAAAAACAATGATGGATTTGAGGAATCATATTCTAGTTAAGGAAGCAATGCAAATCTTATACGAATGCAACAACTTCTTTGGGTTCAAATTTGTTCACAGTTCTGGCAATTCTGTGGAAGATAAGCTAGTGGTGGAGGCAAGAAAATCTTCCATTTTCAACAATTGGGAGGAAGATTTATCATCCTTCTTAAATATGATTATTAGATTAGATAAGTGAAGTAATCAAGAAGAAAATAATACTACTAATAGGTGGTTGTCTCGAATTCAAAATAGGACATGTCCTGTATTGATAGCATGACGACAATCTTTCTCTTGGTCTTCTGTCTGGTTTGAGTAATGCAATTCCTTATTCTAAAAAAAAAAAAAAACCGACATGAACTTAGATCCAAAGTTAATATATTACATAGTTTGTCCTCGTTTAACATTAATGTTAAAGCAACTTTTTTTTTTTGATGAACCAAGCAACTAGAAACTTACAGGGGTGTATTGGATCAGGATTTATCTAGATAAATAAGATATTAGTTTTAGCCGAATCTAGTGGATTTATAATGTTTCTTAAAGAATCTTTAAGATTCTTATAGATATATAATTTTGGATTATAATGGATTGTCTTAGGAGTAGTTTGCTTTTTAAAAATTGAAGTATATTACCAATTAATAATATATTTGAAAAAACCAAGGTCATCATGATTCCCTTCAAATAAAAATCCAAAAGTGGAGGTGATGGTGGGCGGTGATGGTGGTGGTGGTTGGGCCGTGGGAAGTGGTGGTTGATGTGTGGTTGGTGTGTGGCAGTGATGGTGGTGGAAGTAATGGTTGGTGATGGATGTGGTGGTCTATGGTGGTGGTTGTGTTGCTGTTGGTTTGTGGTGTGTGGTGTGTGGTGTGTGGTGGAGGTGGCGGTTTGTAGTGGTGATGGTGGAAAAACATAGCATGTTGTGATAAAAGAAAAATTGTCCACAAGAATCCATAAAACTCTTGTGGTTTGGGTTAAGATTGATATGAGATAATAAGATACATATTTTGCCTACAAATATCCATAAGAATCCATATATATCTTGTCCCTTAACTATCCTAAGAAATCTTAAATAAATTGAATACCTAGGATATTTGTGGAATCTAAAACAATCCTAATTGAATACCATGGATATTTAATGATTCCTTACATATCCTAATTGAATACTTAGGAGTTTTTAGGATTGTTAAATATCCATATAAATCCTAATCCAATACATCCCTGTTAATGCGGGTGAAGACTAACTCCCTCATCTACAACAATAAGTCATAGGCATTTATACTATATAAAACCTACCGCAGTATGGAGTTCCCAACGAACTAAAAGTTCATATGGAAGCACAAAATGAGGGATGACTCTCAATTTTAGTTTATCTCGTACTAAACGTTATATCATTAATACCTCTTTCACGATAGAGAAAAAATAATATGATGGCCACGCGGACTAAGATGTTGAGAATCATGGCACATAACTGAAATAACATGATTGTTCAATGATCTGAAGCTTTGTTCCTGTTTGACCATATCCACTAGGGAAGTTTCTTCTGAAGGAAATGCAAATTATTAGATGAAGTCTTAATGCAGTATCAGTAAAGAACAATAAAACAATACGACAAAGGGAAGTATTTCCTGATATCACAATATAATGGTTATGAACCGATGATAAATTTTATATATATTGCGTGATTCAAAAAAGGAAATTAAGATTGAATAAGGGAAAAAGTTGTGCAAAAATAAAATAAAATCAAACTCATCGTATCTTAACATAGCATTTTTTTTCGTAAAATTGAAATTCTTTGTTCCCTGCAGAGAGATTTTTGAGATCTTTCTACAAAATTAATACGAAAAAGATTAACTAAATCACACATGGGAATAAACATATTCTTGTGGAATAGATAAACCAAGTAAATTCCTTAACTCTAACAGTCTTTGCGGAATTATCTGGTTGTGGAAGTGTGTTACAACAAGAGAGAAAAAACATATTACCTACATATGTTTCAGTGATTCACAAAAAAGAAAAGAAATTGACAACAAAAGAAACCACCTTTAGCCCTTCTAATGATATCTGAAAATGGTTCATGATACATCTTTACTCCAAAGAGTTGTGTATGCAACAAATTTGTACAAACCATATGTAGCATCCGTATAGGCTTTGAAAACCGAACTCGGAAGCAAAACATACTATATATAAAGAAGCCAGAACGTAGACATTCCCATTTTTGATGTACATCACTACTATATATTTTGATAGCATTCATTTGTTTTCTGTCTAAAGGTCCAACCAAACAAATCCCAAATAGATTGTTAGGGGCTATTTGGTAACAATTATTATAATGGATTATTAGGATCGCGGGATTGGGGGATATAAATTACTTCCCCTAACCCATTAGTGTTTGCTAAGGGGAGACTTTTCGGTATGAAAATACTAAAATACCCTTTGGTTAATTAAAAAACATTATGAAAATACTATATTACCCTTTCTACTAAAACTCAAAATCAAAAACAAAATCATTTATCCTCCATTCTCTCAAATCAGTTCCGGCACTAGGCTTAGGTTTTGAAGAAAAAAAAAAATTCTTCCATCTTCTTCATCGTTTTTTTTCGTCGATTAACTTATCCGAATCATAACCATGCCTCCGAGAAAGAAATCAGATGCCCAATCGAAATTAAAATCGATTTCTCAACAAAAAATAGAACAGAGGCTTGCTTTGATTCTTTAAGAGAAAGAAGAAGAAGAGGAAGCGAACTCGGACAATCAAACTCTCATAAACATGGCTTCCGTGAGAAGGAAAGTGATTTTGAACTGTTTTATAAGTGTTTGAATCGATTTATAGCAGTGAGTTTGGGTTAGAATCGCGAACCCTAACTCAAACAGTTGAGTTTCAGTGAGTACCAACATTGATTTTATTATGAATATAATGTCGGTTATGGACTATGAAATTCAATTTAGAATGAAGGAAATGTCGGTATTTAGTTACGGCGTTGATTTTAGTATGAACACAATGTCGTTTTGAAACCCAGATTCACCTGAAACTGAATGTTCTGTACCGACATTGAAATTAGGTTGAACTCTATGTCGGTAGCTAGTTAAGGAATTGCTTTTCATTTATTCGGGTATGCCGGTAGTGCTCTTTTGGTATCCAGGAATAGTTTAAGAAATACTGGCATTGTCGATAGTTGTTGTTCAATGCCGAAATGGTGTACTGGCATGCTGTTTTTTCCAAATTACTATGCCATTTTTTTTTGTCCCGGAATGGTTTGTTTTTGTAAATCTATTCCGGTATTAAGAATAAAAGTGAGTTTCCTTATATTCATTTCGTGTGTCTTTTGATATAGGGATAGAGCAAAGGAAGCTAACAAAGGAAAAACTAAAGATGTTGTCATTAAGGGAAGAAGGAAGGACAGTCTTGATACTCCTCAGTCTCTGCCTCCTCGATGGAAATATGAAGGTCGCAAAAAAGCATTTGGGGGCTGATACAAGAGGTATAATTGGGAGAGGGGTGGTGACCGTAGTCGACTTATAGTCTATGAACCTACTAAAATAGTTGAGCTTGATGAGCAAGATGAAGAGAAAAGTGATGAGGAAGATAATAAGGTTCATCCAAGTCAATCAGCAAGCCAAAGCGAAGTTGTAGAGGAAGTTGGTGGGCCAAGTCAACAACTGATACAATGCAAAGTCAAAGGCAAGGGCAAAGTCAAAGTTAAAGAAAGTGTGCCATGCTATTCAATTTGGATTGGGGATCTTCAATTTTAGCAGAATTTTATTTTGCGTTGGATGTGGCGTCCATGGGCGGAGATAACTTCACTGGTTTCTGGGCATCATAGAGGTAAATATCAAAATTATTATTTTAAAATTTAAATAATTTTTATGAGCAAATGTATATTAAGTCAAAATATTAAAATTATGGAGTATTTTGCAGTATTGGTGGTATACCTACTTTCGTGTTGGTAAACCAATCCTTAACAACGATACCCAAAGATTTTCAATGCTGGATATGTACATCTCGGCCAACTTAGCGAAGGGAACTAGCAATGATATCTCGAGTTCCAATTTTGTTTGGAGGTTTCATCAGATGACTCGGAGCCATAACAACGTCATTTTTCACCCTTATATTGATTTTCCTGAGAATCATGTTGATGTTGGATGAAGTATTCTTGATTATTCTCTGCGTAGAGTTGGTTTATACACTCCACATTTGGATAGAGGGGTTTTGTACCTGGGAGAAAGACTGCAGTTCCAAATGCAAGGTATATATGCAATTGCAATTAACCTACCACAATAGATGAAAACCTCTGGATCATATTTTCATCAGCTAAGAAGAACCAATTAGGCAAGGTATGAACTAAATACAAAGAGGAATTTTAGTTAAGCGGATTATGTCAATTGGTACAAGTCAACTGCGAAGCCTGTAATTGGGACACGCAACATGCAAATCTATGGATGGATCTCCCAGCATTAGCACACTTGTCCCATGATGCAAATATCGTTCCTAGCTCACCACCTCCCAAAGAGCCATGTTTTATGATTTACCCTACCACATGTGAAAGTTCTTCATCATCTTCGTCAAATTTTCCCGAAATTCTTTGGGAGATGCCAAGTATTACTTCACAAGGTGAGCCAACCACGACCCCCGTTGTTTCCCAAGGTATGGACCATGATTATCCTTATAACAATGTGACTGCCAGTGAGGGAGAGATGAGGAGCAAACTGAATAATTTGCATTGGCTGACTCGGCAAATGGGGGTTGCGCACTTGGATGTGTATCGGAAATGGCAAGAGAACATCATGTTCCGATTGAGGCCAACTATAAATGATGAAGGGCGGAGGTCACAGTCTTCTGATTCCACCAGGAGTAACAGATCATGGCACGGTAGTGATGAAACACTGGTGGGAGAAACACAAGTATGACATAGTTCTTCTTCACCACACATACGACACAATACTTCTTCACCACAAACTGTGCCTGTATCTCAACCTCAAGTATTTCGGCTAGATCCTAGGCGCATGTCATCATCATTCTTGCCCTACAACCCAAAAGAGAGCTGCTACAATGTTACACCACCACCACAACAACAAAAAATATCTTATATGCTTGGAGGACCGAGTGCACCGAGTGCTTTCCAACAATCGCCTAATGCTTTCCAATCGCCTAATGTTGGTCAAACAGGTCCATCCCCAAGTTTATCAACATATGCACATTTATTTAATATGTTGGAAAGTGGGAATGTCCCAGGTCTATCCTCAGGTCTTGCAGAATTCTAGACTCCAGAAAATAACAATGGGGGAGCTAAAGATGAGCGACGTTAGAAAGATTGTAATTTTTTATTTGCTACATCTGTAATTTTAGTTTTAAAAGTACGACGATCTTAATTAAATAAAATTACATATGTTTAAAATTAAGCGTTTTACATTAGCTTCACTGAATTACGACGGACTACATTAGCTTTAAAATTAAGCGTTTTACATTAGCTTCACTGAATTACGACGGACTACATTAGCTTCAAAGAAGGGGTTGAAACCGTTCAACAACTTAAGGATTTCGAAACATTATTCGAAAGGAATAGCCACATTTTTCCATCTTCGCCATTCAGCCAAAGATCTTATTACCATCTCAGCATCAGTTTCACCTTTCAGTCTATATCGATTGGCTTGTATGGTTAAAGCTACAAACTCACTTACTTCTTTCTTAATTGTACGAAAACGATTTTGTATGTCGCATATAGCACGACGACTCGGATTACGGGTATCAATGAAGAACCCATCGTGAATAACCGCCCAGAAATTCACCCATGGATAGTTTGCTGAAGCAAGCTGAGTAAATAAAAAAACATAGTTTATGCAAATAGATTCATCTTCGTCTTTAGTATACGGAGCGTGCTGAACTAACAAGGGACTAGACATGTTCGAAAAGTTGAAAATTTTGTTGAAGTTGAAGAATTTTTTTAAGCTCAGAGAAGAGTAAAGAAGACTAGATGTGTGAATGTGAATTCGGAGTTGAAATAAAGAGTATTTATAGAACTCATAAGTTATAGCCGTTAGATCACAAGACTTTCTAACCGTCCAGATTCAGCCGTTTGTGCTTCAATGACAAACGCGCGCCGGAAGGTCAAGCTCTGGCGTTTTATTGAAAATCACGTGTTTCCCTGGGAAGTGCCATCGTTCTTCCCTCCAACTCCAGCAACTGTGGCACAGTCGCCCAACCTATCATTAATCGCCCGCTACATCATCCAACTCAATGAATCATTTTTCATGTTTGTTGAGTCCATAGTGAGAGAAAAATCATCGAAATTAATAGTTTGTTGAGTCCGTGGAAATTGCTCTTAGAAATGATTGCCACGGTCAGAATTTTATGCGAAATCAATTTTAATCTATCTTGAGATCGTCGTCTCGTTTGATCCAAAGGTGGTAAACATTCCATCGATTCTATACCTCGTTACCTCGAAGCATAAACTTTTAAACTTACTCCTTTCTTTTCACGCCTCTCTCATCAAACCCTCTAACCAGAAAACCTTCATTTCATTCGGAAAATTTTCGAGACCAAATCTCCGATTTCCTTTCGTAATTTGTCTCTATGAGAAGGAGAAATGGTGAAAGAAGAAGATATGAAAGAGGGAGAAAAAAAGTTTCCTCAAATGTCAAAACCGAACCCCCAATTTTTTCAATTAAAATTAAATTTCAGTAATACCCAAATTTAATATTGCTTACATCTGTATCTCTACTTCATTTGCGTAAACATCTTCCTCATTACATCATCTAGCTTCTCTATTCCTTTCAATTTTTTGTCTTCTATGTATAAACTGCCTTACTGAAATGTACCTTAGATATTACCAAGTTTAGCCAATCTTGGGTTCACATCTGCATGATTGTTTGTTTGCCAAATTCCTGGTATTTATTTTTCTTGCTCTTATAAGCTTAGATTTCACTCAATCTAACTATTTACCCCTTTTATTTGGTTTTTGCAGACCGTGTTACTACTCTGTGGAGACTGCCTCACTTTTGGTAGCCTTAAAAGTTTGTTATAGAGATAGAATTACAATAATTTACTCAAGATAACTTACCCACATCTGAGTTCTGACAAGCATTCGGTGAACTTTGTAAGTTTTCTGTTTGCATCTTGGACTGTCTCCTTCCAATAGGTATTCCCATATACATCGAAGTAGTGTATTACACATTGACTATGTTGCTCACAGCTGATATGGACTAGGGGGATGTATGTTTGTCATTCTCTTGAAGTCAAATTACATCCTAGTTTGTTCACATTTCGTCCTTAGCAATCCAATTTATAAGGTTGTTCCCCTTTTTTAGGTTCAAGTTTATAGCCATCTTAATGATCCAGTTTATACGATAAGAAAATCATATATTTGAATCATTTTTTATGTCAATGCTATGGAAGGAATTACCCTATATTGATGGCTATATGAAAGGTGGTCTCTGGCTGCTGGGAGTGCTGCTATACTCAAGGCCTTCTAGTCGACTGTCGACATCCATATAATACTTCTCTTTCCTTTCTGTTTTTGTTTGTGTGTGTGCCCGTGAATATTTTTACTTGTCCTGACTAGCTCATTGCATATTTATTTTTTTAGTACTTGTTTAGAGTTGGGGGATATCTGTAGAAAAGTTGGTCTACCTCCTGGTGTACTGAACATTGTAGCTGGATTAAGTCCTGAAGCACGTGTTCCTTTAGCATCTCATCCTCATTTCGACAAGTTTCTGAAGTATCTTGTAAAACGAAGAGAACACCTATGGATGTAACCTTACCCAGTACCCATTGATTGACTTTTAGTTTTAATGGTATGATTCAGTAGTTTTAGGTGAAACCCTTGTTTGTTGATTAAAACTGATCTGGGTGAAATAACTATTGCTTATATCTGTATCATTCTTATATCTTTATCTCTACTTCATTTGCTTAAACATCTTCCTCATTGCATCATCTAGCTTCTCTATTCCGTTCAATCTTTTGGCTTCTATGTATAAACTGCCTTACTGAAATGTACCTTAGATATTACCAGGTTTAGCTAATTTTTGGTTTAGGTCTGCATGATTGTTTGTTTGCGAAATTCCTGATATTTATTTTTCTTGCTCTTGTAAGCTTAGATTTCACTCAATCTAACTAGTTGTCTCTTTTTATTTGGTTTTTGTTGTTTTTGCAGACGGTGTTACTACTCTGTGGAGACTACCTCTTTTGAAGTTTTGATAGCCTTAGAAGTTTGTTATAGAGATTTACAATCATTTACTCAAGATAACTTATCCACATCTGAGTTCTGACATGCATTCGGTGAAATTTGTTAGTTTTCTGTTTGCATCTTGGACTGTCTTCTTAAATCAAAGTATTGTATTACACATTGACTATGTTGGTCACAACTGATATAGACTGGGGGATGTATGTTTGTCATTCTGTATGCTCTTGAAGTCAAATTACATCTAATCTAAGTTTATACACACTTCCTCCTTAACAATCCAAATTATAAGGTTGTTCCCCCTTTTTTTTAGGCACAAGTTTATAGCCATCTTAATTGATCCAATTTATATGATAAGAAAATCATATCCTTGAATCATTTTTTGATGTCAATGCTAGACTATTTTTTGTTGAAGGAATTACCCTATTTTGATGGCTATACGAAAGGTGGCTCCAGCTCTTCTCAAGCTGGGGTGCTTGCTATACTAAAGTCCTTTTAGTTGATATCCATATAATGCTTCTCTTTTCTTCTTATTCCTTTTTATCTTTCCTTTCTGTTTTTGTTTGTGTGTGTGCCCGTGAATATTTTTACCTGTCCTGACTAGCTCATTTTGTTTGTGGGTCGCCTTCAAATAATGCCAGGCAGGTCATAGATGACTCTTTGACCCCAAGTCATAAAGTGCATCAGCATATAATCCACATACCAAATTCTTTTCGAATTGTACAACATATAATAGTAACGAAAGGAAAAACACTCCAAATCTCCTTATTTTATCTTCAAACTTGATCGATCTCCAAGCCATAAAAAATTACATAACACGAATCGATATATTAATCGTCAAGATCTCAAGAAGCACACCAAAGAAGACAAACACCCAAATTGTTTCACCATTGTTTTCACCCTTTCTACGAGGTTTTCGGCATCAGTCACTAATATTGATCCTTTTGCTTTCTTAACCTACAACAAATATAACTCCTATGGTAAGGTAAAAGTAAATCAATGGTTATGTTCATAATATTACTCCGTTTGCCATGTGATGGTCTTTAATGGTTATCACTAAGCATTGCCAATATTGCACACAAAACTACTTGTTTGTGGAGGAACAAATACCGATGGTACATAAGCAACTTACCCGGAGGAAGCTAGAAGATTGCATGTGATGTTGATCGTATTCAGAGACGGAAACATCAATAAACTGAATGCCATTTAGCATTTCGACAGATCTTTGAACTTGAGCCATGGCTCTTGGTGCTTTGTTGTATACTTAACCTTCAATAGATATCTCTCCTCGTCTAATTTCTCAGCTTCTATCTAATTTACTCAACAAATTTAAATAAACTAATAAGATGAAAGTGATCATCTAATTTACTCTACAAATTTAAATAAACTAGTAAGATAAAAGTGGTCGATGCGGATACTTAGCTTTCACCATGTCATCAAAACAAGCATATAATTAATCTCGACGAAAAAGACTAAAAAATAATCGATACTTTATATTTATTTTTTTATTTTATGTCATGCTTGAAGTTTGATTCAACTAATACCTTAGGCTTGGAAATCAGCAGTATATAATTCAATCACTTAATCTGATACTCCGTCCGTACCTATTATACTCCTTCCATTTCAGAAAAAATGTTATTTTCATTTTTTTAATTTTGCTTATTTTCAGGCTCAAATGAAAAAGTAAAAGTAATATTTTTTTCCTAAAACGGAGGTAGTATGATATTTTTTTTATACCATTAAATAGGTGGAGTGATAATTTCAAGATGGTTTTTAACCATTTTACCCCTATTTATGTTGTTTGGTTATCCTCACATTCAAATTTATGTTTCTAACATAGGAAATATAATAAGGGCTAAAACAGAAAAAATCATGTATATTAATAAAATAAAAAGAGATTTCTTAATCTAAAAAATTTGGTCCCTCCACCTATATACGTGGCACGGAGGGAATATTATGCTAGTACCCAACTTATTGGACATATTCGACCTCATTTAAAAGATTCCCATCACCTTTATATATAACAATCTTTGAGTCAATGTGTAGGGTAAGTCAGCAGACAGGTCGAATTTAGACAAACTAGTTTGAAGCAGATACTTGAAAACACACATACATATTTGGAACCTCTTTATTTACAATATATAGTAATTACTATTTTACCTGTGTTATGGTAGGAAAAATTGCACTGTATGGTGATACTGATGGTGCAAGTACCGTCAACATCTCAATCGGCTGGGGCTGACCATCAACATTGACACTTACCACGTTCTTGTCTTTTACCACTCCTAGATGGTGACCAGGAGGATGATTGATTTCGACATCTTCAGTAGCAGCCTTAACAGTATTAGAGATATTATGCTGTTCATTTTCCATTACGATTTTTGTCTGGTGAAGTATATCTTGTAGATAAGCCAGAGCATCAACAAGAACAGATCTCTTATCCATCTGCATTTTCAAATACTCATAGAAACTCAATCACTATATGTATCGGATATGCATGCATGAGAAAGACAACTAAAATATGAGAAATTTTTTGATGGGGGTGATTTTTGAAGGGGTCATGGGGAACAATGATATGTTGATACGTGCACTTAATATTAATGAATTATGTTTCTAAAAATATCAACCCTAATTATGAAAACAAATTTTTTCTCCAAAAATACATTTTGTATATATTTTTGAAAACATAATTTATTAATATCAAGTGCACGTGTCAATATATCATTGGTCCCCTATGCCCCTTCAAAAATCACCACCATCGAAAAAATTCTCCCAAAATATGTACCTTGGTAATGTTAGGGACCATCCCTCTTAAGGTGATTAACTGTTTGTTCAATCTCTTCCTTCTAATCCGTTCAGAAATTAGATTTTTACTCGCAACCGACAACAATTGATTGTCATCACCAATATTATCTTCATCATCGTCGACCTCATTATCAATAACGAGATCTTTAAGGAAACCATCGGCTTCAGCTGCTTCTTCTTCTTCCCTATGATTAACAACGAGTACTTGTTGAAGTAACTCCGATGAACGTTCTTGTGGTTCTTGTACTTGCAGTAGTAGTTGTTGTTCAGAAGTACTTTTATTTGGATGGTTATTACTTAAGAGTTCATCGTTATTGTAGATATCAATTAATACGTTATCATCGATATGAGGTACGACAGGTATAAATGATGTTGAAGACTGTGGCTGATGACCATTATTATCTGCTGGTTGCTGTTGCAGAGGCCATGTCGTCTCATCATTAATGGAATGATCAATAAGACCATCATTTTCTTGAAAATAACCGTTGACATCTAATGAAAGATTATTAGGCCGAATATCACTAGATGGATGATTATTATCATACATAAACAAATCTTCACCAAGATGATTTTGATGGTGATCAAATAAATGTAGATCCGATATTTGAGCATACCAATTTGCTTCTTCATCTAGCTGAACATGATAATCAGTTCCGTTATTGAAACATCTTATCGTCCCAGTTGCAGGCACCATATGATCATCTTTACCCTCACTCGCCAAGGTTTCTACTGGATTACTTTTTTGTACTGCTTCCTCCCCGTGCATCAAAAACTCTACTAAATCATTAAATGCTTCGATGTCATTTCAGTAACCAAAAGACGAAACAAATCGACAGAGAAAATCGCTTCAAGTATTAGGTCTAGTATTATGCGCTAAACAAACAACTACATGATGATGTTATGACTAGTTTTTCTTTTTTCTTACTAGTTTCTATGGTTTGATGATCGGCATTACTTATAGAAAAAAACTTCATTCATATCGAGCATGCAAAACAAAATTAAGATGCGGTTCGAATTATTGCTGGGTCATGGATTCCCAATTTCTTGTGGTCCTTGTCGTGGACAACAATCGTGGACGTCACCGATCAACAGTGATGTATCGAACCAAAATCAGATTTTCATTTAAGTACTTGATTATATATATAATAGGTTATAACACGTGCCAAGAAAAGAGTTGACGAAGAAAAACTCATTGATTTTCTTGATCAACTCTAAGAAAAACTCAAGGAAAGAAACTTCCGATGGGGTGAGACATATGAATGAGTTCAACTTCAACCCGTTTACTCGATGAAAACGATGTTATGATTTATTTTTTTCTTTGATAGATTTTATGTGTTCTATACATTAAATATATATTCTCGAATCAAGCAAATTAATATACTCTCTCCGTACCCTTTACATAGGAGGAGAAATGCATTCCTATTAAGAATAAGAAACTTTTTTGATTTTACAGATATTCATTCCCTTTTTTGTTTTACCCTTTGTGCAATTTTTAATGCTAGAGATATAAATTTGAGAGAAATTTTTTGATGGAGGCGAAATCCGAAGAGTGTACGGGGGACAAATAATATGTTGACACATGTCTTTGATTCTCATGAATTTTGTTTCCAAAAATATAAAAGTGATGTATTTTTTGGAGAGAAAATTTATTTTCTTAATTATTGTTGGTATTTTTGGAAACAGAATCATGGGAATCAAAGACATGTGTCAACATATCATTTGTCCCCCATGCCCCTTCGGATTTCGCCCCCATCAAAATTTTTCTCTAAACTTAATAATGATAATCCCATGCTATTTAATTAAGGGTATATGTGGAAATTTTCAGAACTCCGCCTATATAATAAGAGGGATGAAGTAAAAGTTTAAAGCATTAATCACGGTCAAGTTAATTAAGGATATCTGGAAAGAGATGTTGTTATGTGTATTTTTTTTTATTTTACAAAATCAGCCCGGGAATTGAACCCCCAAGCTATAAATTGGGAGGCCAACTCCTGGCCAACTGGGCTAATCCCAGTTGATATTTTATGGGTACTTAATTAACGTGTCATGTAAACAAAATAAGAAACATAATAGAGTAACTTACATACTTTCATCATGGTCATCGTCGTTAGCAATAACGAGATCTTTGAGGAAACCATCGGCTTCAGCCGCTCCTAATGCATCATCTCCTTCTTCTTCCCAATGATTAACAACGAGTACCTGTTTACCTTTCTTTCCTCTTTTCGATAGTTCAAGAACAGGTTCCCCAACTAGTTTAAGTAACTCCGGCGGACGTTCTTGTATTTCTGGTACTTGTGATAGTAGCTGCTCAGAAGCACTACTATGTGTAAGGTTAATCAAGAGTTCATCGTTATTGCGGATATGAGGTACTACTGCAGGTAATAATGATGTTGAAGACTGTTGCTGATGACCATCTTGATAATTATCATCTGCTGCTTGCTGTTGCAGAGGCCATGTCGTCTCACCATCATTTTCTCGAAAAGAACCATTGGCATCTATTAATAGATTAGGTAATAATGATGTGGAAGACTGTGGCTGATGACCATCTTGACAATTATTATCTGCTGCTTGCTGTTGCAGAGGCCATGTCGTCTCATCATGAATGTACTGATCCATAAGACCATCATTTTCTTGAAAAGAACCATTGGCTTCTATTAATAGATTATCAGGTTGAATATCATTAGATGGATGATTAGTATAATACATCACCAGTTCTTCAGCAAGATGATCAGGAGAATGTAGATCCGAGTATTGAGTATACCAATATGTTTCTTCTAGCTGATCTTGACAATCATCAGTGCCATTGTTGAAACTGCTTATCGTTCCAGTAGGCATGATCATATGATCATCATTACCCTCCTCACTGGCTAAGATATCTGCTGCACTGTTTTTCTGTACTACTTCCTCCTCATGCATCAACAACCCTACCAACTCATCAAATAATTCTCCCATGTCACTTCAATTACCAAAAGAAGAAACAGATCCAAAAATAAAAGCTCTTCGTGTACCAAAAGAAGAAACAGATCGAAAAATAAAAGATCTTCAAGTAACTAGTGCAAGTACCACTTTAGGCGGCAAACACACAAGTATGTGATATGGAATCCGGAACTTCTAATTTCTTATGGTTTTTTTTAGGGGTATCACGGATGGCAGCAGATCCTGTGTACTGGAAACGTGCCTGCCCCACTGTCCCTACCTATTAACGGACACCTCATGTCTGATTAACATTTATTTATTCAAAAAAGCAAAACCATCTGCTCCTCGTGGAATGGAATGGAGTCCATACCTGCCACCTAACGACTCTCTCGAAAATGCTAAATATCCCCATCTGCTCCTCGTGGACAGTCTCAATACGACTCTCGAAAACAACCATCTGCTCCTCGTGGACAGTCTCAATCAGACTCTCAGGTATTTAATGCTACTACAGTACTACTGTGATCAGTATGAGAAGGAGAGAGGCTTTTAAAAATTCTATATCATGGATCCGCCAAATGGTCCAAACCCGCCTTGGTTCACATCACCCCCTTGGGCCATTATCCACTCACTGTCATGTCCATCCACTTTCCATAAGAATTTGAATCATTTTTTATTTTTTTTTGGGACCCCTCATTTTTTGGGACCATTATTTTATTCTGGGTAAGACATTAGAAGTAAATTTAGGTTACTCTTTATCTAAATATTTATATTAATACCTAAATTACCCTCCTTATATTAATTTTGGGTAATGATTAGTTAGTGTTAATAATAGTTCGTGTAGTGATTAGTGAAATGATTAAGTTAAAGATAATTAGTGAGATCAAAAAATCAGATGGTTTTTTTTAGAAAGAGGTAGAATTATTGAGAGAGTAAAGTTAGAGAAGATGAAGAAGAAAAATATGGATTTTATCAACCAGAACCGGAGGAAGAGTATTTGGGTACCCAAGTATGCTTCAAACTTAGATAATGTTGGTTGAATTGATCCAAAATTTCCAAAAAAAGTAAATTTTTAAGTAGATTTGGGCTTGTTCGGTTACCTTATGTGAAGAACAGGTAACCGAACACATCTAAAAGTGTAGTTCGGTTACTTTTTCCAAACATGCAGGTTACCGAACTCGCTTTTAATGGAGGATTTTAGTCATTCGGTTAACAGACATGTAACCGAACTTTGTTTATAGGATTTACAGACTTATGTTCGGTTTTCCCGTAATGTTGCCGAACTTTAGGGTCTAGAAGTTCGGTTGGTTCACAACCAATATCTAACCGAACTTTGTGTTGATGAGATTTTACCAAGTGTACAAAGTTCGGTTGTTTCGCAAACTTCATACCAACCAATATCTAACTGAAGTTCACGCAATTAGTGAAGAGTTCGATTTGTCAAGGTTTTTTGCGAACAAACCGAACATGGTGGGACAAGTTAGGTTAAATTGAAACTCAACATAATGGGAAAAATAGGACAGTTCGGTTAGATTGGATTTTTTTTGATTTTTTTTTTGTAATATTGGTAAAGTTCGGTTAGAAAATAGTTTTAGCCTTCTTTGCGAACCTACCGAAAATAGTTTTAGCCTTCTTCCATGCCAATTATTTCTACACCATCTTTACCAATGATGGAAGATATGGATGCACACTCAATGAGCTCCCATTCAATGCCCATCAGTGATCCCTCAATCCATTCATCTCCTTTTAACTCCCCGTCACACCTTAATTATCAGTTAACTCAACCCTCCCAGTCCGATCAAAATCTTCAATCCCCTACCTCAAATTCAAGTACAACTTCGGCAGAATTTGATCACCATTCAGCTCCATTAAGCATCCATCAATCATTACCCCAGGTTCCATTACACCTCTCACCTCTTTCTGTACCCAAAATTCATACCTATATTCACGAAAATCAGCCACCATTATCTCTCCCAGTCTCTTCCTCCCACCCGGCTGAGACTATTTTGCTCCCACCCTCAGCTATCACAACCATTGTACCCAAAATATGTAATGCTGGTGAAATTACTTCTAATTGGATAAATCAAGAAGTTCTTCGCCTAATTCAATTAGGATATCGTTCAGGTATTGACCTCCCCCCACCCCTTCTATCTAAATCTATTTTCAACTCTCTCTTGGCCAGATATGGACAATTGATAAATTTATCTCCCTTTCACTCTCATACCTATATTCACGAAAATCAGCCACCATTATCTCTCCCAGTCTCTTCCTCCCACCCGGCTGAGACTATTTTGCTCCCACCCTCAGCTATCACAACCATTGTACCATCCCTATTAATTACGAAACGGACTCCTAACGAGTTATATGTGTACAAGAGCTCAAATTTCTCTAGCTCTGATGGAATTTTGGGGTCTTTTCCGGATCCAAGTTGGCTAATTTCATTAGTACCAGATATATGTAATGCTGGTGAAATTACTTCTAATTGGATAAATCAAGAAGTTCTTCGCCTAATTCAATTAGGATATCGTTCAGGTATTGACCTTGCCTCTTCACCCCTTCTATCTAAATCTATTTTCAACTCTCTCTTGGCCAGATATGGACCAATTGATAAATTTATCTCCCCTTTCACTCTTCCGCGTGAATTTTCTCAACCATCTGAAAAAATTTCCTTATCAATCCTCGACCCAACTGACCATAATTCTCAAATTTTCTCTGAACCCCAAATTTCTACATACAACCCAAGTTCACTTGTATCTGTTTCATAAGACATTATCTCAGATATCCCCAGCCTTTCTGATGTTTCCCCTCTACCTATTTGTGAAATTACCTCAACCAATTCAAGTACATCTAATCCAATCTCCACTCCTCCCTCAATCCCTGATTCTTCAACTCCCCATTCTCCCCCCTCCTCCCCTATATCCCCCACTTCTCTCCCCCCCCCTTCTTCTTTGGATAAATTTCAACCAGTTATATCTAAAATGCTTCAAAGGGAATATCGAAGACTCAACTTCAATGTTGACACTTCATCTCAAGTAGAATTACCTTCAAGGCCTGCAAGAAAAAAGGGACACGAGAGTTACAAATGAGTACTAGAATCATGTCTTGGAATTTAAGGGGTATGTGCTCCTCCTCAAAAATAGCGGCAGTAAAACAAGTTTTACAGTTGCATAAACCTTCAATTGTAGTTCTTCAAGAAACAAAAATGCATGCATGTGCAAATGCTAATATTGTAGAAATTTGTGGGTCGCGCTCGATGGGTTGGACATTCCAACCATCCATAGGTACTTCCGGTGGCATGATAATAATCTGGAATCCTAATATAATCGAAGTCATCTCTTTCCTTGAGGGTGAATACTCACTTTTAGTTGAATGTAAATTTGTGGCTACTGACTTCCGCTGGTTCTTCACAGGTGTTTACGGTCCAAACAAGATGGCTAAAAGAATTTTTTTGTGGCGTGAACTACACTACATCAGAGGCCTCTAGGAAATTCCTTGGGTTGTCGGGGGCGAATTTAATATCATTCGGAGAATGGAAGAAAGAAATACTTCAAGAACAGCATGAGGAAATTTTCCCAGTTCATCTCTACATATGATTTTATCGACGATCCTCTTAAAGGCTCCAAGTTCACCTGGTTTAATGGACAAGCATCTCCAGTACTGTCAAGAATCGACAGATTTATCTTCTCAACTGATTTTGAATCCAAGTTCCCATTTGTATATCAACTGTCTAAAACTAGGTCGACGTCGGATCACATCCCAATTATTTTGGACCTAGATGAACCCTCTTGGGGACCATCACCATTTCGGCTTGAGATTATGTGGTTCAATCATCCATCTTTCTTACAAAATCTTAATGATTGGTGGTATTCATTCACATTTTCTGGACTAGTTATTACTATCTTCTGGAACAAGCCGCAAGCATTAAAAGACAGAATCAAAATATGGAATAAGTCTGAATTCGGTCTTCTAGATCCTAAGATTCAAATGTGTTTGCACATTATTGACACACTTGATGGTATTGAGGATGATTTGGGTACTTTCCCAGCAGAAAAATTCATTGAAAGAGCTCAAGACAAAGTGTATTTCGAAGAAGCAATAGCACAAAAAGAAATCTCTATGAAGCAAAAGTCTCGCAATGAATAGTTAAAATTTGGTGATCATAACACCTATTTCTTTTAGATAGAAGAATAGCGAATAAGATCAACCAACTTTTCCCTGATGGAGTACTTGTCACTGAGAAAGAGACGATTGTTGACCATATAACAAGATTTTACTCCAACCTTTTCACTGAAGAGTTCCTGCAAAGACCCAAAATTGAAGATGTGCATCCGTCTCATCTTTCTGATATGGATGCTAATAATATGGAATCACCTATCATTAAAGACAAAGTCTTAAATGCTTTGAAAATCTTGGAAAATGATAAGGCCCAGGCCCTGACGGGTTCCCCATAGTATTCTTCCAAAAGTGTTGGTCATTCATCAAACATGACTTCATGGATATGGTCCTGGAATTCTCAAATACTAGTTATATGGACAGGAAGCATAGTTCCACATTCATAAGATTGATACCTAAGATGAATCATGTGGAGACTGTCAAGGATTACATGCCCATTAGCCTCATTATTAGTGCTAACAAAGTCATCGCGAAGGTCTTATCATTTCGTCTTTAACCACTAATGACGCAACTAGTTGATGCGAGTCAATCCGGCTTCATTTCAGAAAGACAAATCATCGATGGCATTTTGATCGCAAATGAATTAGTAGACTCTCGTCTGAAAGATAAAGCCCCATGACTGATTTGCAAGGTGGACCTAGAAAAAGATTTCGATAGAGTGAGTTGGTCTTTTGTTTAGGATGTACTTCGAAAAATGGGCTTCAAAGAAAAATGGTTAAGATGTATGAGATTTTTCTATGGATCCCCATCATTCTCAATTCTCCTAAATGGTTCTCCTTTCGGAAATTTCACGGGTTCTCACGGCTTTCGACAAGGTGACCCACTCTCCCCTCTTCTTTTTGTTCTCTCCAGAGGGTCTATCGAGGATGATAGACAAGGATGTGGACAGTGGCATATTCAATGTATTTTCAGTGAGATCGGGATCTCCCCTATTTCGCATTTTCATTATGTTGGTGACTCGATGTTCTTCATAAACCCTTCATGGGAGGAATTATACAATCTAATGAGCCTACTTAAATGCATTGAAGTGGTTTCTGGACTTCGAGTAAACCCTTCGAAAACCAAGTTAATTCAAGTGGGTCAAGTTCCGGACTTAAGCCACTGGTTGCAAATATTGGATGCGCAACTGAAGCACTTCATTTCACATACCGAGGGATGCCTCTTAGGCTAAATCAAGAGCAAAATCACTCTGGGACCCTATTTTGGGAAAAATATTGACGCCATGTTGCCCTCGTTGAAGAAAGGTTTTCTCACAAGGGATGGGAGAGTCACCTTGGTTAAATCCGTGCTCTCCAATCTTGTTGTATATTACATCTCTGTATTCCATGCTCCCATTTCAGTGATACAAGATTTGGAGAAGATCATGCGGAACTTTATATGGGATAGTGGCGGAGCTAAGAGGATACACTTAATCAACTGGGAGGATCTGTGCAAGCCTATTAGACTAGGTGGGATGGGAATAAAAAGTCTAGGAATGATGAACAAAGCTCTACTAGCAAAATGGGGTTGGAGATTCGGTGAAGAGACTGAGTCTTTATGGCACAGGATCATTCGAGACAAGTATGACGGACCTAAATCCATATGGACTCCCCAAATTCCTTCCACTCCCTACGGTTACTCCGTATGGAAGCATATCACGGTACAAGTTCAACTGGTATCATATTTATCTTTTCTATATGTTGGCATTGGAACAACCATCTCATTTTTGGCTTGACAAATGGATATCCAATGAATTCTTAAAGATATGTTTCCTTCCGTATATAAATTTGTTGGTCTTAAACATGGTTCTATCAAGGAATATGTCTCTTTAGACGGATCCAACTGGTTGTTCCACCTTAAGAGAGTCCTCAAATAAGATGAAGTCAGCCAACTTGCATCCATGTTAGTAACCATTGGAGACTCTCCACCTGTACTATTAGATCAACCTGATTCAAGAATTTGGAAACCTTCAAGTACAGGTATTTTCTCAGTCAAATCTACATATAACTCTCTAAAGGAGCCCATCCAAACACCATTAGTACCTAATTTCCCACACAAGACAATTTGGAATCCTCATGTCCCACCAAAAATATGCTTCTTCTTTTGGACGACAACCCTCGATAAAATTACTACTCAAGACTGTCTCCAACGAAGAAACTATAAACTTGCCAGTAGGTGTCCATTTTTCTTGTCTGCCTGCGAATCCACTGAGCATTTTCTTTTGAGATTCCAACTTACTCACAAGGTGTGGTCTCTCATCTTCCCAAACCATTTACCCTGGTCTCCTCCCACATCATTTATTCAATTAGCTCAAAATTGGTCAGCCAAAGGCATCACAGGGCCTGCTAAACTAATATGGGACATGGTACCTACTGCTGTTCTCTGGGCCACATGGAATGAGCGCAATAGAAGAATCTTTAAGGAAAAATCCCAGTCTCATTTTCAGGTCAGTGTCGACGTCAAAGCATCTCCTCTCGCATGGAGTGCAGCATTCAAAAGAAATTTTAACTTTAGGCTGGACTGGTGCATCTTCTCATGGGATAGCTTGTTCCATTAACTTTGATACGTCAAGTTCTCTTGTTGTTTTACTTCCATTATGACTGGAATGTATTTCTTGTTATTTTTGTACTTTTTTCAGTTTTCAATTGTCTTCGGCTCTTGTAATTTAGCATTGTAATTCATTCTCCTCTCTTCAGTAAATTCTCCTTTTCTCGATCAAAAATGAAAAATAAAAATAAAAACAGAAATTTTTTTAAAGATCAATATGCCTTTGTGTTCTCTCCACTACAAGAATATATAGCTATTGCTACACCATATATTGCCACACCTTTAATATAGGTGTTGCAAAAGCAAATTTCTAGTCACAAGATTTTCAATCTTTATGAATTAAAAGATATATTTTAGTGCTGCAAAATGAAACTTTTGCCACATAAATATGACAACAATATAAAAAGAGTGTGACAAAAAAATATAATCTTTTGCTGCAGCAATAAAATTGGTGCTGCAAAAAGGACTTCTTGCTACATAGGTTATCGCGACACTAATAGGGGTTTATGCCATAACTATAAGGTGCTGCAATATATTAAGTTTCTTGTAGTGCTCTGTTTTACAACTTTGAAGTTAACTTACCAAATTTTGTGCATAAGACAAGCAAACCCTATTTCTTGTCCACATCCTTAGATTTTTTTATATCTCCTAAATCAACAACCATGAATAATGGATTTATGCAATTTAGTAAAATTAATCGAGAGATGAACAAACAACAAAATAAAAGTTGTGAGATAAACTTCAAATTAAAAAAAATAAAAAAATCCGTAATTTTCCTTGGACTGATCCAGTTGATGAATCATAGTTTTCCACGTAAAAAGTAGGGATTTGAATCATTTGATAGATCAGTTCTTTCAATCATCACTGATAATAATTTTCCTAGACAGATGTGCGGACATAACTTTTTATAATAAAAAATAGGGATTTGAATCATTTGATAGATCAGTTCCCTAAACAGATGTTCGGACATAACTTTTTACTCCCTCACTAACTATTATATAGGCTAGGCATAATATGATTTTTTTTTTTTTTTTTGGTACCATTAGACAGGGGGAGTGACACTACAGTTAGATAAGCGAAGTGACAATTTTAAGATATTTTTTAATCATTTTATCCTTATTTATGTTGTTTGGTTATTCTCACATTCAAGTTTATATTTTTAACATAGGGAATATAATAAGGGGTAAAACAGTAAAAGTTATGAGTATTTATAAAATCAAAAAAGAAATTCTTAATCTAAAAGATTTGGTCACTCTGCCTATATATGTGGTAGGGAGGGAGTATTTGGTAAACATAAGACTAGGTCCCATTGTAATAAACGATTCAATCCACCTTTTCATTTCCTATCAGGATAAAATAATTATTAATCAATAAGGGTAGAGTAGGTATTTACGTTTCATTGGTATTTAATAGTGGATTAACCGAGATCGTTGCGTTTTCTATAAATGATCCCCAGATCCAAGGTGAAAAGTAGAGTATTTAATGTCCGTTAACGTATTCCGCATGCAGGTTAATAGAACCCAAATTTAAAATAGTTAAAAACAAAAATGTAAAAAAACCATAGGTTAACTAAAAGATTACAACCGACAGCTGAGAATAGAAGTGTAAATTGGGCTGTGACAGCACGAGCACAACCCAACACAGCACGCTGAAATTTGAGCATAACCCATCCCAACATGTGACTTACCCAGCATGATACAACACGTTAGTTAAATGGGACATGCTGGGTTTGATTAATTGGCGCAGTAGCATAACACAGCATGCGGCACGGATAAGCACGTGACCCAGCCCAGCCCAACACGTTAAGAAAGCACATCATAACACAAATACACTATATAACAAGGCATAATACATCACATTTTTTGTATATTTCACAAAAGAGTCACTATTCTAGCTAGTTTTTAACATTTTATGATGGCTTATTTATAACAACACATATAATACCTTAATATTTGGAATATATATTTCAATATCGTTGTTATAATGTCGTCACCTATATTTAACTAGAATATTAATTTACATGACAATAATCCAATTTTATATTTGATGGGTTATTTCTTTTTATTGAATAAACTTGTTAATTTTACTTGAAATAATTTCAAATGATATGTTGTCTAATTAAATTCTTGTGATAATGTCCAACTCAATGCATATATTAAGTGATTTCAAATTATTTATAGCACTTGTGCCAGCACGGCACATCACGGTATGTTTATTCGTGTGATGTGCCCGTGAGCTGTGATGTACCTAGCTTTTGACTAGTAAAGCACAAAACGACACATCACGTTTAAATCGTTGGCACATCACATCACGGCACATGGCACATGAAGCACGGGATTTCGTGTGTCGGGATATGCCGGGCCGGTACGTTTTACACCTCTAGCTGAGAAGAACAAAGTTTGCTTATTAATGATGGTTTTTCTACGGAAGACCCATCTCGGATACCTAATGGTGGTTTATCGATGGAGGGAAATGGTAAAGATAGCAACGATGAAGAGCTCATATATACTTGAGTTAGTATACGTTGCCGCCGTGGTGGTGTGGTGGTGGCTTTAGTTTTTCAGTGTAGCTAATTTAGCTGAACGTTCACGTTTATGAGCATTTTGATGCCCTCACAACGCTTGTGCACTATGATATTATAGGTGGCAATAGCTGCAAGAAATGTAAGTTCTCGTTCTATCAAAATGACAGGTTGTTGATGCGAGAGTAACCATGTGTTCTATACTTGTCGGTGTAAAAAAATAAAATAAAAATAAATTGGTGCAGTGGCTTTATTGTACTGTAACCATGTGTTTGGTTGTTTAAAAATTGGTTGTTTAGAAAAATAGTCAGTTGGGAGGTGCTGGTATCTGTGTTCCGGTTTGGTCTTTTTGCTATCGTGGGCTTGGTGTATCCATTTAATTAAGAACCATCTTTTGGGGACTACCCAGTGATACAAATGTCCACCCTAAAATGATAAGGGGTGTCCTAAAATGTGGAAATGACTAACCTACCCTTAACCTATATATATATTACCACCTCCTCTCATCACCACCTATATATATAACCACCTCCTCCCATCACCCCCATCGCTCACCACCACCGACCACCTTGAACCACCACCACAACCGCCTCTATATATAGCTTAATTTAAATCATTAACAAAAAAAAATCAAAATCAAAATTATAACAAACCCATTACTTGTCATTCGTTTTTGGTTGCAAAAATGAGAAGTAATCATTAAAATGATTTGAAAATGTAAGTTGCAGAGAGAAGTTCGGTTAGGAATTATGTGAAAAACTTTGTCGAACTAGCCGAACTCAACTTTTAATGGAGTTTTTTCTTCCAGATAAAAGTTCGGTTACGTCGCAATTTTTTTTTTCCTAACCGAACTTCAGTTCGGTTATGTCGCAATTTTTTTTCCTAACCGAACTTTAGTTGATTACAAAATATGAGGGAAAAATGTCATTGTAAGTTGAGTAATCCAACTTGTATTGATCAACCGGCTTAACCCTATTTGGAGACATTAGCAACTCTATCTTATAGTGTTTGTATGCATGGGATAGTCATTCACAAGTTCTTTAAGAAACTCGTGTGAAAGAAGCACAGTTCTCTCCAACCAACAGTTCTTGCGGTGGACCTGATTCAAAAAAACGTTGTCTTACATGTATGAAGTTTATCTAGATCAGTGTATGCAAATGTGCACCAGTATCTGCATAAAGCCACATAGCAAAATATCGTTCAGTGAGTCACTAGGTGAATATATCGTACCACACATGCTGGTTTGGGTGAGTGTCAATGTTCCTGCTGGAGACCGAACTTGTTCTTCACCCTGGAGTCCCCATTGAACGAAAAGGGACAGCCTCGTTTATGTCATAGTCACTTGTCCAAGTTACAGTCATCTATATCAAACATCAACAATGGTATTACGTGAGCAACATAAATTTGTTCCTACAGTCACTTTGTGACATTGTTCGGTTAGGTATAATTTTTTTTTTCCTAACCGAACTTTAGGTAGCAAAATTTTTTACCTAACCGAACTTTAGTTCGGTTACGGCGCAATATTTTCCTCCTAACCGAACTGTTCTCTGAAAACCTATATATTGAGTTCGGTTACGTCGCAAGTTTTTTCATTTTTTTTTCTCAGCCGAAATTTTAGTTCGGTTACGTCGTAAAAAAAATTTCCTAACCGAACTGTTCTCTGAAACAAAAAATTCCATTAAATCTGAGTTCGACTACCTGTGTTTTTAGAAACATTAACCGAACTACACTTGCAGATGAGTTCGGTAACCTGTTCTTCAAATGTTGTAGCCGAACTTTGTAAACCAAACGGAAATCAATTTGTAAATTGTTCATTTTTAGGAATGTTTTGGCCAATTCAAACACCATTAACTAAATTTGAAGTATCCATGAGTACCCAAAACATCATACTCTTGTTTTCTTATTTCCTTCTTCTTCTTATCTCACTCAAAAAAAAGTTAAAAACAAAACAATTCACTAATCACTAATCCCTAATCACTAATCACTAATCACTAATCAGTTTTTAACTAATCACTAATCAGTTCTTAACTAATCACTAATCAATTTTTAACTAATCATTAATCACTAACTAAGTTTATCATCAAGGGTAAAGTGGGTATTAGAAAAAATAATTATAAGGGGTGACCAAATATTACTTCTAATATCCTCTACAGAAACTGATGGGTAGTCCCCCAACTTTTTTGGGTAGTCCCCAAAAGATGGTTCTTAATTAAACCTTTAGTGATAGTAAACTTCTCTTTTAAGCTTGTTTTTTATGCTCTTATAAGCTTGTTTTTTATGGTTCATACGATTTACTTGATTATCTTTTAATTGATTTAAGTACATTTCATTTTTGACTGGATTTTTTTTTTTTTTATTTCCCTGAACTGTTATAGGGCATGTGGCCCATGGACGTGCGGTCCATTAGATGAATAGGTCTTCCCTTTCCTGTATATAAGAGAACATTATATGTATGTAATAGTTTGATGCCTATTGATCAATACCAAGTTCTTCTCCTTCTCTATCTCTTCTAATTGTTACTCCAAAACGTTATCATGCACGAAGCTACCGCAGAGCTAGATTGAATTGGGCGATTTTTTTTTACATGGACGATTTAGATCAACGCATTTATGGAATCATCATTAAGCTAAATGTTCCTCTTCCTTTTCGATTTGATTTGATTTGATTTAATGAAGGAAATGAAATCCGTTGATTTGGTTTGATTTGTACTAATACGATTGATTTGATTTGATTTTTTTTTATTTTGGCATAATCAAATTGATTTGATCGTTGGATCATTTGATCATTATTTATGTAAATCCCATCCCATAATTACTGATTACATTTCATATTATATTATTATTATAGTAGTTCATGGTGGAGAAATTCTGATCCCATAGATTGGTTCTTCGTCACAATCAAATATGGTATCTCAAGACAAGGTATCTCTCCACCGATCATTTTCTTTGATAATATGCAACATTTGTCGTTTCACATGGGTCTGTTTGTATGTTGACTTGTTTTAATATTGTTCATTATTTGCTTCATAATCGATTATCAGAAAGAGTATGATTGGTGTGTATAGATTAACCTTTGTTTATTAGTCTTTGGTTATGATTTTTATCCTATGTTGTTTGCTATAGATGCAAAATGATATTTTCTTGGTTTATCATATAGATTTTATAAAACCATTTTTTTATTTTTACAATCAACGATTATGCTTTTGTCTTTTAAACCTAGAGTAGGACTACCTGTTTGGTTTGTTAAAAGAACGGGCCCTAGCTCAAGCTGGTTATCCCCGTTCCCCGAAGTTTCATGCATTCCAGGAGGTCCCAGGTTCAAGTCCCCAATGGCGTAATATTGCAGGAATTAACATGGAAGGTAGTGTTAGATTGCCCCCCTTGTGACACAATCTCGCCCCCCCTCCCGCTTCGGCTCCCCTTGGCAAGGTTACCCATGAGGCTCGCTGGTAGGCTAGCACAGCAACCTGTTCAATTAATGTAGTAGTATGTCGTTGGAGCCTAGCTTGTTAGGCTTCCAACTAGTTTCATGTAATAATATATAATAATAATAATAATAGCAACAAAGACTCATTGTTTAACATTAAAAAAAATTAAATAAAAATTAAATAAAAAATTATCAGTATATGAAGGTCTTTTGTCTGTGTGTCAATGAAATAGGTTAAATTTTATCTAGTCATGTATATGCCATATTCATATTATGTACGTATTATTTTTTTTACAAATTTGGTCGATGTTTGTACTGTTAATACGAGGGATGATTGGTTTGTATTTGTATGTCATGGAATATTTTAATTGATTTGTTCAAAGCTTTTTTGTGTAACGCCAAAATATTAGGTTAGATTTCATTTAATCATGTATAGTTATGATTTCGCAGCAGCAGTTTCAGATGGTTTGATGGCTTCGATTGCTGGTGTAGTCAACCTTTGGTTGGAAGGAAAATGTCCTGATGTTCTAGGTGAGTACATTGCCAGCGCACCCCTTACGCCATTACTTAAGCCAGGTGGAGGAATAAGGCCTATCGCGGTTGGAACTATTTGGAGTCGCTTGGTCTCTAAGGTTGCTTCCTTTTCTGTCGGTAAGGCAATGTTTTCTTATTTAGGAGACCATCAGTTAGGTGTTGGGATGCCGGTTAGAGGGGAAAGCATTCTCCACGTGGTTAATGGTTTGCTGGAGTTGAAGGGTCATTCAGACAAGATGTCAATGTTGCTTATTGATTTCTCCAATGCCTTCAACATGGTGTGCAGATCCCATCTCATAAAAGAGGTACGGCTTCACTTTCCGGGTATTTCTCGTTGGGTTGAGTTCTGTTATGCTAGGCCTGCTAAAATATATTACGATCAACATATTTTATCTTTTGCTCTTGGTGTTCAGCAAGGCAACCCTCTCGGTCCTATTTTGTTTGCTCTGACACTTCACCCCCTTGTGAAGTCCATTGCTTCTCGTTGTAAACTTGATCTACATGCCTGGTATTTGGATGATGGTACTATCATTGGTGATACGCTTGAGGTTTCTAAAGATTTGAGAATAATATAATCCGAAGGCCCGTGTAGGGGTTTGCATCTGAACAATAAGAAAACTGAAGTTTTTTGTCCTACAGTCGATCCTCGTAGCATTGCTGAGGGTGTTTTTCCCAATGATATTGGTAGACCTCGCAACGGTGTTAAACTTTTGGGTGGACCCGTGAGTTTGGATTTGGATTACATGGGTGATATAGTTCTGAGTAGGGTGAACAAGACCATTCGGCTTATGTCTGCTATCAAAAAACTCAGAGACCCGCAAAGTGAGATGCTATTACTTCGCAATTGTGTTGGTGTGTCCATACTTTACTTGGAAATGCGTACCACCAACCCTGCAGCTTTACAAAAAGCCATTGCTCTTTATGACGATCATCTTCTTCAATATTTGAGGCTTTTACTTATAGGAGATGGTGAAGGTTTTGGGCCTTTGCAACAGAGATTGGCTACCTTTCCTATCAAAGATGGTGGTCTTGGTATATATACTATGTCTGACACTAGCAGTTGTTGTTATCTTGCTTCCCAGAGTCAAAATGCTCCTTTGCGGAAGGTGGTTATTCTTGGTAATTTATTTCCTTCATACCATGGTTCTGCTTACCAGAAGGCTCTTCAGAAATTTATTCAGGTATGTGGTTTTCCTTCAACTTATGTGTCGATAACACTTCCCCCCCTTCTATGAATGCCCTGGCAGTCACTTATTATGATGTAGTTAAGAAGCAAATACCTACCCAATTTTCACTTTCTGCAAGAGACTCTATTCTGTGGAAATGAAACTGTGTCAAACACGCACATGATTACCTTCTAGATTTCCCAATTAGTGGTTTGGATCAATGCCTTGGGCCCGGATAGTTCAGAGTTGTAATTTGTTATCTCCTTGGTATCCCTTTGTTGGCTGAGGATAGTTTATGCTCGTGCTGCAATAAACCCATGGACATTTTTGGAGATCATGCGCTTCACTGTGCTAAAGATGTTGGAATTAAGTTTCAACACGATTTGGTTCGTGATGTAATTGCGGATATATGCTATAAGGTTGGTGTCCATGCGCGCAAATAAGTTGATCTGGATCTCTTGTCTGATGATAACAAGGATTTAAGACCGGCATACATTCTTGTTCTTAACTGGGAAAATGGCCAAGACGTGTGTATGGATGTTACAGGTGTCTCTCCTTTCGCTGGTGAGGGTGTTCGCGCCTTTATTCCATGGCAAGCCATTTCAAGGGCAGTTTCGCGTAAACGTACTAAGTACTTGGACGAATGTACCTCACATGGTTTTGGGTTGGGTGTTTTAGCTTTCACTACTCTAGGGGAGCTTGGTGAAGATATGATTTGCTTTTTTAAACGTTTGAAGAATTGTTTAGTTAGTAATGATGCTGGTAGTGGTCCAGGTAGATTTATTTTTCATCGGTTGGGTGTCGCTATTCAGAAAGGGGTTGGTGCCCAGCTTGTAGCTCGGTTACCAACTAAAAGTGTAAAATCGTAATTTTTAAATAAATAAATAAATTTTCCCTTAAAAAAAAATATTATAATGAAACGGTTTTTAGCTTCATAAAAATGAATCAATGTTAATTAATATACAATTTGAACTAATTAATGAATTAATGTTGATTAATAATATACATGGTAATTAAAATATTTTTAATAATAATATAGTTAATTAAAAATGAAAATAAATATTTAGTTTCCACAAATACATGCACATGCAAATGAAAACACAATTAATGTAATAATAATTAAAATATAATTCATGCATCCATGCATAGTCAAATACAGGGATAATTATTCAGTTTCCAAAAATATTTTCATGCACATGCATATACAATTAAAATAATAATTATTAAAATATATTCATGCAAAGTCAATATAGAGATAACTTTTAGTTTACACAAATACATTCATGCACATATAGAGATAACTTTTAGTTTAGAATAATTATAATTATTTCATATAAATATCACACTAATTTAAAAATGATGTCATTTAATTGTTTGTTTTATTTCCTGTGAAACCAAAACATTAAACTGCACTACTGCCTTTTTAAATAGGCATGTAACTCTCCATGGGCCTTGAACACGTTATGACCTTAACGAGTTAACACTACTAACTGGATCATCGTAATTTGGCCGTTAACTGGGTTATGGTTATTTATTTTATTTTAGTAAGGTTTTTTCCAGTTGGACCCAACTCGACCCAAAAATGACATTTTGGAATCAGAAATACTTGAGCATCATTAATGTTTATTTGAGGTGGAAATCATTTCTTTGAAAAAGAAAATGGAGTATATTCCTTCATACAACTTTATGTCAATGAAAACGCAATGTCTAAAGCCCTTGTGTTTTTAAACACATGCATCCCAATTTTTGTGGAAGAACTCACAAAAAGTGATATGAGTCAGTTTTTTTTTTCTCTCTTCCATTTTTTTTTCTACTTCATCAAAACTAATGAACCAATATATCTTAAAGTATCAATAAGAGATTCACTATAATTAGTAAGCTATTCAACCCAAAGTAAATGGTTGACATTCAAAATGAGATTCTCTTGGCCTGTTGTGATAAAGAAATTTCTCAAATTAAGCTAAATGTAGCAAAATTGAAAATGGAAAGAACCCCGAAGTAATGAGTGTTAGATGTATTGACTCATGTGAAGCATGTAAAAATGAACATATATATATATATTGAGACAAAGATGTATTTGTGTACCCGGTAGTAATGACACCAAAGTACAGGTATCAACCGAACATTAGATTAAGCTAAGATGTAATTCTAGCTTGCATCAAAATAAAAGAGTTGGGAATGAATCTTGTTACTGGTATTGGTACAAGCAATGTAATTCAAGTACCATAGTAATAATCGATTTCGTTAGGAAGATCATACTTTAGACGTTAACTTTATTGGAAAGAAGAACTTTGCCTAGCCAATTAATTTCAGTTGAACTAGACCCATTTTCAGCACTTATGAAAAGTACATCATTCCCTAGAGACATAAATTCTCTAAAGCACTTGAGATATATCTGCTTGGAAAATATATCACCCCCCTGAAAATCTAACATATATTCACTCTAAAGTACTTGAGTTGAATACACTTTTGTTACGTAATAAGGCCACACCACTTATTAAATCTATCAAGACTTAATGTCTAACTGATAGTGGTTTTTCTCACACTAATTTAAGGAATATACACTAGTTGTTCAACTGGTTCCTTATAATGTGACTTTGATGATTGGATTATCGAGCAAAGCACTGCTCAAATTTTGTTTCCAAGATGAAACAAAGATTAAAAGTCACGAAATCTCTATATGTACTGAACCATGATAAATTCCAAAGAAACCCATGCAAGTGGATATCGTATGGAAACTCACACTGATAAGAATGTAATTAATTGCATCTTTTATAGTCTAATGTATTTGGAAGGAAACATACTTTAGAGAGACAAATGAGTCAACTTAGTGAAATGTAAATCACTATAGTTTTAATTTGGATTATTGAATTCATATTCACTCCGACGATCAAATGTTGGAAATTGACTCATACAGACTTTGACATAACCATAAATGAACTTTGGTTGTGACATGATGTTTCATTTTGAAAGGACTCATACGTACATAGATGTGTTTGAGTACACGAGACAACGGGAAAAAGATTGACAGAATGCGAAGTAACGACATATCTCTCAATAAGTGTTTTTTAAATTACTAGATGCACAACCCCCTTCCCATTATTCTTTTCTGTAAGAAAGCATATCGCTCATTTTTACAAAGTATTCAGTAAAACAGGATCGAGACCATCCTAAGATGCAAATGGTAAAAAATCCATATTACAAAGAAAACAAGGTGAACTTTAGAAAAATATTCATGCAGAATGCGGACCATTAAAGTGAATGATGGATCTGGTGAATGTTTTGACATTTTGGACTAGTTATAGTTCCCAAGAAATTTGCGTTTGAAAACTCCTAGAACATATTACACAATGCAAAGTGCAAAGGCTAACCACCCTTGTTAATGCTAGAGAATTTACATCAAAAGGACTTGATGAATATTGCGTGTTTAATAGGATCAATGCAGAGCATCTTATACCCAATGGTCTCGCATAGGCTACCATCAAAGGTTACAGATGGTGCCTAAGGAATAGGTTATGTGTACCAACCTATCTTTTATTCCTTAGGAGATATGAAATATTTCACGCATCTTATTTTATTCGTTTTTAGAACCCAATATTAGTCAACCTTTTCTGTGTACCAGTTGGTAACTGGATTTAAGCTTGACATTCATGTTCTTACGTATTTTTAGTTGCACTATATATGTGCCATTACGACTCCACATCGTACTATGATGGGTCTTCAAAACTGTTAAGTAGTTATGTTGGAAATGAGTTCCCAATAATTATCCGCATTTTAAAACTTTTGGCAGGAGACCTCTTACCGCTAGATTTGCGGGTTATCAATTTAATGAGACAGTCTTCCCGTTGTTAGGGGGAGATACGAAAAAGTATTTTCTAAGGGAACGACAGGAATTGTCGTGGTGTGTTCCCAATGTGTCTCATATTGATTCTTATACTCCACAAATGTAAATGTGAAGTGATAAAGAATATTCGATTTTCAAAATGTATATTGATGTTGCTAAAGTGATGAGATCACACATACCAGCTGCAAACCTACCTGCAAAGTTACAAATCCTCAATAAAGGATATACATCATAGACTAAGGTGTTGCAACTACACTCAGTGGAAGTGTGGTTGAGGCCGTGGCTCCATAAAGGAAGTTGGAGATACCATTTCGTTCGATCAATCCTCACATAGAAAGGAAGTAGGTGAGTAAGTCACAACTTATTTATATCATCAGAAATCATCTCATAAGATTGTCTCTGATTATGTCCATGAATCAAACTGGAGGATTCTCCTAAGTTTTAAATGATTCTAGAGAACAATAAAATCCTGACGGATTATGTGAATGCATATAAGTCAATGGAAGGATCATGCGTGCACATTGATGATATAATCCGTAAATAGTTGCTCCATAAGTAGAGCAAAATGAGATCGAACCATGCTTTATTTGGATTAATTTCAAATAAATAGCATATTTGGCCTACACAATCCAGGTATAACTTGGTTCTTTGACAAATATACGGGTATTTGGTGTGGTAGTGCTAATCAACCAAGTGTAAAGCCTATTGGACATACATGATTAATTTGTCACCAAGCATAATGAGAAAAAAGCAGTCTTAAAGTATAAAGACTCGCCATGTGGAGCGAGGTTTCTCAGAAAGACCTGAAATTGTTCTCTTGTAATGAACTTTATAGTGTTCCGCTACTTAGTTAGCTTGGTAATTTCAAAAGGACTTGAAATGCAGCATATGTATGTGGTTGTTACGTATCTCTGAAAGAATCAAGAGATAGAAGATATTTACAAAAGTGCTTGATAGCCTTTTGTTTCCCAAATCAAATGACTCTAAACCATAGAGTGTGTTTACAATTGGATAGAACGTTCACTTATAGATTGAAGCAATCAGGCGGAAGTGGTATACCCGTCTAAGTGTCTATTTGATTTGGAGGGGATAGACAAATAAGTTATTTTTCTTGCGTATTCACAGGAAAGTTCCTAATTTGGAATTGTAGCTATTTATGTCGACGGTACAGACATGATGGGTACTCTTGATGTAATAAAAGACCTTAAAATATATTTAAAATCCGAATTTGAGATGAAAAATCTAGGGAAAGCTCGACCGAGTACTGAGCTTGTGGGATATTATTCCGCCAGTTCGCATATGTCTAAAGTTGTCAGGAAATTTAACAAAGACTTGCATCCTGATAGCACTCCCATGATTAGTCGAGGTTCAAATGTAAGTAAGAGACCATTTCGTCTAAAGGAAGATGGCGAATATGTGTTGGGAAATGAAATTCCCATATCTAAGTACAATAGACGCATTGTTGTACTTAGTATAATAATGTACTCGATTAAATTTTACATCCCCAGTGAACTTGTTAGCTAGATATAGCTCAGCGCCAATGCAACGTTATTGGAATGGTATAGTGAATGTAATCATGTACTTAATAGTAACCATTGACATAAATTTGTATTATCCCTACAATGACATTAAAAGGAATGCTAATGAAATTGCAATCCAAAAGTTGTTGATTATGAAGGAACAATAATCTCTTCTCCAACGAAAGTAATCAGAGGGAGATATGGTAGATTATTTTCTAGGTTACCGATATTCAGTTTCGAAAAGTACATGACCAAAGAAACTGTGTGGAACAACCCTGAAAGTAATCAGGGGGGGATGCCGACATCATGGGGAGGATCTAAGGATATGATGTCGACATAATTTACTTCGAAATTGAAGATGTGTTGTACACTTTTTCCCTTCGATCGAGAATAATTTTTCCCAAAGGGTTTTTCACTCGACAAGGTTTTTAGCGAGACAATACTAAAAACATCAAGTATGTTGAACGTTGAAGACATAAATATCGTGTTGATATTACTGAAAATATCTGAATCAAAGAAATGAAACGCGATAGTCGGTTAAGCAACATAACTTCCATAATCAACAACAAGATCTTATAAACATTCAAGTCACCAAAGTAGAGTGTGATAAACTCTATTTGACTGTGTTAGACTAATGAAAATTGTATGAAAATATTAGGGGGAGCATCTAATGGTGTGTTGAACCATTTTCCTTCACCGAGTTTATTTTTTCCCACAGGGTTTTGTTAATCGACAAGGTTTTTAATGAGACAACAACAAACACCGGGAATGTAATTTCCCAGCTAAGGCTATTGTCTTTCCCACGAGGATTTTCTGCCTTAGGAGTTGTGAAGCAACTAGTCAACTTCAACGGAGCAAAGTGATTATCTGCAACGGATCACCTTTACTTCTATCACGTTGTACTCTTTTCCCTTCGCCAAGGTTTTTCCCCACTGGGTTTTCCCTGTAAGGTTTTAATGAGGCAACATATTCGAGTCTAAATATGTTATACGTTTGCGTAATATTGTACTATTTTTCTTTAGTTCAGGTTTTGTCCCTTTGGGTTTCCCTGAAGGAGTTTTAACGAGGAAATTAACTTAGACTCGTCGATCTTTGATGATCGCCTTGCATGTGATGAACTACATGTAAAATACGAGACAACATGTGAAGTACCACATGTGAAGAGTTGTACCAAGTTTTTGTCCCACTGGGGTTTTCAAAGTTTTAATGAGGCAATTGATTTCGGCACAGGTCATCAAGGAAAGAGCAACATTTGAAGCACTATATATTAAGCATTATATGTGATGCACTATGTATAAAGTTTTGTTATTGAACCGCACAAGGGGGAGTGTTATAGGGCCTGTGGCCCATGGATGTGCGGTCCATTAGATGAATAGGTCTTCCCTTTCCTGTATATAAGAGAACATTATATGTATGTAATAGTTTGATGCCTCTTGATCAATACCAAGTTCTTCTCCTTCTCTATCTCTTCTAATTGTAACTCCAAAATGAACGAGTTTTTATTTTAAAAAGAAAGGAGTTGTTCGAAGTTATTTTAATTTGGTTCTGCCCGTTGATTTTGCCCCGTTATTTTATATTTATTTTACCCTTTACATATATTTATTTCTGGCTAGTCCCTTGGTTCCTATTAGACCAGTCCAACCATGGCACAGGTACGGCAACTCTATCCCACTATTATAATCACCTGCTCATAATTTAGCTTGTATTTTCATCTCAAATTCCTACTGCACTTGCCTTAGGGCTGTTCTACCTACCTTTTGTTTGATTTCTATTGCTTTGGCTCCCTTGTTTACTACTTTATCCCTTCCACCTCTTTAGTTAATTATTGTTCCCCTGCTGCTTAACAACTTTCTCTTTCAACCCTTCTTAGACCTTTCCCCTGCTCTTAGTTGCTTGTGTTTATTTTCTTGCGAACACTCTCTCTTTTGATTTAGACTTTCCCCTATGACCTTCAACTTTTTTTTTCCAGTAGTCTTTCAGATTTCGTTAACTTTGTTCGGATCCTCCCTTCTAATTTTGAATTCTCTTCCTCCTCTCGCTGACTCGAACTTCCCTTCAAGATACACCATTTCACCCTGAATCTTCTAAAGCCCAAGCCCTTCCGCCTAACCCAAACTCTGCCAACACCAAACAACCCAAAACCCAACCAACTCTTCCCTCCCTAACCATGTAAATCCTAGCATGGAACTGCCAAGGAATGAACCATCCACCAACAATACAACATCTAAGAGGTTTAATCTCTATGTATAAGCCAACCATCTTATTCATCTCAGAAACATTAGCCAATAACAATCAAATGCTTCGCATTGCTCAAACATTACAATTCCAGAACCACTATTTTGTCCCCAAAATTGGAACAAAATGAGGCATTTGCCTATTTTGGAATAATGATGTCAACTTACAAATCCTAAGGACATCACAAAATTTTATTCACGTCATTGTTAATCCCCCATCCCCAGTTCAACCATGGATTTGCACCGGTATATATGGTCCACCATAACCGGCCGCAAGAAAAGATTTATGGAAAGATTTCCCATCCATATTCCCTAGAACATCTACTCCTTGGATTCTAATCGGAGATTTTAATGAAGTGATGGATCAATCCTAAAAGAAGGGCGTAAGACGAGTCACCTATGATCAAACTCAGCCTTTCCTTAATCTAATTGCTCAGATAGGATTCTTAGACCTAGGATTCCGAGGAGACCCCTACACTTGGACAAACAACCGACAAGGCCAAGACAATATCCAGGAGCGCATCGACAGGGCAATTTCAAACCAACAATGGAGAACCACCAATCCCCATGTGGCAATCACACATTTTCCACGAATAGCTTCAGATCATGCCCCCATTATCCTATAAATCAAAGCCCTGGACTGGCAAGGAAACAAGAACTACAAATTCGAACATTTATGGCTATGTCACCCGAAATTACATCAAGTGATCAACTGAGCCTGGGATAAAATTCATGACTCATACCCCTCTTTAAATCTCCAACTAAAGCTTATATCAACTAGCGAAACCATGACGGAATGAAATAAGGTAACATTCGGCCATTTACCTAATTTAATTAAAAAATCAACCTCCAAAATCAAGCAGGCACAACATCAATGTTCCACGCAGACGGGCCCAAAGCTAGAACAATGGCTCCTACAATAAAAACAGGTTCGCATAGATCACCTCACCCTACTAGAATTCCATGCAACCTACTGGAAACAAAGATCTAGAATACAGTGGTTGTAATCGGGAGATCGAAACACAACATTTCTTCAAAACAAGGCTATAATTCATCGAAGCTGCAACAACATCCAGCAACTCCTAGATCAACAAAATAACTGGATCCATGATAAGGACGCAATCATCAAAATTGTCCTAGATCATTTCACCGATCAATATACATCACCTAGTACAAGAATTGATGACCAATTGTTTGAAGACATTACCCCGAGGCTAACTCCCAAACAATTTTCTCTACTTACTTCAGAGGTGACCCCGGAAGAAATCAAAAAAGCGTTCTTTTCCATCTGCTCCGAACGTTCCCCGGGACCAGACGGATACACTAGCAAATTCTTCAAAGTTTTCTGGGAAACAACCCGGACACAACTAATTGATATGGTACGCAACTTTTCTAACTCCCTTAAGATACCCTCTCATGAATCAGACTAACCTCACCCTTATTCCCAAAGTGGGTCACCCTTCTAAACCTTTTAAATACAGACCAATAGGGCTTTGCAATGTCACCTACAAAATTATCTCAAAAATCTTAGTCAACCGCTTAAGACCTCTCCTCCCCTTCCTCATAAGCCCCTACCAAAGTTCCTTTGTGCCCCAAAGATCTATTCTTGATAACATAGCAATCGTCGATGAGCTTTTCCACTATATCAAATCCTCTAGCCGAACCAAGGACCCAAAGTGGATCTCAAGCTTGACATACAAAAAGCTTATGACTATTTAGATTAGGGATTCATCAAATGAGCTTTCACCAGAATGGGTTTCCCACAACTCTTTGTGGACTACATCATGCTATGCATCACCACGGTAACATACTCAATCAACATCAATGGCACCCCGCACGGGTACATCACCCATACTAGAGGAATTAGGAAAGGAGACCCCCTTTTTTCTTATATCTTTATTATTTGTGCGGAAATCCTCTCAACAAATTTGGGAAACCTGGAAGCGCAAAAAAAATTCGAGGGACTGCGTATTTCTCAAAAGCCCCCCCCAATTCTTCACCTCATGTACGCGAACGATCTGCTAACAACATATAAAGCAACAACAGAGGGCACAAACCATCTCAAGCGCTTATTGCAAGCTTATAGTACCTCAGCAGGTCAGCATATCAATGCCTCAAAATCGACATTAATCCATCACCCAAATCTCGAACAACATCAGGTAATCGAACTTCAACAAAATTTCGGCATGCCAACAACATCAACCCCACCCACATATCTAGAAGTACAATTTAAACAAGGAAGAGCATCTCAGCATATTTTCTCCTCCCTTCTTCAGCGACTAGATCGAAAAGCAAAAGTTTGGATGACGAAATGCCTAATTCAGGCGGGAAGATTAGTTCTCATTAAAACTTCTCTCACACCTACATCCAATCATCTTATGCAAACGTAATTGCTTCCAGCTCATATCCACCAAAAAATGGATCGCATAACTAGAGACTTCTTCTGGGGACATGACTCAACCGTAAGGAAACCTCATCCAATAGGATTTGATAAGCTCATCAAACCTAAATAAAAAGGAGTATTGGGAATTCGAAGCAGCAAAGAGCATAACAAGGCCCTCTTAATGAAGAGAATATGGTACATACACAAAAAACCAAACTTTATAGTGGCCTCGTTGTACAACGAGAAATACCATAAACACCAACCAATCCTACATAACATCCCTCCTACACCCTCGTCCATAAGCCCACTATGGAGAAATATGGCTTCCCTCATACCAACCCTGAAAAAACATCTCTTTCACCAGATAGGAAACGGCTCCACCACCCCAATCTGGCAAACTGGATCCCTCAGTTCGAAAATAACAAAGACCCAACATTGTGCTACCCCATAAAATCAGTAGTTGATATCATTAACCTGTTAACCAAGCCTCGGAAACACGAAAAGCTGAGCCACCTCCCACTAAACATAGTGCAAATAATCGTAAACCTTCACATTCCACATGAGAACCATCCAGATAGAATAATCTGTCCCTTCACGAAATCAGGAAAATACATGACGGCTTCAGGATACAAATGCCTAACATACATCTCCGATCAATTTCATCACAATCCACCACCCCCTCCAACCAACTTCCTATGGATGCTCCCCTGTCCACCAAAAGTACATCTTTTCTTGTGGAAAGCATTGATAGAGGGCCTACCAACCCTCCAACTAATAAATCACATCCACCTCGCCAACTCCACCCAATTCAATTGTTCCCCTAAAACTTCAAAGCATATCCTGCTACATTGTTCAATCGATATGGATACATGGAACCTACTACTACCCCGGATATCCACCCCACAGAGCACCCACCAAGGAATACCCACTTCAATAAACCAACAAACTTTTATATCTCTACTTCTTCAGGATAAAATCGGTAACGAATCCACCACCACATTCTACTTTCTCTTCTAGTCACTTTGGCTAGCTAGAAATGATGTTGTCTACAACCAAAAGAAAATAAATCCAACAAACATACTCCAAATGACTACCCGCTTAGAACAGGAATACACCTAGGCTCAATAGAACCTCCCACCGGTACTACCAGGAATGCAATCTTCTACAACCATTATGCATCGGACTCCCATGTCAATCACAATTTTAGTATGATGGAGTAAACCCAACATGGAATGGATTAAAATTAACACAAATGGAGCAGCTAGAGGACATTCGGGACTGGAAGGAGCGGGAATTATATGCCGAAACTAAAATGCTATCATAATATTAGCAATTGCACAACCTTTAGGGATAACGATATCGCTCACTGCCGAAACTTGGGCCATGCTCAAAGCATCACGAACAGATACAGCTCGAGAATGGCCAAAGGTATAATTTTGAACGAAATCGGAAAATCTTTTAAGGGTTTTAACCTCGACAGCAGAACCACCTTGGTACTTAAATAATATGATAGCAGAAATCAGGCTTAGATTAGCACAAATTCCACATTGTACCATAAACCATATTTACTGGGAAGGAAATCAGGCCGCGAACGAATTAGCAAACAAGGAAGCGGATGATAGCACATCCAAAAATCTTTCCACAACAATCTGGGATCACACAACACCATCGTGTATTGGTACTATTGTAGTGTCAGACTCTATGGGTACTCTATACCCTCGTGTTATTTCTTCCTAACTTTAATACAATTTCATGCTTCAAAAAAAAAGTTGTTTATGCCCTAAAAATATATTTATACGATGACCAAGCCCATAAGTGGTGATAATTGGGATTCCATAAGAGTATTTGAGGGAACCTAGGTCCAAAGGAGGGATATTATGATGACTCATTAAAGAAGTCAAGGAAATGGTATAAAGGAGAAGCAAGACTCTAATTTACAACTATGACACATAAGAAGAGAAGGACGACTCTAATTTACAACTATGACACACAAGAAGAGCGCTAGAGATTCAAAGATCCCAGTTACTTGACATTTTCCTTTTATAGACTTTCAAGAATGAAGGTTGCGTTATATTTAAGTTATGGTAGCTTTCGAATCAAACAATCTTTTTCCACTATTAGATGAAAAATCGACATGAGATAAACATAAAAAAATAGACACACTGGCTAGGATGAACCGTAATCGAACTGTGCATAATGACTTGTCCATGAAAGGTTAGCCGAAACTAGTCGGACGAACTCTAAGCTTAACCATTTTCGTATAAAACTTTTAGACTTTAATCTTGAGTCACAACCATAGGTTATAATGTGATCAAATATGTCTAGTGGTGTTTTTAGAGATTTGTTCAAATGTTGATTATCTCAAAGAAATAATTATGATACATATGAAAATATTCAACTGGGTAAGTATATGTACTGGTAAGTGTACTTACTTACAGTTCGCGAGTTATTTTTGTCACATTAATCAAGTATACCGGGTATGTGTACCCTTAAGACAAAACAGTTCAGAACTTTTGGTATCCATACTTGGTATGTGTACCTTCCTTCCAAAGGTCGTTGCTGAACTATAGCTACGCCGGTACGTGAATTGTTATGTGTACTTTCATGTATCTAGATTTGCAGTAGTTTTTATCTCTCTAATAATCAATTTGAAACATTAAAGAATAACATCAATTACACATATCATTGTTACATGTTAATTTCAAATGATTAACTTAAATCATGATTTAGGTCATAAAAAATAATTTGTTCTTAACCAAATTCATCAAGTTTTGAACAAATGTTATTAAGCTTAGTTATTCATATTTCGATAATATTAACAAGATAAACTTGACTCAAAATATTTATTGCGAAATACTTTAAAGTCCACTTAGTCATGCGACTTAGTCTCATAGATAGAAAGGTGAATACTTGAATAATAGGTTGGTACAGTCTTCACATACCTTTTGTCGATGAAGTTGTGACGGACCGAAAAATTACTCCTGGGACATAATTCCCCCGATGTGCCATGATGAAGCTACAGTCTGGGCCTTAAAGCTAGGAAAATGCACGTCCATTTGCAATTGAAAGCATGATCGTGGCGCATGATGCAACTAACTTAGCTTCCACACCATTCCAAACTTACCCTTGTCCGCTAATGGGTATACGACCATAAGGCCAAGGATAATTCATATTGCATTCATCACTAGTTTTTCCTTAACGTAGGAATTTCATCACTGAATTTCCTATCTAGCTGAGAAAGCGTCATACTGTCGAGTCTTGTCCAGGTATAAGGCATGTGCCTTGGACTTAGGCATAGGCCTCTCTAAGCCTTTTTCCAATCCTTAACTTACCTTTCTTACCAACTCTTTATAACTTGATAGGAAGTATGAGCATCCATTACTGGCATGCAACTAAGCCTCATCAAGTTTGACAGCAATCATATCTTTCATCGAGCTACCGAACTTAGATGAAATGAGGGGCCAACGTGCTGGACCGGCAATGCTGCAACTCATTGCGGCATCTTACATACCATTCCCTACTCTAAAGGGATCAAGTAAAGACTGTAGTTCATCCTCGAAGGGACAGAAACTTAATAACGCACAATGATTATGCATTATTGGGTCCGCGACATGGCATAGTAATTCCTAAGAATAAAATTCCCTCTTCGCAAGGCTACACATCTATAAATGAGGCTTACGCATCATTTATACTCTTTCGGCTAAGCTATGAAGGTTACTTGGTGCATGGTCCACATATGCACCTTCAACCCACTACCTCTCCCTATATATGCTAACTTGCAATCTCTAAAACTTTGGAAATTAAAAGGGAGAAAAATGTTTTCACCAAGTCCAATACAATGATTGCGCATAATGATTGTGCAACACTCTTTCGGCCATCCCTATCTGGCCTGATGCACAATGACTGTGCAATATTGGGTATAGTCCAATATTCTGCATAATGCGCCATGATTGCACTACAACGCTCATGGCTATCAACCCAACTGGCCTAATGCATCATCATGATTCAATATTTCCTATAGAACAATATTCCTCTTAACGCGACATAAACTTGAGATGAAGCTTCATCTCGAGCCATGGCGTATATTTGAGCATGCGCCATGCCAAAAATTCGGGGTGTTAAAAAAGTTATCCAAATATCTTCAGTTGATCTTCTCTTTCAAACGGTAGAACTCAGTGATGTCTGATACTTAACTACAGACTTCTAATCCTAATCCGAGACTTGACTAAATGTAGACTAGAAATCAAGATATAGTTTTGATCAACTAAATTTGACAACAAGCTTGAGATAGCAACAATTTTGAGTTTTACCAATCAATACTATAACAATCTCCCCCTTTGTTAATTTTAGTGACAAAACTATCAATACATATGGATTAAAAAATAAAAGCTTTAAAACTCCAGAATACATCATGCTTGATTTCCTTGGATCTCCAACTTCTTGAATTATTCGTTACTTCAATATTTCCAATGTCTCTGAACGTGTTCAACTCATCATCGTTGTTGTTGAAGATCCGTAGCGATAACAACTTTGAAATCAGATATTCTCAATCGTTGTTATACAGAAAAATAATATTATTATCTTCTCCAAAGTTCAATTGTATTATGGTGATTTTTTTATCCCCCTTAGTCAATACTTATATCTTCTGCATAATAGGTGAAACCTATAGATGGAGATTCACTACCACTTACATAATGATCCGTAAACCATATGTATGTAGTACGAAACTACTAAATAATTCTCTCATTTTGTCAATAAAAATTGGAAAACGTACAAAAACTATGGGATAGTATGTAATGAATCCTAACAAAATATGATTCAAGATTAAAGAAACACATGTCAACTTTAATTTAGATGATATCACATAATAAAAAATGCTTAATGTCTTCATCCAGAAGATAATAGGACACAAGCATCACCTACTGTTGATGGTGGTTTTTAAACAAAGGGTAAAATTTTAAAACCCTGAATAACCTAATGTCACCGGTGACACATTTATTAGAACATTTAATGCATGTAGTCAGTAATTAATGGGGGTTATTTTATAAAATTAGGGTTACAACGAGCGAAATCCTAATTCCCCTCCTTGCCAATGGAAAATCATGCCAGCCATACCTAGCCCAAGCTAGCCACGCTATGCCAAACGCACTCTTCCTTGGCCCTAGCTATGCTAGTCACACCAACCGCGCCAAAGCATGCCAAACATGCTAGCCGCACCCCCTGTGCCAATGGAAAATCATGCCAGCCACACATATCCAAGCTAGCCGCGCCATGCCAAACACACTATGCCTTGGCCCTAGCTATGCTAGTCACACCTACTGTGCCAAAGCATGCAAAATATGCTAGCCGCACCCATGTGCCAACGACAAATCATGCCAGCCACACCAAACGCGCCAAAGCATGCCAACCATGCTAGTCGCACCCCTGTTCCAACGGCAAATCATGCCAGCCACACCAAACACGCCAAATCATGCCAACCATGCTAGCCGCACCTCTATGCCAATGAAAAATCATGCCAGCCACACCTAGCCCAAGCTAGCCACGCCATTCCAAACACACATTGCCTTGGTCCTAGCTATGCTAGCCACTTTCCTTACCAAGCCTCTATGCCATTGGCACATGCCAAAGTAGCGCCCGCGCCCTAGGCTTGCAAACCGTGCAACCTAGGCCAATAGGGCCGTGCGTGCCATTGGCTCATGCCAACATGCATCGCTATCCACTTTCCAATCCGCTATGCCTTAGGCACATGCCAAAGTAGCGCCCGCGCCCTAGGCTTGTAAACCGTGCAACCTATGCCCAAGTGGACATGTGTGCCATTGGCACATGCCAACACGCACCACTAGCAGCTTTCCTTACCAAGCCGCTATGCCATTGGCACATGCCAAAGTAGCGCATGCTCCCTTGCCTTGCAAACCGTGCAATCTATGCCAATATGGCCGTGCGTGCCATTGGCACATGCCAACACGCACCGCTAGCAGCTTTGGCATTGCCACTTGCACTCAAAGTGCAACCCGCGACTGAGGCATTCCGCACATGCCACACGCTCCCCTAGCAGCTATGTCATTGCCACTTGTACTCAAAGTACAACCCACGGCCAAGGAATCCTGCACATGCCACACGCTCCCCTAGAAGCTTTGCATTGCCACTTACACTCAAAGTGTAACTTGCGGTCAAGAAATTCTACACATGCCATTGGCACATGCCACACGCTCCCCTAGCATCTTGGCATTTCCACTTGGACCCAAAGTGCAACCAACTCTTGAGACATCAACACAAACTGGGGGATGCTTTCCAGGGTTTTGGTTTGGCGTTCACAGCATGCAGCGTACACTACGCTTATATTAAGAAAGCGTGAATAGGAATAAAGCGGTCAAATAAATGAGGAAATAATGGTGAGAACGTTTTTACCCATAAAAACCATGCGGTTACCACCTCCTCCCATTATTTCACCCTTTAATTTCTTCCTTCATAAGCCCAGGGTACGTTTCAATCTCGACTTGTATAAATAGATCTTACTTATTTCCACCAGATAATAAGTCTCGGTCAGGAGAAAAATACAACACTCTCAGAATAGGCAACTTTTCAAGCTCTCCAAAAAGCTTTCATCTCTTGCAAGCTTCCGAAGCCTTCACTTTATGATACAAGTCGAGACACTACTCTCCCAGAATTATTCTAGTCTCAACACCTTTCTTTGCTTCCCTCCCCAAATTAACCCTTCTCCTCCACTTTGTGACCGAAGCTAGTCTGGAACTACCATTTCTTGGTTTAGGACGGACTTATATAGATTGATCTCTCGAATCTAGAAAGTGCTCACGTGCAACATATTTGTTTAGGGTTTAAACCAGTTTCTCACTCACCTACCAGATTTACCAAAACCGGCAGAAATGATTTTTACCCATAAACAATTGGCGACCACAGCGGGAGGATTGAGCTATCGGTTACAATGCCAATTTTCGACCGTCGATATCGTTCTTTGACCCCAGATGTCAAGATAGTAGGGTAAGGTGACTCACTACAACTCAACTACCAGACAACCCGGTTACCATCCGCGAAAACTACACGATAAAACTGGGGACTCGCTAAAGATACTACCAGCGACTGGGGACTTGCTAACAATGCTACCCTCAAGGCCGGCCTTCACATGAAAGGATATTTCTTACAACAAAGGATTAATAAAGTTTAGTAAGTCTAAGTCAGACAAGATATACGATCTGTTTTTGGGTTCTTAATAAAACCGTCATACTATTGCGTCTTGTGCCGATTGCTAGCACACACTTTCATAAAATCAATATTCCTTTCAGAAAGTACAATCAAAGTTATATTATCAAAACCATTCATCCCATAAATAATCTAATATCCTCAAAAGATACCAGCTGTCTATCAAAATCGGTCGAACTTTAAACCAGACATCCAGTATGTCTTTTAAAAAAAAAAAAAACCTAAACGAAAGTTTAGAAAAATAGAGAAACATTTAAGGAAAATAATCCAACAAAGGTCTTCACTTCTTGGAGAAATTCACCTTTGCCTCTTCAAGAGCCGCTCTTTTTGTAGTCAACATCTTGGAAAGATTTTCAAGTTCTACCTCCTGTCGTACAATCTCCTCTGCAGAAAGTCTTTCGACTGCTGCATTTTTCAACTTCTAGATCTCAGCAAGGCCTTCGACAAACCACGAAGCGTTGAATTCCTTTTCTACACACACGTCGCGATGGTGCTCCCATTCGGCAATGACGTCTTCAGAAACGGTGTGGCTAGTAACCTCACGCATGTCCTCGATAGAAGATAAAAGCTCTTCCAAGCGCTTAACCAGCGCAAATCGACTAGTGATCTTCTTGGTTGTGGCCATATGTCCATACTTCTCCCAGATTCTGGTGTACAACGCCTCATACTTAGCCAGCACGCTAAAACCGCCAACCAGCACATGACCTGGGTAAGGAGCCAAGTACGGGAGATCGAAAATGGCGCCTGCAACTGGACCCGCGACTTGCAAATGGTCTTTTTCCATGTCTATGGCAGCAACCATCAGGGAATCTTCCATCGTTCGAACTACATTTGTGCCCAGCGATTGTCCAACTTCCATCTCCAAGTCACCGGCAGGGGTCGCTATCACCAAAGGCAAGTTTACGTGTGGCTCCGCCCCAGAATCGTCTTCCGAACCAGATTCCTCCTGCAAAATTGAGTTAAAAGTTTTTCAAAAAGCAGAGGAAGAGAGAAAAAGAAGCGCGAAACTCACCGAACCAATTCCCGAAAAAGAACCAGTGCTGCTGTCAGAAGAATCTCTCTCACTTGTCGAACTTTATTCTTTCTCTGGATCATCACCGTTATGAGAAGGCTCAGTGCTGCCAGAATTATTTGAAGCATTAACACTACCGAAACATGGAAGAGCAGCAAAAGCATTAACACTACCAAAGCCCTGGTAGAAACAACACACATGTTTTTAGAAGAAATTCACATGTTTTGAGACAAACCAACAAGGAGGCGACACATACCCGGTTATTGAAAGAACTGAAAGACACGAGAGCTGCAGGAGGATCTTTTGAAACCGTCCAGAACCCTCCAGCATGATTCTTAGTTCTCTGTTCCTTTGCCTGGGGACTTTCCGAGTTGCCAGGAAATTTTCGCTTGAGATCTCTCAACATTGGATACTTCTTTAAAACTACTGGGGAAGGTTTACAACGAACATTCTCCACCATGTTATTCACAAAATCGCAAATCGCAAGACGCTCACAGCACCAGAACTCATTATAACCAAAATTTATCGAAGTTACTCTTCCCATTTGAAAAAAAGAAAGGCGGATACCCGGCCCAAGGGCACTGGCATTGAGGGCGGCACGCAATGAATCCTTAGGAACCATCATATGGTAAGCAAGAGGAACCCCTTGATCAAAACCCATGTGATGAGCAGCACGGTCAATATTGTTAGCAACTATTTGGAAAGACCCCATAAAGAAAGACGTCATATAACCGGGCATGCATCTTTGAATAAACAAGTTTTCACCAACACTCAAGCTGCCGTCAGAAGACAAAGTCATGTTCGGAGCAGAAGCAAAGGTGTCAATTTGAGTCATAGAGCAATGGACCGGCTCCCATGGGCGAAAACTGATTTCATGCGACTTATCGAGAAGACTAACCAAGATCATACCAACTCTTAGACGCCTGTTCACCCATCGAAGAATTAGGGAGTCTCCCCAACTCGCGGGAATCGAAGGGAAAGGTTTAGGAGCGTACTTCTCGAAGTGCCCCCATAACCAGGCTTGCAGAAAAGCAACATGCACATATGAATCCACTTTCATGAAACCATTCAAAAATCGCATGCTCGCAACTAGGTGATCCAGATGCACATACAGGGAACCAAGGAATAGCTTGCCAATGGGAAGAACTTCACCTTTTTATAACTTCACAATAATCACTAGCAACTCTGGTCTTATTTATTTCTTTCCAGAACCGTCATCAAAAATGTCTCTAGCCAACCAGAGAGCCAAAAATGCTGCAACGTGAAGATCACTACTTTTCTGTTTAGGTTCCAGCTCGTCCGGAAACCATTGAGATATCCACCATCTGTAAAAGCACCTTTCATCCTATTTCTGGACAGAATCCTTCGACTTCACAGTGGAGTATTTTCGGTCGAAATCTCCCAACTTAGCGGCAAGGTCATCCCGCATCTTTTCGTCACCTTCAGACAATTGGATGTTAAGATTCCCGGTTACCGGTAGATTCAGCAAGAGAGCCACACTCTCCAAGGAGAAATTTATTTCACCTCATCTGCATATGATTGTATGAGTGTCCGAACACCATCTAGAGATGGAAGCAACCAAACCCGGGATATCCTTCCTAATCTGGAGACTTACTGAAGCTCTGACAACATCAATAATTTTCGCTCGAGTCAAGTTGGTATTTATGTGCTCCTTACTCACCATAAACTCAACCCATTTATCAAAAGAACACAATGGGCTTTGACACATCCTGAAATCAATGTTGGAAGAAGAATATACCCCTTTATGAAGACAAAACCGTATGGTGTTCTCTGGGCAAACCTAACGTGTCTTTTTTTCATCTTCACCACTGGTTAACAAAATTGGCACGAAATCTGGATGATTCTTCCGAGCAGGGGTGAAGGGTTTGGAAAAGAATTCATCATCCGTGTTTGGTTTGGAATTATCAACATCCTTCGATGAAGCGAAACTTTGTTTAGGTAACATCTTGTCAGATTTCTTCATAACAATTTGGTAACAAGATATCTGCACAAAACAAAATGGAGAAAGACGAAATTATCTCCCTGACACATAACCGCACTCAAAAAAAGGAAAGCCTGGGAAAAAAAATAGAGTATTCTCCACGGGTTCAAAACTGCACGCGTTTATACGGGCTCAAATGCGCCTACAGTATCCTTCTTCGGGTTAAAAATTATATACGCAGTGTTTTCTACGGGCTCGAATGCGTCTATAGTATCCTTCTTCGGGTTCAAAATTATATCTGCAACATTCGGGTTCAAATCATATATGTAGTATTTTCCTTGGGTGCATATATTCAATATTTTCTACAAGAAGCACGCCAAGAAATCATATGCGCAATATCATTGCAAGGATTATAAAATAAAAATGCCTACTATTAGGGTTTGCACCTACATAAAAAGGGAAACAAGAGAAGTATTGGAAGACATACTTGGAAGATGGTTTTTCTTCATGACTCTGCCGCTAGCGTGAAAGGATGAAATAACAAAGTGCAAGATGAGAGAAAGGGATTTTATATATAGGCGTGAAGATTCCGAAATAGGGAAGGATTTCCCTTTACCAAAGTCTTGCGTATAAGGAACGGACTCACAAGGATGCCCAACTTCCCAATGTTGCCCAAGTTGCACCGGTCCCACCAGTTGCGCCAACTTCCCAATGTCGCCCAAGTTGCATCGGTCCCACCAATTGCGCCAACTTCCCAGTACCTCCCAAGTCGCGCTAGCTAGCACGCTCATTTTTCCAACTCGCGTCAACTTCTCAATGCCGCCCATCTTCCTGTCTCATAATAATGCTGACTTCCCAATCGTGCCATCCTCCCGATTTGTGCAAAACTGCCAGAGGCAGGGATTCCAAATCCTATCTATAAAAAGGTCAGACAAGCCTCCTCAATTCTCTTTACGATTTACTAGTTTGTCCCCATCTTATGCTTACCTCGTAACAAAGCTCTTGTTCTGATCTAAGCAGGGGACTTAATGTTGATGGTGGTTTTTAAACAAAGGGTAAACTTGTAAAACCCCAAATAACCTAATGTCACCGGTGACACATTTATTAGAACATTTAATGCATGTAGTCAGTAATTAATGGGGAGTATTTTTCAAATTAGGGTTACAAAGAGCGAAACCCTAATTCCCCTCCGTGCCAATGGAAAATCATGCCAGCCACACCTAGCCCAAGCTACCGCGCCATGACAAATGCACTCTGTCTTGGCCCTAGCTATGATAGTCATACCAATCGCGCCAAAGCATGCCAAATATGCTAGCCGCACCCCTGTGCCAATGAAAATCATGTCAGGCACACCTAGACCAAGCTAGCCGCACAATGCCAAACGCACTCTGCCTTGGCCCTAGCTATGCTAGTCACACCAACCGTGCCAAAGCATGCCAAATATGCTAGCCGCACCCCTATGCCAACGACAAATCATGCCAGACACACCAAACGCGCCAAAGCATGCCAACCATGCTAGCCGCACCCCTGTGCCAACGGAAAATCATGCCAGCCACACAACAAGCCGGATAAACAATGGTTATGATGGTTTTATTCCAATAACATGCCGTTTTTTAACAACTATGACTGGGTTTTTAACTACAAAAGTCGGCAACATCTATAATAAAAATAACACGGCTAACATAACGCCGGCGGGGTATTATTTACATACCATTCTGACTTTCATAATTCAAGGCATCAAGAGAAGCTAAAAAAACTGAAATACAGCCGGCAAGTTAAAAGTTTATAACATATCGACCCGGCTTAAAAAAAAAATTACGTTGGCAAGCTTATATGTTGAATAACTTCCCGACCCTGTAAAAGCAATTACAAAACTAAAAAGCCGGCAATATATTCAACCTAAGAGCATATGGCGGAACACTAAATATGAAACGCCGACAAGGTCGTGAAACTAAAACCTTGCTGGGAAAATAGCTGCAAGTTCAAACATTCAATTTTTCTGACCTAATTTGACATGCAAACATGAAATTGAAGTACTTGAGTGAGTTTAAGTAGGCCCTTACTTTCTTAATCGCACCATTTCTTCGTTTTGAGAGGGTTCAATTTCTTCTTCTTCAACCGTTTTTTCTTCACTTTTTGTTTAACTAATTTGCAAATCCAGGGTTGTATTCTTTGGGTTTTCTATTAGACTCTTTCATACGATTTCCCCTCCGCCGTGGTGGTTCCATTGATAAAGATTAATCGGAGTTTTCGAATCGACGATGTTAACGAATTAATCGACGAGTTTTGATGGTGGTAGTGGGGGAGGAGCCGGTATGGTTATGGAGGAGAAGAAGAATAAAAAAAGGAAGATGAAATTAAAAAAAAATGATTAGGGTAATAGAATTATAAAGGGCTAGGGTAGTATTGTAACTTCACCCATATTTGGCCTCCTCTTAGTAAGGGCACTATGTCCACATAAAACTGGGTATACCCAAATTAATCTGGGTATACTCCAATCAAGATAGGTTAATTTAAGTTCAATATGATACTAATTGATAAGCGCTAACATTACTTTATTAAAACTATTGTCACTCTTATTATCAACCATTATATTATTTATTTATTATAATATTGATAAAAGATATTATTACAAATATTGATAAATACCAAAAATATTATTAAAATTTATGTAATTATAATTAGTTTACTCTTCATGTAAGTCAATGTGTTTAGTAAGTTTCAATGTGATTTACAAAATCTATCAATAATACTAATCTCATTATTATTATAGTATTATTAGATTGTTTACGTATTCATATTTTAGATTAATTATTCTCAAATCCTTATTAGCTAAAGTTATCGGTGTACCCTAATATTTTTTTTTACTTCAATACATAAACAAACAAAAAAATCAATCAAATACATTTTAATTATTGATAGCTTTTAGTGATTAAGATTTATCTCACAAACCCAAGCCATTTCTAAACTAATCTAGTTCACTAACTGGCACTGGCTAATTCTAACTATTCCTATTTAAGACTCGTCGATTAATTCGTTAACATCGTTGATTCTAGCTGTGCATTCCCTGCGCAACTCTGATCTGTCTCTGAAACTGAAAGTGGGAAAGAGTGAGTACATCATTAGCTATTGATATCGCCAAGACCATGATGACCCACTCTAAGCATAAACAATGTATAATATTCGTGCTAACCACACTCATTAGTTTTTGATATCACCAAGACCATGATGACCCACTCTAAGCATAAAAGATGAATTCATGTAGATATAAATCACTACACCAAAATGCCTAATTTACCACGTTTATAATCGTTGCTATGAATTTCAGCAACGCTTATGTACGTTGCCCACACGGTGTCACAAATCTTTTGCAACGTCTACAAACGTTGCTTAAATTAAATATAGCAACGTATTATATGTTGCTGCATCCGTTGCATATATTAATTAAAGCAACGTATATAATTGTTGTTTTAATTAAATACAGCAACATATTTCCTATTTTAAGCAACGTATATTATAACGTTCCTTGTGGTTTTTCCACGTGTCAGTGGATCCCACAAAAAAGATGACATCATGTTTTGTCTTGGCAACATTTATATACGTTGCAAATTACTGGATTGTTAGCAACATTACTTTCACCAACGTTTATATCCGTTGCAAACATTTTATCAGCTAATAAAAAAAATTAGATCCTGCACATTCAGATTTCTGCACCTGCTTCTCAACCTTCACACCCCACTATTTTTCTGTAAATCATAGAGAGATTCCCCATATCTAAACAAAAGAACATTCACGACACCAATTAACAAACATTACACCCAAATTAGTATTTATAGATCCAGAAATTAAAGGATAGCATGCAAATTGAAATGTAGGAATAAATGGATAAGCTTAAAGTTGACGATGAAAAACTTCTCCAACTAGTTTTTCAGATGCTTGCAATTGAACAAAATAACTCTCCAACTAGTTTTTCAGATGCTTTCAATTGAACAAAATAAAAATCCAAAATGAAGTTCAAATAGTTACCTGATTGACCTTCACTGTCAAAATGTTTGATCCAAGTTCTCTGATTGGCATCATAGCAGCTTATTCACACAAGGTTTTCATATCGCTTCCGGAATAACCTATGCATGAGAATTACAGGATAAGATTCTTGAATCTGATGGAACAAATGATATTTTAGAATATATAATATGGTTGATGTATTGAAAGTAGCTGATGCTTACCTTCTGTCTCTTTTACAATTATTTCCAATCTCCTCATATTGAAAGAATAAGAACCAACCAAATAAGAAATACTGTTACGATGACGAACCTATTTCAGAATTGAAGGTAGTTAGCTTCTCCTAGAGCACAATTATGTAACATTTTGCAAATAAAATGGGTTGCCTGATCAAGTAGTATCATAGTGACGTGTGAACAATGTTACCTGGTATAGAAATTGCTTGACTTTTTAAGTTTATTGTTGAAAAGCATTCACCTCAGACCTTCATCTGGTAGAGGTCCATAAATATGCTTCACCTATTCAACATTGGAGATGAAACTACAATTATCATTTCATATATTACTTATAATGTAAAAATATGACTTGTAATGAATCATAATCGTTTCTTCCTAACCAGTCTGTGAAAAACAACATCATTTAATTCTTGTGCCTTATTAGTTGCACCTGTGAAAACATAAATACACCTTAGATGGATTTCTAACTTCTTAAATCTAAAACCAGAATGTGAAATAAAGAAACTGAGCACAAAAGAAGACCAGATAATGCTTCTATGGATGTGAACAGAAGTAATAAATGGAAGCATATGAATCCTTCCACCAAATCAAGTTGAAAACAAGAATACAATTAAAAGAAAAAGAGGTTCAGTTTTGGTACCCTATAAGTTCACGATTTCAGATGCTATTGAAATCAAAACACTCCATGACACCCCTGCATCAAGTAGCAAAATGATGTATGTTAACACTATGCCCTTAGCTGATTAAAATACATCGAAAAAAAAACTCTACAAAGCTTGCCTTGCAGCCGAATTGTTATGAAGTCAGAAATAATTCCAAAACATCTAAACCATCACTTTTAAGTTCTGAGACCTAAACTGATCGAGCATATCTTCAAAGAGAGTTAACTTAGCTTACCAATTACGATTACAAGATCATCAGAATTAGAGGTCTCTCCATCAAACTGGATCATAACTTGTAGATGCAAGAGACGTTTAGAAGTTTCCAGGAATGCAGATTTACATCACTGGATTATAACATCGCTTATATTTTATCCAATAAGCGAATAATACCATCTATGAAGTATATTGAAGGAAAACGATACAAGACTTCAAACATTTTATAGATGAGCAACATACCTCATCCATGAATATTAGAGAAGGTTGCCTTGAAATCACAAGATTGAAAAGAGTGCAAACAAGATTTTCAGCTTCTCCAACCTGTTCCAGCAAAACTGAACTTATAAGATCACTTGATGATTTACGTACTACAGGAAATAAGAAAACACACACATACACACACTTTGATCTTAAAAACCTTAGTGATGGTCCTCCCTAGCAACCACCAACATGCAATAATAAGCTGGAACAAAAGAAATGATAATGCACCTTCCCCCTCCTCCTTTACCCGGGCTTGGGACCAGCAATGCATTTGCATTAGCGGAGTTAAGAAGAGTTTGACTGTTAAAAAGTCACGAAACAAAATATATATATATATATATATATCATTGAGACAATTACAAAATGTATTACAGACAGATTAGACAGATGCATAGTCTGTCTAATCTTCCTACAGTAACAAAAACATAAAAAAGTAATCTGTAGGATTCTCCAAGTGTTTATATTACCCAAAAAAAGCAGTCTGTTAGATTTATCGTCGTGCTTCGTTACAAAAAAAACAGTATTGAGGATTTGCTATGTCTTTGAACATCTGCTAATAGTAAAAAAAAAATAGTTCCTTACCCAATATTAAACATGTTTACGCAATAGGTGACAGCCTATCCTCGGCCCATTTCCACAAATTAGGCAGTGGTACCTGACTCAAGGTACACCAACCATGTCCTTGAGGTGCATCCCAGATAATGGCTGATTTCTCATACACTTGCTCAATGTAGACCCTCCTCTCATTCGGATTTAACTTTTTATGGTGAACAATATCACCACGAGCTATACACAGTGATGGCGGCAGATTGTAAGGAACTAAGATGACTGGCCAACAACTGTAACTAGTACACTGGATGCCGCGAGGATTAAAACCATCAGTAGAAATACCCAACCACACATTTCTCGCTTCCTTCGCAAACTCATGCCACTTTTTATTCATGTTCTTGACAAGATGCAGTTCCACAATCACAGAAAGAGTTGTCACACCATTCTCACATGTTGGATAAATCTTCTCTTCCGCTAACTTTTGGTACTTGTTGTATTTTTCACCTACATTAGGCTCCTGAAAGGGATGTTCGGAATCACCGGCATTGACATTCTCATTTAATCCTTCGAATATTCCAAATGCGTTATCAACAAAGTCATTTAACCTATCATCCCGACGACTCTCTTCAACGACTTCCTCCACTACTGTTTCTTCTTCAACTGTATCTGCTTCATTGTTCTGATTTACATACGACGTTGATGCAGATGCTAATGCTGATCTCGGTTTCGAATTCTCCCCGTGTAAAGACCAAAATACATATGAATCAAGCATGCCATAGTCTATTAAATCATGTCTCACCAGTGCAAAAGTCATGGATTTCCTATTACGACAACGACGGCAAGGACATGAGCAGAACTGCGAGTTTCTAATTTTTTTCCTGTATGCAAAAGAAATTAACTTATCCACCCCTTATCTATAAATAAGACTACACCTATCTTCAATAGTCATCCATCCTTTCTCACATTGTTCAGTCATTCTACAACTCCAACACAAACTAGATTATAATTACAAATAACGACAAGAAAACAAAAGGGAAGTATGACTACACAAATTACACTGCACCAAAAACAGAAAAATCTAGCTTATGGAGTCATGACTAACATTCATATCTATCATAATAGAACAAACATCATGGTATCACTAACTTGGGAGCATATTTCAACTAACATGGAGCAATATTATCATCCCTACTTTATACTTGATTTCAGAAACATATCTTTACCTACAGACCATCATATAACATGGATAAAATCATTAGCAGGATACAAGTCTATTCACCAAAACAATTACCTGAACTTTTCATGTCTAGCCGATTGTATTTTACACGCTCTGCATCAAAAAAATCAAAATAATGAGCGCTCAAGACCAACTAAAAGTTAAAAACAAGAAACCTTCACAGTGTCTTATGTAATACTGGACAACAAACCACTCACCAATGATCTTGAAGCAATGATAAACTTTTGCGCACAATTAACACCTACAAAAAGAACCCCAACAAGAAGAAACATAAGAACCTAACCAATTAGTGCATACAATTGCATACTGATACCCTAATTGTTGATCTAAAACGATGAATACAAACACAATTGTATTAACCAGGACCAGTTGTATGTCTCAACCATCAATAGACCTTACAACCAATGATCTTCAAGTTACTAAAACTAGCCTTGTTCGACAATTCAACATTTCTATTTTCCCACTAAATTAGAGTATGTAATAAAATTTCTATTTACCGCACCGATGTACCTGAATATTTCTTAGCATATATTAATACTCGACTACATAAACAAGATACATAACTAAATCAATTGCAGATAATTGTGCCCAGATATAACATACTTAAATGCCTAAATGTGTATCTACACAAGGGACCCTTGTGTCCTAGTTTGTCACATCCCATTTCACTTGCGTTAAAACTAGTATACCGAGCACGAGACATAAGAAACTAACAAACTGAGAAGTCATCAAACCATTCGGAATTCATTGAAAATGTAGATATATTAGATACCCGTACAATAACTTATATCCCGTAACTTGTCATCTCACAAGTCAGTCAAGCCAAACGTAGTATTCGTCTTTCCCTGCCTCACCTTCCTTTTAGATATTCTCACCTGAAACTTAAACAAAAACACAATGAACGTAGCCCAATGGAATTTTATAGAAACTAAACAATATGAAGACATACCCGTACAACAACTTTTATCCCGTAACTGGTCATCTCAAAAGTCAGTCAAGCCAAACGTAGTATTCGTCTTTCCCTGCCTTGCCTTTCTTTTCGATATTCTCACCTAAAACTTAAACAAAAACACAATGAACACAGCCCATTGGAATTTTACAGAAACTAAGCATTATGAAGACATGTTTGAAGGTTAATGTTTCTAGAGAATAAATATCAATGATGACAATCTTATCAGGATAAGAGTCTGAGTTTTTGAATAGTAATGAGTCTGAAAAAAATATTTAGATCTTAGGTAGATATACATGAAATTTTGACGTGTTAATTTTCAAGCCGCTTCAACGAAGAATCTAACTAGATGATATTGCAGATTTCAGAAGATAGTGTACTGCAGATTTGAGATTTAATATATACTCTAGTCAAGCACTGTCAAAATATAACATAAAATCGCACCCTCAAAGTACCACCTCGTAACTGCTAGCAAACATGACATACGCCAACAAACTTCTGTATAAAAATACAGTATCAGTAAAATAAAGCCAAACTACCAAATAAAAAGGTTCCACTACCAATAGCATCAAACATTGAGAGTATCCTCTGTCGCCTTCCAGTTCAGTCCTCACTAGAGATTCCATTTTATTTTCAAACATCAAGGAATTTTTAACAAACCACACTAATACAGAGAATACTATCACTATTTTACCACATACACAGAGCATCTTCACTAACAAACCAACATACCACTTTACAATCAAAAGACATCATCTCCATTAATAGAGTTAGTATCACTCATAAACCACTATGAAGACCCTAATTTCATAATTGACTGAAAACCCATGATTTAAAATGAGTAAAAATATCCAAACTGAAACACTTAGAAAGATAAAACCCCAAATAAGAAAAAAAAAATGAACACTCAAAACAACACAGAAGAGAAATAAAGTTAGGGTTTGTGAAAATATACCTTAATTGCACCAGTACATCTTCTTCTTGTTCATAAACTCACTGCTGCTTCAGTTGGAAAGGGTAAACTGAAAACAAATTTTAGGTCAAAAAAAAAAAAACAAACAAAATCATCAAATAAAAACAACAACAAACTGAGAGAGAGATTATACCGCAACTGTTTGCTTCACTGAATTAGGGTTTTCTATGATTTCACGAACATAATCAAATTTCTAGGGTTATAAAATCTCAATTAGGTTTTTTTCTTTTTTCTTTTTTGAGGTTTTGATTCAAAGATTAACAACCTAGATGATTCAAAGTTCACAGATCTATTCTGTGAGAAATAGTTGTAGTTAAGTCTACATATAGGGTGAATTTGTGAGAGAGATGAGCTAATTAAGTTTAAGTTTTTCTTTTTTGTGCAAGAGAGGGACGAGTTTTTCACTTAGAAAATTTTCACTAAGTAAAAGAGAGAGAGAGAGAGACAAGTGGTGATATAGGGTGAGGTATGAGAGAGGTAACTAAGACACGTGTTAGAATATGATTGAAGACACAAAATATCAGTTTTTTACTTATTTTAGTCTCAACAACTGGGGGTGGGGGGAAATTCGGTCAATTGGGAGGGACTTTTGGTCAAATGGGGGAAATTAAGGAGGGAAATGTATTTAGATGAGAAACTTGGGAGGGAAAGTTTAGCGGGAAAATAATTCTAAATTTTATTTTGGTGGGAAAACAATTATTGATGAAATTTTGAAGGGATGGGAATTTTTAGGTGAAAAATAGAGTGGGAAAAACTTGAGGGAAACAATTCTACACATTTTTAAAAAAAAAATCGAATTAAACCTAATATCATGTAATAAAAAATAAAAACCTATCAAAAAAACCCTTAGATAATACATAATTATCCTTTTTGCTGTAATTGCAACGTTTTTAAATGTTATTATACGTTGCTTAATTATTGCAAAATTAATCGTAATTAAAGTAACGTATTAATTGGTTTGCAGCGGATATATTCGTTGCAAAATGAACAACGTCTATATACGTTGCAAAGCCAAAAAAATAAGCGTGGAAAATTAGCTGATATGGTGTAGTGAATGTGAAGGAGCGTATCCTATATACCGTAAGTGGAAATTATCATTTCCCATACCAATTCATAATGACAAATAAAACATTACAAGTCATTTCCAAATCATGGAAAGATTAACAGAATCAACAGAATTATCGTAATGCAATTTAAACAAAGCATGGAATGCACATCTAGACAATGCATGAGTTTAGTAAACATAAATCTTTGTAAAAGAAAACATCAATGGTTACAAAAGAGTTAAATGTATTCCCACCTCTTTTGATGACATGCCATGTCTACCTCGAGATCCACGACCCACTGGTTCATCCTTTGAATCGATCGTTATTAATAGACTAACTGTTAATCACACAAGAAGTCTAAGAATCTAGCCAAAAAGGCTCACACATGAATCATGCAAGTCTTTATAATGATTCTAGGTCCAATTAAGGTTCTACATGTTTTATTTATATATCTTTAGCATATCTAAGGTTTACTAATTGAATTAGGTTGGTTCTATAGTCTATTAGATAAGTCTTGTGAATATCTACAACTTTCTAGAAGAAGCCAAAGGTTAATTCGGACCACAAGAGGTCCAAAACATCTAATTAAGAAAACTACCCTAAGCCCAAGTCCACCAAAGTCAACTAACAGTAACTAACGGTCGAACTAGCGTTTAATGGTCAACTGACAGTCAACGTCCAAGGTCAGGTCAAAGTCCAGGGTCAAATAGTTAAAGTCTAAAGTCTAAATTGGTCAACTGAGTCAACTCGGGTAAAGCCAGGGAACTTGGTGAGTCAACACGATTCAACTCGGTCAGATACTGAGTCAGACAACAACTAATCAGAGTCATACTGAATAACTTCAGTCAGACATGCCAAAGGTTCGAACCTAAGCCACTGCACAGGTCAAAACCTAAACTGCACCATAATGGTGTAACACAAGAATCAACACACTAATCTAAGCAACTATTCCTCCCTCCCAAGGATTCATCCAACTCTATTTCATTAACACTTGAACTTCTGTCAAACTTAAAATTATAAATTCATTCTTAAACAACTTTGTATTTCAATTACAAATGTAAACTAAGTTTACCTGCAAAACCAGTAGCAGCATGCTTTCAAAGAAACTATCCCACTATGATTCTACACGTCAATCATATACAACTTCTACTCTCCCAACTCAAGATATAACAATACTCTACACCCCAGTTAAATCCTCTCAGGAAAAGCTTACTTCATTTATATGTCAGACTGACTCAATTCCAATTACTTCAACCACCTATACTATTCACCCAAGGATTTAGTTCATACATTCCAACTCTATCCCACTTCACCTGTAACATCTCATACATCTCATATCCACAACCACCAACATTACAACATTCTTCTTAACATCAAATTTACTAAACCAACTGTGACTCTACAATCTATTCTCCCAACAACAACAACACCAAGTTTCCTCTTACAGATATTCATTCCCCTGCAATTTTAACATCTCTGCAAATCTTAATTCATTACCACCTGGATCTCAACTTCACTTTCCACTAAACCTTACCATTCACAACAACCACCATAACACCACTACTACCTTCCATATCACCACCAGATTCAACAACATCATTCCATAGCTTAAACTCATTTCATCTATCATTCATGCACTTACCAATTCCTTGTGACTAACATAATCTTAAAACACAACTACATATCCACAACTCAACACCACTAGTTACCATTTAACCTACAATACCAGATACCACCATCCAATACATCTTTCACATCAAACAACATTAATTTCTACATATCAACCACATACTCCTCAACTTCATTACAAACCTAATCTACATATGCAATACCATAATTATCATACCACTTCAATTTTATTTACAGTCTCATAAACTCAATTTAAGAAATTAAATAACAACAATTACCTCTGAATTGATTCATCCATCTCAAGAACACCAGCAATCCCTTCAGATCGTCTCAGCTGATATCCATTAGAACTTAAAACCCACCTATTTCTGCTAACCAGTTCAGCTTCAATTGGTCAACATACCCTAATTATTCATTTCCCATGAGTAGCTCTGTAATATCCAATAAACCACTCCTTAAATCTTCTTATTCACCACTAATCGAACTTCAAATACAACATGCAGAAACCCTAAACTTTTCTTCCTCCGCTGCAATTTGAACATCATCCACTAAAATCTTCTTCTTATCTCCCAATAATGAAAACCCAACATCTCGAACTCATTAAAGACTCAATTTCATAAAATCTCTCAACTAACTTTAGAAAACCTAACTTCCATCGTTCACAACATCAATAAGTTCTTCTCCTCCCGATCCAATTAAACCATAGAATCAACAACTCCACTTTAGAGTCAACTTACTATCAAGCTTTTATGACTTCATACAATATTTATGCTCATCCTCTTGATTGGGTTCGACAGATAATAGGAAGAGAAAGAAGAGAAATAACAGAGAAGAAGAAGAAAGAAATAAAGAAAAGAAAGAAAGAAAAGAAAGAAGAATAATCTTCTCGGTTAGGTGTAAATGAGGACGACCAAATTTGGTGACACACCCACTCGCTTTGACACGTGCAGCCACAAGGGTAATTTCCAAAATTACTATTTTACCCTCCGAAAATAAATTAATAAATTATCTTCATCTTGTATCCGAACGACACGTTTGAGTAGTTCATCTCGCATAACTTTTAGATATCTATCCAACGGTATTAGTTTCGTACCAAGATCATTTTAAATTAATTTCTATTAATTAATGTTCGTGTTAAACTAATCGAGTTATTTTCGACTAAATCAACACTTGACCGGTCTAATAGCGTTGACGAGCTTGAGGGTCTTTACAATTAACTAAAGACTTGATCAACCTCAATATCATACATACCAATATTGATATGCGTGTAGTCCTTGTAACTATGAAGTTAGTTCCAAGGACTAATGATATACCGTTAGGTGACAAAGTGAGACACAATCTCAATATTTGTATCATAAGGGGATACATTGAGGTTATTTTTCTTGTGATGATTTGTTATTTTTCTTTCCTTTCTTCTAGTTCGTTTCCTCGTAGAAGATTACGATCTTATTTTCTTTGTTAAAATGAAATTTGATGAGATATCATGTTTCCCCGACCAATTACTGACACTTGATTGTTCTTCAGATACAAAGTTTTTCAAGGAAGAAAGTCTGGGACATCTTAAAATCCTTTTCAAGAAATTGGAATTAGTACTAGGAACCCAATTTTTCGAGATAGATCTACCAGACATACCTTGTTTATCTATAGGAGGCGTGATATTAGGAGTGTTGTTAGATACCACTAATTGAGAATATCTAGACTTATGAAATTTTTGAGATGATTTCTTCTCATAGGTATTTAGATTTTCTACGGAATTAAGATCCATTGAAGATGCTGCCATAATTTTTACTTCTTGAATTGCCAAAGTAAGCAATGTTTTAAGGTAAGTAATCTGTTTCTTCCTACAAAAGAAATTCAATGCAAGATGACCTATTTTTCTATAGTGTCAACAAACACGTGGATTTTCAGAAAATATTATTGGTTCATAATCGATATCTACTCGAAGCACGCTTCGTTACTAATTTTTTGTGAAATCGTTCCTTACCAGCTTTCTCATAAAGGATGAACTATCAATACTAGGGAATACCTTTGAAGATTCAGAGGTAACATCGGGTTTTGATAGTTCCTTACTCATGAAAGCAGAATTATTATTTTTTAAGAATTTATACTTTTTTTGGGCTAAGAGGAGATCATATTCGACTTATCCTTTTTCAACATGGAGTTCATTCATTTCTGATGAGTGAGTCTTAATTAGATGTTTCTCTCGTATCAATTTTTCTCTGAGAGTATCTTCAAGTATACTAACTTTTTCTCGGTACATGTTAGTTTGTTGAATGAGGTTTTTGAAATCGTAAGTGAAGGATTTGATTATGTGAAAGAGATTAAGTTCTCTATTTAGAGAGTGTTGAATTTCATCAATATTCCGAGACTTTTATTTTCAAGATCTCTGATTGTAGAGGCTTGAAAATCAATAATCTCAGCAGCCTTTTTCGACTTCTGGTAAGCTCCAACTTAGATTCTGTCATGGAACCATTAATGTATATGGGAAATGTATTATAAAAAACTGACAACATAAGTTTATCTTCTATGGATTCAGAAGAATCAACTTAGGAGTTGTCCTTTGAGGTAAATCCCAAACAATTGGCATAATCAAAATCATTTAGAGAAATATTAGTACGTAAATACAGATTCCTCGAGTGTTTCAAACATGGACTTATTAGGTCTTACGCGTGTTCCCCTGCTCTGATACCAATTGAAAATGCCGGGGTACCAAATTACACTACCAACTTTTTCGTAGGAAACCTATATGGACTAAAACTTAATACAATTTCGAGAGTAACAACTTAATGAAACTCAATCAGAAATTATAAGAAGAGTTTATATCTCTTTCTCTCACAATCAATATGTAAACAGAAACAAGTTTGTGAACCTGATTATACCGTGAGAGTCCTTGAAAGATTCCACATATCAATATCCAAGATCAATCGAGTTATATTCAACAATTAGGATGGACATATCTACTTTGATTGATTTACATACAACATGTGATATTTCAATTATATAAATAAAAAATATAATGCGAAAAAAAAATAACACAGACATCGGAAATTTTGTTAACTAAGAAACCGCAAGTGCATAAAAACCCCGGGACCTAGTCCATACTTGAACACAAAACTGTATTAAGTTGTTATATACCCTAGCCTACTATCAATAATTCAGACGGGTATGTAGTTGATATTGAATCCATCGTAATAGTAATTCAACCGTAACAGTAATTCAGTTACCGTCGTGATCCTTACGCATCTTGAATCTCACAAGACTCTGCGCAAATATCAGTTTACATCATAAAGTTGAGCAGTTCAAGACATCGCATTCACTGAGCAACTAGTAAACCCGATAGGTATTCGCCACGGAATATGCAAAGCCAAAAATTATCTATCGTGATGCAGTGATATTCCGCGCACAAACTCTTTCTAGTGTCTTCATTAAATTTGCACAAATTCTTATTTAACATGGGGGATTGTTGGAATGTTTGATCATAAATATTATTTAGGCAGTTAGAACTTCAGATTGAAATTAGTTGTGAATGGTTGTGTCCATTCATTAGAAACCTTTCATTTGAATTGAGTATGTTCATGAAGGGATGTGCCTCTTTATGAAAAGATTTCTCCAAGAGTCACTTTTGATTCTATATAAACCCTGTTAGAGTGCTACTCGGTCGAACTCGCAAGCGTTGTTATCTTAATATTGTTGTCAAGTTTAGTTGTCAAAACTATAAGTCTTGATTTCTAGTCTACTTATAGCTAAGTCTAGGACTAGGATAGAAAGTGTAGTTGAGCTCTAGACTCCACGACCTTTATCATACAAAGACGAAGAACTACTCAAGGAACTGGTGGAACTTTATCGACTAAAAGGTATGTGGAGACTTGAACTTATCTATCACTCAAAAAGTCTATCTACTTTATCTCCTATCTTGAAACAAAACTCGTATTGCTATATAGACTTCGATTATACACATTTGTTATTTCGAGCCAAGTTTAGCTCGCTTATCTTTTCTCGAAATATGTGTTGGTAAGCTTTTGCTTTGGCCAAGTTCATCTTTACAAGTGTCGAAATTCATGTTGATTATTTCAATATCTTGAAAAATGCTTTGATGAAAAATAGTGTGTGAATAACCTCTATTTAACATCCTCTAAGAATGTTTCAATAATTGAAATAAAGAGTTTAGAACATGTAACCATCTTTGGATATATGCATATAATGTGTTCGCGCATTAGTGTATAAGTCCAAAACCGGGAACCACATGTATGCATACTTGTATGTGCACTAAATGGTTGATGGAGACTGGGTAAGTATGTCTACCCGTACGCATACTGGCGGAAGTTCACGTCCGTGAATTTCTCATGAATTTGGAAATCAAAACCAACTCAATCCGGTTACCTAAGTATGTGTACCCGTATGCATATTGGCGGAAAGTTCACGTCCGTGAATTTCTGCTGAGTTTGGAAACCAAAACAAACTCAAATCCGGATACTTAAGTACGCATACCCGTACTGATACTTCAGTGTGTTACTTTCTAAAGGGTTATTTTGTTTTTGGTACTCAAGTTTTGACCAACTTTGCTGGTTGGTCTAACATTTGTCCAGCTTGGGGTTTGGTACTTGGAATTCATGTTGACCCGCGTGGACTCGGTTTGACCTTGATGTCTGTTTTGTAAAAAAAAATTCAATTTTTAAAATATGTATTTACTTAACACCGTTAACTTCGACGTTAGACACGTGTCTGCATGTAAGTCAACTTATTTTATTTGACCGAACGTACCAAAATGTCGACATCCAACGGTTGGATTTTTTTTGTTTTCAAAATTTGACCGTAGAACTATCTGGCCAATCTGGTCTCTATAAAAGCTAAATTCAAACACTTGCTCATCTTCTTATTCAACAACAATCTTCACCTGCCAAATTTTCACAAAGAAGAAGACATAATGGAGGGTTCAAGCTCAGCATCAACTATCAAGTGCCATCTATGTATTTCATCTGGTCATGTTAGCATAGATTGTCCCTGGGAAGGCACAAAATGCAGTCTAACCAACTTCAAACTCTACCTGTTTCTTAGAAAAGCTGTAAAAAGAGAAGGTTTCCAACCTTATGTGAAGTGCAACTATTGTGGAGTTTTTATCTGGTTAGATGCTTATGTAGCTTCACATAAAGGTATTACACCAACTCTGAATGATGAAGACAAATGGTTGAAATATAAACAGTTCTACTTCTACTCATGTGGGGATGCTGATCACATGTCTTATAGCTGTAAAATCAACCTCTTATCATGCACAGATCCATGCTGTGATGGTAAGATGAAGCTGCTCACATCTAGACAACCGAAATCTATTGGCAACACATACTATTTATGTCAACAATGTAAGAAGGTCCAGTTTATAAAACAGTAAGCTGTAAGGGTTTCCTAGTTGTAATGAATGAGGAGATGTATTAACCTAGTAAGATGTATGCACCAAGTAAAATGTTATAAGTACTAGTCTATTTATTTCTATTGAATAATCCATACACACAGAAAGTATATAAATAAGAAATCTAACATAATATATGGTAGACAAACTAGTTTATAAATAAATAATAACCTGTTCATAGATGGTTCAAAAAGATGAAAATAAAGTCTTAAACTAGTTTATAAAGCAACTACTTAAGTTGTTCAAACAGGTTGACATGTAAACAAAGCAACTGTAGCTAAGCAAAAAATATGAAGTTAAGTGATTGATGATCATTCTTCAGTAAGATCAATTGTAATTCCATTAAGGGCCTTAACTATAGCCCTTTTATTTCTTATGCTTCTCCTTGGTGGTGAAGGAAACATATGCTCCATATCTGTCTCTGGAAACACATGCTCCATCTCTGGCTCTGGGTCCATCTATGACTTAGACAACATATGGGTGAGTCTTTCCCTCTTGTTTGGTACACTACCACCTCTTGTTCTAACACCACCACCACCCCTAGTTCTAACACCACCTCTAGTTGCAACACCACCACTATAGTGTCCTTCCATAAAACAACCATCTATGCTTAAAGATGGTACCACAAGAACAAAATAATCAGAAACTACATATTGTTCTTGCTCTGCAGCAACATTTTGTTCTTGTACTGCATCAACATTTTGTTCTTGTACTGCATCAGCATTTGGTTCTTGTACAACAGCAGCTGCAAAAGCCTAAAGACATGAATTTTGTAGTTAGTACCTGTCTTCAAATGCATGAAATACTAGCAAGAAAATACAATACAAAAAATAATAGTAGATAAATCACCTGAGCCCTAGTAGGATTCCTTATATATCTTGGAACTTCATCTAGCCCCCTGCTAAAATCCCATAACCAACTATCTCACCTCTTCTTCTGTGGACCATATTAACACCTCTAATTGAACCCCTTCTACCACCTCTAATGTACCCCTTGCAGCTCTTGTAACACCTCTACCAAAAGGGACCCATGCTGGATCAGGTGCTATTGGTTCTGCTACTTGGTCCCCAAAAAGTAAGTACTCTGCTCTCATTGCTCTTCAAGATGTATCACCTCTGCCATATGTATTCCCACCTTCCCTTTCACCTCAGCCACCCCCCCTTCCACCCCTTCCACCTGTAATGCCATCTCCTCTTCCAGCTGTAATGCCACCTCCCCTTCCACCTCTGCCAGATGTATTGCCACCTCCCCTTCCACATGTAGTCCTTCCTCTTTCTATGCCCCTACCAACAACTACATCAGGTTCAATTACTCTAGCTTGATTGAGCTGTTCACAATATTCTTCAAAGTCTCTAGATGGATTCCTTGGAACATGTGGTACTGAACCATCCACACAGTGATAAAATAAATTATAAGTTAAAGGTATAACAAGACATATAGAAAAGGTTAAAGTTTAACCAAAGGATAAAGATAAGGTGCCATAAACATAAAATATTCTTTACCTTGTTCTGTAGGAGGGTCATACTTTTTAGGATAAGTCCTCTGGTTATGTCCAAATTCACCACAAATTTTACATTGTTTCTTCTGAGCATTTCCACCTCTTGCTTCATCTGCATCTCTTCTCCTTTGGAATCTTGGTATGCCTCTTGACCTCTCAAATGGTGGTGGCCCAACTTTATGATCTATGTCAGCTTTTGCTGCCCATTTAGATTCATTGTCCAGTGGACCAACCATTCCTGCATAAGTGGCTATGTACTTATCCACAAAATGGTATTCATCAAGAAACCTACAAGATATGAACCAAGACAAGTTCCAAAGTTAAAAATAATAAAAATAAGACAAGTATACAAACAACACTAACAATAGAAACTGAACAGTCTAAAGAGTGAGATACTTACTCTTTCCAATCTCCATTTTGTTTATAAAAGAAAGTATTAATAGTATGCTCACAAGGAATTCATGTGACATCCCAATATCTACATGAACACTGGTACTTGGACAATGTCACCACCCAAGAACCTCCCTTATTATCAAGAATTGTCCATACATCTTTACTGGTAGGTACTCTTTGAAAAGATGGTGCTATTTCCCTATTCAGTTTGTAGATACCTTCTGCTCTTGGGATAACTCCTCCTCCTTCATAAGTGTCTCCTTGTTCTCTCCTATCAAACATCAACCTAGTAATCATCCAGTGATACTTCTCAAGAAGATTCAATAAGGGCAGACCTCTTATGTGTAAAATCCAAGCATTAAATGCCTCACAAAAGTTGGAAGTGATGTGTTCACAACTTGAAGAAGTGTCAAAAAATGCTTTTTCCCACTGTGTTGACTGTTCTCTCTCTCGATTGTGGTCTTACATCTGCCATCTTATCCATGTTGATGTTAAAATCTTCCTCCACATATGACCTGGCTGCATTCCAAGCAAGAGCTTCCAAATGTTTCCCTGGGTGATATCTCTTCATATTTTTGTACATAAGCCTGAAACAATACCTATGATGATGGTTCACATCACTAAAGTTTGCTTCAACAGATGAGAGAAGTCCTTTCTCTCTGTATGATATGAAGGTCAGATATCTTGGATGTTCTTTCAAGTATGGAGCAACAATCCTAAGGAACTCAGTCCAATTTTCTTTATTTTCTTTTCTACAAATAAATATGGCAATTGGAAAGAGTCAATTGTTTCCATCTAAGGATACTATATCTAAACATACACCACCATATTTTCCTTTAAGAAAACACCTATCCAAACCTAAAATAGGTCTACAACCATTCTTAAAGCCATCCAAAGAACTCTTATAAGCTATACATAAGTGCTTGAACTTACCAGCTTCATCTGTTGCACAACTTGCAATACTGCCATCATTCCTCTTCAAAACTTGATTGCAAAATTCAGGAGCCATGGCATAACTGTCTTCATAATTACCATAAATTCTCTCCATACACATATGCCAAGATCTCCAAGCAGTCCATTAACCAATTGTCACTTTGTGAACCCTCAACACTTCATCTATGAAATCCTGTGGTTTGTACTTAGGATGAGATTTATATGTATCCAACATAACTCTGAATACCTACCTACAAAACAATAAACTTAAAGAGTTAGTCAACAATGTACATTATATTAATGTTAATAACTTAAAAAAAAAGGAGTGAACAATCAAGTCAAACATTGCTTTGGATAAAGGATGGTGGATTCCATGTTTCACCTGACATGTATGCTCAAATTCACCTTTCTTGCACCTAAAAGTGACTTTATCCCAAATTCTAGAGCAATAAACATTCCACTTACAATGTGGTGCCTGCTTGCATTTATATTGTTGCTGAATTTGGGTATTCTTCACTTGTTGAATATCAAAATTCTGGAAGATATTTTGATCTTTAATGTAATCTCTACACTCATCTGCTGAATCCCATTCTTGCCCAATAAACATCTTGTCCAGAATAGATACATTACTGTTCCAAGTCTTCAACTTTTCCTCTTCATACACTCTACCTGTCCCTTTCACATAATCTTTCCATTCAACAGTCTTCTTGATAACACTTGCAATCTGCTCTGTCAAGTCTGCCTCTTTATCATCCTTATCACATTCACGGACTTCTGTCTCTTGTTCTGTATCAGACTCACCAACAGAAACATACTCCTATTCAGGGTTACATTCATCAATGTTGTGGACCCTTTTCATGTTGTGGACCACTTTTTCAGTTGCTTGCACCTCATCTGTTTCAACTTGAGTAACCGACTCCGCTTGACTCAAATCAACATCAACATCATACCTCCCTGTTACATTTACAACACCACTATTCCCACCTTCATCATTTACACCACTACTCAAATCTACAACTGCATCTGACACAACTGCATTCACACCTTTACTAACTTTTCTTTTACTACCACATTTACAAACTTTTCTTGAAATGCCACCAACCTTTTCTACATCTTTACTACAACCAACTACATTAGCACCAGCACCACCATCTGCACTTACACTTGCATTCAAGTTCACATTTCCTTCTCCCACCTGACTTGTAACTGCTGCAGGTTCATGTCCTGTAGTACTTGTTGGATTGTCATACTTGTTTAATAATGATAACCAATCTAACTCTTCTTCAACCAAACAATCATGCCTTTTCACATTTTTACTAGTGTCCTTTTTAGACCTACTAGTACCAATCAGATAACCATATTTAGTGGGATGAAACTTTGGCAACTCAGACCCATCCATTCTGCATACAATAGAACACTAAAAGTTAAATTTGTATACATAAAGTCACAAATCAAACAGTTAGTCATTGCATACTAAAGTAATCGAAAAAATCAGCATAGCAACAAAACCCTAAAATATAAAATTTGTCGGAAAAATACAAAAATCGACAAAGTCACCATCAAAAAGACAAACCCACGTTATTTTCCCCTTTTCAAGTATTAAAAAGTACCAGATTCGAAAAAACCCCAATTTTTTTAAAACCCTAAATTATTCAATTGAAAAAAAGATAAAATTAAACAACATAAATCTTGAAATCTTACCACTTACCACCTAATAATAGATAGAATAAGGAAGAAATATAACAAAATTATGTAAATTTTATACACTTACCACTGAAAAAGATGAAGAACGGTTAAAATACACTTCAATCTCCCCAAAATCTTACAAATCTACTTACAAATCCACAAAACACCAACAATAACACTTCAATTTGCAGCTTTTTATCGATCTACAATGATTTCAAGGACAAAGTCTCTGTAAACCCTAAACACTCTGTGTCTGCTGCGAGAATAAATAGACTCATGAGATGAGTCGATATATTTTAGGGTTAATAGTCTTAAGTTTAGGAGGATTCTCCACCGTTGAGATATATGAAATTTTGAGCGTACATGTGTAATGTTAGGACATAGCAGGTCATTGTTACTAAAGTTAATTTTCTTTTATTAATTTTATAATTAATTAACAGAGAAGTGGACACGTTAAGGTCAAACCGAGTCCACGCGGGTCAACGTGAATTCCAAGTACCAAACCCCAAGATGGACAAATGTTAGACCAACCAGCAAAGTTGGTCAAAACTTGAGTACCAAAAACAAAATAACCCCTTTCTAAAATTGGTTTATTCGTGAACTTAAATATATATACAAACTAAGGAATGCATATTTTCAAACTGTGGCTATAGAGTTCATGAATCGATTCTAGTGAATCAAAACTGATTTTGCTTCGTTTGTGTCTTGTAAACTTCTACAAGTTTTAAGAAATTGAACAACTCTTGAACTGGTTCATTTGAGTTATTTGTTCTAGTTATGGTGAATATGAATAAGGTTGATATGAAAGTGCTCATATGGCTAACCATTTGGTTAACTACTATCGAACCAACGACTTGTACATGTTAAGGTATGGTTATACAAACCTAAATGACGTATATTTCATTTGTGTATAACAATCTAAGTTTGATCTAACACTAGTGGAAAATGGGCTATTTGAGACATTATGAAACGACACAAACTAAATATTGTGACCTAACTACATATGGAAAGCGTCGTTGAATAGAGTCAAAGTGATGTTGTGTCATGACTTTGGTTGACTTAAACGATACAAGCTACTTTGACGCTGACTAAAGTCAAGCTGTCGTTGTTGCAGGACTTTAGTTGACCTATGCAACGACACCTTGGTAGCATTGATTCTAAAATTGTATTTTTATCTAATTTTCCTATTAAGGCGCCATGTGTCCTGAATAATATTATTTATATTCTCCCTCTTTATCATTACTCTCTCTCTCCATCTCTCTTACCTTGTTTTCATCCTTTGAGATCCAGAAACAAATCTCATACTCGAGCTAACTCCTATCTTCTCCTTCTCTGGTTCTCCTCTGCCGATGGAACCCCAACTTTATCAGATCTTCTCATTTCATCTCTCAATTAAGAACCAGAAACAAAAACCATTTTCTTCTTGTAACCTTTCTACATCTCTCCAAATTCATCTGCTAATTACCAAAAGGGATTGAAATGAACCTAAAAACCACCACCATGAACCAAAAGAAAAACACTATCATTAAAATCCCTTCTTCTGAACCATTTCTTTGAAACCCTTACCTTACAGAAAACCCCATTTTTCTATTAATTTCATGTTTGAAAGAAACCCATCTTTCTTTTTTCTTCCCCATTTCTTTTTCATGCTAGCTGTTAGGGGTTTGAATTTATACAAACTTTATCAGGTAAAAGTTATGGTTTGAAATTTAATTTTTCCCTATTTTTCATCATTCAAGATAAGGTTTGATTTTGTTATCAGGGTTTTAATTATCGTTCGTTTTTTTATTTTTGCAATTGCTAGATAACATTCAGTATCTTAACTTGTATTTTTGAAGATTTTCATCCTTCGGGTATAACTATTCCCTCTACTTTTGCTTGTTTCAAATCGAATATTTGTTGCTAATGAAATTAGTTGAAGCCTATTTAGAATTCATCCAGATTTTTTGTCAAACAAAATTGGGTGTTCATAAGGATTCTAATTTGGGTTTGCAATTCTTGTCAAACAAAATTGTATAAGTTATTTGATATTTATGATTCTGATATTGGGTTTGATTTTTCAGTTTTAGTAGGCTTGTATCGATAATTTTGGGTTTTGTATGAATAATTTTTGGTGTACATGATGAAATAAAATGAGGAACCACTGGTGATGGCAAATGGGTGTTTTGAAGAAACCTTTGGTGGTGGTGGAGGTTTTATGGACTGAACTGGCAGTGGTGATTGGATGCTTGGAGATGGATTCAATGAGTTCGATTAAAAGTTGGCGGTGATAGTAACTAGCTCACTGCTAGTGGTGGAGGTTGTATGTGTTGAACTGGTGGTGGTGAATGGGAGTTTGGAGAGGAAGATCAAGGTTGTAAGTTTCTTCTTTTTCTGTAAAGGGTTATATATGTTATAGATTCAGGTGTATTATTACAACCTTGTTGTTATTACAGGTTCAAAAATATTCGGAAGCATCTGTTTATGATGTATGGTTGGGAAATTGATGATGGTATATTTTTTTATGGGGATGGGTGTTGGTGGGGTGGTGGATGCTTGTGGTAGTGGTGTTGTTATTTGATCCTCATCTTGTTTTTGTTGTTGCAGGTTCTACCATTATTTCTTTCAAGAAAATGTTGGCAGTATTTAATGTTTGGGAGGTATATAAAAACCCAAAACAGAGAAGCAGGAAGAAGTACATGTACACCTACAATAGAGATTGCAGATGTATCATTTCAACAACTACAAGTTTTCTTTTATAAAACTGCGCTCAAATTCAGATTTAATAAGATTTCTTTAGCATTTTATTGATGAATGTGTATGCTGTTCCGTGTATCCATCACCATGAAATTTCCAACTAAATATGAAGTTTTGTTTGTTCTTCAAACTAAAATCAATTCATTAACAATGCATATCACTGTCTAGTTAAATTGGAAAAACTATTGCATTAGCTAGTCTTTCGGGAGTCTCATGTATCCTTACAACACAACACAGGTATACATTGAACTTATCTTGATTTGAATGTCAACTTACAACAAAACATTTATAATTTGTTGCAAATGTTCTGTTTTCGTTGTGTTCACATGAAAGTATGGCTGATGCCATTAGGAGTTTGAAGTGAAAGTCTTGGAGAAGCTCCATGTACTATCCAAAGTAAGATTCATGAATAAGTTTCTTACTCCACTACTTAATTACTCAATTTCTTATGTATTGAAATGTGTTAACCAAAAATGGGGCTTTGGTTGATTCGTTGTTGTAGTTTGTGAGTGAAATTGTTGCCTAGGTGAGTCTTTGAGACGCATTATCTACAGATGTCTATATTGTAAGAAACTGCCTACTTTTTTTCTTAAGCTGGGTAAATTTCAACATTGGACACAATTTTTTTTGGGTTTTTATCAGTTTTTTGTCAGGTAAACTCTCACAATTTTCTTATATCTTTAAGATTGAATAGGTAAATTGATCTTTATATCTTTTTGGTTTCAATTTCAGCTTCAGTTTCCTAGAGCTGGGTAGGACTGCACCCATATCCAAGGTGATTTTCTGATGTTCATCTTTACTTTAAATACCCCATATAAATAGTACTACTTCTGTATTAGTAACCAAATAAACATTTTTATGCTATCTGCATCTACTTTACTCAAATGTCATGATTGATTATAATCGAGTTCATTTCGACTATCTATCTTATGGTTGGTATGTTCGTTATATGTCTGCCTATTTAACCTTATTATTATGCAACATTGGACTAGAGGAATATGGGATGAGTTGGTGAATGAGAATGCCACATCTAACCTGAGAAACAAGCTTCATCGAATAAGTTTATGAGTGCATTTTTATATGGCTGGGTTCGCAAAGTAGGATTATCGGCATTGATTGAATATTCTCTTCAAGAAATTCATGCCTTGAGGGCTCAACTAGAAGCATAAAAGTATGATATGATTAAGTGTTGCACGGGTACACCGAACACCCATATTTATATCTATGGTCGGTTGTCAGTAACTTAACTTAGAAACTAGAAAGTGAACTTCACAAGCTGGTATATACAATTTTCTGTAAATATTACTTGTCCGATTTTGCGTTAGCTTATGAAGTTTCTAGAGTTTTGTTTGATCTAGACTTCTAGGTAAGGGCTTTAGTTGGTGAAATGATGTTCATGTATGAATTAATTATCTAAGAATAATGATGTAAAGTGTAGTACCGATAAGTGTAACACTTCTATTACTTTGAGCCAGTCGATCAAGTTTTTCATGGACAATTTCCTGCACAAACCTTAATACCATGGTACTGAGTGACTGAATTATGAATTAACTGGTAGGACATAGTGTCACTGAGAAACGCCAATGAGAACTGAAATTTTCTCCTTAAGTTACTTGTGTCTGTAAGTTGGATCATGTGGTTTATTAGACTGATTTCTTTTCAGAGTTTGAATCTAATTACTCTTTCCCTCCTAAATCAATGTAGGTAGTGCTCTGGGGAAGGCATGTGTATGCAAATATTTAAAAGTTCATTCAGTTCCAGCCCATAGTTGATGTTGCTGCTATTCCCGATGGTCTCATGAGGGGAACTGATGTCATTATTGTTGGTAAGACCCGTTGTTGCTAGATACGGAGATGTTGGAAAGGGTTGTGCTTCCGCAGTTCTTCACTCAAGCTAGCTGGTGCCAAGGTGATGATCAATGAAATTGATGTTGAAGATTTTAGGTGTTTGTAGTACTTCTCTTTAAGAAAGATGGAACTTATGAATTAGAAGCTGAATCCTTTTGTATGATTTTGATTTAAATTTACGAGTACAATTTTTAGTGTAATGGAATTGTCACTTTGTATGGATGAATAATATTTTCTTTGGAATTGTCATTTTTTAGTATTTGAATTTGGATGGTCATTTGGTTTTTCATCTGAATTTCGGATTTGGATTTGATTGTAATTTGATTTTCAATTTATTGTAGTTTGAATCAGAAATACTTCAGCCGAGTTAGAATGGCAGCAGTCAGTCTGCAAGATCTGGCTCATTTTTTTTTAATATTAAAATAAACTAAATCTACGACGCTGTCTGAATGTCTTTCGTCGCAACAACTTGAAAGCATCGTAATTCAACGTTAACTCGAAAGTGACGTTCTATAAAAAGACATTGAATCTATGGCACTTTCAGCGGCATCTCCAAAGTGTCTTATAACTCACTTATACGACACTTTCTGGCTATCTTAAATCGTTTTTTTTTCACTAGTGTAAAGGTTGAAAGATATTAGCTTGAATCTAATCAGGTTTTCATTCTTGTATTCGAATGCTTTGTTACCAAGGTAACTTAGATTGCAAGCCCTGATTTGGAGACTATATAAAGGAAAACTCTAGAACTGGGAAAGTTAATCCCCACACTTCATGTGTGATACTAGTTGTATAAGCTAGAGCCAATTCTCCTTTAACCTTAGGTTTCTACCGAGACTTTGTAGATTAACGACTTGAAGATTTCATTGGGATTGTAAAGTCAGACCCAACTATTTTCTCTATAGTTGCATGATCCGATCTAGCTGTTTATATCATGTTTGGGTGCAATTGTAAGATTGGCTTGAGATTAATTTCTCCGGTAGGCAAGATAGAAAAATAATTACAAACATGTTTGTCTCATCATTTGTGATTCCACAATATCTTGTTTCGCTAGTCGATTAAGAGTATTGTGAGGTGATTGATAATTCTAGGCTGTTCTACGGGAATATAAGTCCGGTTTATCGATTGGTTCATGTTTACATTGATTTATCTAAAGATGGAACAGAACTTATAGGTATTTCTGTGGGTGACATATTTATCTATACCTATAGACTTTTCTGTGTGATACAGATTTGTTTATTAAAGTCTTCAACTTTGGGTCGTAGAAACTCTTAGTTGTGGGTGAGATCAGCTAAGGGAATCAAGTGCGTAGTATCCTGCTGGGATCATAGACGTAAGGAGCGCAATTTTTCCTTGGATCAGTGTGAGATTGATTGGGGTTCAACTGCATTCCAGACCAAAGTTAGTTTGTAGTAGGCTAGTGTCTGTAGCGTATTAATACAATGTGTGTTCAATCTGGACTAGGTCCCGGGGTTTTTATGCATTTGCGGTTTCCTCGTTAACAAAAATTCTAGTGTCTGTGTTATTTCTTTTCCTCATTAAACTTTGTTATATAATTAAAATATCACATTACACCATATCCTGGTTTTAGCAACGCTTCAATTTCGGGGATGCGCAACGAATATAGACGTTGCACCCTGCGCAACGTTTATATTTATTGTGCACCAGGAAATACATTGCACTAAATATTATTTATTGGGGACAGGAAAAAAAGAAAAAGAAAAAGAAAAACAAGATACGGTTGTCTTTATTAAATTTGTTCGAGGGATAAATTGGTTATCCAAGTCATATTATCTCCCTTTTATTTTCATTTATTCTTTTTTTTATATTTATTCTCTCTTATCTTTATAAGTCTCTCTTCTCTCTAACGCATCGAGTTATCCTCCCCTCATTTTTCTTTTCTTCTAACCCTAAGCGGTGTCTCCATACCAAGCCCAAGTTTTCATAAATCAAACTTCGTTTCTAAACCCTAAATTCCTACTACAAGTATAATCATCTCTCACTGTCTGACTATTTTTAAATCTTAATATGTTCTTACTGTTTGTATTCTCTTACTATCAAATCTAGGGTTTATAAGTTTGTTTTTTCTTATGATTTCTTGGGTTTCGTTTGTTTGCTTAGTTTACTATCAAATCTAGGGTTTTATAAGTATGTTTTTTCTTATGATTCGTGGGTTTCGTTTGTTTGCTTAGTTTAATTTGGGGGGTTTTATTTGGTGAACTATTTTCTTCGATTTCTTTTTTAGGGTTTTTAGATGAGATAATATAAATCTGGGTTTGTGTTTAATTAGGATTTTGATTAGGATTTTGAGTTGGATAGTTTGTGCCCTTTCTTCAAAAGGGATATTGATGTGTTTGGTGACCATGCGTTGCATTGTGCTAATGAAGTTGGCTTAAAGTTCTGACATGACTTGGTCTGAGATACTATCGCAGACATGTGCTATCGTAGCGGAGTGCTGTCAAGGAAAGAAGTGGACTTGGGTCTCCTCGCAGACAATGGCACTTCTCTGAGACCTGCTGACATTCTTGTTCTCAACTGGGATAATGGTCGAGATGTCTGCATGGATGTGACAATTGTTTCTCCCTTTTCTGGAGGTGGAGTTCGCTCATTGGAGCCCGGACAAGTCATCAAGGATGTTGTTGCTCGTAAAAATTCCAAATACTTGGATAAGTGCACTTCTCAAGGTTACGGATTTGGTGCTTTGGACTTTACTACTCTTAGCGAACTTGGAGATGGAACTACTACCTTTATTAAATGACTATGCAATTACATGGCTAGCCATGATTCTAATGTTCGAGTTGGAGATTTTTTAATTCATAGGTTAAGTGTGGTAGTTCAAAAAGGGGTTGGAGCCCAGCTTGTTGCTCGACTGCCGACAAGTTTCTTGTCCAATAAGGATGTAATCGATTTTTATTAAAAAATATTAATTGTTTTTATTTATTTATTTTATATATTTATTTATTTAGGTTTGGTTGATGGTATGTTGTTAGATATGGTATCGAAGTTTGTTCAACTACAAGGTAAGGCATATCAAGCGATAGGTAACACAGGTATTTCGTAGATTGAAGATAACACGGGTATTTCGTACTTAATGTTATTCTCTTATTTCTTTCTCTCTGATTTTCTTTTTCTAGTGGATATTTTTAGGGATTTAAGAAAAAATAGTACAAATCCATGTTACTATTATAAATTCTACTTTTTTTGGCGTTGTTTTAGTAATGGGTTTGAATGGATTGAAGAAATTCCTTTCCTTCTCAAAGGATTTGGGAAATTTGGGACTCAATTGGTTGATTAGAAGTATTTTGTCTTAGTTTTGTTTAACTTAACTCTACTACATAATGTCTATTATTTTACTGTCAAGGTAAATAATCATGATTCTAGCTCTTAAAGTTTCTTAAGGTTTTTCTGATTAAGGGATAATATTCATTTGCTAATCTGGGTCTCTATCGTTTTTTGATTTGGAGTATATGCGTATGGTCTTTAGGTGCTCATTTTCTGTTTGTTTTATTGTTACAGTGATGTTGTAGTAGACTGAGTGTTTATTCCCGCTGCTTCTCCATCAAATTTTGTTCTTTTCTTAACTGGATTTCAATCTTTCTTTCTTTTTTAACTTGGATGGAATAATTGTTGGTGTCTACAAATATTGTTTTATTAGTCATGAATTTTGGTTTTTGTCCTGATCATTTTTCCCTTAATTTGATTTTTCTTTCCTATTACATCAAGAACAGTTCAAAGAGAGGCTATGGTGGGAGGGATGAGCTTCCTCCAAGAAGCAAAATTGTAGAATGCTCCTAAAGCCCTTACTACACCATTTTCTTGGATTAGTAACAGAAATTCGTAACAGCCTACTAGCAGTTATGAATTCGTAACAGGAAATTGCTATTACAAACTGGTTGTAACAACATCAAGCTGTTATAAATCTTGTCAGATTTCGTAACTGTCCTTAAGCTGGTACGAATTCGTAACTGGATATGTTTCCACGCATGCCATCCGTGTGCGTGGGCGGTCACAGCTTCATATTTTTCAACCCAAGCAATGTTTAACTGGGGATATTTCATCCCTTGGTCACAGTTGAACATTCACATGAGCTAGTAGAACCACTTCATCTCTTTTCACTCGACTCGAACCACTTCTATCTTTCCACTTTACTCATCTCTGCAGAATTGAAGTGAAGATTGGGTTTCATTTTGAGGATTTCGATATGAAGCTGAAGATGAAGATGTAAGTGATTTGTGTTTCGATATGTTTGAATCTGTTTTTTTTTCTTATCTCTTTCCAGTTTTTTATCTCTGCAAAAGTGAATTTAGGGTTTCAGGCTGCAAGTGAAGTTTCAGTTTGAGGATTTCGATCTGAAGATGTAAGTGTTTAAAGCTTTCAATTTGTGTTTCGATTTGGGTTTCGATCTGTTCTTTTCGATTAGGGTTTCATTAAGATGTTGATGTGTTAATTAGATTTTCAATTTTATCTGAGATTTTCGATTAGGGTTTCGATTTATATGTGATTTTCGATTAGGGTTTCGTTTGTCTGATGATTTTTTGTTTCTTTTATAGGGTTTCATTTTTCTTTTTGAATCAGTAGGGTATCAATCATCATCTTTTAGAATTGATTTTACATCATCTTTTAGCAAATCAGTGTATGGGAACATTCATGTAAGATTGTTCTCATCATCCTTAGATGGTAATCAGTTGATTTATCCTCTTTAGTTTCATTGTTTTCTCTGTATATTATATATAGATTGAATTTGCAGTCGTGAATGGCAGTGATGAAAGAAAGGCTGGTCTTACAGCTGCCTTGGGTTTAATTCCAATTTGGTAGTAGAACAAAACTTTCATAAGGTGTTTTCTGAGCCATATACCTATGTCAGTCGTCATCATATATGTCTACTATCTTGCTATTTGTCACCATGATGTCTTTCACTTTATGTTTACTTCTCAAGTTAGTAATTTTCAAAATTGAACTATCTGTGAGTACACAACTAAACGATTTTCTCACTGATAGTGTCGAGAAAAAAACTGCAGGTTCTAAGTAATTGCCATGATTTTCACATTTGAAGGCTATGCATGTAGGTCAGTTATCATGTTTTACATTGTTGTGAAAAGATTGCTTTGTTTTTCAGGGGCTATTGACAGGCCTTAAAAACCGATGTTGTTGAGTAACTTTTGTGCACTAGAGAGTTTGTTGTAAACAACTGCCTCAAATGACAGTACAAAATGTTTGTGAGTTAGCGATTAAGCAATTGGTGCTGTCTCCCAAGGCTAACCTCACCCTGACTCCCAAGGTTTTTACCCTTCGAGCCGATTCTCTTGGCACAATATGCTACAATTTATAGGTGGTTTAGTAGTTTTGAAATCAATATACGAGAATGAGATTCGACAATACAAATCACTTCATTGTGTTGTAGATTGACGTGGAATCAAGTATTATTTTGACAAATACAAATACAAGTACAATACAAATCACTTCATTGCGTTGTAGATTGACGTGGAATCAAGTATGATTTTGACAATGTACATTGTGATTATTTGCAAGGTAAAGATTAAAGTCAGGTTAGAGGTGGGGTTTTGTATCAGAGTAGAAGGAGATAATCACCACATATTGCAGTTGTATGCAATTTTTTACCATATAAAAATGATCTAGTATTTAATTACCTTGATGGATTATTTCCATTTAGGCAATTTTATACCCTAAATTGCTAGCATATGGTTTAGATATAGTGATCATGTATCTGTGCAGCTTCAGGTTAACCTCACAAAATAAAAGATCAATGTCTGCATCGATGGTAAAAGGTTCTTCGTCCAGACCTGGATAATAAACCATGGGCGGTAGAGGTTTGACACCAAGTCCCTTCTCCGGTTCTAACTATTCTTACAGAGTTTCCAATTAAAACTTACACCATCTCATCTTTCTTTTCAAGAAGATGGTAAAATCATGGAGCTGGTCTCGAAGTAAGGACCCACAAAATGGTCTGCCATAGCGACAGAAGCAATGTCGAGAAAGGTAACCATGATGATCTGTAAATGTGTTTCCACTAGGTTGTATTGGTCATTCATTGCCTACTTCCAGATGCTTGCACTGTTGCATGAATAGTGAGTCATAACTTTTAAGTGTCTAATTTTATAAAATTTCTCTTAAACACTTCATCTTTGTACATGCAGGAGAAGGGAACGATGGAAGGACACTGGAAACTCTAATTTCATACAAAGTGAGTCAGATATTTTATTAAACCAGTATGTTGAAGTTGAAATTTCTTTGATATTCAATTTGTTTGATACATTTAGTTGAACCTTTTATATAAGGTGTTCGAGGAATTAAACTTGATTATAAAATGAGTTCTTTTGAAGTTACTTTCTTAAATTAACCTATCTTGACCATTACTTTTGCAAGAAATTGTAGAGTCTTCGCCACATCTTTCCGAAAAGGATAGGAAGATGTAGGAGTTACTGGAGATGGCCTCCACATTGGCGATGAAAGTTTCAGTGCACTTTTAACTTTTGACTGCACTTTTAACCTTGTTGTTGTGGATTAGTCAAGCCATCAATAAAGAGCTCTGGGCGATGAAAGTTTCAGTGCACTTTTAACTTTTGAGGCCTGAAAAACATGTCAGATCCTTACATGTTCTCATTGCCAGTAAAAATAATTTTGTATTTGTCCATGATTACCAAGTAGTTGACAAAGATCTTTGCTGGGGTTAAAGAATATGCGTCAGAGCCTGGTTCAGTTAACTATATCTCAGATTGGCCATCTTAACCTTTAATTTCCCTGCATTGCATGTGTTTAGGGCCTTTAAGTTTCTTAACGACATTTTGAAGCCAGTTTTTTTCATCCATGATTTTGCTTGTCTTTAAATTTCTTAAAGAGTATGCGTAAGATCCTGGTTCAGTTAACCATATCTCAGATTTTTCCATCTAAACCTTTAACTTCCTTGAGTTGTATATGATTGTGGCCCTATTTGCGAATCAAGTGTTCATGGCCTTTAAGTTTCTTATCGACATTTTGAAGACAATTTTTTTCATCCATGCTTTTGCTTGTCTTTAAGTTCAGAGTGTTCATGGTTCATTTGAAAATTCGTGCCCGTCTTCTTACTTTTGTTATAACAAGCCTGTTTGCTACTAGTATCATGTTAAGTTAGATAAAGATTATCAGGAATCTGACTTTGATAATACTACTGCTCTCATGGATTTCATTACCTGATCCTTTTACTACTATAACTTCTACTTTGGTGGAGCAACATTGATAAAAGTTAATGAAAGTAGCAGTTCTTGTAGTATCATTGATGTACATGTTTCGAATCTTTGTGTTCTTGTGATAAACTTGATTAATTATAGTTTCGGGTTTATACAAATTGGAAATACCTACTTGGTATGTGTTTTAAGGAACGAAAAAACAGTGTTTCTTATAAATTTGGTATTCTATTTAACTTCATCACTTTGTTTTTAAACATCTTTCCTTAATTACTTAAAGGTTTGATGAAGGATCTGTGGATGGATGGAATGTGATGGTGGTTTTGATACTGCTTTGTTCTTGGAAGAGATGTCTCGTGCAAGAGAAACGTCCATTGAAGTTACTGCATAGCTGCTACAGCCTTGGATTTCATCAGCTTCACCAATTTGCTTCAAAAGTTAAGGGAAATACTGATTATGTGAGTCATGTTTTTGTTGGTTTGTTAAATCTCATATACCCTAGGAATAAAACTTGGAATTATGCAATGGAATAAAACTTAGGGATTTTATTTTAAGTTCTGAACCAATTGGAATGTAGAAAGAACAAAAGTTATTGTCAATAAAGGAAGTTATTGTTGAATGTGTGATTGAATCTATGGGATGGATGAAATGAAAGATTTGCAGGTTATTTTGAATTCCGGCGTATTTACGGCTAAATGTGTACTGACCAAGGTCAATATTGACCGGGTCAAAGAGGGATATTTGACTGGTAGTAATTGTTTTTTGGTGTTACTAAAAAATTCGTAACGGCTCTAAGTTGTTTCTACCTATCCTGTAGTAACATCTCTAAGCTATTTCAAAATCACACGTAGTAACAGCTGATTTCTATTACAACTTCATTGTTACAAAAAATTCATAACAGAGTAAAGCTGTTACGAAATTCCACGTAGTAACAGCCGCCGTCTGTTACAACCCAAAATTCGTAACAGCTACATGGCCGTTACAAATATTTGTCACGCCTTTTTTTTGAAACAGAACCTGGATGTTACAACCCTGTTTTGTAACATGTAAAATTTGTTTCTAATCGGCCAAAATGGTGTAGTGCCTTGAGGAGAGGCGATCGTCTTATAGAGATGATTATTCTCCTCCAAGGGGATCTAGTTATGCCTATGAAATCCCACCACGAACTATTGTTGCACTGATGCTAGGAGAGGTTATGTAGATAAAAGTTGTGAGTGAAGATTTGAAAGTTCCCCTCCAAGTTACTGTGATTCCCAGCCTCGTAACTATTAATCAGTTTCAGGTTCTAAATTCCAATAGTCTGCATTGGTTAGTTTCACTTTATAATGGCTGGTAGTTCAGGGGTTTAGTGTTGAGCATACTTATTGAAATAGTTCTATTTATTTATTTTTAAGCAGTATGATTATATTATGTGTGTATGTTATCTTTGAATCGATTGCGGCGTTTCCAATTGCAGATTTACACGCTTTGCATAACAATTCGTATTGTGGAAAGATATCTGTTAACTTTTTCTATTCATCGTTGTGCATATCTTATACAAGTTTTATTCCTACATTTTGTTAGTCACTTATATGCGATTTTTTACTACAACTTGGTTTCATGCTGCTTACCCTTATCTGGTGCTAATCATTGCCATCCTGAATGACGGTCGATATTTCCGCACTTGAAACCTTGTTTTTGATTTATATCTCATGACTCCAATTTTAAATAAATTCAGTATTTTCTTCTTAATTTTAAAGGTTCTTCTTTGGTACAATTCTTATTTTTTTGAGGTACTATTATGAAAATCGCAAAGGATATGGTGAAGCCATATCCTCTACCAGATAGCTGAAAAATGTCAGAAATATTTTCGGCGGGTATAGCTCTTGGAATATATTTAGCAATGATGACCGTCATTTTATTTTGGATGGAGTTCGGAACAGATTTCTTTCATGGGAGGGTTTGTACTATCTTTTCGTTGTGATTCGAAAGTATTTATGCATCTTTTCTATCAGGTGTCCTTTGTTGACATTGCTTTTTGTTGCAAAGTTTAGATGTTATTCAAGGTTCCTAGCCTAAAAGGTACTGGCCAAGATAATTTAGGAAAACATGCATCATCAATATACCTTCAAGTGAGTACTATCATCCAGGCCCTAATATTTGTGACATGGTCACGTAGTTGGTCTTTCATTGAGGGTCCTGGTATATTCCTCATAGTCGCGTTCTTTGATGCTCAGCTGGTAGGCTCTCTTCTGCACCACATTTTTTTTCTTCTTCCTGGCATCAAAATCTGAAGAATATCCACTTACACTTGATTTTTGTGAGTAGGTTGCAACGTTAATTGCATTATATGCTGTCTGGAGCTTTATAGCTTTTCAGGGGATTAGTTGGGGTTGGGATGGCGTTATTTGACTTTGTATTATAGTCACCTACATACCGCTTGACTTCATTAATTTCCTAACTCGCTATGAGTGGAAGGGCTTGGTATCGGTTGGCGTGGTGATTACTTCTCTCGTGGACCTGATGAATGCATTAAACCTCCTACCAATATTGTACTTCTATTCTTTTAAGCTTTTATCTTGATAGATTATATTTACTTGTGTTTTGGTGGCAGGTTAGCAGTAGCTCTTATTCGTCATCACTATATCCCAGTTGTAGCTGGGGTGTTAACAGTTACCTTGGAGGCGGTGGTTCTAGATTATATTATTAAGGTAACTCGAGTTATTTCACATTATCGGTAGTGAACTACATATGCTGGACTCGGTAACATGAAATATAGAACTACACATGACTTTTGTAGTTTTAGCACTCATTGTGTGCATTTTATTTGATTCATGGACACACTTATCATGTAGTTATATGGGATTTATTATAGGGTATGAAAAAATACAGCGGTGGGATGATGCTCTCAAGGCGTACACTGTCAAAGTATCTCAGGCAGCGAGTCTCTATGTCAGTTTGGATGTTACATGGCATTCTTAATCTTCTGGACACTGTTTGAGTTCGTATCATTTTCTTCTATCTATATGAATTTAAACTTAACTATTTTCCTTACAGGTCAATGATTAAGGACATCTGTTTTCCTGAACTATTTTCCGCTCACCGTTTAAGATCTTATCATTTTCTTCTATCAATATGAATTTAAACTTAACTATTTTCCTTACAGGGTCGATTAAGGACATCTGCTGAGGCTTCTCCAAGGAGTACTAAGAAAGATTGGGTATAGTGCATGAGGCATTTTATTATTGAGCTTGTGAAAGAATCCCCATCTCCATCTTTGCGAACTTGTGCGAGGCTTGCGCAATTGCAGGTGGTACCTGAAAGTTCTTTAAAATTTCTTTTATTATCTGTGTATCTACTTTTGGTCCTGAGAATTGACTTTGTAATTGCGGACTTCATGAGTTACTGGGCTCAGCTGATGAGGAAATGTCTGCTGATCTGAAAGTTCTTATGATGGGAAAGGAAGTAAGAAAGAAAACTTGAGGTTCTTCAATGTGAATATGTCGTCCACGAAGTCGTCAATCAAGCATAGGTTAGTACATTTGCAACCCTTCCACTTAATGCAAACACCCAACAAGCAAAGAAGGTTGAGTTGTTAGATTATCTGATGGGTGACTGCATTGCGTTTAATATCATTTTTGTTTCATTTAAATTGTGTAGGCCGAATCACTTATTAAATCTTAATATGACATTGGAAAGACACTCAGTGAATTAGGATTATCATTTATCAAATTGACTAAGTTCAAATCCGGAGAGGCCATGCATAATTTGCAGAGAGTACAAGTTGCTGATATCAGATGCTTTATTGTAACATTGGATATCCTCAATCTCTTTTCCAGCATCCATTAACCTTCTTCCGAGAGGTTTATCCATTCTTACATGCCTACTTTTTCGGTCGCGGGTTCTTGCATTGTACAAAGGGTAAAAACACATTTCTCACTGATGGTGCAAGCCCTGTAGTTAATACAAGATTTTATCTCTCCTAAATGTATTTAGAAAGTTGGAGTTGCATAAAATCTTATATTTTTTTATTTGTTTGCATCTCATGTTCATATGATGATGCAATTATCGACCAGCTCAGAGAAAGATGTTGTTCTATACCCCATCCCTTAGTACCCTTTGTACTATGCCTTAATTTCTTTGCATGGAGGTTCCCTTGTATGTTTCTACACTCATATCGCAGAGTAATCTTTTTCAAAGTTTGGAAGTGTTAAGTCAGTAGTGCTTCTCAAGTAGTCTGAGAACATAAGTTGGTGTTTAGTCTTTGAATCATACAAATTTATTGTATAGGTTTATGGTAAATTCAGCTACTACTGAAGTATGAATTGTTAAACATGGTTGATTTCATTGGTTAGTAATTGTTCTTGATCAATTATTATGATATTAAGATTCCTTCCAAATGATGAATTCGGTCCTCTAGTTCATCTAAAGTGGTATATTTAGGTGCATAACCAATTTACATTCAGGTACATAAATCTGCCGGAATTACAGCCAACGACAACTTTTTTTTTTGGCATGAAAATAGTTTTGCAACGGATATAAGCGTAAGAAAAAGATCCGTTGCACAAATCACCTGAAATGGGCAACGGATATAACTACAACCAAACAAATAAACCGTTCAAAGAAATTAAAATAGGACCCACAAAAGTGTTATTCTATTAATAATAATCGTTGCTCAAGTTAAGATATACGTTGCACAAATAAGAAAAATAAACCGTTGCACCACCAAGTGCGCAGCGTTTATAAGCGTTGCTCAAATTAAATTAATTTGTGCAACGTATATAATGCGTTGCACACAAATGCGCAACGCCTTTTTGCCAATAGTTATTACCGTTGCACAAATTATGTGCAACATTTATAAACATCACCAAAAGGCTGTTTTGGTGTAGTGTCACAAGTTGTGCGTTGAATCAATCAATTGGGAAATCCGACCATTCACTACACCAAATTCCTGGATTAGTAACATACCTGAGGCGTTACTAAAACGGGTTGTAACGGCTCATGGCTGTTATAAAACGGGGCGTTACAGTTTTTTTGTAACGGCAATGTAGCCGTTACTACGTGGAAAATTGAAACGGTTCATAGATGTTTCGAATTTTTTCGTAAAAACAAAAAATTACCGCCAGTCAACCTTGACCTGGTCAAAATTGGTCAATAGTGACCAATTTTGACCAGGTCATGCCTGACTGGCAGTTCATTTTCTGCCGAAAATTAGCTGGAATTCTAAATTCAACACCTGCATACATTCATCATCCACACTCAACACTTCAATTTATTCATATCACATTCATTCAACTCATATGAGATTTATATTACAAAAGAACTAAAATTTCTCTAAGTACCAAACTTTTTGAAATTTCACTAAGCACCCAACTTTTTTTTTTCTACTAAGTATCAAAATTTCTAAGGAAATACATGGAAGGGTTCCAAACTTCTAAGGGAACACAGAAACTTACTAACTGCCTAAAAACAAAACTTGAATAACCGCAACTTACAAATCTTGAAGTTGCTTTGTTCTCTACCCTTGTAGCTAAGCTTTATATCCTTTGCATGCTTGCTTTTGTTGAAAGCTTGGGGTCAGTGAAAAAGAGAAGAATCCAGACCTACATAGTTTAGAGTTGAATATATGAGGTCAGTTAAGTCAGCCACGAGATAATATTTATCTACTTTCTTTTGAAAATACAAGTCCTAAAACTGTCCTGAAGTTTCCAAAGGTGTGTATTGTATGCTGATTCAGTTAACCACTATCAGAGAAAAATGGCATATTAATGATATTATGAACACCATGCAAACATACTCTTTTCTACAAAGTGCATACATTATTTAACATATCAAAATAGTTCACCTTGCAATATATAGCAGCCCAACCAAAGCTGCCAATTTCCATGTACTGATTCACTTCCTGACCAAAGTGTAGTTGCGGATTATCTCACAACTACACCCTCAATAAAATCCATGAATTTAATATGATGATCTCAATTATTTGATGTGAAGATGAAGATTAAAGTACTAAAATTATAAAAAGAGACACAAAGATTTTTACGTGGTTCGATCAATGTGATCTACATCCACGGTGCTTCACTAATGATTGTATGTGATTACATGATTTTACAATTGAGACTCCATTAATGAATATTTGGAGCTCTAGAATTTTTGGGGAGGAAGATGATAAAGAAAATAAAATCTCTCTAAAAATTTCTCTCTCCTCCTAAAATTATCCTCCCTTGCTCAAAAGATCTCCCTACTTCTCATACCTAAATGGCTATTTATACAATCTTACAAAATATGAAAGTTGTGTTGTCCCGCCATTTCGGATTTGAGAATTATCTTGCGAACCTTCGTAACTTCACTTCGCGAACTTCTTTTGGTTTCCTCGTGATTTCCTTTGCTCGCAAAATATTCCTTGCTCGCAAGATGTCTTTTCTTTCCATAATTTCGTAAGTTATCATTTGTTGTGATATTCCGCTCCTACATCTTTCCTCTTTTTTCTTGAATATTGCTTGAAGAGCGATCTTTAAGAAAAAATCCGTTGTAGTAGTCTTTGATCTTTGTTGTTGAAGGAACAAGAGAAAGAATATCAAACTCGAAAAGTATATACTTGCCTCTATTCTTTTGCGAAGTTCTGAAACTTTAAGAAATAATTAGAAGTATCATCTTGCGAAGTATGGAATGTGTGAAGTATCTTGAAGAAGTATGGAGTATAAGAAATATAAAATATCCTTGAAGAAGTATAAGAAGTACTTAATCCTCGAAATATATAAGAAGTATGAAGTATCCTTAAGAAGTATAAGAAGTATTTAATCCTCGAATTATATAAGAAGTATAAAATATCCTTGATGAGAGTGATAAATATTGCCTCTGTTCATGTGAAATTATTATTCCACTTTTGGTGAGGATTCTTGTTGAGAAGATAAAGAACATCAAATATTTTCTTGGGTATCCATAGTTGCCTCTGTTCTTTATCTATGAAGGAGAATCCTTGAGAAAATGTTGAATAATTAAATTACGTCTCTAGTCTTATTTTTCCCCTGCCTCAAGTGGTAACCCTACTAACTTCTGAATTTTTCTGCAAATTTCTGAATTTTTCTGCGAATTTCTGGGGTTTTCTGCGAATTTCTGAACTTCTGAATAGTGCTGCGAATATACTGTTGCGAACATACTGCTGCGAATGTACTGTTGCGAACATGATGTTGTGAATGTACTGTTGCGAATTATGAATAGTCCTGCGAATTATGAATGTTTCTGCGAAGTTTCGCGGTATTATCTTGTAAAATTTTGTAAAATATTTGTGCGAATATAATATTTATGTAATGATTATGTTATGAAATGTGTATGCGATTCTTATGCCATGAAATGTTTATGCAATGCATTTATGATGCAAATATGATGCTTGAATGATGCGAGTATGATGCTTGTATGATGCAAATATGATGCTTGTATGATGCAAGTATGATGCTTGTATGAAGTGAATACTTATCTATTATAATGCATAGCTAATGTTTGTGTCATTTAGCTCATTTTGCTGCAGTAAAATTGATATATCTTTGAATTGCCTCTATTCATATAATTATCTTCCCTGTTTCTAGCGCCAATTATGTAGTTGCGGATTATCTCACAACTACACCCTCAATAAAATCCATGAATTTAATATGATGATCTCAATTATTTGATGTGAAGATGAAGATTAAAGTACTAAAATTATAAAAAGAGACACAAAGATTTTTACGTGGTTCGATCAATGTGATCTACATCCACGGTGCTTCACTAATGATTGTATGTGATTACATGATTTTACAATTGAGACTCCATTAATGAATATTTGGAGCTCTAGAATTTTTGGGGAGGAAGATGATAAAGAAAATAAAATCTCTCTAAAAATTTCTCTCTCCTCCTAAAATTATCCTCCCTTGCTCAAAAGATCTCCCCCACTTCTCATACCTAAATGGCTATTTATACAATCTTACAAAATATGACAGTTGTGTTGTCCCGCCATTTCGGATTTGAGAATTATCTTGCGAACCTTCGTAACTTCACTTCGCGAACTTCTTTTGGTTTCCTCGTGATTTCCTTTGCTCGCAAAATATTCCTTGCTCGCAAGATGTCTTTTCTTTCCATAATTTCGTAAGTTATCATTTGTTGTGATATTCCGCTCCTACATCTTTCCTCTTTTTTCTTGAATATTGCTTGAAGAGCGATCTTTAAGAAAAAATCCGTTGTAGTAGTCTTTGATCTTTGTTGTTGAAGGAACAAGAGAAAGAATATCAAACTCGAAAAGTATATACTTGCCTCTATTCTTTTGCGAAGTTCTGAAACTTTAAGAAATAATTAGAAGTATCATCTTGCGAAGTATGGAATGTGTGAAGTATCTTGAAGAAGTATGGAGTATAAGAAATATAAAATATCCTTGAAGAAGTATAAGAAGTACTTAATCCTCGAAATATATAAGAAGTATGAAGTATCCTTAAGAAGTATAAGAAGTATTTAATCCTCGAATTATATAAGAAGTATAAAATATCCTTGATGAGAGTGATAAATATTGCCTCTGTTCATGTGAAATTATTATTCCACTTTTGGTGAGGATTCTTGTTGAGAAGATAAAGAACATCAAATATTTTCTTGGGTATCCATAGTTGCCTCTGTTCTTTATCTATGAAGGAGAATCCTTGAGAAAATGTTGAATAATTAAATTGCGTCTCTAGTCTTATTTTGCCCCTGCCTCAAGTGGTAACCCTACTAACTTCTGAATTTTTCTGCAAATTTCTTAATTTTTCTGCGAATTTCTGGGGTTTTCTGCGAATTTCTGAACTTCTGAATAGTGATGCGAATACTGTTGCGAATATACTGTTACGAATGTACTGTTGCGAACATACTGTTGCGAATGTACTGTTGCGAATTATGAATAGTCCTGCGAATTATGAATGTTTCTGCGAAGTTTCGCGGTATTATCTTGTAAAATTTTGTAAAATATTTGTGCGAATATAATATTTATGTAATGATTATGTTATGAAATGTGTATGCGATTCTTATGCCATGAAATGTTTATGCAATGCATTTATGATGCAAATATGATGCTTGAATGATGCGAGTATGATGCTTGTATGATGCAAATATGATGCTTGTATGATGCAAGTATGATGCTTGTATGAAGTGAATACTTATCTATTATAATGCATAGCTAATGTTTGTGTCATTTAGCTCATTTTGCTGCAGTAAAATTGATATATCTTTGAATTGCCTCTATTCATATAATTATCTTCCCTGTTTCTAGCGCCAATTATGTAGTTGCGGATTATCTCACAACTACACCCTCAATAAAATCCATGAATTTAATATGATGATCTCAATTATTTGATGTGAAGATGAAGATTAAAGTACTAAAATTATAAAAAGAGACACAAAAAAATTTACGTGGTTCGATCAATGTGATCTACATCCATGGTGCTTCACTAATGATTGTATGTGATTACATGATTTTACAATTGAGACTCCATTAATGAATATTTGGAGCTCTAGAATTTTTGGGGAGGAAGATGATAAAGAAAATAAAATCTCTCTAAAAATTTCTCTCTCCTCCTAAAATTATCCTCCCTTGCTCAAAAGATCTCCCCCACTTCTCATACCTAAATGGCTATTTATACAATCTTACAAAATATGACAGTTGTGTTGTCCCGCCATTTCGGATTTGAGAATTATCTTGCGAACCTTCGTAACTTCACTTCGCGAACTTCTTTTGGTTTCCTCGTGATTTCCTTTGCTCGCAAAATATTCCTTGCTCGCAAGATGTCTTTTCTTTCCATAATTTCTTAAGTTATCATTTGTTGTGATATTCCGCTCCTACACAAAGCATGAAGTTGCATCTACAAAATCCGCCAAAAAAAATAAAAAAAAATCAAAAATCCATAAGAGTAAAAGCAAATGAAAATATGAATTTATTATCATATTCAGATATCAACAAAAAAAAATGCCATCCCAGGAATTGGGACCATTAAACTCGACTATTCAGTGAACATCTATCTATAGTTTCATGTCGAACCCGTTAAATCCCGATCAAAATAGTAAAGTTATCTAACTCTAGACTTTCTAGTGTGTTCCCCTAATGAAGTTCACAATATCTACATTGATAAACACAATGTAAGATAGAATTTCAAAATCCACATATGAGTTGAAAGATACATAATCCCACAAATTCAAAGGAGAATCATACCCTGAAATTATCTACATAATTGTTCGTGATAACAGGGAATGTAACAATAGCAGTTTGTGACACAGAATCAAGGAACTCGCAGTATAAATGTGACAAAATATAACAAGTAAATACCAAAACATTGATCTGTGAGCTGACTCAGGGCGTTACTACATTAAAATCATTCTGATAACATATCATAATAGATCTATTGGGATCATTCCCATTACACTAGTTACAGGGAAAAGAAGAGAACCTTATCATTTTGCACCATAAACATCTAGGTAACCAACTCAAAATGTTTTCATGTGACTGCATTCCCAAATATGCAAAAATTAAAGAGTATATATATCTGTTACCCTAGTTTTGGTTTACACAAGATAATGCCCCTTATGATGGAAACTCCCATGGGGGAACTCCCAATTGCAAGACTATAAAAGTAAAAATTCAGTCACTAAATCGAAAATAAAGCATCCGAATTCTAGCAAAGAAAAAATCTAAGAATGCAAACATTAAAGTATATATCGTGACAATAACTTACAATAACTCGTCCCTCGATCCTTATATCCTTTTGCTCAAATAACCAGATTTGAATCTTAGGTTTCTGCAAACACAAACAGAAACCAAACATTAGGAAGACACTGAAAAACAAAAATCTACCAATTGCATACAAAGTCAGTTCTCGGGACCGCCTGCAATTGCAGACTTAGTGAGTTACTTTGACAGTACACGCATTGAGAGCATCATCCAATCGTTGCAGTTTACTTCCCACCAGCGCAATACCTCACAAGTATAAACTGAGTGTTAAATCCACAAATTTAAACTTAATAATACAAGAATAACCAAGTGAAGTACTTACCAGGGATTGATATTTCCCCGGATGGCTACTACTGCTTCAACTGACCTTGTCTGAAGTCCCCGTGCATTCAAATATAACATAACAAAAACCGGGTACATATATATACAAAAAAAAATCATGAACTGAAACAAAATATCCATTCATAAGCCGGTTTGTGTTCAAATATATACCAAAAAGTTACATTGGACCAAAAAAGTTGCTTCAGGTAAAGCTCTTCTAATGCACAACTGCATAAAAGTATCCATATCAGTTACCACACTGAAAAGTATAAACCGCCAAAAAAGATCAAAAGAAATCCTAAATAATTTTTATGCACAGCTGCATAAGAGTATGCGCATTAGTCAGCATACATACAAAAGTGTGAACTACCAAAAAAATCAAAAAAAAGAACCTAAATACTTTTTATACACAACTGCACAAGAGTATGCGCATCACTCAGCATAAGTACAAAAGTTTGAACTTCACAAGTATAACAAAAAAATTTGTATAAGTCAAGGAAGATATTACGTGATGCTCAAAAAAGATGAGATCCATTAGCTCAAAAATTAAGAGATGGTGAGTCTTTATTTGAGAGGCACATCTTTGGATGAAGCACATATCCTCCAATTCCAACTTCTCTGAAGGTTGTTGCATACTTGTTAGCTTTCGCAGTGATTTCATCTGGCATGAGAATATCATCGATACATACCTTGTCAAGATGTATAGTTATTGGATCTCCGTGAAACTTATCTGCTAAAGCACCAGTACAGAGCTCACCAGTTGCAATTACTTCATTCTCGAAGTTCAGTAGTGAACAAAGTGGTCCACCGGGTGCTCTTGATGAAGTTGGTGATGCAGTATTCCCAGGAGGTTCTCTGGATGAAGTGGGTGATGTAGTATTCCGAGAAGGTGCTCTTGATGAAGCTTGTGAAGCATTATTCCCAGGAGGTGAACTTGTCGCATCATGTGAACTTGTTTGAGGTGAAGCAGAAACACCGCATGGAGGATGCGAGGATACATCACTTGAGATGCTGGGTACGTTCGAGCCAACTGATACTGGAAGTGAAGATTTAATTTCATCCACTACGTGACACAATTTCACAAATCCATTAATCAGAACACCCACCTTGCCACATATTTCTTCCACCATCACACCAACACCACCATCCTTCGCTTTCAGTTCATTTACCTTATGACGCGCTGGAGCAGAAAGATTAATTTGCATACGAGATATATATAGGACCAACCGAACGAACCCATCCTCTAGAATCCCGCCCAAAAAGCTTTAGTCATTGCACAAGGTTCTTCTACTGGAAGACCTACGTCCTGTTTTTCTTTGATCTCATCTTGTGCCTTCTTGAGATTCTCCTGTGGTGTTGAGCATAACAACCGATTAAATTCTAATATCTTAACTACCTAGTACATAGTCTTAAAAGAGTTGAAATAACTGTAATGTAAACTGACTCACAGCGAACGACACCGCACTAGGTAAAATAGAACCACCTTCTTGGGTATGATCTCTAACCCACACATCCTCGGGAGTGATCATTGCATCAGGATTGGTGGCCTCCTAATTTACAAATACAATGTGAATCACATAGTTGTCCATAATATGTTGAGTTAAGTTGTGAATATACTCGAGTTACAGGTAAGTAGTGAATATAACAAAGTTTGAGGAAGTTGCGAATATACGTACCAGTTCAGCTCTCACCAAAGCATGAGTTTTGTGACCAGTACAATGTGTGTACTCTAATTATTCTTTTTTCCTTTTATGGTCAATTCTACTGAACTTTGCCTTTTATTATCTTTCATTTTCGCAAAATTTAATCCAATCCTTTGATTTGACACTTGGTGGAATATTTAAAATCCTTTCTTCATGAGTAGGGATCAAATCATAGTATGCACTGCGTAACTTAGACTTGAATCTCCTTCATGGACCAGCACCGACCTTCAGAATATTTTCCTTTGATGTCTTAGGTACATCAAATTCCTTCTGGAAATACAGAACAAATTAATGCCTTGCTGATTTGCAACAATGATAAAATAAGTTAAATGACGAGTGAACAAAAATCATGTCTCGGGTAAGTATTGTACATAAAACCAGACTTATTTATACACAAATTAACATACAGACTATTATAATCATGCTAAGACCAACTTCTATGATAATCAACCAAATAAAATAACTTAGTCCAAGTAGTACAGGGTTTCCGAAGCAATGAAAGTTAACGACATAAACATCCCCTCAAAGAAGAGAGAATAAGCTACAAGTAGCTTTTGCGAATAACCACTAGGACTGTTATCATGTTGATTACTGAGAATCCGTCAATATAAAACAAAACTTCCTAACTTAGTTTATTTAAACTTAAAAGACTACCTTAACATGAAACTAAAGTTCAATCCATTCATAATAGTAAAACAGAGCAACTTAAATAATATAATCATCACGTTTCCTAGTTGCGGCAACTCAAACAAAACTACAATAAGCAATATAAGTCATCTAAGCCCATACAAACTGGAATTTAGGTGTTCAAAAAAGAAGGATTTATAAATGAGATGGTACACTCATTATCCTATGAGCGAAGAAATTGATTTGTTCTTAAGCAATTGACTTACTCATAGGATAAAGAGTTCTCCATCTCTCATCAAACCTTCAAAGAATATACAAGACTTTACCAATGAATAGTAAAATTCAATGGGGACATTCATCAGTGTACCTTTATCAGCCAACACTCTTCCTACTCAACTTAGTATGCTTCTAAGGAAAAAAAAAATACAACATGTCTAACAACAGTATGCATATTTACACCCTAAGCACAACACAAAATGAAGTGAAGCTAATGATGTTGATAAACATGTAAATGAGAATTTGTCTCAACATATGTCCACTAAAGAAGACGCTGATGCGTGTTGATCGTGAAGGCTGGGATCAGTCATAAATAGAGATGGAGTGAACCTTCTTTTCAGCTGTGTGTTGAAAGGGTTTTGTTGTGCTCAATTTGGTTCTGGTTCGAAGTCGGTTTTGTTAGCAGAGATATAGATGATGAGATCTACAGAGAAGACCATGGCTAGAGAGTGTGTTGGCAAGTGGATCTCGGAAGTTGGAAAGAACCGGTGGCACCCTCTCCTATCTATATGGGGTTTAATTGGCCCGGATGATGGCGGGGATGGATTTCGTCGCCTAGAACTCAGTGCGGCGATGATGGATAATGATTGTGCTTGAGATTGGTCATGAGCATTGGCCTCGATTTCAATCGAGTGTAGTAAGGTGCTTTGGCCGCACTGACTGACAAACGAAAGAAGAGTTTCAGAATTTGTCTCAACTGGTTTCATGCCAGGCTGTTTGATTCAAGATGAGATGGTTGATACTTGGGAGCCGTGCCTAATTTGTGAGCCTTTAAAACGACAAGGAGGTTCAACCGAGGGTGCAAGTGTGTCGGTTAGGATTTGGAAAGCGAATGAGAATTGATGATGTGGCATGCTCTCATTGGTTTGTAGCATTTTTGTGACGTGAAAAAAATAAATAAAAAATCTTCAAGAGAAGGAGAGCGACAGAGCTAAGGGGAAGGCGGTACACAGCCGTAAACAGGGAGTGGAGTTTGAAGTTTTCATCTCTTTGTTTTTGTTTTTGCTTAGCTAATCTTGATTTTAATCTTTTTATGGCTTTTGAGAAAGCCATGGCTAGCTAAACCCTATACTGGGTCGACGGAGGAAGCCGAACTTCATACATGGGTGATTTTATTTATTTTCTATATGACTTTTGCACTTAATTTTAATTGATTTATGATTCGATAAAATTAGTTGTGATTCAATTAGATAGGTTATGCTTTGAATTAAGATAATCTATGCTTAGGGATACAAATCAATCAACACTAATAACTTATAAACTAAAACTTATTGAAATTAACTTAGCTTACAAACTAGAAATTAGGTTACAAAGTATAAAAAAAAACAACAGAAATCTTAGAAATTAACATAAAACCATAAAATCAATTCAATATTTCGAAACTTATACCTTCTAAGTCTTCAAAATTCTTTAATCTTCAAGTCTTTAAAATTCTTCAAACCCTAACAGGAAATTAGAAAGAAAAATTGAATTAGATTTATATGAAGAACATTAACAAAAAATAACTCATATCAAACAAAACGTTTTAGATTCACGGATTAAACAATGGAAAAACTAAAACTAAAAATGAAATAAAGCACTAAACAACAGATCGATTAAAAAAAATAAAACCCTAAAAATCGAAAAACTTATAACGATTAACACTTACACAAATCGATGATAGAAAGGTATTGAAAAGATTACACAGATTTGTGTGATATTTCTCGGCTAATACGATCAATGGTTCAGAGGTATCTAAACCCTAGTTTCATCACCTGAAGATGCAAAGAAAGAAGAGAGAAAAAAGTTCGATGCAAAGTGAAATCAATTTCACTTCACTGCTACCTTATCCGCACACTCGTGGGAGGAAATATCCTCATGCATAACTAATCGTGGGTGGGAATATAGTGTTAGTCGTGTGAGTCGCACACGCACAAATTCAAGGTGTGACGAACCCAGTGTGACCAAGCGTGTGAGTGGCATGCCTATACAAAATTAGTAAAGGCTCCAAAAAATTAGTAAGGGCTTCGTCATGTTACGAATTCTTAAAAAATTCGTAACGACTCTGGCTTGTTACGAAAATTTTGTAACGCCATTTTGTAATGGGAAATTTGTAACGGCTCCATAGCCGTTACGAATTCCTGTTACTAATCTAGGAATTTGGTGTAGTGTTTGGTTGTTGATTGAAATTGATTGATACTTGAAGATTGGTCTTTGGTACCGTTCAAGTTAATTTCTCTTGTATTCAACTAGACTCGCAGATTTCTATTTGCTTGAGTAAGGATTGAATCGAGAAATTAAGATATAACTCTTTGATATACATTTTATTAAGATTGAGTCTGACTTCATTCTCTTAAAAGTATATTGGAGTTAGTCCATACATATTGCTAACCGAATTATTGGGTGAGGTTGTTGCACCCCCACCTTTTCAAACCCCACACATTCTCCATTACATAAAGGAGTTTTAGAGTAAAAAACTAGCTAGCACTAAAAAAATTGTAGTTTGCATATTATCTTCAAGAGTTAAAGAATAGTTTGTGGTACATCTATTCACATTCGATGTTTGGTGATCCTCGAATGCTGCGAAGAACACTAAAGGTATTATTGAATGCTGGAGTCATATGCCATACACTATAACAACATTAAATACATGGCATTAAATGTCTTAAGTAAAGAGATTACTCGCCTCAATACACCGAAATAAGTTTTTCTTAATGTATTTCTGTATTGATCAGTTCTTTCCATTCTTTTTCGTTTCTTGTTTTTTTTTTTCCAGTGACCAAGTGCATTACAAGAGATGTAATACATAATAAAATCGTTGTTACAAAGATTTATAAAAAATCAGTGGATATAATACACAAGTCGTATTATTGAGAAATCGGTAAAGAAGATATTTATCCAACAAAGCGTTTTATACATACAATCCCAATGAAACTTCCTCCGGCTTTGACCCCCTGTGTGATGATACAATCAACACATGCGGCCATATTTTATTTTCCTATATCGTCAAAGACTTCAGCATAATTCTTAACCATACAGCTTATGTATCACAGTTGTTAGCAGCTATATACTCAGCTTCTGTTGTAGATAATGCAACAACTTGTTCCTTCTTAGATGACCAAGAGAAAAAACCAGTTCCCAACTGAAATCCATAACCTGATGTACTCTTTCTTCCTTATGTATCTCCAACCCAATCACTATCAGTGAAACCAACCAGCTTTGGATCTTCTGAGATAGTATAAAGTATTCCCATGCTTATTGTTCCTTTTACATACTTCAGAATACGTTTTGCAGCTTGTAAATGTGATTGTCTAGGAGATTCCATGAACCTACTATCCAAACCAACTGCATGCATGATGTCAGGTATTGTAGTAGTCAAATATATCTTAAACATCCAACAAGACCTTTAGTATTTGTTAAATTCACAAGCTCTCCTGATCCATCTTTTGTCAACTTGAATCTTTCTTCTATTGGTGTTAAGATTGGATTACAATTATCCATCTTGAAACGCTTCAAAATTCCTTCAACATACCTTTGTTGATTAATAAAATTTCCTCTTTAGTTTGCTGTACTTCAATACCAAGAAAATATGACATCAAACCAAGATCTGTCATCTCAAACTCCTTCACCATATCCTCCCTAAATTCATTAATCATCTCAGTACTATTTATAGTAAATATGAGATCATCCACATACAAACACACAATGATATGATTGCCATCACCATCATCTTACAAATACAAAGTATGCTCATGTGGACATCTTGTAAAACCCTTCTTGAGAAAATAAGAATCTATTCTTGTATACCATGCTCTTGGTGCTTGTTTCAGACCATACAAAGCTTTGTTTAGCTTGTATACTTCATTCTATTTTCCATCCATAATGTAGCCAGCTGGTCGTTCTACATAAACTTCTTCTTCCAATACTCCATTCAAGAATGCTGACTTCACATCCATCTGAAATATTTTCAATTGCTTTTGTGCAGCTAAAGCAATGATCATCCTTACTGTATCAAGTCTTGCAATTGGTGCAAACACTTCTGAGTAATCTACTCATCTTCTTTATTTATATCCCTTAGCAACTAACCTTGCTTTCTTTCTCTATATTTCTCCATTTTCCTTATATTTTATTTTATAAACCCACTTAACACCAATGGGTTTCTTTCCTGGTGGAAGTTTTGTTAATTCCCATGTATCATTCTTTTCAATTGACTTCAGTTCTTCATTCATGTCTTGAATCCATCCTTATTCTTTGGAAGCTTCTTCATAAACTACATGATCACAATCTCCAAACAATGCAAAGTTCACAACATCATCATCATCTTCATCTTCATCATCTCTTGTTAGAACATAATCATTCAACCTAGGAGGTATGATATATTTTCTTCTTGGTCTTGTATTTTCTTGTTGGGATACTGCTTCAGTTCTTGCTTCTTCATGTTGTTCTTCCACATTGTCTTGAGCTTGCACTTCTTCCTCAACTTCAATTGGAATTGTTCTGACAGTAGCAGGCGGATCAATATTCCTAGTTGATCCAATATTATGTGGATCAACATCCCATGTTGATCCATAGTTATGAGGATCAACACTGGTTGTTGATCCATTACTTTAACTCCATTGTGAATCTTCATCAAATATCACATCTCTACTAATAACTATCTTTATAGTTTCTGGATTATATAGCTTGTATTATTTAGCCACTGAACTATAACCAACAAGAATACATTTTTCACTCTTATCATCCAGCTTCTTTCTCAATTCTTTTGGCACATGTGCATATGCAATGCATCCAAAAATTCTCAAATATCTTACACTTGGTCTTACTCCTCTCCATGCTTCTTATGGTGTTTTGTTGTTCAAACTATTTGTAGGACATCTATTGAGTAAATACACAGATGTGTCAACTGCATAACCCAAAAAAAAAAATTGGTAAATCTTTTGTTCTTCTTATTGTTCTTGTCATCTCCATTATGGTTCTATTCTTCCTCTCTGCAACTCCATTTTATTGTGGTGTATATTTTTCTGTTAGCTGATGTTGAATGCCATGCTCTTCCATAAACTTGTCAACAATAGTGTACTCAGTTCCTCTATTAGTTCTCAAAATCTTGATACTCTTACCAATTTGTTTCTCAGCATAAGCTTTGAAACTTCTAAAATCTAGAAATGAAACACTCTTTTGTTTAAGCAGATAAACCCATGCTTTTCTACTAAAATCATCAATGAAAGCTATAAAATAATTATTACCTCCATGTGAAGTTACTTCAATAGGACCACACATATCACTATGAACAATCTCCAATTGTTGATCAGCTCTTCTGGCTTTGTTGACTGGGAATGGATCTCTGTGCTGCTTGCGAAAGATACAATTTTCACATCTTGAGTCTGGAAGTTCAATGAAAGGCAATCCTGACACCATCTCACTACAGGAAAAATATACATCTACAACTGGAGATTTACAACGCTTCTCTAAGTATTGTAGAAAGTCCTATGTTTTACAACTGATTTCAAAGGAAGAGTTGTGGTATATCATCACTGCCAACCCTTATGAAACAAGGGGTTGCGCTAAAAAAACAAACGACAACTCCTTGAGAAAAACAGTTGTGACGACATTTATCTATAATAACTATGTTTTATAAGTGTAGTGACTTAGCCTATCACAACTCTCACAAGTGTTGTTGAAGAACACCAAAATATGATGATGAAAAATAATGTTAGAGGGGAGATTCGAACATGTACCTACAACATGGAAGTCTAGCTCATCAACCATCCTTACAGTTCACAAGTTTTTTTTTTTTTTTTAATAAAAACGTATAACAACACTTATAAGTGTTGTTGAAGTAAAAATATCGAATGTCGGAAAAAATGAGGTTAGAGGGGAGATTCGAACATGAATCTACCGCGTGGAAGTCTAGCTCATCAACCATCCTTACCGTTCACAAGTTTTGGTTTTTGTTTATTTTTTAATAAAAATGTATAAATGAGGATGGGGGGATTTGATCCTTAGCCTCATGTATGAAAGTCTACAACTACAACACTAACCATACCTACTAGAAGTGGAGAATGGGGTTTTTATGACCCACATTCTCGACCCTCAATAACGGTCAACGTACCGTGGACCGGTCAAGATGGTCGTAGATATAATAAATTTCCGAAGCACAAATTAGAGCGTTAAAAATGGTCGTTGCACAAATTATAGTCTCCATAATATTTATTGAACTTATTTTCAATAAGGGTAATATGGTCATTTTCACAATATGTAATAATTACTTTATTTATTTTTAATAAGGGTAGTTTGGTCATTTTCACAGTCTACATAATATTTATTGCACTTATTTCTAATAAGGGTAATATGGTCATTTTCTCAGTCTGTAATATTTACTTTACTTATTACACTTTATTGAGTAGTCTGGTCATTTTCATTGTCTCCATAATATTTATTGCACTTATTTCCATTAAGGGTAATATGGTCATTTTCAAAGAGTGTAATATTTACTTTACCTATTTTCGATAAGGGTAGTCTGGTCATTTTCAAAGTCTCCATAATATTTATTCCACTTATTTCCAACAAGGGTAATATGGTCATTTTCACAGTTTCCATAATATTTATTGCACTTTTTTCTAATAAGGGTAATATGGTCATTTTCACATTCTATAATATGTACTTTCCTTATTTTCGATAAGGGTAGTCTGGTCATTTTTTACAGTCTCCATAATATTTATTGTACTTTTTCCAATAAGGGTAATATGGTCATTTTCACAGTATGTAATATTTACTTAATTTATTTCCAATAAGGGTAGTTTGGTCATTTTCACAGTCTCCATAATATTTATTGCACTTTTTTTCAATAAGGGTAATATGTTCAATTCAGATATACTTCTTCCTGAGTTCATCCGAACGAGAAACTCAGGTCCAACTCTAGTAATATTTCAACTTGTGATGTTCAATTCTGATATATTTCGTCCCCAGTTCATCCGAACGAGAAACTCAGGTTTAACTCAAGTAATATTTGAACTTGTGATATTCAATTCTGATATACTTCGTCCTGAGTTCATCCGAACGAGAAACTCAGGTCCAACTCTAGTAATATTCGAACTTGTGAAGTTCAATTATGATATATTTCGTCCCCAGTTCATCCGAACAAGAAACTCAGGTCTAACTTTAGTAATATTTGAACTTGTGATGTTCAATTCTGATATATTTCGTCCTCAGTTCATCCGAATGAGAAACTCAGGTCCAACTCTAGTAATATTTCAACCAGTGATGTTTAATTCTGATATATTTCGTCCTCAGTTCATCCGAACGAGACACTCAGGTACAACTCTAGTAATATTTGAACTTGTGATGTTCAATTCTGATATATTTCGTCCCCAGTTCATCTGAACGAGAAACCCATGTCTAACTTTAGTAATATTCGAACTTGTGATGTTCAATTATGATATATTTCGTCCTCAGTTCATCCAAACAAGAAACTCAGGTCCAACTCTAGTAATATTTGAACCTGTGATGTTCAATTGTGATATATTTCGTCCTCAGTTCATCCGAAAGAGACACTCAGGTCCAACTCTAGTAATATTTGAACATGTGATGTTCAATTCTGATATATTTCGTCCTCGTTCATCCGAACGAGACACTCAGGTCCAACTCTAGTAATATTTGAACCTGTGATGTTCAATTCTGATATATTTCGTCCTCAGTTTATCCGAACGAGACACGCAGGTCCAACTCTAGTAATATTTGAACATGTGATGTTCAATTTTGATATATTTCTTCCCCAGTTCATCCGAACGAGAAACTCAGGTCTAACTCTAGTAATATTTGAACTTGTGATGTTCAATTCAGATATACTTCGTCCTGAGTTCATCCGAACGAGAAACTTAGGTCCAACTCTAGTAATATTCGAACTTGTGATGTTCAATTATGATATATTTCGTCCCCAGTTCATCCGAACGAGAAACTCAGGTCTAACTTTAGTAATATTTGAACTTGTGATGTTCAATTCTGATATATTTCGTCCTCAGTTCGTCCGAACGAGAAACTCAGGTCCAACTCTAGTAATATTTGAACTTGTGATGTTCAATTCTGATATATTTCGTCCTCAGTTCATCCGAACAAGACACTCGGGTATAACTCTAGTAATATTTGAACTTGTGATGTTAAATTATGATATATTTCGTCCCCAGTTCATCCGAACGAGAAACTCAGGTCTAACTTTAGTAATATTCGAACTTGTGATGTTCAATTCTGATATATTTCGTGCTCAATTCATCCGAACGAGAAACTCAGGTCCAACTCTAGTAATATTTGAACCTGTGATGTTCAATTATGATATATTTCGTCCTCAGTTCATCCGAACGAGACACTCAGGTCCAACTCTAGTAATATTTGAACCTGTGATGTTCAATTCTGATATATTTCGTCCTCAGTTCATCCGAACGAGACACTCAGGTCTAACTCTAGTAATATTTGAACCTGTGATGTTCAATTCTGATATAATTCGTCCCCAGTTCATCCGAACGAGAAACTCAGGTCTAACTCTAGTAATATTTGAACTTGTGATGTTCAATTCTGATATACTTCGTCCTGAGTTCATCCGAACGAGAAACTAAGGTCCAACTCTAGTAATATTCGAACTTGTGATGTTCAATTCTGATATATTTCTTCCTCAGTTCGTCCGAACGAGACATTTAGGTCTAACTCTAGTAATATTTGAACCTGTGATGTTCAATTCTGATATATTTTGTCCTCAGTTCGTCCGAACGAGAAAATCAGGTCCAACTCTAGTAATATTTGAACTTGTGATGTTCAATTCTGATATATTTCGTCCCCAGTTCATCCGAACGAGAAACTCAGGTCTAACCTTAGTAATATTCGAACTTGTGATGTTCAATTCTGATATATTTCGTCCTCAGTTCATCCGAACGAGAAACTCAGGTCCAACTCTAGTAATATTTGAACCTGTGATGTTCCATTATGATATATTTCTTCGTCAGTTCATCCGAACGAGACATCCAGGTCTAACTCTAGTAATATTTGAACCTGTGATGTTCAATTCTGATATATTTCTTCGTCAGTTCATCAGAACTCTCCCGGAGCTTCATAGTTTATATGCCATTATACCGCATTTGAAGTGCGAATTGACATTGGGATTCATATTTATCAATTTCGATGATGTATCATGCTAAGTTTGAACTCTGAAACCCTCTTGGAGCTTCGAACTTACTTCGTGACCGATGTGAATAGTTGAAATTCAAACTCGAAGCACAAAGAAACACACCGATTATCGAATTCACTTCTTATTTTTCAGCTTCATTCTTATACATTTTTTGGATTTTTTTGTATCAGAATGTCGATAGCAATGTCCTAAATTTATTAATATTTTTGTTGGATTTTTTTTTCATGTCGAAGGTTGATAATAAACAAAATACATGGGTTAGTATTAGCACAAAGAGAATCACAAATGCTTCAATCCGTATGAGCATCCCAAATAAGATATCAGCTCCAAGATCTTTTCTTGATCCGTATGATTGAATTAAAATAAACGTGGTCCGTCGATCATTTTCATTCGGATTTACTTTTTTTTTCCCGAAGTGTTTTCTTCTTTCTTCTTTCTCGTTCTCTCATTCTCGTTCTCTTTCTTTCTTCGTTTTTTCTTTCTGCTTCTCCTCCGTTTCTGTTCCTGATTTAAGGAGATGAAATATAGTTCTGAGATCGAGATAAGAAAAATCTGATCATGAATCAGGTGATGTTGTTGTTTGAGTTTAGGATGAAAATGAATCGAGAAGTCAGTGAGTTAGGGTTTTCTGAAGCTGGTTTTCTTTCAGAGTTGGTGTAGAAAGAGGATGATTTCGAGCTGTAGCAACTGAAAATTAAGAGGGTTGTTGATCAATTGATGAGTTGAAGCATTTCTGCTGATGAATCGAATAAAAAAGGTAAATCTAAGATTTAATTTAGGGTTTCTTTAACTAAGCTCTGTTTTGTGTGAAATTGATGTGTTGTTTGATCTTTAGTAATGGGTTTGTTTTTTAATTGAATTGTAGATGGATGTAATAGGTTTAATTTCAGTTTCCATAGGAAGCTGATTTTGAAATTAGGGTGTCTGAAATCGGAAGCAGCAAATGAAGAAGATGAATTGGTTTATGATGAGGAAGATTTAGTGATTAATTTGTGAGTTTTAATGAAGAGTAAAAAAGCTAGGGTTTATGTTCTTTACCCAAATAGATATTAGGGTTCTTGGATGTAATTGAATCAAGTGACTGAAATTGAAACTAAGGTTTTAGGGGAAGGATTAGAGATGGGTATGTTTGATTTGAAATTTTTATTGATGTTGTGAAGTTGTTAAGAAATAAATTGAAGAAGGTGATGTTGATGTTGAATCGAATTAGAGGCCGTGGTGGTGGTGTTGGTGGTCTTGGTGGTGGTAGAGGCAGAGGAGGAGGTCGTGGTGGTGGTACTTAGCTAAGGAATTCTGCATTGAACTCCACATTACCACTTCCACAGGTAAAAATCTTACTTAACTTTGCTATATTTTTCTCAATTTTCTCAAAGTTTTCAGCTGGAAAACTCAGTAAAAATGTATGTCCTTGCAGCTGATTTGGTGGAGGTGTTTCAAGGGTTTTGAAGTTAAGCAGAAATTGTTATTGGTTTGGGTGATTCAGGTCTTGGAATCGGAGATTTCCGAACAATGTATTATAAACAGGTATGCAGTTTCAGAAAACATCCTAATATTTTTGTAGCTTTCATATTTCTCAGTAATTGTGCTGGTAGCAGCTCTTAAACTATGTTGTCTCACTGTTTCAAGCACACACTCAGTGCATTTCTGAAATGGTTTGTTTTTAACCTCGAATCGGCCGATTTTTGACTAGTTTTGTGGTGTTTGTGATGATTTGATTCGAATTTGGGGCCATTTGTGACAGGAGAAGTATGGTCCTAAGGCAGCTGTGAAGCCTGGGAGTAATGCACTAGCTTCTGCTAAGAAAAAACCTGACGTTGATACTAATGTTGGTTTATCTTCTCATCCCCTGTGGAATTGTAAGTAAGTTTGGATTTTTTTTTCTTCGTTTGTGTGTGTCATTGTTGCTAATTTTGAAACAAAATTCATGTGTAGAACTGCTACTTAGCATACGTGTGAAAATATACATTTCAATCACTATGTGTATTGTACTATGTGAACTTGGTGATGTGTCAATTGCTTTGCACATGACTAAACATTTCTTATACACCTAGTCATTTTTTTTTGTATATATGAGCGAGTCCCTTCGCCTGTACAAATATTTTTGGAATTTCTTTTTTTTTAGTACTTCATTGTTGTTAATTAATTAAATAAAGTAAAAGGGTGCCCAATTGGTAGTAGCTTGTTAATATGTGGACAAGTCCTGATGATGCTTCTTGTTCATTTTTTAAGCTCCGCTATCCGTGATAAGATCATCCCACATGTTGTGTCGTGGTTCACTAAAGAAGTTGTCCCGAGTGAAGAATTTGATATGGATATGGATGATGACGAGGAAGATGACGGCGGGAAAGATGAGGATGGAGATGACGATGAGGAAGACGATGATGAAGATGAAGGAGAGAACAGGAAGAAGGTAATATCACTGAACCCCTTAATCTGAACTCTTCTGGTTATGCTACTCAATTTCTTATCTTCTCAAATATGTTCTAATATGTTGTCTTTGTTTTCTCGCTTGACTTAAATCCCCAGAGCCAACATCCGGAAAGGTAAAAAAATCTCTCTATTTGCCCATTTCCTTTTTAGTGAGTTCATGTCGATTCAATTTATTCACTGTTGTGGTTTATATGTTAGATATTTGTAGTTGAGTTTATCTACTTTCTGAGTTGCAGAAAAGTAGAGTTCCAGCTGCTCAAGGACAGCAAGGGGAGGGACCTCCAAAGTGCAAGCAGCAGTAAGATTTGGTTTAGCAGCAGCCAAGTAAATCACTGCCATTTTTTGAATGCGTGTGTTTAACATTGGCAAGTTGATTGTGTTGCGTATTCGTCATTGTTTCACTAATGATCAACAAATAATGATTCGACAAGGTCGAATGTTGTTTGAATATGTTACTATGAATGCAATTGCAATATGGAAAGTCTTAAGAAATATGACAAGGTAAACCATCTTTTTTTCTTATGTGAAGATATTTAAAATGCTCCTGTGCATCCTGGTTTATTGAGGTTCTAATGGATTTTGCAGGTACACTCCTCTGTAAATGGCAAAAACTTCAGGTCCAAGTTGAGGGATGAGCACATTGAGCTCCTTAACTCTCCTTGGATAATAGAGTTGGGAGACTTTTATATAAATTTCAATGGATCTAATGGAGTTTCAGTCGAGTTTGTCGATCAATTCTCTTGTGATCTTGAGTCAGATCATCCTTCAATGACATTGATGGTTTTGGATTCTTTGAAGCTGGAGTATAGCCTGAATTGTGTTGTTTTCTTGGTAACTCTTTCCTTTTCATTCATTATGGGGATGGTTAACTAATCAGATATCAGATATGCTTATGCCAATTTTTCGGTTTTTTGTTTGCAGGAGAGTACTGTTAATCCTTACGCTTTGAGCTGCGGCCATATTTTCTGAGAATCATGTGCTTGTTATGCAGCTTCTGTGATGATATTCCAAGGTCTTAAGGCTGTTGAACCAAAATGAAACTGCCCTGTTTGTAGAGTGGTACTAATAAATATATTATTTTTTATGATGTATCTTCAATTTGTGTGTGTTTCTATGGTAACCCTCTCGCAGTTAGGATCTACCTCTCCCGTATATCTTGCTCTGCTCTCTAGTCATGGTTTCTTGATTTTGTTGCTTGCTAGGAAAGCTTCGTTTTGTCATCTATCAGCTGAACTTGCTATCTGGTGTGAACGGCCCAGCTATAAATTTGGAGTTTTTCAAAATAAAAAAAATAAAAAAATAAAGATATTATCAGCTAATCAGATTATATGTTCTTTCTTTGCAGGTTGGAGTATATGCCAATCCAATTCACATGATTGAGCTAGATCTTCTCTTGAAAAAAACAGGTAAGAACATGAAACTAGGAATACTGGTCCATCCTTTGTTTGAGAAGCTTTAATCTTTACTAAAACACTTCAGCATTACATGCGTAGGGATTATTGGAAAGAGCGGATGCTGTTCCGAGATGGTCAAACAATCTAAAGAATACTGGGGGTCACAGACCAAATATGTCATTGGATATTGGTGACATCTTGATAGCTCTGCTCTTCTTCAGGGGAAAAGAGAAAAAATTTAAAAAAAAGAAATGAAAACTTTGCTCTTTATCTAGTTCTAGGATAGAATGTTATAGGAATAATTGGAGTGTGGGATTGTAGGCATGTATTCATTAGTGGGTAAAGAATTGGGAAGCTTTCTTTGTGAACTGTACATTCCTTTCTTGTTAGAATGAATGTAAATGTGTTACATTAGAAGGTTTAATGAGAATGTGAATTACCTTCGGCAATTCGGTTTCAGCTATAAAAAAAATTTCAAAATTTTTTCAAAATTTTTTATGCACTACTTCTAACAAACATTGTAGTTACACATTCATCTACTGAAAACATATGTTGTAACTTTAAATATTACAACCCTTAAGGATGTTGTGTTAGAGATTATGACTACACTAGACAAATGTTGTGAAGGAATGTATCACAATATAAATAAGTGTTGTGTAAGATTTTTCAGTCACCCTAACAAGTGTAGTAATAGTACTATTCACAACAATTAGGGAAGTTGTGTTATAGAATTTTACTACACATACTAAAGGTTGTGAAATCAAGTCTTACAATATAAATAAGTGTTGTGTTAGGCTTTTGAAAAAAAATCGAAAGAGAATCACAACTTTGGGAAAATATTGTTGAACCATGAATGACAACACTGTTTACAACGCTTAGTCAAGTATGGTAGAAAAGCTTGGACTTTCTACAAAACCCCACCTACACAATGCATAAAAAAGCGTTGTCGTAGGGGTACTACAACGCTAATAAAGTGTTGTCAATGATGATTTTTCCCGTAGTGTCCTTCTTTGCTAAAGGTTGTAAATTGTTAAAGTTCACATGTCCCATCCTCTTATGCCATAACCAAGAGTCATTATGCATACTGGTACTGTAACAAGTTTCCTTCTGATGTTGAATATTCAAAGGAAATAACCTATTCTTTGAAATATGAACTTTAGATATCAACCTTCTTCTTCTATCTCTAATGAAGCACAAACCAATGTAAATATTCATAGAGTATCCTCTTTCATACAACTGAACCATACTCAACAAATTTTGATGTAAACCAAGAACATAAAATACATCCATGATGTATGCTTTAGAGCCATTCTTGAGAAGAATTCCAATTATTCCTTTTCCCATAACTGGAATTATAGAACTATTACCAAACTTCACCGTTGTTCTAACAGACCCATCAAGTTTATCAAACAAGTCTTTTCTGCCACACATATGGTTGCTGAAACCTGTATCTAAATACCACTTTAGTTGGGCTTGTTTTTCTGCTGTATGACATGCTAGTAACATGTTTTCAGTCTTCTTCTCTTGTATTTCTTCTTCTTGTCTTTCAACAATATTAGCTTTGAAATTTGATTTGTAATTATTTTCAGTAGTCTTTCTAGGTTGAGAACACTCTGAAGAAAAGTGCCCAAAATCTCCACAATTGTAACACTGAACTTTTGATCTATCAACTGGTTTTCCTCCTTGATAACCTCTAGTATTAGATCTCCCTCCATTGTTATATCTTCTTTGAAAACTTCCAGCATTAGGTTTTCCTTGATTATTTTTCCAGTTAACTTGACTCTGAAGTGCTTCTTCAACTTGTTTTGCAGCATCTGTTTTCTCTAATAATCTTTGTTCATATGCTTGTAATGAACCTAATAACTCATTAAGAGTCATAGTTGCAGTAGTGTTACGCTCCTCTATAGCAGTTAATTTTGCTTCAAACTTCTCAGGTAAGCTTCTTAAAATATTTTCAACAACTGCAGAATCTTCTACAGTGTCACCAATAGCCTTCATCTCATTGACAAGATTCAATGTTTTTGAGAAAAACTCTGATATTGTTTCAGTGGATTCCATCTGCAATAGTTCATACTTTCTCTTTAGGGTTTGTAATCTAACCTTCTTGACCTTGTTAGACCTTGTGTAGTATCTAACCAGACCATCCCATGCAGCTTTAGCTTGCTTAATATAAATAATTTTATCCATGAGAGATTCATGAATACCCTGATGAAGAATATATGTAGCTTTTGAATTCTTCTTCCTGTTATCAGTTAACAGTGTTAGCGCAGCTCCTTCAAGTACTATTCCTTCTGCTGGTTCAGCATAATCATCTTTCACAATCTCCCATACCTCTTGGTATATAAAAATATTCTCCATCTGGAACCTCCAATGTTCAAATTTTTTACCTTCAAAGACAGGCACCTTGATTGAACTTAAACTCGTCATCTTCTTCAACTTAACTTCTCATACCCACATCCCTAGAATCTGATACCAGTGATCTGATACCAGATGTAGAAAATATGATATCAAATACTTAATGAAACACACAAAAACTAAACTCAAACAAGCTTCTCTTAATTGATGTGATTCGACTCATGGCTCAACAGCCTATTTATAAGAGTAACAAACTTGACTCTCAAGAAAAAATAACTTTTCTAGCATAAACAAACTCTAGCAAGAAACTTCTAGGCAATTATTCACTTAAATAAACTCTTAAAACCAATAATACTTGCAACCCAAGTAAACTTCCATAAACCATACCATGGATCAACAACTCTTGTTGATCTATTCACTTCATGTCAACTTTCCCAGTTGACCCGACCATATTGGATCAACTCTCATAGTTGATCCATACTGACTTCTTCACATTGTGTCAATAACACATTTTGATCCACTCACACTGTATCAACTCTTATAGTTGATCCCTTCTATCTTCTTCATACTATTTTGGTTTATTCTTCAACACATTTTAAAACATTTTTTCGTCAACAGGGATTAACAACATCAATAAGTGAGCATAACATGTAAAGAAAGTAAGTGATGAGTGGTATGCAAACCAAACCACACCAAACCATTAAACCTATTAGTAGAGAACGGATCAGAGTAAACCCCACCTCAGCATTCACCTTTCAGAACTTATCAATCTTCCATGTGATTTGAGTAGATGAACAAACCTCTACCACTTCAGACGATGATATTATTAGGAAACTAACAAAAAAAAAATGCAAACAAACCTCTGCAATTATAATAGTAAACTACATCAAGGGGCATATAATAAGCCAACTAGCTAGAATGAGTGAGAAGCGGGTTTCATTAGTGAATTTTTTTCTTTTGACCGATCAAAAAAAAAATAGTGCTTATAGTACTAGTACGTAGTAGACAGATTTGACTGGTGTTCGTGACTCCGCACTCAAGGAATTTTCTTTGTTTTCGGTGAAACTGGCAACATGTACATACTCTTTTTGTTCCTTCGTGTACCCGCCTACCAAGATCTCTCAAAATTATTGTCCTCTTTGTAGGAAGCAACTCGAGCCAAGTAAACTTGCAGATCTACTGAAAATGTTCATTTCAGTCTAGATGGTGCTGCTGATACACGTGAAAAAATTCGTCATGCAAAGGTGAAAGTTGTATTCCATCCGGTATAGACAAGGGTGTATATGTAACCATGCTGATCAGATGGACCGTTAGGATGGTGATGAATGTGGGACACAGGATATGCTTGCGTGACTATAGGATGCGTCACAGGGAGGTGGTTCGTAAGTGAATTCATGCTAGATGAGTTAAGGGGGACAACGAGTCTGCAACGATGGTCAAAAACCAAAATAAATCCATGTCGGAATTTTACCCTCGTCGGAAATATGTTTGTAGATTTTATTTTTTCGATTTTTTTCCGGACACCTTTCTGCTTTTTTAAGTATAAGATAAAACAAATTGTGCCACTGCAAACGTGTGAATATTTTTTTTAAACTAGGTATCACCGGGGCCTTACGGCCCCGGCTCAACCTCCCATGGTTGTGAAAGTAATTTTACCCGGTTATTTTATATTTCTTTATTTGTGCATTCACAAACAAAGACTACCGTGTTGTACTTTTTTGGTGTTGTTTAAACTTTGTCAGCTCGTGTTTTTGTTTTCTCTTTTCGTTGTAAATATATATATGATCCTATTGTCATGTCCTTTAATCCAATCTCTTTCATAAACCTCAATCAAATAATACTGCCAAAACCTCTTCTCGTGCCACTACTATTATCCACGTATGCACTATTCCGATTTATATTTTTCATTGGTTTTCTTTCTGTTTTCTATTTGATAAAATAAGGGAGTTGTTTGTAGGGTCTCTTCTGTTGTACCGTTTCTAACATTGGTTGATTGATAATGCATTGTTCTTTACTAACTAAACTATTTTGATGCGAAGTTGGAACAATCTTGTTGCGGAGAGATAATTTTCTCTTCGTATCTTCTACTATTCTCAAACTTCATCTATTGTAATACGAAAACTTTGTTATGTGATAGTATAGTGCGAGATGGTGATAATAAGAGTATTTAAGGTTTTTAATGGTGTGGGATGGCATTGTAGGCGTTGATTTAAGTTAGTTAAGTGGTTACCTTTTATTTGATGTGTTAAATACAATGTCAGTCAAATAGAATATAATGTTGATATCATGTTATTCACTAACGTAGATGATTCGAAGTAATTCTCACCCGACAAATGCCAAGTTTATATTAGTTTAGGTTTGAATATCTAGTTATTCAATTAAAGTTGAACAATCTGAAGAAAAAAAACAAATGCACAATCTCAATCAAATACTTCCTTGTTTGATGTGAAGGTAGATAGCCAATCAAAAAACATTAGTTTCTTCTTCATGCAACATATGACCGCACAAACGCCACTCGGCATCGGGTGGTCCAATAATCACAGTGTTTGTTGTATCTCATCATATTCATTGATAACTAACGTTGTGCTATCATGACATTTGCATATATGCTCATTATGCTTTCGAATTTAATCATTACCACATATAAATCTCTAAAATCCTGCGGGGGTTCAATCAACCAAGGGAAATTTACTTTTTCATGGAGAATACATTTCTTAAAGAGTGATTTTTCCTTGGATAAGCATGCCCATCTTTCGTTGATTCAGTGTAAGCTTTGCATAAGGAGAATTAAATTTCTATTTGTCCAAGATAATGACATATAAATTAGTCTCGAGTCGCATTATGATTTGAAACCCTTTATCTATGTTCGTCACTTTCTTCATTCAAAGGAATATTAAAATCAATTATATATACACAAAAAAAGATGCATGTAATTAGCCTCGGATCTACTTATGCACATGTATAAAAGTATAAGACTAACGAAAAATTCGGTAGAGAAGTGATATGTTGAAACTAAAATACCTATAATTATATCCACGGGCTCGATGATAGTGTCATAAATCACAACGGTATCTGAGATGTTTGTATTTCCCAATACATTTATTTTTTACCGCATTTCTTAAGACATCGAACCTTTTGAATAGTTTGAACCTTTTGTTTTAGCGAATAAATTTTGTCAACAATGTAAAAGTAAATAATTTATTATGAACCATAAGGACATGAATGTTTAAAATTGACGCCAAGATCAGTGGATGTTTTACGAATATTAGAAAGTCAAACCTCTTCTTGGAAATTCGTTAATTTTAATATAATATTAATAAAAACTATTTTGAAGTTGACATCAAGAAAATTTTGAGAATAGAAACATTCAAACTTGACACTGCCGATCAGTATATGTTGTGTATTTGGGGAAAATACATCTCTGTTTTGAAGGACTTCTTTTGCAAGGCATGCTTGTTGAATAACATACATAGTATTTTAAAATTCACATTAAAATAGTAGTGAAATTCGCTTATACATATATACACCAATATCATGGATTTACGTGCATTTGATGGAAAGATGTTCGCTCTGCCACTATAATTTTCTCCATGCTTGATTGATGTATTCATCAAATGCCCTTACCATGCAACAACTCGTATATCTTGATTAATTTTAGACAAATTATAAATAACTTGAAGATGAGATGAATGAGTAACTTGCTCATAATCCTAAGCAAGTTAGCCGGGTACAATGTATTAACTTTTATGTTTCGTCTATTGGACGGTTGTTTTTGCCAATGTTCCCTACCCACCCTCTATTTTTTGTCGTGATTCTATCTCCCAACTTGTTTTATTTACAGATGATAGGCATGCCAACCACTACCAGTTCATAAAATCACCAAAACTATTGCGTTATCAAGTTATTTACTTTGCAAATAATTACACTACATGTATATATTTATGACATGCATAATAATACATTGGAAGTGTAATAAATATTTGTATACTTATCAAGTGCATAATAATACATTGACTCTTTAAGAACATTATTTCTAGAAATAATATAATACATTAATTCGTGTAGATAAGATGTCTAAATACGGGTTATCCTCCGCTGCAAAAGGTACATTACTACGTTGGATTGTTTTCCCTGCCGATTCATCACTTTTGGTACACTTTTATTGTCTTTTTATTTCTTCTTTCTTTGCGGCCGTCGCTCAACCTCTTGTCGATTTTTGAAAAGTTGTTTTACCTTAACCTTTTTAGAGTTTCCTTTATTGTTCATTTGTTTGGTCGGTCTATCAGTATCTTCCCATGAAATTTTAGTATGTGGTCATAAAAGAACTGTCCCAATATTTAGTTGGTCGTATCATATTATAGTGTGTTATTTAGTTGGGTCACAATAGCGTGTTTAATTAGTTAGATCATAGTAGCAAGAAGGGGCCGGGGCATACGACCCGTCGGTGGAGAAAATTTAAAGGCAAATGTAGTGCCAACATTTAAATTTGTGTGTTAATTAGTCCTGTTTATAATAGTCGGGAGCACATTTAGTTATCCGGGAGTATATTTAATTAGTCGGTCCCAATATTTGGTTCGTCGTGTCATATTATAGTGTGTTAGTTAGTCGGGTCACAATAGATAGCGTGTTTAATTAGTTGGATCATATTAGCTGGAAGGAGCCGAGGCATACGACCCCGACGGTGGAGAAAATTTAAAAATAGATATAGTGCCCGCATTAAATTAGTGTGTTAGTTGGTCTGGTCCATAATAGTTGAGAGCATATTTAGTTAGACGGGTCATAGCAGAATGGTCCCAATATTTAGTTGGTCACGTCACAGTATCTTGTTTAATTAGTTGGATCATAGTCGCTTGAAGTGGCTAGGGCCTAAGGCACCGACCGTGGAGATAATTTAAAGGAAGATATATAGTGCTCGCATATTTAGTTTTTCGTATCATATTATAGTGTGTTAGTCGGGTCACAGTAGCGTGTTCAATTAGTTGGATCATAGTAACCGAAAGGGGATGGGGCCTATGTCCCCGGCGGTGGAGAAAATTTAAAGGCAGATGTAGTGCGTACATTTATATTAGTGTGTTAGTTGGTATTGTCTATAATAGTTGGGAGCATATTTAGCTAGTCGGAACAATATTTAATTAGTCGGTCCCAATATTTAGTTGGTCGTGTGATATTATAGTGTGTTAGTTATTCGGGTCATAATTGCATGTTTAATTAGTTGAATCATAGTATCCGGCAGGGGCTAAGGCCTACGGTCCCGGCGGTGGAGAAAATTTAAAGGAAGATATAGTGCCCACACTAAAATTAATGTGTTAGTTGGTCATGTCTATAATAGTCGGGAACATATTTAGTTAGACGGATCGTAGTAGGACGGTCCCAAAATTTAGTTGACCGCGTCATATTATAGTGTGTTAGTCGGGTCACAGTAGCCTGTTTAATTAGTTGGATCATAGTATTGGGATAGGGCCGAGGCCTACAGCCCCGGATGTGAAGAAAATTTAAAATCAGATATACTTCCGACATTAAAATTAGTGTATTAGTTGGTCTTGTTTATAATAGTCGAGAGCATATTTAGTTAGTGGAGAAAATTTAAAAGAAGATTGTATCCAATATTGCAGCTTTATTGCCACAAAGAGTTAATTAGGCCAAGTTGTCGATTATACTCGTGTCATGAGCAGTCACAATCTAATTCATTATCCAGCTTATTTATAAGTACCTGCCGCTATTTTTTTGTTAGGCGGAATATATGTAGCCGGGCGGGTGATAGGAGTCGTATTCTATGACTCTATTTGTCTGGATAAGACCCCTTCCATATTACCGATCTAACTATAGTTATGTCGTGGGAGAGCTCGCTAATAGCATAATAAAAAAATAAAAAAAATGAAACTGTTGTTGAATTTTGAAAGAAATTAAGTGCCCATCCATGCATGTGGGAACAACAGTCACTTTTAGTGAAGTGACATAGGTTGTCACATGGCATGAATAAAATACAACCGTCTAGATATATAATAGGATCTCCACCAAAAAGCCTCGGTGCTTAAAAAAATAATTGTTGAGATATCCGGATAAGTTACTGACAGATTTATGTAATTCCTCGGTAACTTGTTAGAGCACTCGGAAAGACGGATAATAATCCAACTTGACAGTTTGTCAAGATTGAATTTTAATTCGTCCACAACTTGAGTTCAAAATCTTCCCATTTTTCTGCTAATAAAACGGTTACCCAAAAGCACTGATTGAAAAAATTTCACTCGGAACTCTTGGACAGTGGCTTATAAGTAATGTCTTAGAAAGACACGCGTGGTAAGCTTATTGAAGACTGTTTATATAGGCTTCCTAAGGGAAATAATTGTATAGAAGAATATCATGTGTTGTTTTGTGATTTCACTGCTAAAGGTTGTTCGGAATATAACATCTTCTATAACATGTTTGTCTAACTTGAACCCACCAGATCCATTTTCTCTCAAAATCGCAAGAGAATCCAAATCCATTGCGAACATGGTGGAACTAAATGGCACAAAATCTTCATCATTCCATGTTTTCATATGCTGAAAAACGGCCTAAATCTCACCCAAAATAACACCATCTTACTACCAACTTGAGAATCGATTCAAACCAAAGATTCCCGCTTCTTTAATATCCTAACCTTAATCAAATTCGACCACACCCCTTGAATCAGCCACAAATGATGGCATCGGCACTTTCTTCTTCCATGTTCATAAACTAAACCCTTGTAAACATCCAGTGGACCCGTAACACCTATTGGAACCTCCACAACAACTTCAAAAACTACTTTTCCACTACTACTTGTATGAGTATACCTCAATGTTAGTATTTTCCATCTATTCCATGCTCAAGAAGCCTGTATTGGAAATTCTGCATAAAAACATAAAACTTTCTTGTTTACAGTAAACACAAAATCACAAAAACAATTTATAGCGCAAACTCAAAGAAACTTAACATACAATTAACCCTTCCAACCATTTTTAATCTCTTACATCCATCACCATGAATCGATGGAGGATAACCATCCCCATCAATTGATTTCTCGCCTAAACCCTAATCAAAATCGATGGCAGACAACCATTCCCATCCACAACAACTGAGCTACACAATCTTCAGTTTCATCTCCACTTCAAATTCTACTAAACAACCAACGAATCCATGGCAGCGACCTAGTGGAAACAAACAGGTAGCAATTCAGTATTTCTGCCTAACACTTTGTTTATCTTCCAATTGATAGTTCTATTTTTCTCTTTATGGCTCGAAAAAGAGGGAGGATCAGAATTGGTAGAGAAAAAGAGGAAGGAAACCGTGATATCAATGGAAACATATAACGAACCGACCCGGGAAGTGAACTTACCTTTTATATGCAGCAAGAACCCAAATTTTTTATTCACCAGCTGAAGTATAGATTTGTATCACTAAGTTTATCGTCTTCTATGTAAAATGTGGAAATATACGAATTGCATAATTTCTGGCTGACAATCAAAACTACTAACAGAAAATAAATTTGATTCAAAGTAATTAACACAGTAAGATTCATAGAAATTGCGCATTCAGGCCACAACAATAGGTTCTCATCTAGATAGCATGTTCGATCCACACTGGTTGGATGCACCAGCATATTAGATGGAAAACTATCTTTAGTCATGATCTTTTGGCACGACCAAGAAGAAAATAACAACATCGTAGTTTGGAGATCGAGAATCACATAACATCTAGAACACTAACCAAAAAAAGTAAGCCTACATTAAAAGCCGCCTAAAAGATGGCGATATCCTATCCTGAAAAGCTATTAAAGTTATTAGATGCAAAGAATTCAATTTGCAGAATCAACAAATATATATGGGCAAACAAATACATGCGAAAATGCTGGATTTTTGCCAGTTGCATAAGCATGGATAAGTATCTTAGACGTCAAAAACCACACTGCCGCAACAAAATACACAACAACGATCCTAACAAAGAATTACGAATGCACACAAAATTGAAGCAGAATTCCACGATATCCAGATCATTATCAGAAACCCACGTTGTAACATCTACGATCCTCTATGCCCCTATCACCTCCAATACATCATCAATTGGAAACTGCACACAATGAATAAAACCCAAAAAAAAAAAGAATAATATTGCGGGACTATTACATTATTCATCCATGGCCACCGTCATAGGGAATTAATAAAAACAAACCTATACCTAGATGCCAAAGTCCATTCTATGGAGCAAGTTTTTCCCATTGACCATTGAGCCATTCTACAAGAGTAGTGATGAAAGTACATGAATCCAATATCTCCGAGCACCAATTATGAGGTTGTGCCATATCCACCCCAAGAAAAATGATCTTAGAACAGATTTGAACCAACACTTGGATAGTCTGCAGGGATAAAATTCTTCTTCGACCAACTCTCTGCACAGGAAAAGCACATAAATATTTGACCATCTCACTCCACTCATAAAAAAACAAACACATCGATACCAAGAAAAACTTTCATGTAACTCTACATATAAATACAGACGGAGTGAGGATTTAATAATAGAATACTGTACAGGTTTCCAATGCAAAAATATAACCATCTTAGTCGATAATGACTTGAAGTACTTGCATGCCAAAGATTAATAGTTATAGCAATATGCCCATAAAGTGTCAGGAGAGAGCAAATTAGTAATCTTAAAAAATTTAAGCTAATAGTTACATAAAATCGAAAGTTGCCAACGTTCTGGTTTCTAAAAATTTAGTATGTTCTATATGCTCTGTTTTTCCACAATCCCAAACCATGGGGTGAGAGATTTATATGATTAACTTGGAAAAGACAGAGGGTGATCTAATTTAAATCTACTCACATTTCCATCCTTCCTCCTCTGATATGAGAAAGGATAATATATTAGAAGTCAGAACACAACAACAATTTTACAAAGTTTTGTAGAAAATTATCCTTCAATTCCATCAAGGATTCCCCAGGGATCACCTAGCATCGGCTATTACAATGACACATTTCAGTATATAACCAAAAGGTAGTATATAGACTACCTATAACTTTATATAACTTTAAAGGGCTAAATAAAAATCTTTCATAAGCTACCTGCAGAGCAGATTTATATTTGTCATCACCTTGCCTCCCTAGAAATGAATTCAAACTAAATGTCCAACCATCACATTGCACCGAGGAAGGGTATACCAAACATGAACATGCTAATATTTTTCTACAAAGATGGTCATAATTAAAACTTCAATCCTACATGAATATGTTTACTAAAGACACCTATGAATATAATAAAATCCAGTTAACAATAAACAGAGACGGTAGTCTTTCAAAGCAACACCTTCTTTTTTCTTTATTAATTGTTTTGGCCAAAACCAAAGCTACATAATCCAAATAAATAAGTTTAGATTTTCTGCAGGTCTATGATTTCACATGAAAACTCAAATAAAAACATAAACAAATATCCAGTAGAATATGAAATTAATACATGTCTCCAAATTTGACCATTTTTCCTTTTTCCTATGAATGATATCAAAATTAGTAAAGGAATTCACCGCTGACACATTCCATAACGACGTCGTTCAATCATGAGTGTTTTCATAGATTTATTTTTCGATGTATAAACAGAAAACTAATAAACACTCATCTGGCAGACAATTACATTAAACTTCAAGGTCCTAGAATTATAAAAAGTTAACCTAGTAAATAAAGACTCATAGTTTATCTTTGTAAAGACAAATCCACAGCTTTAGCTCACCTTGCAACCACAAGATACCATCCTCATGTAAATGCAGTTAGATCGTCTCTTTCTCTCATCTATGAGCTTAATTGAACCACTGTTGAAAGAAATAATATAATTTAATAAATCACTGCAACAACCTTGTATTGGGAGTGAGAGTTATACAAATAGATTGAACTGCCAGTTAGCAGTGCATAGAACAGTTCGAATGTCCCTATATACACAATTCATCATGATCTTGTGATTCTAAACCATGAACTGCCGTTTGATCATTTATAAAAAGAATCAAAATTTATGAACATATGTACCAATTGCTCCATCTCTATCATCTTGTGATTCTAAACCCATGTCGTTAAATCATTTAACAAAAATAACCGAAATTTATGAACATAAAGGCATTGAGTGATCAAAATTTATGAACAGACAGTGCTATCATATTAAGGAAAAATAAATTTCTCCCCCAACTCATAAACCCTAATTTATGAATAAATCAAATATATATTCAAAGAGATTGATTTTTGAATACCTAACAAAAAAAAATTGGAAATTGGTGTAGATTAAGAAAAACAAAATCTCACCAATCGTCGTACCAGCTTCTCTTGCTTGGAATAATTTCAGTCCATGATTGATTCATCGCACTTCCACTGATTTGAATCGAACCCAGAAATCCCTAATTACAGCAAAACGATATAATTGATATGATCGAACCCAGAAATTCCTAATCGCACTTCCACTGCTTGAAAGATAAAGAAAACGATATGGTTGATATTAATCAATGTGGCACAGAAAAAGTTAATAAATTTTATACCTAATTATCATTTGTTATCCTTAAGATAACTGATGAGAATACGCTAGACTTACCCTCTCCAAATTATCAAAAAAATCATGAAAATAAATTAATGTGATGAATAATTCATGCTAATATTCACTGGTGAAGAATAAATCAAACAAAAGAATCAAAAAAAAAAAGGAAAAAAAAAAGAGAGGGTTACAATCCTCGGAGAGCAGTGAGCTATGAAACAAAAATAAAGGACCTGAGCTAAGAAAATCAATTCTAAGGTTTCTTTCTATTGGAAGATCAAAAGGTGGTACCCACACCGACCCATTTAACAATACCGTGCGTGAGTGCTTCATAGCCGTCTAATGACTTTCCAATCCGTCATATCCCGATCGTCGAATGATGGCCTAAATTAAACGTCGTCCGTTTGATAGCTTTAGTCATCATGGACATAAACATCATACCTTTTTATAACAATGATTTTAAGGAATATGGGCTTTGGCTTACCTCAAGTACCGCTATGCCCTATTTGTTTATTGTCCCATATTGTTTAAAACCTTGTAACTGAGTCCACTAATAAGAAGAAGTGAAATTTAATTAATAGTTCAGGAACGATATGTCGGTTATTCTTATGTGATATCGGAGTGAGGCTTCAAGATTTTAAATTAAAATTGTTGTGTTGAATCCTGCGTTCTCGATACCATATAATAGTTGTTGATATATTGATTTATTTTTTAATTTTTATATTTTGATTTAAAATTGTATCCTTGATAAAGAGAATACTACTATAGTTATACCAGTGTAAATTGTTAATATATTGATTTATTTTTTTAATTTTTATATTTTGATTTAAAATTATATCCTTGATAAAGAGAATACTACTATAGTTATACCAGTGTAATTTTATATTGATTTACTTTTTAGTTTTTATATTTTGATTTAAATTTGTATCCTTGATAAGGAGAATACTACTATAGTTATACCTGTGTAATTTGCATATACATGATGTCACATGAAGAAAATTTGTTTGAATGGACGAAATCATACCTGTTACTTTCTTTTTATTAGCTGATTGAATGTCATGCAATGATCAAAAAGATTAACGGAGTGCATGCCACAAAATAGTTGTTGCTATGGGTGTTTAAGGTTGGCGGTCGAAAGTAATTCCACCTAGACCATCCAACTCCTTGAAGCAAAGATCACAGTATTCGTGCGTGCATGGAGGTTACAAAGAACCGTTAATTAACCTTGATTCTTTAAGGGCGACCCTAACAGAATTAGGGGCGACACAAAACGACAAAAAAAGTCATAATCGGTAGGTTATTTCACAATCGGTAGATAACTTCCGGGGTGTTTTTTTATATGGCCAAATTACCCTTTACAATCGGTAGATAATTTTACAATCGGAAGTTTATCCACAATCGGGAGTCAATTTACAGTCGAAATTAAAAAGAAACACCCCGGAAGTTAATCCACATGAATCTTTTAATTTCAGAAAATACTATAATTAAAAAGAAATTAAGTATTTACAGTCGAACCTCGATAAATTAATGCTCTCGGGACCAAGAAAAAATATTCGTTTAGCGGGGTTATTTACTTATCGATAAATGAATATTTTATTCATTTATCGATAAACGAATATTTATACATTTAGACAATATTTTCTTAATTAAGAAGTTAAATTATATAGGAGAAAATGTACAAGTATACTAGGAAATATTGGTCAAAATTCTTATCTATAATTTAATTAACATTAATTTTCTTTTGAATTAACTGGTGTCATTTCTAATTTACGTCATAGAAATTGGATGGACGTTGAACATCTTTTGAACTATCCTAACGAGAATGATGCAGTTGTGGAGTCTCCAACAAACGAAGAAATTATTGAGTCAGTAATGAATGATGAGAATGATCTTGAACCAGATGATGGTAGCGCCGTACCAAATGTGTCATCTAAAGATGCTTTTCAAGCGATGGTCCCTTTAAAATATTACTTGGAACAACACGAGCAAAATATTCCAGAAATTGTGCAAGCATTGCATAAAATTAAGGATACGGTGCATTTTGGTTTGGGTGGAAGAAAAACAATCAACCACAGATGAATTTTTTTGAGTTCATTCCTACATATATTTTTATGTAAAATTTTCAGAATATGTATTTTGGTTTATTTTTATATATTTTTTTATATATAATTCAGTGATTATTCGTTTATATTTCTAAAGGGACTTTAAGGATCCAGTTTTTTATAATCATTATTGCATTAAGCGAGGTTATTCATTTATCACCTTGGACCAAGTCGGGACCGGAGAAAATTATTCATTTGGCGAGGTTATTCGTTTATCGAGGTTCGACTGTAGTTTCTTTAACTTCCGAATATAAAGTATCCCCAAAATAAAATCCTCTATCCATAATCGGTAGTCAAGATAGTTCATATAACTACCGAATATGGAGTAGCCCCAAAATCAGATTTTGCAAAAATCCTTTTTTTTTTTTGGAATTTTGGTTGAGCCTGTAATCGGTAAGAAAGGAAGAGTTATCATGACTTCCGGTTATACAGTGAATCTCTTTGCAAATATCCTACCATAATCGGTAGTCAAGATAGTTCATATAACTACCGAATAGAGTAGCACCAAAATCAGATTTTGCAAAATCCTTTTTTTTTTTTGGAATTTTGGTTGGGCCTATAATCGGTAAGAAATGAAGAGTTATCATGACTTCCGATTATACAGTGGATCTCTTTGCAAATATCCTACCATAATCGGTAGTCAAGATAGTTCATATAGCTACCGAATATAGAGTAGCCCCAAAATCAGATTTTGCAAAAAATCCTTTTTTTTTTGGAATTTTGGTTGAGCCTATAATCGGTAAGAAATGAAGAGTTATCATGATTTCCGATTATACAGTTGCTCTCTTTGCAAATATCCTACCATAATCGGTAGTCAATATAGTTCATATAACTACCGAATATAGAGTAGCCCCAAAATCAGATTTTGCAAAAACTTCTTTTATTTTTGGAACTTTGATTGAGCTTATAATCGATAAGAAAGGAAGAGTTATCATGACTTCCGATTATACAGTGGCTCTCTTTGCAAATATCCTACCATAATCGGTAGTCAAGATAGTTCATATAACTACCGAATATAGAGTATCCCCAAAAATCCTTTTTTTTTTTGAATTTTGGTTGATCCTATAATCGGTAGTAAATGAAGTTATACCGACTCTAGATTATCCTGGATCTCTTTGCAAATATCCAACCAATGGTGTCTCTTGAAGAAACCCTACGGGAACAGACACGTTTTGTGAAAGTTTCTGGAAAACCGAATAGGTTTTCAAATTCATTAACTGAAAAAAATTCCTCGAGACGTTGTCTCGCACTCTGCTAGGGGGCGTTGCCCCTAGGTTGAACACATCCGGGAGGGGATACGCCCCCCCGGATAGCGGCGAACAATCTTGAAAATATCCAATAAGTATATATAACTACGAATATAGAGTTTCCCCAAAATGAGATTTTCCAATAATCCTCTATGTTTCTAATTTGGTTGAGCCTATAATCGGTAGTAAAAATAGTTCATATAACTACCGAATATAGATTTTCCCTAAAAAATGAGATTTTGCAATCGGTAGCTAAAAAAAACATAAACTACCGATTATGAAGGTGCATATAAGTATTTTCAACCTATTTTGTCTTTTATGTCGCCCCCTAATTCTTTTTGGGTCGCCCCTAAAGACGCCGGGTTAATTAAGCCTAGTTTAATTGGGGCCAAGGATTTTAATTGGGGGCCTCCACTAGAGGACAAAAAAAGTCACCCCACCCTAATTTGGGGCACCCCTTATAAAAAATTTCTTTTAAATGGCTAAAATGCTCCTAAATAATTAGTGATAATCTTAATTAATTAGTGGTAATCTTACTTAATTAGAGTTTAATTTATTTATTTTCAAATTTATTGTTTATCCATGTGTATGAAAAATCGTTGAGATCATGGATAATTTTTTTTGTTGCTCAGATCCGTTTAAAATATTGTCATGGTATTGAAGTGGTCCATTGACGACTCTAAATCGTCGTTAATGCTTAGACTGTTTCAATGACGATTCTAAATAGTCATTATTTTTTTTTAAAAAGAGTCGTTATCCGACTGTTGTAAACGGTCGTTACTGTTTCAGTGACGACACTAAACAATCGTTAATGTTTCCGACAGTTCAATGACGACTCTAAACAGTCGTTATTTCTTATAAAAGTGTCGTTATCTTCTTCGGAGAGTCTTTAATGGCGGAAATGTACGACAGTTTGGAGTCGTCATATAAAGATCAATACCCTGACGACCCTTTGGAAAGGTCGTTATTGTTTTTCATTATGTATATGACGACCCTTAAAGTAGTTATTGTCTTTGAAGGGTCGTTAATTAGGGTCGTTAATTGAAAAATTAAATTAGTTAAGGGTAGAACAGTATTTCCATAACTGGATGAATACGCCCCTGAAAATTTTGGGTGCAAATAAAATGTCATGTACCCCAATTAAAATCCTTGCCCCCAATTAAACTAGGTAATTAAGATATATAAACATATAGTAGAGATAAAGTTCATGAGTAGTTTTTTTATTCATCTATATTGAGAGGCAAATGGAGCTACTGATTGCTTGCGAATGGCCATCAAATAATCATACTTGTTAAACTTTTCCATCGTTTTCGTTTCTACTTTATATGATTCGTGTCTTCTACTCCGACCAAATTCAGGTGAAATCCACCGATCTCGGATTTTCTCCTAGGAGCAGGTCCGAGCTCTTTCTTTACTAGATTTCTAAGTTTAGGTTTAGTTTTTTCAGTTTGCCTCTTTTACTTCTTTGTTTCGTATATTTTCTATTTTAGGATTTTTTTTAATGATTTCCTTGTCAGATACCAGTTTCTCCATGTTGTTTATCGGACCTTTTTCATCTCCTTGCACCTTCATGTTGTTGGTAGATTTTATAAGTGTATTTATGTTAATTGAAGACTTTTCTGATGAACTCTGAAAGACGAAGAACCAGTGTTTGTTTAACTGATATCTCTATTGGGAAATTTACTCCCTGTTTATGGGAGCATATCTTCTTAACGAAGAAAATTATCTAAATGGAGAGTACTACTAAAACCATTCCTTTTCCCGTCAATGGTCTTCTTCGAATATACAATTTGGATATTTTAACAATTCTCCGATCCTTCTTTTCTTGGTTTTTTGTTTGTTTGACATTTCTACTTTTATTTTTATCTTTGATGTAAGGGCTTGCCCCTTGTAACCTTCTGAAATGACAAGGTTGAAAAATTGAAGTTTTTTACTATCGAAAAGCTTGATTACAAACATGTTTTCAGTGTGACTAAATAATAGATACACAGAAATCCAAAATCCGATATTCATATATGACCGGAAAGTGAAATTGGAACCTTATTCGTTATTCGTCTTAATCCTTTTTTAGTAAAGGTTGGGCCGAGTTTAATTGCAATTCAATTAAATGAACGAATGATAATTACTGGATTACAAAGTATCCATTTCTTCAAGTTTGAATTTGATTTCCTTCCATACTTCACAAACATATGCTAGCTCAGGGATCCATTTGCAAGATTCACGGATAATGTCGTTACCTTGACGAGCAAGATCACTTTCATTATGCGCTTGTACACATGCTTATATGGCTACTCGATTTTCTACGACACCCGATGCATTACACCAAGGGTGTCCTAAATTTCCTCCGCCGAATTGTAGTACAAAGTCATCCCCAAAGATCTCGATCAGAGCAGGCATATGAAAAATGTGAATACCACCTGAAGCCACAGGCAGAACACCCGAAAGAGATGCCCAATTAATCTTGGGTGAAATACATAATACCATGACTTCAGTATTTTAGAATATAATCATCATGTAGTATATTAACAAATCCCAAGGTTATTTTCCTTTACCCTTCCGGTTTACCTACTACAGTACCAGAGTGAATATGATGTTATTAGAGCATAGCTCGGTTGAACCCACCAAGAGTTGGTATGTCAAGTTTGGTTGTCATATTTTAGTGAATCAAAACTCATTTAAGAGACACTTGATTATGTAACTAAAGACAACTTCGCATAGGTTAGACTAGAAAGTCTAGGATTATGAGACATTCAAGTATTGCTCGAAGACCTGAAGAATGTGAAGAAGTAACAAGCTACAACGACGACATCATCCTTTCTATTGAGGTTAGTAATATTTTACTTGAACTGTTTCATTCCTAACTTATCTTTCAAGTCGTTCTATATTATAAACATAACTACGAAGCTGTGAATGATTATACTCTAGTAGTGAGACATGATCATATGATCATAGTGTTAAGGAATTATGATACGAAGTATAACGCTTATTTTTTGAACTTCGTATATATGACATCGACATAATCGAATGAATGATATTGTGAAGGTGAAGATTTCATCTTAGGAAATAATGTTTACATTTGTTTAAAGGAAGTACATTCATAAAAAAAATTTATGAATCAAAAGGGAAATCACTAGGCTTATTGGTATCGTTATGTATTGCATATATTTGGATTACCAATATGTGTGAGTTAGTAGAACCCATCATAACTTGTTACGTATCTTGGTATAACTAATCACAGTTCCTGACTTATGCATTGGTATGAATTTTATTAGTATAACCGATCCTAAGTAATCATCTGAGATGGTACAATCGATATTTGTAATTGGTGTGACCGATCCTAGTAATTGGTGTGACCAATAACAAAAGAGTTGTGCAATCGATCCTTGTAATTGGTGTAACCAGTCCTCGTAATTGGTGTAACCGATCCTGGTAAAAACAGTGATCAATTACTCCCGAAAAGAGTTGTCATACATCTACGACGACGTTTATCGATAGGTTGCACAGGGGGGGGGGGGTTGTAGAAATTCCTAAAATCTATACAAATCTTCAGATAGAGTCGTAAACATAGTTGTAATTTAGTTTTGTATAATGCTTTTGTCAGTTGTCAAAGTCTTTCTAAATTTGCTCTTAATGCCTAACACAACTCTTACCTGGGTTGTGAAAATAACTCGTACACTACACTTATTGGGGTTGTAGCACATTCATTGACAACAATGGTTAGAGTTGTATGACAATTGTGGGAAGGGTTGTATGTCATCTCGTTGACAACTATGGGAAGTGTTGTATGTCACTTCTGACAATTCTAATTATGAGTTGTAGTACATATTGGAATTTTTAAAAATAAATAATTTTGAGAATGTAGATACAAAATTAAATTTGTAATATTTTAATAACCATCTATTTACCAGAAACACAATATATGAATTTGCTTCTACCAGCTCAACTCTGTATTACAGTATCACCAGAATTGCGCCAGCACTTGCAGCTCAGTTTCATACACTTCAACCCTAAGCATACATCTAGTTAATACACATCCCATTCAATTACTCATTGAAACTACCTCCATCTCTGTCGGTCCCAATTCAAATCATTTTTGTAGCTTCTGCAACACACAAACTTATCACTGTCTCAGCAGTTGTAACCCTTGAACACCATAGGCCTCCAATAACTCCATTCCTGCAATGACTCAGACCACCACCTTCACAAAATAAGCACCCACCAGCTTCATCACCAACATCATTCCAATACATACAGTTCTTGCTTGCATCTAACAACAAGGTAACCAGAACCAACACCAAACCGCAGCTTCAATCAGAACCAATACCATCTCCATAACCTGTAAAACCTAACATTCATCTGACCCATTTCAATGAACTTCAACAACAGCAACACAAACATCACCATATACTGCAACTTTAACTTCAGCTACACCTCTGCAACCCAACATTTCAATCTTAAACTGCCTGTGTAACAATCAAAATCACCACTATCAAATTCATATAATCTATACAACTCTTCAGATAGAGTCATAAACATAGTTGTAATTTAGTTTTGTACAATGCTTTTGTCAGTTGTCAAAGTCTTTCTAAATTTGCTCTTAATGCCTAACACAACTCTTACCTGGGTTGTGAAAATAACTCGTACACTACACTTATTGGGGTTGTAGCACATTCATTGACAACAATGGTTAGAGTTGTATGACAATTCTTTGACAACTGTGGGAAGGGTTGTATGTCATCTCGTTGACAACTATGGGAAGTGTTGTATGTCACTTCTGACAATTCTAATTATGAGTTGTAGTACATATTGGAATTTTTAAAAATAAATAAATTTTGAGAATGTAGATACAAAATTAAATTTGTAATATTTTAATAACCATTTATTTACCAGAAACACAATATATGAATTTTCTTCTACCAGCTCAGCTCAGATTACAAAGATCACCAATTGCTTGCCAAAGACTTGCAATTTCGGTTTCATACACTTCAACCCTAAGCATACATCTAGTTCATACACATACCATTCAATTACTCATTGAAACTACCTCCATCTCTGTCGATCCCAATTCAAATCATTTTTGTAGCTTTTGCAACACACAAACTTATCACTGTCTCAGCAGTTGTAACCCTTGAACACCATAGGCCGCCAACAAATCCATTCCTGCAATGACTCAGACCACCACCTTCACAAAATAAGCACCCACCAGCTTCATCACCAACATCATTCCAATACATACAGTTCTTGCTTGCATCTAACAACAAGGTAACCAGAACCAACACCAAACCGCAGCTTCAATCAGAACCAATACCATCTCCATAACCTGTAAAACCTAAAATTCATCTGACCCATTTCAATGAACTTCAACAACAGCAACACATTCATCACCATATACTGCAACTTTAACTTCAGCTACACCTATGCAACCCAACATTTCAATCTTAAACTGCCTGTGTAACAATCAAAATCACCACTATCAAATTCATATAAATCCATGAGTATTCCTTCCACACATCCTTTACAAATATCTACAACATACAATTCAAATTCAATATTTTTTATTATCAATTAACAGTAATCTATTCAAAAGCATAGAATCCATGGTTTTTGTACAAGAAAACAACAGAGAAAAGGTGAAATTAAAGAAAATTACCAGATCAACAAAGGTTGAATGGGATGCAAATGCAAATGCAAGGAGTTTTCAAATGTTGATCAATTGCACCTTTCACATATCCGTAGTCATTCTTCAATACAATCAACAAGTTCCAAACAATCAAAAAGATCCAAACATTCACGTTCTTTACTGTGTAATAAAATCAAATAATGTTTCAAATCTGTATCTGTAAGGTTTTTTAGAAGTAGGATCTTTCCGTATTCTGCACAAGCAAATAAACAATTGAGCACAATTTCATAGGAAAATCTCATTATAATGCGAAAATAACAGATTCGCCCTACTGAAGAGTGCATTCGTTCCACCAGAATTCTTCAGTGCATCGATAACGTCTTGATGAACTCCATAATCTCCTGAAACGATTTGACACTTGAGTAAAACCCTAAAAACCCCAAGGAAATATTAATTAGTAATTGATTACCTAAATTTTTCTGAAGAAAATTGATATAAGCACAACATCGGATCAACCTGAGGTTTAATTTCATTTACCCTTCCACCCAAACTCCACTTGAGATAAATTTCCTTCGTATTCCGATGAAACTCCATTTGAGTTTCTTTGACTACCAATACGAAGAAGAACAAGTATTAGAAAATTCTACTTGGATTATTCAAAAGAAAATTCATTGCAATTTTTAAAGAGACGGAAAGTTTTTGATAATCGAGAAGATGATGATAAACAAGAAAATTCCAGGTTCTTGATACTAGTCTGCATTGAATAACTGAATCAATGTCTACACGCTTGAAAATTCCAGTTTTTTGACTTAACCTCTTGATTTCAGCACATCCTAGATTTAGTATCCTAGATTCCTTATCTGTATTCTTGAATCTCTCGATCTTAGTCTATTGATTTCAGCAACAACAAAAACCCATCAGCGTCATCAAATTCTCGATCTCAGACAGCCTTCAATCATTCATATCACATCACTCAAACTCCAACCCATTTCAAATCGATTTCTTCTAATCCGTTTCGATTTCAACATCGCAGATCCCATTTCTTCCGTCTCCAAGAACACTAACACAAAACCGATTTTCTGAAACCTCAGATTCAAAAGCAAACCCCAATTTCTTCAAACCCTAACTCTGAAATTATCAAATTCTCTCAAACTATTCATCAATTTCTTCTTCCCAGTTCTTAACAAACCCTTATGTCGATCTTTTCCAGAAAATATAACTTTCATTTCTCACTGTGTTCATCATCAATCTCTCATCTCTCTAAACTGAACAAGCACATCCTAGATTTAGTATCGATTCACCACACCACTAGGTTTTTCTTCCTTTTTTCCGGCTAGAAGCTATATTTTAGTTCTTAAAATTGAGATTCAGGATCGATGAGAGTTTCATAAAAAAGTTTTGGGGTAAGAATTTAGAGTGAATTGAGTAAGAAACTGCAGATTTAGGGTTATGAAATTGGAGTTTCTGAGACTGATTTAGCGTTAGAAGATGAAGGTTTAGAGTGGGGAAAGGGTAAAAATTAGGGTTTGCAGAGAGACGGAGATAAGAGGCGGAAGAGAATGAGTAGAGGTTTTCTATCTCTCTCATTTTGTGTAGTTAAGTTAAAAATACTCTGGACCGTAGATAAGGAGGTCATACAGATTGGATAAATTATAGGACTGTGTAGATTTACTATAGGATGCACATACGGATTGGGAAATATGTGTGTTTCTCTTTGTGTTAATACGAACTCATATTTTCGGTTAAGTTATCAATCTTTGACATGAAAAAAAATCCAAAAAAAATATTAATAAATTCAGGACATTGTTATTGACATTTTGATGTAAACAAATCCAGAAAATGTATAAGAATGAATCGGGAAAATGAAAATGAATTTGATAATTGGTGTGTTTCTTTGTGCTTTATCTTTGTATGTTTGTTCTTCCGGTTTGAATTTCGACTAGTCGCATATGTCATGAAGTAATTTTGACAAGTCATACAGGTCAATAAATAGCTTTTGTTCACACTGGTAAACTCAGGTTATAATATAACAAGAGATGGATCACGAAATTCAGGATGGTTCGAACTTTAAACTTAGCTAGATACATCATCAAAATCGATAAATATGAAGCTCATTGTTAATTCGAACTTCAAATGTGGTATAATAACATTCAAACTATGAGCCAAGAAGCTCCGAAAGGGTTCTAACTTCAAACTTAGCATGATACATCATCGAAATCGATAAATATGAATCTCAGTGTTGATTCGAACTTCAAATATGGTATAACGACATACAAATTATGAACTTAGAAGATTCGGGAGCGTTCTGACTTCAAACTTAGCATGATACATCATTGAAATATATCAGAATTGAACATCACAGGTTCAAAGATTACTACAGTTAGACATGAGTTTGTCTTTCGGATGAACTCGAGACGAAATATATCAGAATTGAACATCACAGTTTCACAGATTGCTAGAGTTAGACCTGAGTTTGTCTTTCGGATGAAATCGAGACGAAATATATCAGAATTGAACATCACAAGTTCAAATATTACTAGAGTTAGACCTAAGTTGATCTTTCGGATAAACTGAAGACTAAATATATCATAATTGAACATCACGGGTTCAAATATTACTAGAGTTAAACCTGAGTTTGTCTTTCGGATGAACTCGAGACGAAATATATTAGAATTGAACATCACAGGTTCACAGATTACTAGAGTTAGACTTGAGTTTCTCTTTCGGATGAACTCGATACGAAATATATCAGAATTTAACATCACATGTTCAAAGATTACTAGAGTTAGACATGAGTTTGTCTTTTGGATGACTGGAGACGAAATATATCAGAATTGAACATCATGGGTTCAAAGATTACTAGAGTTAGACAAGAGTTTGTCTTTCGGATGAACTGGAGATAAAATATATCAGAATTGAACATCACAGGTTCAAAGATTACTAGAGTTAGACATGAGTTTGTCTTTAGGATGAACTCGAGACAAAATATATTAGAATTGAACATCACGGGTTCAAAGATTACTCGAGTTAGACATGAGTTTGTCTTTCGGATGAATTGGAGACAAAATATATCAGAATTTAACATCACATGTTCAAAGATTACTAGAGTTAGACATGAGTTTGTCTTTTGGATGAACTAGAGATGAAATATATCAGAATTTAACATCACGGGTTCAAAGATTACTAGAGTTAGACCTGAGTTTGTCTTTCGGATGAACTGGAGACGAAATATATCATAATTGAACATCACAGGTTCAAAGATTACTAGAGTTAGACATGAGTTTGTCTTTCGGATGAACTCGAGACAAAATATATCAGAATTGACATCACAGGTTCAAAGATTACTCGAGTTAGACATGAGTTTGTCTTTCGGATGAACTGGAGACGAAATATATCAGAATTGAACATCAAGGGTTCAAAGATTACTAGAGTTAGACCTGAGTTTCTCTTTCGGATGAATTGAAGACTATATATATCAGAATTGAACATCACGGGTTCAAATATTACTAGAGTTAGACATGAGTTTGTCTTTCAGATGAACTGGAGATGAAATATATCAGAATTGAACATCACGGGTTCAAAGATTACTAGAGTTAGACCTGAGTTTCTCTTTCGGATGAACTCGAGATGAAATATATAAGAATTAAACATCAAAGGTTCAAAGATTACTAGAGTTAGACCTGAGTTTGTCTTTCGGATGAACTCAAGACGAAATATATCTGAATTGAACATTACGGGTTCAAAGATTACTAGAGTTAGACATGAGTTTGTCTTTTGGATGAACTCGAGACGAAATATATCGGAAATAAGTAAAGTAATTCTTACAGACTGGGAAACCTGGCCGGGATTGGACTACTATAAGTCGGAAACTTGGTAATAACGATGAATCCATCCATTTACAGGTAAGATTTTTACGGAATATTCCACAAAACCTTAAACAAACCCTATTCTGGCATATTGTATGCATAATCTAGCTCCGAGATCGAAACCTGGATGGTAGTGGACTACTATAAGTCAGAAACTTGGTAAGAATGATGAATCCATCAATTTATTGGTAACATTCCTTCGAAATATTCCCCAAAACTTTAAACAAACCCTATTCTGGAATTTTGTATGCATACCATGGATTTAAATGTAGTTCAAGGGCATACGAACCATGAATCCTCAGTGTCCGAAGTGGTTTTAGCTCCAAATTTATCAGGATATATCATAGAAACTCGTAAATATGAACCATTTACAGGTAAGATTCCATCGGAATATTCTATGAAACCTTAAAAAACCCTCTTTTAGATATTTGTACCCAATCTCAAAATGCCTAATTTCCAGAATTTAGTGAGGGGTGTTAGAGAAAATAGTTTTTAGCAGAAGTGAAAAAATTTTAGCAGAAGTGAGATTTTTTTTGCAGAAGTGAATAAAATCTAGCAAAAGTGAGAAAAATTTAGCAGAAGTGTTTAACCCTCTACGACGACTCTTAAAGGGGGTTACAGAAGGTTTATTTATCATAAGTGAGAAAAATTTAGCAGAATTGAAAAAAAAAAAGCATAAGTGAGATTTTTTTTTTTTGCAGAAGTGAATAAAATCTGGCAGAAGTGAGAAAAATTTAGCAGAAGTGTTTATACCTCTACAACGACTCTTAAGGGGGGTTGTAGAAGGTTTATTTATATTTTTCTTCTTATTTATTTATTTATTTTCCTTAACATTTTTTTTCTTATCATTGTTTTTATAAAGTAGATTTAAAATATAATCAGACATATAAATGTGGAAGGATGGTTGGAATCCAAGACTTGGAAGGAAGAGGCTCAGGTTCGACTCACCTCACCCTCATTTAAATTTTTTTCAAAATCATTTTCTTTTACAACTCTTATAGAGGTTGTGATTATGCATGAAAAAAAAAACATTGTGAATACGGAAGGATGGTTGATGACTTGTACTAACGCGTAGTAGGCTTGTGTTCGAATCTCTCCAACAACTTTTGTCGAACCAATTTTTTTTTTAACTTCAACAACTCTTATGAATGTTGTTATACAGTGATTCACTATCTTTAAGTTATGAGTAGTTAAAGTCAAAAGGTGGTTATTACTCTTTGCACACAAATGTTGTGGTTTTGATTCTCGTCACTATTCTTTGGTCCTCTTTGTCCTAAGAGTTGGACGTTTTTTCACTTTGACAACTATTATTTGGTAAAGGTAGTAAAACATGCCACCTTTCACAACTTTAAAAATATGAGTTGTAAAGTTACAGTTGTAGATAACCTTTTTTCCCGTAGTGGCAATCCTAGTGACTTGTGTAACCGATCAAAAGTAAGAACATGAGTATATGGTAAACGGACCTGGTAATTGACGTAACCCATCCTAGTAACTGATGTAACCTGTCCTAGTTACCATATTGAGGTAGAACTGATCCTTGTGTTTGGTAAAACTGTAAACCTTTGATTAGTGAATTGATATTTGATCAATCACATAGTTGTCTTGGAATACAGATGAACCAATTTTAAACTTGTTTGGAAGTGTGGTATAATCGATTCCAAGATTGTAAATATGAAATAGGATTTACAAAGAAAAGATGTCAACATACTTTGAACATGATCAGTAACTCTTATCTTTTATTGTTCAATGATATTCCTTATTAATAACTCAAGAAGATCGTTGTCCGAAATAAATAAAGAATCTTTTAATTAAGGTTGTTAGTTTTATATGCTTTAATTACCAGCAATTAAATGCATATCTCTAGAAAATAAAAATTAGTAATGTGCATTTACCAATTGGATATTTTCTATTGAGAGATTTTGGGAAATTTTGGACAAAGCATTTCCAGGAACTATGAAAACCGATTTGGGCATTTATTATATATCTTGAGAATATTCGGTTTTGGAAACTCCTTGGTGTCCAAACATCCTTGGTCTATAAATACCCAAGTTTGCATTTATAGAAAATTATCCTAAGAGCTAGGAAAGATTCATCTTTTTGTTTTTTCTAATGGAGCCGTCTATCCGGAGAGGAAAGTAACCTAATTAGGAGAAATCTCTTACCATCGCTCATTTAAAGACTTTTGTGGGATCAAGAATCTCTACGAGTAACGTTGGTAGGAGACTTGATAATTGCAGTTTATTTTAGTTTTTGATTGATTTTATTGACTAACGGTTGTTGAACTTTGACTGCACTTAGTTTTTTATTCTTTAGAATCTTTTCTTCTGGTATAAGATTCACTCAAACTAGATCAAAGTGTCGACGAGATCTTTAGAACTGTTTGTAGATCCAAAGACGTCTTGTAGTAATCCGTTGTTAACAGATTTCGTTCTGTGCGTGATTGATCACAAGAGATTCAAGTGGTGTTGTGCAGGTGTTTATTCAAGAATAAAGAAGATTTGAAGAAAAAAATATTTCTTATTTGGTTTATATATCTTTGGGTGTGCATAAACCTTGATCGGCTGGGATCCAACTAGAATCGGATTTATTCGATTTAGTTGTGTGAGATCGGCATCATCTTATAGTTTCTTGTTGAATTCTATATTGATTGATTTCAAATCTAAACTATGCTACTTCGGTAGTTGTTGGATAGATTGATCTAACCAGGAAAATGAGTTTATTGATTAAATGGAAGAGCCTTTGCATATGACTTGAGATATCTTCATCTGAAAGAATCAAGAGGGTTGTTACCAAACATATTTGTTGTTCCTTACTAATTGGAATACGATCCAAAGAAATTGTTCCAGTGCGTGCACTTATTGAATGTCGAAAGAGTAGGGATACTGAAGAAACTAAGTGAACTAGGTTTAGTTGCTTGGTCTTAACTATACGAAGTTTTGGTTTATATTTTGCATAATGGCTTAATTCTGAGAGTATTCAATTTCGAACTAGGTCCCGGGGTTTTTCTGCATTTGCGGTTTCCTCGTTAACAAAATCATGTTGTGTCATTTACTTTTAATTTTAATTTTATTTTCCACAATTATAATTATTGGTATTATAATTTAAAGTAAATTACATAAACGTTAACTCTGTATTACTTGATAGTGATCCTATAGAGTTTGGTTAAGTTCGAACCTATTACCAAATAATCACACTTTGATTGTTGTATTGTCTCGATCTCGTATCCATAGATGATCACACAAAGTGTGAATACCGATTTTTACTATTGTCTCGACTTTGTCCATAGACTATCACTTTCGGTATGAGGACTTATAGGTGGATAATTTAAAGATTATGGTGTATTCGAGTACCCTCGTCTTTTTATATCTCCAACAGACATACGTAATGTTTTCGCTAGTAGATGGAAGTGGATACCATGATTATTTTGTCTATCAATAACTACATGTATTGCAGGGTGGATATGAAGAAGTAAGCCATTATCTCAGCAATAACGAGCCAAGATAGTATTTGCAGTGAATCCACCCGTTAAATAGTCATGCATTACAATAGCAACTCCCAATTCTCTGGAAAATACAACCCTTTTCATCATTTTTTTGCATGTACCTGCAGTAGCATTCAAGTAATGTCCTTTGATTTCACATATTTCGTCGTGTGATCAATAAATTGTTTTGGCACAAAATAAGAAACGGTATCTCCAACGCATAAAGGGTCGTGATTTCACGTTTTTATCATCCTTGGTAAAATCAAGTCCACCGCGGAGAATATCATAAAATTCCCTACCCTAGTTCTTAGCAGATAACACATATTTTGGTTTAATAATACATCCCAATAGGAGACAACCATACTTATTCAATTTATCTCTTTCAACTTGGATACCTGGAGGTGGGCCTTGGAAAGTTTTAACATAAGCAACCGGAATTCGCAGATCCCCCAGACATAGAACGTGAAGCGTTTTGAACCTAAATACATTACCTACGATGGAAGTAAACATGTTAGTAAAAGAACCTTATTCAAAAAGGTCTAAAGGATAAGTTACATAACAAATATATTGTTTTTCTTCTCTAGCAACGGGCTCGATGTCATAAAATCTTCCTTTGTAACGATCAAGGATGGTAATTCCATTGGTCCACAATTTTGGCAATATACCAGTAGAAGATTCGCAAGATACTGTGGCCTCTGCTTCCTCAGATGAAACTCCAGGTTGAGGAGTAACTCGGAATGCCAAGATATCAGTATCATTGGTTTCATTGTCAGCAGTATAATAAGTCAATTTGTAATCTTTAACACCATCCTTGAATCCAACACCTGCTTTAGTCTCTGTTTGTGGTGACATAATTCCCTCCCTACAATGCATGAATTAAGAATTATCCCAACGACAATGTCTACTCGACATAAATTAGCCGTTAATGAAACCTTTCACATGAATCTTTCACAAACTCCCAACAAATATTATCAACTAATCAGAACGTTTAGTTGTTTGACCACGGTATTTGATTCGCCAAATATACATCAACATCATTTTTGTATACTCTTTCATATGTATGGCGCAACCGAGTCCATATTTTTCCAGTTTCGAATCCCGTACTTTTTTATAATATAAATTTATCAGAAAAAGGAAATTCACTCTTGATAGTGCTATATGTTGTATATGTAAATCCTAGATGTAAAACTATCTATAATTCTTCCTTGAAGAGGCAAAAAAAAAATGCTGAACTAAGAAACAATGGCCAATGTGATAAAAAAATGAATAAAAAATAGAGTTCGGGTTCGAATATATATAAAATATGGGTGGGATTTTCTATAATGCTAGAGAACTGAAATGGTCCCTCATGGTTTATATCCATCTACCTCATGTTTTTAGGTTGAATTAGACTCGCTTGAAAATTCACTCATTGAGCGAGTAAACAATTGAATTAGACTCGCTTGAATGGTACCAACGAAATCAAGTACTAACTCATATTTATTATAGAATTAACTGATCAACCAGCTTGCTATCATATATTTTTTCCTTGGTTTTCCGAGTGAAAATAATTTCTACATATTTCACTTTATATTATTATTATGAAAAAAAATCCTACCCCTTCAGGTGTCGAGGTTTCCGCACTTGAAGTAAAAAAACAGGGGAGTGTCGCTCAAATCATTGTTCTGGTACTAGATGTATCTTTTCCCTGGGTAAGATGCCTAATATATACACCACTTTGGTAGTTAAAGGCAAAAATGTTGATGGCGAGCTAATTAATGTCACTTGTGAGGTACAAAAATTATTATCAAGTGAGAGTTGTAGCTATGAGTGTTACATATGGTATGAAAAGAGGAATGGAGGTTATTGACACGAGAGCTGCTCTAAGCATTCCGGTTGGTGGGACTACACTCGAACGAGTTTTCAACATTCTTGGAGAACCTGTTGATAATTTAGATCATGTAGATACTCGCATAACATCTCCTATTTATAGATCTGCGCCTGCCTTTATATAGTTAGATACAAAATTATCTATCTTTGAAACATGGATCAAAGTAGGGGGGCTAGAGTTGGTTAAACATTCATTATCATGTAATTGATCAACAACATTTTCAAAACTCATGAGGCATATCCGTATTTGGAGGAATGGGTGAGCGTACTCTTGAGGGGAATGATCTTTACATGGAAACGAAAGAGTCCGGAGTAATTAATGAACAAAATCTTGCAGAATAAATAGCAGCTCTAACCATGCCATAAAATTTCTGAGATATGTTAATAAACAAGATGTCCTTATGATTATCGATAATATTTTTCGATTTTTCCAAGAAGGATCCGAAGTATCTTCTTTATTAGGTAGAATTCCTTCTGTTGTGGGTTATCAACCTACCCTTAGTACATACATGGGTACTTTTTATGAAAGAATTACTTCTACCAAAGAGGGGTCTATAACTTCTATTCAAGCAATTTATGTACTTGTGGACAATTTGACCGACCCTTTCCCCGCCACAATAATTGCACATTTAGATGCTACTACCGTACTATCAAGAGGACTAGCTTCAAAAGGTATCTATCCAGGAGTATACCCTCTTAATAGTACGTCAAATATGCTCCAACCTCGCATCGTTGGTGAATAACATTATGAAATTGCGCAAAGACTTAAGAAAACTTCATAATGTTACCAAGAACTTCAGGATATTATAGCTATATTTGGGTTGGAAGAATTATTTTAAGAGGGTCATTTGACCATAGGAAGAGCACAAAAATTTGAGTGTTTCTTATCACAACCACTCTTCATAGCATAAGTATGTACGGTCTCTCCTGGGGAAAATGTTGGTTTAAAAAAAACCATTAGGGGTTTCAACTAATCCTTTCCGGAGAATTAGATGGTTTCCCTGAGCATTCCTTTTATTTGGTAGATGACATCGATGAAGCTACCGTGAAGGTTGTGAACTTATAAGTGGAGACCAAGTTGAAGAAATGACTTTAAATATTTGTGTACTAACCCCGAATTAAATTGTTTGGGATTCAGAAGTGAAGAAATCGCTTTATCTACTAATAGTGGCCAAATCGGTGTATTACCAAATCACGCCCCTATAGTAACAGTTGTAGATATAGGTATTTTGAAACTACGCCTTAATGACTGCCAATGGTTAAAAATAGATCCGATGAGTGGTTTTACTATAATATGCAATTGTGATATTACCATCTTAGTAAATGATGCGGATAAGGGTAGTGACATTGATTCATAAGAATCTCAGCAAGCTCTTAAAATAGCTGAAGCTACCTTAAGTCGAGTAGAGGGAAAGAGACAAACAATTGAAGATAATTTAGTCGTCAGACGATCTAGGACGCGATTACATGCTATCAATGCAATTTCATAAGTAACTGGTGCGTCCCAATAAAAAAGTAAACTCGGTTTACACGATATATTTTGGTTTTGCGGATTGAGTCGAATCAACTGTAATGGCATTTCTCATGCAACTAAAATAAAAGGGAGGGTGTATAGAAAAACTTATTAGATATTATATACTCTGGTATCTAGTTAGTTATACCTACTATTGGATTTGAACCAATGACTCCCACCATATGAAAGAGATACTCTAACCACTGGGTTAAGTAGGTCATTTTTCTTCGTAAAGAGAAAGAAAGGGGCTTGTCATATAGATGAATTATAGATGCAATCTTATTTCTAAGCAATACCAATTCTTGGTAGGAGACAGATCAGAAGCTATCATGTTGGATCATAGAAGCTTAATCTTGACAAGATATTATTTTCATGATAAACTATATATCACAAGGGCTATAACTCAGTTGGTAGAGCAACTTGTTTACACGTGTGCCAATGTTTTTCAGGGGAGTCAACAAAATTGATCATATTGATAAATCGGTATCTTACTCTATATATTCGAGGGAACAATAGCCTGACAAATATTTGGTTCGGTCTGCTTCAGGTGCCAACTTAGGCTCCAAAAAGAACCCAACATTGATATGATAATTGATAAGGTGAATACACATCTCATTCAATGCTAGGCATGGTGAGTATGAGGACCTCAAAAAAATATCTTTTCATACTATGAACTTTAAGGTTTATGAAGTTTCATATTTGACTCTTTGAGAAGAGTAATGGAGACTCTGTTTAACTTAGGTTGATCTAGGCCAGAGGAATACCTACGTCAAGGTAACTCTTCTTTGAAACACTTTGATATTGCTCCTAGATCATAATTTAAATAATGAATCAAATCACGTGGAGCCATCTCGTTATCTTTCTGTTAAGAAATAGTATGACGGATTATCTGATATTTATATCAGTTGATGAAAGATCCCAATACAAAAAAAGAACAGAAAATACATGTTGGGTCTTTGGAATAATTTAAATCATTTAGATAATAAAAAGTTTGATTTGTTTTACCGAGAAGGTCCGTGGTTCGAGTCCGTATAGCCCTAAAAATTCATATAGTTTCATTTTTTCATTTTTGTTTGTTGGTTATAGTCGGATGGTCGCTTGGCCCATTGAAATGGAATAATTATCACATGCTCCGAGCGATCCTCATGGGTGTGCATCAAAAGGAAAAAATTCATTTCGTAGGTTGTTTTACCGTTGAGATACAACTAGAGGTGTAAATTGGGCTGTGCCATCATAAGCACAGCCCAGCACAGCACGCTAAAATTTGAGCACAGCCCAGCCCAACACGTGACTTAGCCCAGCACGGCACAACACGTTAGTTAAATGAGACGTGTTGGGTTTGACTAATGGGCACAATAGCAAGGCACAGCACGCGACACGGATAAACACGTTGCCCAGCCCGGCACGTTAAGAAAACACGTCATAACATGTACAAATACACCATATAACAAGGCATAATACATCACATTTTTTGTATATTTCAAAAAAAAGTCACTATTCTAGCTAGTTTTTAACAATTTATGCTCGCTTATTTGTAACAACACATATAATACCTTAATATTTGGAAAATATATTTCAATATCGTTGTTATAATGTCGTCACCTATATTTAACTAGAGCATTAATTTACATGACAATAATCTAATTTTATATTTGATGGGCAATTTCTTTTTATTGAATAAACTTGTTAATTTTACTTGAAATAATTTCAAATGATATGTTGTCTAATTAAATTCTCGTGATAATGTCGGACTTAATGTATACATTAATTGATTTCAAATTATTTATAACGTGTGCCAGCACGGCACAACACGGCACGTTTATTCGTGTGTTGTGCCCATGGGCTGTGCTATGCCTAGTTTTTAACTAGTAAAGCACAACGGCACATGTCACGTGAAGCACATGACTTCGTGTGCCGGGATGTGCTGGGCCGGCACGTTTTACACCTCTAGATACAACTGCTAGATACAAAATATTAGTGGGAGGACTCATTTGCCATCCTCATTTGCCCATCCATCCGGCTTGTCAAATTGAGTTTTTTTTCTCTGTGAACTTTCGTAGGAATTGGCATAACTACGTTTGGCTAGGAATGCGAGTCCTTATCGTCTACATTTTAAGATGGTGACAATTTTGGGTGGGCTTTATCTCTCGGACTCGATTGTAACCGAGTCCAACTGAGTCGCGGATCTTGTTAGTAAGAAACCATTGGCGCTAAAAGCTAGTTTTGGAGGGAAAATTATAACTGAACCTAAAATTTGGCACAAAAACTTGGGATCTCTTTTCTATTTGTAAATCTACAGAACCCAATTTGATTTTAAAGAAAATGAAGCCTCTGAAAATTGAAGGAGCGTTCAGTAGTCCAAGCCAAGCAGCAGCAAGTGTTTCCGCTGTGAAATCGAATATCAAAACCCGCAAATCCGAAATGTTTGATACCAAATCTGATATCAAAATCCCCAAAGTTGATGTTGTTGCAAAGCATGAATTTCCAGAGAAAAATCAAACGATTACTGTTAATTCCAGTACAAAATTGGATATCAAGACTGCAAAATCGGAAATGGTACACCAATACGCTTTATCTAAAAGGGGGAATGATTCTCTTACTCCATTGAAAAGAAAATTCGGGGAAAGTTCTTGTCACCCTGTTGAGGAGGAGCATGATGGTGCAAATCATGGGAATTATATACCTGGACCAACCTCTTCAAACAATAAACATGCTGATTAAAAGTCTCTTTCATCCTGTTGTCGAAGTCATCCTGGAGCGGTTTCCCCCAGTTCTCCAACTTCTCCTGGAGCGATTTCCCCTCATTCTGATCAATCTTTGGCGCACCAGAAACTACCTCTTTGTTATTAAGAAGATCCGTCGTCATATGTCTCCATCGGCTCGACCCTCTTCCTAATAAGTAAGGAGGAATCAATTGTCTTCCTTCCAACAAGTGAATATTACTTGGAGGAGAAATCTTCTTCAAAACTGCTCTCATCGCCATTCCTGTTCTCTATCTCTCGCGAGGCGGCGCCTAATGAGAAATTCTTCCTTTTCAGGATAGGAAGTGTTTGTGAGATAAAATCGAAACTTTGTCATACTCAACATTGCATTGCTAATAGGTGTAACAAATTGTTTTAGGGTGGACCCAACATCCATGTAAGGCAAAATAACATTCACCTATAGAATGGTACACCCCTTAAAAAATGTGTAACCCTATTAGAATCCATGCAAGTAAGTTCCTCGCCGAAAATAGCGTGGGGGAAAAGATAGTGTTCTTAAAGATCGAACAAGAGAGAGGAGAACATAAACGCGGAAGCGTAAAAGACTACATTGATATTAGAGAGGAGAACATAAACGCGGAAGCGTAAAAGACTACATTGATATTAATCTTGGTGGAATACAATCTATTTGATATTTTTGATTGTTTGATTCTTTCTTTCTTACTTACTTACAAATGAATACAACATGCCTATTTATAGGCTACAAAAGAAGAAGAGAACTATGCCTATGGAGGCTAACAACTATGCCTTTGGAGGCTAACAACTATGCCTATGGAGGCTTACCAAACCAACTACTAGACAATCTAGTATTCTTGTTTGATTTGTCTAACCCTAAAACACTCATTTTACACATGTTAATTGTCTAATATTGACTCTAGACATCCTAGATATTTCTAGGTTAGTCTAGATAGATGTGAACACTTGACTAAGTTGGTGTTGAATATTCAACACTCCCCCTCAACACCTACTTTCCAACTTCTCTTTATCGTAGACGTTTCGGTCCCCTTCATAGTTTAAGGATGTTTCGGTCCTCTTCATAGTTTAGGGACATTTCGGTCCTCTTCGGAAGTTTAGGGACATTTCGGTCCTCTTCGTAGTTTTAAAACATACGGGTTCCATCGTAGTTTAGGGACATTGCGGTCCTCTTCGTAGTTTTAGAACATACGGGTTCTATCGTAGTTTAGGGACATTGCGGTCCTCTTCGTAGTTTAGGGACATTTCGGTCCTCTTCGTTTCAGTAAAATACTTCTTGTACTCTTTAGACAACTCATAGGATTTTCACCCACTTCTGTTGTTCTCTATCCCATCACCACTTGGTGATTGCTTCCGTTTCTTCACAACATTTTTGTTGTTTCTTCTTCTATTCATCTTTGTTCCAGTCACGCTTTTGTTCGAAAACCGTGACACTTCTTTGGTTATCCAGATTCTCTCACAATCTTTCATTTCGTCAAGCTTCTGCCACAAGCTCTAACTATTTTTCTTCTTGTTATTTGATGTTACAAATTTGCCACTTTATCCAGATTTGCCACAGTTCTGAATTCGTAACATATTTGCAACGCTGTGACAATTATTGTCACACTTATGTTTCCCTTATCATCCTTGCATTAAAACAAACATCTTGTCTGCATCTTCTCTATTTTCTTTGAGGCTTTCAGCCCATCTTCAAATCACCTTCAACTTCTTCTTTGTTTTGAATTTTTTCTTCGAGTTCCACGGCATTTGCCGTGAACATTTTTTTTTTTTTTTACATCCCATGTGCTGTCTCGGTGGGAAGTTGTCACTTTTTTTTTTCTTGTCTGCCAGTGAGATGGACTGGAAGTGTGTCGGTCACACGTTTTCTCTACCATCTCGAGCTTCGGTCAATAATGGCAGTAAGCCAAATATTCGTCTTCAGCATCTTACCAAATTCCATAGCTTTACGCTTAGCAAAGAAACCCGCACCATCACCACCTTCATGACCGAATCTTCATCACCATCTCGTCGTCCATGGCATCAGGGACTATCCCTGTTTTGTTTCACAACCCGAACTTCATCGTTTTGTCGTCCCTGACTTCTCTCCGAGCAACCCGAGCAGCAACCATCACCGAGCCATGCATCAGCAAATTCATGGCCATCAACGTCACTCCAAACAGCCGGAGCTTCAACCACTTCCATGCTCTCTACCCGAGCTCCATTAATGGCAGCAACGTCAACTGCCATGAACTCACATCACCGTCGAACTCATCACTGCATGAACTATCCAGCTCCTCACTCGATCTTGATATCTCTTGACAGCCTTTATCCGTCGCTGACCATCATCATCTCCGACATTCCATTGTTTCACGACTTCATTCATCTCCACGGAAATATTGTCATCTTCTCTGTTAAGCTTGATACAACCAACAAAATTTTTCTTCATCTTTGCCAACAACCAACAGCAACAGCAAAGCACCACGTCTTCCCTATTCTTGCTCGATCCGTCATCATCACAGAACCACACATGAATTCCCAACACCGGTGAATGAACAAACAAGATCATCACCATTCAGCAAAGATAACTCGGTTGATCATCGTTGCTATCTTGGTTTCATTTATTTGTTGCAATCGAGATAGTACCCATGTCTCCTACCACTCCTAATGACCGAGTGGTGTGCTTGGATTTCAAGAATTCATTAAGAAGTATAATCATCACTGTCCCAGCGAAACACCGGAAACAACAACCACCGTATCTTCCATGTTTCTTCCTTCTCGAGATCTAAAGCAGCAGCACCTTCACTGACCTCCATGCATCACTGATTTACATCGCCGACATCTCCATCTCTCAAATCTTTGTCGTCTGCTTCTCTGCTACATCCCTTTCAAACTCTTTTTTTTTTTTTTTTTTTTGCATCTTAACTCTTCCAAAACAGATCCAACTCGAGCGAGAGTTCCTTCCATGTTTCTGTATTGATTTCCAGCAGATGTTTTGATCCTTGGTAAACAGCTTCCAACACCACGTTTTTGTGTCTCTAAAGAAACCTAGTTCCACACGTGTACTTACTTGGGTGGTGAAATCCAACACACATAGCCGCAAAACACATAGCCGCAACCCCATAGCCAGCACCATCATAACGAGAACTTAAACCTAGTTCCACACGTGTATCTAAGGTTTTTGTTAAACCTTCTATACTCAACACCATAATGAGAACTTAAACAATAACAAACAGATGATTTTTTTTTTTTTTTTTTTTTTTTTTTTTTTTTAGTTTCTCTAGCTCTCTTCCTCTCTCTTCCTCTCACCTTGCTCTGATACCATCTTAAAGATCGAACAAGAGAGAGGAGAACATAAACGCGGAAGCGTAAAAGACTACAATGATATTAATCTTGATGGAATACAATCTATTTGATATTTTTGATTGTTTGATTCTTTCTTTCTTACTTACTTACAAATGAATACAACATGCCTATTTATAGGCTACAAAAGAAGAAGAGAACTATGCCTATGGAGGCTAACAACTATGCCTTTGGAGGCTAACAACTATGCCTATGGAGGCTTACCAAACCAACTACTTGACAATCTAGTATTCTTGTTTGATTTGTCTAACCCTAGAACACTCATTTTACACATGTTAATTGTCTAATATTGACTCTAGACATCCTAGATATTTCTAGGTTAGTCTAGATAGATGTGAACACTTGACTAAGTTGGTGTTGAATATTCAACAAATGTTGTTTAGTCTGGGAGACAAGTGACACACAAATGGACTTTTGATTGATGGTTTGTTTTTTTTCTACTATTATTGTATATGCTATACACTATTTCACACTGATTATATGTATCATCAAAATTTCATTTGACATGCTATCATTATGATATCATTGATTTCAAAGAATATTTTCTTTCCGATCATTATATCTACTTATTATTTTACACTTTACTCCTCAAAGGCCTTTATATGAATACTAACCCCTACTAATTCCCATTCGTTTTTTGAAGAAAAAAATTCACCGAAACAACTTTGGTATTAGTCCAATGGAAATCTGTTTTGCTTATTTACTTATTATTTGAAAGTGACTGAGATGTTAGAGGAAACTGGGCAACTAATAGTCATAATGGAAGGTCGGTTACACTTCTTTGTTATACCGGTTGTTTACTTCTCAACAACAAATTGACAATGGGCAGCAGTTAGCATTGCTGGATAATCCGTAAAGAAATGGTGAAAATAGATCATGAAATGTAAGTAGATGGGTTTTAGATTAGTTCTTTTGGGTTTTACACTGTTGAAGAACAAGATATATTTTGGTGAATAAAGAAATAAAAAATTGTTTTTGGGGGTTTGCCCGATTTTGTTGTGTAATGTCTTTGCACCGCTTTTCATATTCACCCAAAATGCTAAAGTTCTGGATGGTACAAATCAGGGATTTCAGGATACATTAATTCAAATATTGAATGAGCAGGTGTGTTGCATTTGCATGTTCTGTTGAACGAAAAAGCAATCCGAATTTCTAAGGGTCAGCTGCGGGGATGGGAGGTTTAGAAATATGTTTTGGTTGGCAACTAATGCGTCACAAGGCCTATGTTGTAAAAGGTGCTGGGCGAGGCTAGCGCCTAGGGCGCGTAAGGCGAGTGCCTAGAGCGCCCGAGATTTAGAGAAAAACATAGTAAGCTTTATTTTGGAGCCTGGGAGCCTTTTTTTTTTCCCTGGCGCAGGCCCAACGCTAGAGTGCCTTTTACAACATCTCTATGTTTTGAATACTTGGGGGTGGGCTTGGTATATTTTGCGTCAAACAATTTAACTTTCTTTTCTTTCTCTTCGGGGTGTGCAGAAAAACCGAAACCGCGGATTTCATCCGCAACCGTCCGCAAAATTGCGTGTGGAAACCAATCCGCAAGAGTCTATGGGCCGGACACGGGTGAGTTCTCAAATCCGCAAGGTTTAGCGGTTTGGTTGCTGTTGGTTTTGTAAATCCGCGGATTCACCCGCACCGTAGGGTAGTATTTGGGCCTGCAATTTCTGGGAGAAGTTTGCATGCTTCCTGGCTGAAAGGTTTTCAACGAAAATAAAGTACTTAACAATCGTATTAACAGTGAAATAACTTAAACTTTTACACCAAGATTACATGTATGATATTCTTTTTCTTCTCTTCTTTATTTTCTTTTTAGAACACTGTGTAGCTTTTGATGCAAGAGCATCCTACCCTCACAGGATGGAATCTACTAGATTTACTGGACCCTTGTACAACGAGAGATTAAGTTGGCCCTTCCCACCAGCCACGGATTTAGTAGAGATGGTCAGTCTCTTCTCATAAAGAGATAACAGAACAAGAGGTCTTGATTTTAAGACTTCTCAGTGGTTAAGCATGAAGCACGAGCATCACACTTAATGTTACTATCATACAGAATGCTGCAAAAACGAACAATAATACTAATACCGAACTTTACCTGTAGAGCCCTATCTGTGTGGTCATCTAGCAAATAGAATGTCAAAGACTCTACCAGAAAATCCCAGGTTACACCAAATGAAGATGCAAAATCATCTATTATATGTCGCCATTCTTTATCAGGCTTCGTCCAATGCCTATCAAACAAGTAGTACAAAAACTGCACTGAAATTAAGGAAAAAAGAGAAAGAAAGATTTATCAAGTTGGAATACCTATATTCAGTGTTAACTGTTAAATATCTTTTGCGTTAAAATTCTAGTTTCTGAACTTGATTTATTTTTATTTTTATTTTTTCCTACTAAATCCGCGGTTAATCCGTATCCGGTCCGTATCACCCGCTGATCCGCGGATGTGAAATTCGCAGGTGATTGGGCCGGATACGGTTGGATTTTCCAAATCCGTAACTTTGACGGTTTGGACACGGGTGACCCCTAATCCCCAACCGTCCGTCCGTTGCACACCTTCTTATGTTTGTTGGTGACTTGGTGTATCCTTGTATATCATTAATGGTCTTGGAATTCCATTAGTTGGACATGTTAAGGCAATTAAAATGCCAAAACAGTCGTAGCATAACCCCTTCACTATAACCTACAGGTTATTTTGCTCCGGCCAGATCTAAATGCTAAAATAATGCTAAAATATCTCTGTTCCGAATGATGGATGAGCACTGCACTACAGATGTATCTCAAGGATTGTAATAATGCTACAGTTTTGTTTGCTTCTTGTTCAGATTCACTTATAGGGATACAAAGTTTTCGTTGTGAGAGTAAGAAATGTGGTGTTATATTGGAATATGTATGCCAGGGTAACTGGATGCATATTCTGTATCAGTTGAGAGACATAAATCTCAGTGACCGGTAGCTAGTCTCATTGTAGTGTGAACCCTATGCATTCAAATCACAAACAGGCTCTCAATGACCAGAAGCCCTCACTATCTGGAGACCGAGAAAGCCTTGCACGAGGGTGTTTGTCTCCTACACCGCACTTAAGGCAATATCTTAGTTTTGGGTGAAACTGGCAACATGTGCACAATGACGTTATAATCGACAACCTCGGATTGCATAACAGTGTAGTCCCATGCAAACTTATAGATCTATTGTCTATTGAAATGCCAAGTTCAGCGAAGACTCTATCTGGTGATGGTACATGAGACCAATTTCGGGATCGTGTAAATAATTTGTTTCAACTTTCAATTAAGGTCTTTAATCTTTATATATTTCGTTCAAAATAGTAAAGAATTTTTAGGGAATATGAGCTTGGGCTTACCTCAAGAACCGCTGCACCCTAATATCTGTTTGCGATCCTTTGGTTGGAATTTGTCCCACATTATTTAAAAGGTTATATCCGAGTCTCCTGATAATAATAGAGATATCCTCGTAGAAATCCAGACATTTCAACTTTACCTGACAAATAGGCGAAGTTTGAGTTTTGGTAAATAGACGGACAAAATCGGTTTTGTCCTTCCATGTTTTATAAGTTTCGATTTTATATTCCAAATTTACCCCTTAACTATAGTTAATAGGAGCTACTTATAGTTACTCTTTAGCAACCAGAGATTTAAGCATTTAGCACTATTCTACAATTGTGGCATGAACACCGTCGTTCTTCCCTCACCACACAGACACAACCACAACCACAAACACAAACGGAAACAAAAGAAAAGAGATGCGCTGCAAATGAGATAATGTTAAACTTAAATTCTTATCAAACAAAGTGGTTCTCAAGTACAATTATAAAACATCCTTTTGTATGTTCATCAACTGCAACTACCATTTAAACAACAAATGCACAAAAGCTATAAGGAAAAAATGTAAAATCTAACCCCTGCAGGTTCACAAGAAAAATATAATATCCAACCTCTGCAGATTCCCCTTCAGGTGATCATAATTCCATTATGGTTTTGTATCTTGTTTTATGAGGCTAAAAAGTAACAACCTCTTAATCCCGTCTTTCTGCTCGGCTGTCAGTCTTGTTGGAAACTTGATGTTAAACTTAATTCTCAAGTTACCCTTCCTTGACGGGTCTTTGGATAACGACATTCCTTCTCTCGGAACAGTCTCTTTATGAGTAGGCTGAATAACATTAGTTATGGGGATCGTCAAAGTCCTTCCATCAAGAGTTGTGAGATGTACAGTTTACCCTGCCAGAGCTTCAACCAACGATATTCTTTGTGTTATAATCAGATCATTTCCTTCTCTAGTAAATGTACAATGTGGTTTCTCGTCGATGATGAAAACCAAATCTGCTGGAATAATGTTTGGCTTTTCATTGCCCTTCTCCGGGAATGTGATTTTTGTCCCCTTCTTCCAACCGGGTTTGATGTCAATGGTGAGAATCTCCTCGACAGGCACCGTATTCCTGAAGCAAGAAAAATAAACGAAGTGTAAGCTAATAGTAGGAAACCTTCGTACCAAGCGGCAATCGCCATCATAATAGAAGAACAAGTATAAAAAAGCAGCATCGACTAGCCCAAAAGACGAACTCATGAAAATGTACTCGGATTCAATCTGTTATAACTCATAACCATGATAACTTGCAAGGATAAAATTTGCATGGTTTCAGTCAAGATGGATATGCAAAGCAACCCAATTAAGCAACACAACTGATAGAAAATCTGAGGAACGACTTGTTAGGCAACACAACATATGTACCAATAAGACATTTGAGGAAGCACTTGTTCAGCATACTAGCAATTCATTCTAGCACCAAATTAACAAAAAAAAAGTTCTGATACAGAACTACTAGCTACGAAATTGAAGAAAAAAGAAAAAATAATTTATCTAAAAGTGCAACAAGTATTTATCTAAAAGTGTTGACAGAGAGCAACAAAACTTACCCACTGGCATCAGCAATTTCCCTGGATATCTTCATCTTCTTGGAGGTACCTCTATAGAGATCCTCGAGGCTACAAGGTAGCGTATTCTCTATTGGAGGAGCCTTACGAGGAACCGCCTGATTCATTAATCCCTCCCTTAATTGTGAACCAAACATATCATCAAAAAACATGCTAGCAAAAAGTTGAGTTTCCCTGGCGCCAGCAGCTCCACCTCCCATTCCTCCAAATGGATTTCCACCTCCAAAGGGGCTATAGTTCCCGAAAAACTATGCAAAGATATCATCTGCATTTCTTGGATTGAATCTAAATACTATAGGACCATCTCCACTAGAGAAGAAAGAAGCACCACCACCAGAAGCTCTAGCACCCGGTGGAGGTTCTTGACCTTTTAGTCCCTCTTCACCATACTGAATCAAATATGGATTATATACATGTAAGATATGTTTTCACTCTAACCTAGTTAAATTATGATCTCCTCTGTTATCCTTTATCTTCGGCACTCACTTCATTACTACACATGAAGTATTAAAACCTGCTCTTAATTTTTTCTTACCATGGCAATATACATTCACAGTCCTATAAAATAAATTCGGTAAAACACTACTTGGTCGTATAAAATAAGTAGGGTCTTCTGGTCCATGGGGCGTATAAATTAAATTGAGTAATTGGTCCTGACTGTCGTATATATTAAAATGGGTACCTTGATTTCAATTACACATCTGATATGTTCAGTAGCTACATGTGAAAGTTGCCAAAACCAACAACATATTTATGTTCTTAGATTTTTATTTTCTAAAGAGAGCACAGAGACTTCACATACCTACATTATTAACAACCATTTCTGCATGTAAACAGAAAACATCTTGTTTAGAATGTGACTCCAACTTATGGTTAGCCATAGCATCGGATAGGATCCTTGCAACCTTTCTCAGTTGACTGCCTGAAAACCAAAGCGAATGCCCTTTGCTAAGTACTGCTGATAATACTCCTTTGCTCTGTAAAACTTCTTTGCTGGATAATTCTCCGTAAAAACTTCTTACCTATAAATCACACCCTTTTAGATTTACGACATCTAAGCATACAGGTGATTCTATTGACAACCAAATTCATCTTTCATAATCCACAGAACAAATAAGATCGTTTGTAATAACCATATGCACGAAATAAGGCCGATGGTGATATCACAAAGACCACCACCACTAAACCCTTACACCCTATAAGATTTTTTATATAGACATGTGCTACTCATTATGGATACAACCAACAAGTCATAATGTAATTCAACAAAACAAATCCAAGTCATTGTCACCAAATCGAGAACTTTTTGTCAAAAATAAAACCAAGCAAATCTCTCGAAAACCTTTAACACTAATCATATGAAAATCTTGAGTTTCAGCTTAATGAAACTCCAGAAAATAGCTACCCCCAAGTTGTTTGAAGAAAAAACAGGATAAACAATACAATATACTATAATTTATACGTTATACCTATAATAAAACATCAATAGGATGACCTTATGCATTATAAAATTATTCGGGTACATGACACCTCTTTCAGCATAACATTGAACATTAGCTTTTACGACTACACTAATACCTAACCAAACAATTTTGGAGTTCCATAAGAAGGTATGATTACAAGTTTACACACTGTTGGGGCTCCCTTAAATGTGTATCTATAGCCGAGAGCATCATCCAGTCGTAAAAATACATTTTTACAAATACGAATTGATCTCAAAACTAACCACTTGAAAGTATGGTGCATTATTGAAATTAGCCATCACATTACCTGGGTTTGCTGAAATGTACATGCATGTACACAAACTAGAAAATTTAACCAGTCTTTTTATTTTTTGGTTTTTTTTAAAGATAAAAGGAGAAATTGTTACCTTGATACATCATTTTTTTCGTAACACAAAATGTTATGTAATTTTGATGGTACCATTATGCTCATGCAGTTCTCCATTCCCTGCATGAAGCTATCAAAAATCAATATTTCATATGGAAAAGCTAATCATCGAAGTAGGTACTATTTCTTAAATTTGTAGTGAGAACTATGTTTCCGACTGCCGATATTGAGGATTTTTCATAGGCTCTGTTAGGAGTTAAAATGAGACATATGACATCATATTGTAAACTAGAGCAAAACCTCTATACATAAAAATTATAGGAAAAACTAATGAGATCAATAAACTAGTTAAGAGTCCATGCAAAAACTATTACAGAGTCCTTTACCCCGGAATTTCAGTAGAGGCAATATCACAAGCTGGTTATATGCACAACCATATTTTCCGTTGCACACAGTAAAATCAAATTCAAACAAACCCATTACTAGATTTAACTTGTAGAAAGAAAATATAAGGGGAATTAAGAAATTGAAATGAATATCAATTCATTTTGAATCTTGATACAGATAGTATATTCCTATAAAAAGAACGCACTAAAAGGTTGCATGCACATAATACTTGTTCTACATAATCTACATATAAGAAAGTATAGAACACAAACCATCAAAATTAGAAGTAGAGGAGGTAGTGGAACAAAATTATTCCAACTAATTATAATAGGATGCAGAATTAAAACGAGGAAGAAGGGGAGATAAAAGAGAAATAACAACAACGAAAAAAATTAGTCGGATATGTCATATGTATAAGTTTACCCATTTCAACTCGGGTTAAGGATGCTAGGGACCTGTTGGGAAATTCAACACCAATCTGATCTAAATCGTATCCAGCGATTCAACACTGTCCGTCAACTTACGATGACTTAAAAGTTTTCTGAATATGATGGTTGACTGATATCATTGGATTTCCACGACGATAACCCTAAATAATAAAGCAAAACTGATAACATGAGATCCGTATAGCGGTTATTCTCACTTGACATTAGTGCGAGGTTTCAACAAAATTATTATATTATAATTATATTATATTATAATTAATTAATTGAATCCTACGCTCTGATGCCAGCTGATAATTGTTGCTACATTGATTATTTTTTTAACTCGAAAGGTTTAAATTTCAGATGATAATTGTTGCTATATTGATTATTTTTTTAACTCGAAAGGTTTAAATTTATTGATTATTTTTTTAATGCTTGCTATATTGATTATTCTTTTAACTCGAAAGGCCTAAATATGAAGAGAAAAAAAACGTTGCTCGCTGTCTGCTACGTCAATGTAATTAAAATATATGTATAGATTAGTTTTTCTTGTAGTAGAGACAAATAAGGTATTTTTTTGATACACGGGTGTAGAATCTGTAGATACATATCCAAATTTAAAAATACACATTAATTTATTACAATATCAAATTTCAAAGTTTTCTTGAAATACCCAATGGGTAAATTACTTTTTTGTCCTCTTTGGAATTTGAATGCTAGCGTTTGACGTATTTATCCTCGAATTATTATTTTCACTTCTCTCTCAAATGTGGTGTTATTTTGGTAAAACGGCCTTAAAAAATGCCTTTGCATTATAATAGTTAAAGATGTGTCTAGATGATGGACAATTTCGAACTCAAAGACAGACCACAGATAAGTACTCGAAGAAAGATTATAAAGCACAAAAGATGGTTTCAAGCCCAAAAATTAACAGAATAAAAGAACGATTTTTTGGGACCATGGTTTTATTTTGGGTAAGACATTTTGAAGTAAATCTAAGCCATAATTTATCCAATATTTATGTTAATCGTAAAATTTACTTCCTAATTAATTTTATATTATGATTAGTTAGTGTAGTTGTTAATTAGTATAGTGATTAGTTGAATGATTAAATTAAGTTAATTAGTGATTAGTGAGGTTAAATTAATAAATTGGATTTTTTAATAAGAAGAAGAATTAGTGAGAGAGTAAAGTAGAAGAAGAAGAAGATGGAAAAAAGACATCTTTTGAGATGGATGATATGAATTGAGTGATTCAAGTGATGATAGCTCCTCCGAATCAAAACCTTCATCTTCTAGAGTATTCGTTAATGCTACTTGAGTTGGTCAAACTTTCCTAAAAATGAAATTTTTTTAAGTAGATTTCTGTTAGGTAAAACAAGTTCGGCTATAATATATGAAGAACGGGTAGCTGAACTTATCTGGAAATGCAGTTCGTCTAATGTTTCCGAAGACGCAGTTAGTCAAAAATTTCTTTAATGGAGTTTTTGCTTTGTTGCTATCGAGTTCCGAGACAGGTAGCCGAACTTTTATTCTAGAGTGTACAGAGTAATGTTCGATTCCAGCATAAATTTTCGACTAAACCGAACTCAACACAAGAGTTATCAGAGTGAAATTCGGTTAGGAGAAAAAAAAAATATCGAATAAACCGAACTCAACATATGTATTTGCAGAGTAGAGTTCAATTGGTGGAAAAAAATTTCTAATTAACCTAACCAACCGAACTCAACATATCGGCTTTCAGAGATGGGTGCAGTTAGCAAAAAAAAATTGTGAACCAACCGAAGTCAGCATTTGTTGTTCTATACAAGAGTTCGGTTACGGGTTTTTTTTCGTAATAGCCGAAGTGTTCTTCATGTTCTAGGTTTCAGAATATTCGGTTAGTAAACTAGGTTTTTTTTTAAACTAATCCTAACTGAACAAGCTACTGTAACTTTCATTTACACCCTATTTTGATGATTTATACTCAATTTTTTCAATCAAAAATGAATTAAAAGTGGTAGGTTTTTCAATCGAACGAGGAAAGTCACGAAAAGTGGGAAGAAGAAAAGAATTCAAAACTAAAAAAATTCGCTGCCTCTCCTCTCTCTCACGTTTTCTTTTTTATTTTGATTAATGATTTATTTAGACTACATATATATGATTATCACTAGTGGAAAATAGAAGTTTCGCGACCGTCGGGACAGGTCATATATACGAGTTAAACGACCTGTTTTAACGGTCTCTGATGGGGTCGCTGATAAAGCGTCTTTTGTATTGTACGACCCTAAGTCGTGGTTCTCTGAATAACGACCGGTTAAAACCGTAACTAGGTTCTGACCCATTATACCGGTCGTAGATTTAAATCATAGTATAAAAAAGAAAAAAAATCAGATTTGTTAAAATGGCTGAATCAGAAATAATCTGAATACATCAAATGAAACTCAAATTTAAGTCAAGTGAAACTCAAATTCAAGTCAAGTCAAATGGAATTCAAATTAAAGTCAAATGACACCCAAACTCAAATTAAAATGAAACTTCAAATTTAAACTCGATATGAGAATTTAACATTCATTCCTTTTATCCACTGGGTTTAAAATTACACAAAAATGGATGAAATTCTGAGTTTTGAACAATACATGTCCAAGCTAGTTAGTAAGTTCTAACAACAACATGCTAAACTGGTAAACAATTGATTAAACAACAAAACCGTAAGATCCTCCGATGATGATGAACTTAGCCCATACTTCATAAATGATATCAAGTAGAGCATCCATGTGTTGTCTCCCTGGTTCACATACGACAAAGACCGTTATTCCTGCAAAGCAAACCAACAACAGTACAATGACTTCGTACAATACATAATACACGGTATAACAAAATAAGTTACTAGAGTATACTTCATATTCTCTCTTTAACATATAAAGTGTATTATGGTGGCAGTGTCAATGTAATGTTATTATAGTGATCATAATAAACAATGCAATAAATCGCTATAAAACCATCAAAAAAGAATTGGATAGAATAATTATGACTAAACTAAGATTGTCAAAAACATCTAGTGATATGACTAGATTCCTTGTATATCTCGCACTATTATCGAGCTGTCTACACTATTTTAGAATCACCTACAGGAGATCTACTAATCATAGGCATCTATATTTCATACATGATTATACCTTCCTATAGGATCATGTTCGTTATAAATCCTTTTTTCCTTCTAAAGGAAAAATTTAAAACTATCTTAGCAACTTGAATAAAATGACAGTATTACGTACAAATATATGAACATTCAATTAAGAAAATAACAAATTTGTTATCTCGCATCATATGATTCCTTATCACAAGTGGATACTACATTTGCATAATAACAGCATTCTAAACCTAGCATTGTATCCATATTCAACACTAAAAAGTTCATTTGACTCCCAAAACGGTTTATTAAGTAATGATATCTCATCTATCCAGATGGAATGATGAAATTCTGGAATCGTTGTTCTGAGGTTTGAAATTTGAGCACAAAAAGTAGCAATACAAAAAAAAAAACAGATATGTATCAAGTGATTCCGTACTAATACTCACAGAGGGGAGGATATAGCTAGCAGCTGATAATAATTAAGGAAAAAGATCTTATAGGGTTAGCAAAATCTTTAGTATCTAGCATTGATGACTTCAGTTCATTCACGTGTTTCTCGTGCCCTCGGAAAGATAACCATTTGTATAAGATGAAATTAAAACGAAATTAAAAGATCTAAGGTAACAAATATGGAATCTACTAGAAGAGACATGTAAGAAGAAATAAAATAATACCTTACCTGAGATTCTCCATTCCAATACTCATCATCTCCAACAGTTGTCAAAATTGAGGGAGCTTTATTCCAATACTAAACCACCAATTTATGCAAATATGTCAGGCACATACCAAATCAGTAATTTACACAACAACACGAAATCAAATATCACTAAGTCATACAAAGGCATCAACTTACCATTTGCCATGTCAATGGATTCAACACGTTCTTGCAATTTGTCCAACAAATCTGCAAAATCAACAAACCCTAAGAAGGTTACTTAAACTGACACAATGATAACATAACTAAAACCAAAGCGATAACATTTCATGGTTAATATAGTATACCTTCAATCTCTGCGGAAGTAACACCTTGATCTTCCAATACATTCTCAGGAGTCTTCTTAACAAGAGTAATCTCTTCATCCTTTTAACCACATCAACTGTCTGACCTGTAAAGCTTCCATAAACCATCTCTTATCCTATTCGTTGTAGATATGACAACAAACAAATTTCATCCAATGCAAATGACATAGTATCGAGTCGCACTATAAAATCATGCTCTTACGAAATTACTAGTTTCACTAAATTACATCTAACGATTCTGAATTCAATAATATATTCTTGTAGACCTTTTCATTTTCATTATTACTCTAAACAAGAGTTAATACCACATCAAGATGCATATTATCTATAGTTGAAGAACATTACCACATCCTACATGTACACAGGGAATATTTCACACAACAATTATTAAAACTTGTATTCTTGTATACGATGGAGTATGTGCATATACGAAGAGTTATAAGCAAGTATTGACATATAATGGAGAATGTGCAGAGAGTTATGTGCATGGAGAATGTGCATACACAGCTTTGACCATACTAAAATAAGCACATTATCATTGCCCAAAACTTAAAAGGTGCATTTACACACACTTAACTATATACACTTCTATATTTTCCATGAAGTGGGATTATTAATTTTAACCTTATATTACCAATATGCAGATGGAACTACGAATCTCAACAATCTAAGATTCTCACCAATCTAAATATAATATTATGCAACACAGACTAGCCACAAAAAGGAAATAAAAACTCATAATTGGTCATCATAGATATACTCTTTACAGGATTGAATTCCACAAACGGATAAATTGAGTTTTGAAATAATGTCCAAAGGACAAGTTACCAAGCAAATTTTCCTGCAAATTAAGAATCTACATGCAACACAGATCAAAGAAATGTGAAAAATCAATAACAAGACTAGAAACTATCTATATCTTTAACTAAAAATGAACGGGGACATTGATCTATATACATAACGAGTTAAGCACAATTTAGCAATAGAAGTAGGTCTCACCTTCCTGGTTGAAATAAGAATATCATGGAGAGTCTACACATTATCAAATTTTGAATATGAACGAAATAATTCTGCTTTAGGAAAACCTGACTCTCTATTCTTCTTAGCACAGCAGGGACCATACCAATCACCAGGTGGAAAAAACTTCAGGGGAGGATCAAGACATCTGAGATGATAGTTCTTTTTGAAACCCTTCCCGTCACAGCACTTGCATTTCAACATGAGAAAAAGAATTCAAGTCATGGTTCACTAGTGATACATATGTATCTGTTGGAAAGTTTAGGGTTATTAAAATAAGGGTTTGAAATGATTTTGATAATGGAGAAGTGGGAACTCTATTTGGTTCTTTTCACTCTCTTTAATTTCATTCACTTGAAGATAATATCTTCTTCTTACATTCTCTTTCCTTATCTCTTTATTTTTATACTAAGTCCACATGTGACCTAATATTAGAGATCGGTTACACCACTTTTGGTGCAAAACAAAAACATCATATGAACTATCATACTAGTTCATGTGAAGAAAGGAAACATCACTTGAACTAACATACTAGTTCATGTGAAGAATATAAACTGCACATCACATTAACTAACAATATCCTCCTTAATGTGATGTTCTACAACTCCTAATAATTCTCTAAAATTTTGAAACTTTCCTTTGGGAAGTTCCTTGGTGATTATGTCCGCCAATTGGTCTTCCGTCTTGCAATACTTGAGTTCTATCTTACCATCTTCAATCGCTTCTCGAATGAAGTGATACTTGAGCTTTATGTGCCTTGATTTGCAATGCTTAACCGTATTTTTGGACATTGCGTTTGTTGATTTGTTGTCACAAAAAATTACGGTGCTCCGTTTTTGTTTCTCTTGGATGTCTTCCAAGATTCTTCTTAGCCATCTCACATGAGATGTAACTATTGATTCCGAAATGTACTCCGCTTCCGCCGTGGATAGAGCTATCATTGCTTTTTTCTTCTATGCCAAAGAAAATATACCCGAACCAAGATAAAAAAGCATATCTCGAAGTACTCATCATGTCATCAATACATCCTCCCAAGTCATTATCACAATAGCCAACTAGTTTGACATTTGAATTTCTATAATACATGATTCCAAAATTCATGGTTCCTTGTATGTACCTTAACAACCTCTTTGCCGCGCCAAGATGTAGGTGACTAGGTGAACTCATGAACCTAGAAAGCATACTTAAAGAAAACATAATATCGGGTCTTGTATGTGTAAGATACAACAAGTTTCCAATACGACCTCTATAGTAAGTCTCATCAACTTTTCTTCCTCCATCATCCTTCTTGAGATTCTCATTTCCATGAGTGGTGTTGATGTAGGATTACAACCAAGCATACCAAATTTCTTCAACACTTTTTCGGCATACTTGATTTGAGAAATGAATACTCCATCTTCACTTTGATAAAATTATATACCAAGGAAGTATTTGAATAGACCCATGTCACTCATCTCATATTTCATCATCATTTATCTTTTGAATTGCTCAATCATATGAGCATCATTACCCATAAAAATAAGGTCATCAACATAAAATGCAACAATGAGAATAGGCATACCTTGAGTCTTCACATATAATGTAGGTTCACTCTTGCTTTTGCTGAAATTTTTCACTTTAAAGTACCCATCTATCTCACTATACCAATCTCTTGGTGCTTCTCTAGGCCATACAAAGCTTTCTTCAACTTGTACACCTTGTCTTCCACCACAAAACCTTGTGGTTTTTCTATATAGACCTATTCTTCAAGTTTTCCATTTAAAAATGCTGATTTTACATCAAGTTGATAAAGTAATCAACCTTTTTGGGAAGCCATATCAATCACGACTCTAACGGTGTCAAGACGATCAACCAGTGTAAACGTTTCATTGTAGTCGATACCGGGTTGTTATGAGTACCACTTTTCCACCAACCTTGCTTTGTATCTTTGAACCATTCCATCCGCGCTGTACTTCACCTTGTAGATCCACTTCACACCAATAACTTCTTTGTCACTTGGCCTTGCTACCTTCTCCCATATGTCATTCACGTCAATGACATAAACTTCTTCTCCCATAGCTTTTATCCAAACCAGCTATTTTGATGCTTCTTCAAAATTTTCCGGTTCAACCGTACAAAAGTTACATCTTTCATACACTTCACTCAACCTTTGCATCTTCTTTGGTGCCGACGGTGGTGATGTTGATGCACTTGTACTTGGAGACATACTTGGTGATGCTCCTTGCCTTATATTTAGGGGTGTTTGAGGTAGTTCTTCCTCATTTTCTTCACCTTCTCCATCTTCATTTGTTGCTGAATTTTCTTCTTCTTCATCAATAACAAATATGGTTCTCTTCTCAATTTTACCTTCTTCCCAATTCCATGAAGTTCCTTCATCAAATAACACATCACGTCTTGTGATCATTGTGTTGCTCTTCAAGCTATACAACCTGTATCCTTTTGATAGGAGGCTATATCCAAGAAACACACACTTCTCACTTGATTCATCAAGCTTTGTTCTCTTCACCTTTGGAATTTGAGAATAACACACACTACCAAATACTTTGAGATGCCTTACCGATGGTTTTATTCCACTCCATGCTTCAAAAGGAGTCTTGTCCCATACGGATTTTGTTGGACACCTATTCATCAAGTAGACGTCGGTGTTGATGGCTTCTGCCCAAAACACTTTTGGCATACCCTTCTCATGAAGCATGGACTTCGCTATCTCCATTACGGTTTGATTCTTTCTCTTTGAAACACCATTTTGTTGAGGAGTATAGCCCACAATTAATTGCCTTTCCAAGACTTCATCTTCACAAAACTTATCAAAGTTTTTGTTGATGTATTCTTTGCCTCTATCACTTCTCAAAACCTTGATGTAGTGGCCACTTTTTTTTCCAACAAGACATTTAAACTTCTTAAAAATACCAAACACATCATATTTTTGCCTCATAAAGTACACCCAAGTCATTCGAGTAAAGTCATCAATGAATAAAATGAAGTGTTAATTGCCTCCATGAGTTGGTGTCTTCATTGTTCCACAAACATCGGTACGTATCAAGCCAAGAATTTATTTTGCACGCCATGCTACTCCTTTTGGAAATGGTTGGCGATGTTGTTTTCCAAGTGTGCAATCCTCACATACTCCTTCTTTATGGTTGATGTGATGTGGAAGTCCTTGTGCCATATTCTTGTTGCAAAGCACCTTGACACTATTGAAATTCAAGTGCCCAAGTCTTTTGCGCCACAACCATGTTTCATCCACGGTCTCCATCCTCATTGCAACATTATTTTCTTTTTCAAATACAATTGGGAAGCTTTTATTCTTCTCCATCTTGATAGTTTTCATAACTTGTCTCTTGTTCTTGTGTTTCTTGTCATAAATGGTGCAATATCCGTCTTCAAAATGGACCGTGTACCCAAGTTCCACAAGTTGCCCAACACTAAACAAATTATGTGCCAAATCTGGAACATATAACACATCTCTAATGTATTTTGCTCCATTGATAGTTTGCACGCAAATTGTGCCTCTTCCGTTAGCTTGAACCATATTTTCAACCCCCATCTTCACTAGAGAGTTTATGGATGTATCCATGTCAACAAACAAGATCTTCACACCGGACACATGAGTAGTACAACCACTATCTATAAACCATACTTATCTTTTAGAAGTTTCTACGACACTTTGACAAGCATAAAACATATCTTGTTTATCTTCCTTCTCTACGGATCTACCGGCTTGTTCATCTCCTTTGTATCTACAAATCTCCTCCAAATGTCCATACTTTTTGCAATTGCGACATTGGGGTTTTCCTTTGTTCCAACAATTCTTCTCCAAATGACCGTTCTTCTTGCAAAAATTGCATTTTGGTACTTGTTGAGAATCACCCTTTTGGTAGTTGTTAGAGCTTGCTCCTCCTTTGTTCCAATTTCCTTTTCCTTTGAAATTAGATGAATCATTACCCTTGTATTCATTCTTATTCATTGCTGAATTTTTTGAATTCAAGTTCATTTTTGATTAAAAAGTACTCTCAATTGACTTCTCGGAGTGTGGAGACACCCTTTCTTCATTGACTATTAACTGAGCCCATAACTCTTGTGACTTCAATACAGAGAGATATTTTGTTGCTTCCAAAACCGCCACAATGGGTTCAAATCTTTCCGGTAAGCAATTTAAAATCTTCTCACAAATTCTTTTTTCTTCTAGCCTTTCACCACACATCAATACTTGATTAACAATTTCAATAACTCTAGAAGAAAACTCATTTAATTTTTTATTTTCTTTCATATATAGATTTTCAAAATCTCTTCTATATGATTGAAGTTTCAATTCTCTCACCTTCTTGTTTCCACCAAAATCCTTTTGTTGAATATCCCAAGCTTCTTTAGCTTTAGGAAAATGAATTACTCTTGGTAGAATAGTGTCTCCAACTCCTTGTTGAATGTACATGGATGCTTTAGCATACTTCTTCCTACTCTCATTGAGTGTATCCTTTTGGGATTATTCTAGAGTTGATGAATCTTCAATTTCATCATACCTGTTTTGAAAAATTTCCCGTACATCTTGAGATATAAATAAAGTCTTCAGCTTGATGGCCCAAAAATCATAATTTTCCCCATGAAAAATTGGGATTGATGGTTGTTGAATGTAGAGATTTGAGTTGCTTGTACTTTCCATTGATTTGATTTAAATTTGATTGAAAAAATTGGGTTTTTTCTTTTCGAGATCTAGATTTTAAGAAAAAAAATTTTGCTATTTTTTTTTTTGATTGATTGGGTTTTGATTGATTTCCTACTACCAAGATCAGATTCAATTGATATTGACTCTGATACCAACTGTTGGAAAGGTTAGGATGATTAAAATAAGAATTTGAAATGATTTTGATAATGGAGAAGTGGGAACTCGATTTGGTTCTTCTCACTCTCTCTAAAGTCATTCACTTGAAGATAATATCTTCTTCTTACATTCTCTTTCCTTATCTCTTTCTTTTTATACTAAGTCCACATGTGACCTAATATTAGAGATAGGTTACACCACTTTTGGTACAAAAGAAAAACATCACATGAGCTATCATACTAGTCCATGTGAAGAAAAAACATCACTTGAACTAACATACTAGTTCATATAAAGAATATAAACTGCATATCTGATCGATGTCGTATGCGTCAAAAATAATTCACACTTTCTTACTACTCAAAATATAAATATAGCAAGGGCAAGAAAGGATCGATCCCACAGAGAGGTCTAGGTTGTCAATATATTTTCGATTTCCTATAAATAACACGGGGGATTTTTCTGATTTTTATATAGTAAAAGTAAAATAAAAGCAAACAAAGAAAAGTAAACAAATCAAGCAAGGAAAAATATTGGTTAAGGATTCATCTTCATTCACTAACATAATCTTGTCACAATAATTCAAATTGATATTTTAATCTCAACTTTTATCAAAAGCCCTAGGATACCTTGATCGCAAGAACATCCCGCTAATTCCCTCTTGTCATCAACAAACACATTAAAAGATGCGAGTATGAGTTCTATCTAAGAGAACAACCTACCGTGTAAAAGCACTAATCAAGTTTAATTCCCTAGATGCATTAAGTTCTGTGAAATCATGCCAATCAAAGCAATCGAACGTGGAAAGCGCACTAATTCAATTTAACAAAGGTTATGGTTCACATATGATCATAAGAATATATCACTACAAACTATAATCATACTTATGCTACTTGCAATCAGGAATCTATCACTTTTGCGTATAACAAGCCCTAATCTAGAAATAGATATGAAAACAAACTCAATCGATTCTAGACTCGACCAAACAAGCATTCAAATCATATAACAATATAAACGATGAATCATAAACGATAAAGTATGGAGACAAAACTAATTTATCATATCAAAAAGCATATTTTGTTAAATCCAATTATTCCATAACCAATAATAAAAACTAGGTACTCATATTCATGGAGTTCATAACAAGAAGAACGAGAAATCATATCATATTGTAAACCCTAGAAACAAAAGTAGCAGAAGATAAGATATTAGGATATTAGGTTTAGAGAAAAGTCTTCTCTTTTATATGTTTCTAAATTTCCATAAAGGATACTCCTTCAAATATTAGGTCTTCTCAAAACCCATCTCCAAGTGGTCCACCAAGCACATGTGTGGAAAATACCCGTGCAAAATTATGTCCAAAAACGCTTGCCGGAAAACTGGGTTTTCAGCCGGAATTCCACCGCCAGTCGCCTGAGTTACATGCCGTCGACAGAATATTCCGTTATAATTAACCATTGATCTAACGTTCCTTAATAGTCAAGGGTCAAAGGGAGAGAGTGAGTTAGCCCCGAGTCAACATCTTACTCGGTCTTACTAGGCTTACTCAATTGAGTTACATGACTGGATCGTTTAACGAACTCACTGAGTTAACTCTTCGGTATCAAAATCCGACAGAGTTCTATTTATTTATGGGCATTCCTCAGGCCAATTCCCTGTAACAATCCTAGCATACATCTAAGGCAATTCAATCAACACAATTGTTGTTTTAAACATCCTTCATTCCTGCAGCATCATCATTATCACTAACCCATTGTACTCACAGCAATAGACTCCAATTATGGTATTTTAGCATAGCCACAGACCCATTTTCTCCATAACCCATTCTCCATTTGTTCTTCAGCTTCAATTCACCATTCAGGTCATAACCCATCACAACACTTTCAGTTTATTCTTATCTTGAATGAATTCCTCCTTCAATCACATATAGCTCTGTGAGTTTTTTCTCCTCTCGATTCACCAGCAACTCAGCCTCATTCCATCTCCAACAACTCCACCTTCACCTACTCTTCTTCTCAATACCACTAATTCAATCTCAGAGAGAACCCATTCTTGAACAACGACCACCAACACAAGTTGCTCCACCAACAATTGCACATCGAAGCATCATCAGCGTCCCTAATTCCACTACAGCATCAACTCCATCTCATACCCATTATTCTCTAAATTCTTTTTTTCAGCTCATCCATGAACATCACCACCATTGTATTTCCTGTTTAACAGTACCAACTATTGCAATCATCCTCATCCACAAACCATGAGAATCACTAGCAACCATCCTTGTATCAGAAGAACCCATGTTTTCAAATCTCAATCGAAACCTCAAATTTCCATCAATTCCATCTGCTTCTTCATCTGTCATAGCTTCATAACTCGAGCAACAACACCCACTTCATAATAACCCATCTATGTTCTTCAGTTGCAGATAATCGAAACCCTAATTCCATCAGACCCATCTTCTGAATTGAAACACGGGTTCACATTCAAACCAATTTCTCTCGAGCTTCTTCTCATCTTCTTTTGATTTTGATTAAAAACCACAGATTCCCTTTTAAACTTCTCATTTCTTGATTCGATTGAATCACAACGAAACCCTTCTCTGATTCATCAATTACAGTGACCTAGATCATTGTTTGATTTGATCAACATCTTCACTGCCATAATATCTCGATCTCAATCTCTCAATTTCAGCAGTAGCTGTACTGCTTCATAAATTCAGGTGAAAGAAAGGAAAGTGAACGAGGAGAAGAAAATATCTTCTCAATTGACTAAGGTATAGGTGTTGGGATGGATTAAGACACCCCTTATAAGAGCCACCCAGAATGGGTGTTTTTAACATTTCTCATCTAATACAAGACTAGCTACCCCTTAACCAGAGCTGGTTGTATTTAATACTTCTCCCAAAAAGAGTTTCCCCTTAACCTTGACTAGACTCCAAATAGTGTCTGCCTGTAAAATGATGGTTTTGCCCTTCTTTCTCAATTTTGGATGATTTCTTCTTCTTTTCCTTTGTATGACTCCAGAGTACCTAATAACTCAAAAACACGCGTAAAATACATAATTCACAAGAAAATAGCAAAGAAAGCATAAACTATACATAGAAAATACGATGTATTCTACACCTATCAAATTCCCCCACACTTAGACTTCGCTAGTCCTCGACCAAATCAAACAAAATAATTCTAAAACATACATACAACTCCGTGTCGTCGAGTCTACGGTCACTTTTAGCATAAATAACAAGCCTTTGAACCCCTAGGTGTCCCTATTGGACGAGTTATAGTCTCGTGAAGGTTTACAAGAGGTCTACCTACAAAACCTATATTTCCAACTCCAGCTACCTGTGACAAATATATGAACGAATCCAAAATGGCTTTTAGAGGAGGTACCCTGATGTGAATCCAAATTAATATATATATGTAAATTAAGCTCTATTCAGAAAGTTAAACAAACCACAATACTCGGAATCTGACTAACCACAATCACTATAAAAAGATTAAGAAGATGGAAATAGAGGTAGATGTTTGCGAATTTTAACAAGTGATCGGTGTTTCCCATATCTGTCTGAAGGTCACATCCAAGATGAACCTATGCATCCTATTGGATTGAGCTACTGGTCTGAATTCTAGTGTCAACACACTGGCATATACAAGGGAACTAGTGGTCAACAATATTATTTCTACATCAACTCAACTGGCATATACAAGGGAACCAGGAGTGACTTTATTCAACAATAATAATATTTTCTTTTCTTTTTCTTTTTTCACTTTTTTTTTTTAGACAGCATGATTAGATCTTTCGGATCCAAGCGCATGCTTTTTGTCAGAAAATTATATGATAGTTCCCTTGGATCCTGCATTCCACGCTTGTTTAGGCGACGGAGATAGGGACAACACACACATATTGCTATCCAAGTGTCATTTTTATTCCGATTGGTCTAATTGGTCGGTCTCTCTTTTTTTTTTTTTTTTTTTTTTTTTAGCAACTCGATCATTCTATTTCATCCTAGTAGTAATAACAATTCGATGTTTAGTGACCCACCAAATCACTTAGAGAACAATAGATAAAAATGGAAAAATAAAAATAGAACGTGATATGGTGATATTCCGAGATATGGTAACAACTATCATATTATTTCTAACAATTGAATAATTCTGTCCTTTTAGTTAATGGGTTCCTCAACTCCTGTAGCCAAGATGGTTCCATCCATTTAGATATGTCATCCTAATTTTTTTTTTCTTTTTTATATTTTTTTTTTTATGAACACAAGGGAAAACTAACAAGGCTAAAAACTCTATATGAGAACACTCCCCCACACTTAAACTTTACATTGTCCTCAATGTAAAATCAAGTCATTCAAAATAAAGTTCAAGATGGGAAATTCAGAACATGATATATATATAAACAATAAGAAAATAAAATGCATAATTCAAACTCATTACTCCAACTCATAGCTATTTTTGAACAATAGAGGATAAACACTAAACAAGCTATTTAGTTGGCATCTAATCCCAACTCAGCCAATATACACACCTCATCGTCAAGAAAAAATTCCATCTACTTAGAAAGGCTAGTGTTTATTCTAGATTGTTCAAAAATCTCTTAAAGTTGGAGTTTTGATATGCAAATATCCAAAATAAGAAAATAAATATAAAAGACTTAAAAAAATTAAAAGATAGAGATAGATACACAAAACAGGTGGGTTGCCTCCCATTTAGCGCTTGGTTTAAAGTCGTCAGCCCGACTTGCAAGACGAATTCTCCATACACCAATAATCGGAAAAGTTGGGGATCCACCCAGAGCACCTATTTTGCAAACACTATATTCGCACAAATATTAGTAATATAAAACAGAAACGAAGCTATTAACCGATAAAAGTTTCCCCCACACTTATTCTTGTTCACACTTGGAAATATATAAATAATATAGAAGGCGGGTACTTCCACGGTTTCTTCTTTGCAAACATCCATAGAATGAGAATCAAATGTTTCTAACGGTGGATATCGAGAAACGAAGTCATTTAACAATATTCTCGAAGAACATACATTCAAACCAATAAGAGGTAAAGGAGAAGAATCAATATGCAAAGGGTTAGACAAACCTTGCACAATCTCTTGTATTACGGAATCCTCTTCATCCTTGAAAAACTCAAGTGAATTATTCACCTCTTGTATATCATGGTCCTCTATCAAACCTTGCAACCATTCTTCATCCGTTTCTTCCTTAACCAAAGTCTCAACATCAACATCTTCATTACAATCCTTTGCAAGCTCAATTGGGTATTCCACAATATTGGTCATATCGGTTTCATTCACAACATACTCCTCTTCATTATAAGGCACATACTCCACTGCGGATTCAAGTCTCACCATAAGGAACTTTTTTAGAACACTCATTGCATCATCCTCAAGCTCTACCTTTTGAATAGGTTCTTGATCGTTATAAAGATCAATGCTTGAGTAAGATACACTAGTGTTATCATATTCCTTTTCAACTTCACCTTGATCGCAAAAAGACTCCAGTGTACACTCCTCGGGGATGTCACCATAAATTGGTTCAAGCGATGTATTTTCATAATCATTGTCACTATCATAATTATCATAAGATTGGCTACCACTTCCCAAAGATTGGTCTTTCGCATAATTTTGCATGTCCTCTTTGCATTCTTCAATCCCTTGTCTTAAATTGGAAACACCTTTTTGAAGCTCTTGGAGTGATCCATTCAAATTTTGAAAATAGCATTCCATTTGTTGGTAAAACTCATTCGACAAATAAAAAGTAGAATTACTTACTTCAGTATTGTTAGGCCAATTATCTTCCCTTTGAATGGGTGAATGATCATAACTACGATCAGAAATTGGGCTAAACATACTATTAGCACATTCAGTCGATGAAACTGGTTTCATGCTTGGTTGTCTACAAACTGACTCCATGCTGACCATAAATTGTTGCATCTCATCTACCAAACTAGAGGAAATATTAAGAGAAGCACAACTATTCTCCCCTATTTGTGGTTGCTCACTTACATACCCACCGTAAGAAGGTTGGAATGTATGAGAGTAACTAAAAGGGTACGTGGAGTATTGATCATAACCAAAGGATTGGTTTTGATTGTACTCCCCATAAGGGTGATAGTTGTCATATTGTTGTTGAGGTTGATAATCGTACCCATTGTTCCAATATGCTCCGTCCATAGAAATTGGTACCTGAAACAAGAGTTCTCAAAACTATGGTTAAAAACCAGAAAATAAGAAAAACTAAACACAAAACAAAAATAAACAAAAATATGAAACCAAAAACAAGTGACAATCGTTGCCTTCCCGGCAATGGTGCCAAAATTTGATCTATGTCGTATGCGTCAAAAATAATTCACACTTTCTTACTACTCAAAATATAAATATAGAAAGGGAAAGAAAGGATCGATCCCACAGAGAGGTCTAGGTTGTCAATATATTTTCGATTTCCTATAAATAACACGGGGGATTTTTCTGATTTTTATATAGTAAAAGTAAAATAAAAGCAAACAAAGAAAAGTAAACAAATAAAGCAAGGAAAATATTGGTTAAGGATTCATCTTCATTCACTAACATAATCTTGTCACAATAATTAGAATTGATATTTTAATCTCATTTTTTATCAAAAGCCCTAGGATACCTTGATCGCAAGAATATCTCGCTAATTCACTCTTGTCATCAACAAACACATTAAAAGATGCGAATATGAGTTCTATCTAAGAGAACAACCTAAAATGTAAAAGCACTAATCAAGTTTAATTCCCTAGATGCATTAAGTTCTATGAAATCAGGCCAATCAAATCAATGGAACGTGGAAAGCGCACTAATTCAATTTAACAAAGGTTATGGTTCATATATGATCATAAGAATATATCACTACAAACTATAATCATACTTATGCTACTTGCAATCAGGAATCTATCACTTTTGCGTATAACAAACCCTAATCTATCAATAGATATGAAAACAAACTCAATCGATTCTAGACTCGACCAAACAAGCATTCAAATCATATAACAATATAAACGATGAATCGTAAAGATAAAGTATGGAGACAAAACTAATTTATCATATCAAAAAGCATATTTTGTGAAATCCAATTATTCCATAACCAATAATAAAAACTAGGTACTCATATTCATGGAGTTCATAACAATAAGAAAGAGAAATTCTATCATATTGTAAACCCTAGAAACAAAAGTAGCAGAAGATAAGATATTAAGATATTAGATTTAGAGAAAAGTCTTCTCTTTTATATGTTTCTAAATTTCCATAAAGGATACTCCTTCCAATATTAGGTCTTCTCAAAACCCATCTCCAAGTGGTCCACCAAGCCCATGTGTGGAAAATACCCGTGCAAAATTATGTCCAAAAACGCTCGCCGGAAAACTGGGTTTTCAGCCGGAAGTGTACCGCCGGTCGTCTGAGTTCCATGCCGTCGACAGAATATTCCGTTATAGTTAACTATTGACCTAACGGTCAATCAAGGTTCAAAGGGAGAGAGTGAGTTAGCCTTCGAGTCAGCATCTTACTCGGTCTTACTAGGCTTACTCAATTGAGTTACATGACTGGATCGTTTAACGAACTCACTGAGTTAACTCGTCGGTATCAAAATCCGAAAGAGTTCTATTTATGTCTAGGCATTCCTCAGGCCGAGTTCAGGCCAATTCCATGTAACAATCCTAGCTTACATCTAAGAAAATTCAATCAACACAATTGCTGCTTTAAACAACCTTCATTCCTGCAGCATCATCAGCATCACTAACCCATTGTACTCATAGAAACAGATTCCAATTCTGGTATTTTAGCAAAGCCACAGACCCATTTTATCCATCACCCGTTCTTCATCTGTTCTTCAGCTTCAATTCACCATTCAGGTCATAACCCATCACAACACTTTCAGCTTATTCTTTTCTTGAATGAATTCCTCCTTCAATCACAGATAGCTTTGTGAGTTTCTTCTCCTCTCGATTCACCTGCAACTCAGCCTCATTCTATCTCCAACAATGCCACATTCACCTACTCTTCTTCTCAATACCACAAATTCAATCTCAGATAGAACCCATTCTTGAACAACGACCACCAACACCAGTTGTTCCACCAACAATTGCACATCGCAGTATCATCAGCGTCTCTAATTCCACTACAACACCAACCCCAATCCATACCCATTCTTCTCTTAATTCTTTTTTCCATCTCACCCATGAACATCACCACCATTGTCTTCCCTGTTTAAAAGTACCAACTATTGCAATCATCCTCAGCCACAAACCATGAGCATCACCAACAACCATCCTTGTATCAGAAGAACCCATGTTTTCAAATCTCAATCGAAACCTCAAATTGCCATCAATTCCATCTGCTTCTTCATCTGTCGTAGCTTCAAAACTCGAGCAACAACATCCACTTTATAATAACCCATATCTGTTCTTCAGTTACAGATAATCGAAACCCTAATTCCATTAGTCCCATCTTCTGAATTGAAACACGGATTCAGATTCAAACCAATTTATCTCGAGCTTATTCCCATCTGATTTTGATTTTGAGTAAAAACCACAGATCCCCTTTTAAGCTTCTAATTTCTTGATTCGATTGAACCACAGCAAAACCCTTCTCTGATTCATCAATTACAGTGACCTAGATCATTGTTTTCTTTGATCAACATCTTCACTACCATAATATCTCGATCTCAATCTCTTAATTTCAGCAGTAGCTGTACTGCTTCATAAATTCAGGTGAAAGAAAGGAAAGTGAACGAGGAGAAGAAAATATCTTCTCAATTGACTAGGGTATAGGTGTTGGGATGGATTAAGACACCCCTCATAAGAGCCACCCAGATTTGGTGTTTTTAAAATTTCTCATCTAATACAAGACTGGCTACCCCTTAACCAGAGCTGGATGTATTTAATACTTCTCCCAAAAGAACCTTGACTGGACTCCAGATAGTGTCTTCCTGTAAAATGACGGTTTTGCCCTTCTTTCTCAATTTTGGATGATTTCTTCTTCTTTTCCTCCGTATGACTCCAGAGTACCTAATAACTCAAAAACACGCGTAAATTACATAATTCACAAGAAAAATAGCAAAGAAAGCATAAACTCTACATAGAAAATACGGTGTATTCTACACCTATCAACATCACATTAACTAATAGTATCTTTCTCTCTCCGAGAACTAGTAATCATCAAGATGGATTGTGGATATAGAATTGTAATTTAGGAGGGATTATTGATTTAAGGAAGTATTCCTATAAAATGAAAGTAAATTCCTAAGAAGTTTGGGAAACCAAACCAAAGTAAGGAAGTATGCCAAGATGAGGAAATACTTCACAAGGTAATATTCCTAGAAAAGGAAATATACCTAGAAAGGGAATTATTCCTAGATAAGGAAATGGATTCCTAGAAGGTTTGGGAAACCGTTAAAGCTATAAATAGAGATGTTTAGCTCATAGCTAAAATATCTAGAGAGTGTTTTTTGACACCTATAAAAGGAAGTTTAACACACATACCTAGATAGAAGTTTGCGAGGAAATTAATTATTGTAAAAGCAAGCTTAGCAAATACTTTAAGGTTATTTACCTAGAGAGATTGTGAGCGTAACAAAGAGATAATTGTTATAGTTTTCTTGTTTATAATCTAGAGACGATATTTTCTTCGAATCTGGTTTCTAGTGTATTCTGTATTCTAGTTTTCATCTATTATTATTCTGAATTCCGCCTCTATAATAATAGCTACCAAGGTATAAAGATCAGCACGTATCAAGTTGGTATCAGAGCAAGGTTCGTTTCTTTTAGGGAAGATTCCTTTGGTTTATGGTATTCACTAGATCTCTCTACAAACAACTTGGTGATTTACTCGAGAAGCTAAAAGACTTTAGGAGAACAAGGGTATCAAGGATGACGAAGTCAGATGATGATCCTAAGAAACACGAACCACAAATTGTGGAAGAAAAGGTGGCTACGCTACAAACAGACATGAAGACGATTTAAACCACCCTTAAAGAATTGAATGAATATATTCGTTCTTATATACCCAAGCCGAAGACGAATAAAAATATTACACCTTCACCAGAAGCTTCGGAAGAAGATGACAAGGAAGAAGAATAAGAAAAAGATGATGATGATGAGGACGAAGAAAAGAAGAAAAACGAGTTTTTTAAATTCCTACATCAACTAAATTTCATGGTAAGAATCTGAAAATTGATTATCATGTTGATATTCCACTTTATGATGGTAGTGTCAATGTAGAGAAATTATATGATTGGATTGAGCATCTAGGGATGTACTTTTATTTCTTTGAATATGGTTCAAAGAAGGAGATAGCTTTTACGGCATTGAAGATTTCAAAGCATGCTCTAATATTGTAGAAAACTTATCAAAGACATTACCTAAGTAAGCGAGCATTGTCATGGAAAGGATTCAAGGAAGTTGCGAGGAAATAATTTTATCCTATTGGCTACCTTGAAGATAGATGGTTCAAGTGGTACGACTTGAAGCAGTCCTATAACCAAACCGTGCAGGAATATACTTCGAAATTTCAGAATCAAGCTATAGTTTTGGATTTAGAATTGGAAGATTATGTTATCTATATGAAGTATATCTTAGGGTTCCATGAGTATATATGGAAGTAGTTGAAGATTTTTTCAGTGGATATTATCTCCAAAGCAAGCATAAAAGCTAATGCTATCGAAGGAAAGCTTAAAAAATATGATGTTGAGGGAAACACCAAGGGGAAATCTAGAGGTTTCGTCACTAAAGGAGATGAAATGAGCAAAGAAGATAGGAAGTCTAAAGACAAAGAAGGTTTGACTTGCACTGATTGCAAACAAACAAGACATGTTGTAGACAAGTGTTGGATGAAGTATCCTAATCTAAAACCAAAAGGGTTGCAGAATAAAGAAGCCAAGAAGACAACACTAGTCACACAAGCTCCAATAGAAGTCCAAAGACTAACAAAACCCAACTCAAAGATCTATCTTCTGGAAGGAGCAAAAGAATGACCTTTAAAAGATGACCTTAGGGAACGACTCTTCTGTAGGATCCAGATATCGCACAACAGTAAAAGCTTGCGAAGATGTAGCAGATATTGCGAGAAGATAGTAGAGCTTGCGAAATTGTAGTGATATCTCGTGAGAATGTAGCTAAGGATCCGAAAATAGGGGGGATATGAGTTGTATGTGAGCTGTCATCCACTATGTAAACACCTATATAAAGAGAAAAGCATGAGAGAGAAAGGGGGGAATATACATTTATGTAATAGAGAGAGAGAGATTTATTTTCTTTATCATCTTCTTCCCCAAAAACTAGATCTAGAACTCTACTCATTAATGGGGATTCCCAATGTAACACAAATGTAATTTCAATAATCATAGTGAAGAACCCTAACCCATGGATATAGATCACATTCATCGAACCACATAAATACTTGTGTCTTATTTTACAATTTTAGCACTTTAATCTTTATTTTGGTTATGAAATAGATTTAGATCTAGAATTTATTATCATAATAACACATGGGGTGTGTTGTGGGATTACCTTCAACTACATTTTTGGCGCTAGAAACAGGGAATGATTTATTAATATTTGAAAATTGTTATGGTTGGGAAGAATTTGATAGAATTTAAAGTAGTTGGTGAAGAATTTATGTGGTGATTAACGGATCATTAAAATCAGGAAGATGGTGGAGCAAGTCATCAAATCAATAAAGGAAAATAATTTGTTGGTTAAAGAAGTTTCCATGAAGATTAGATACCGTTCATATTTTTCTAGATCTACAAAGTTCAAGTAAAAAAATGGGAATTTCATAGAAGAAATCACACTTTCAGGGAGTAAATATCATCAACAGTTCAAAAGCATGAAAAGAATAAGGGAAAAAATTAGTTGATGTGGTGAAATTCGGGGAAGAAAACTAAAATTTCAATGGAAGATTTCCATGTTCAGGAGAAAAAGCATGAGGCAAATTTTTGAAAGAAATTAAGGAAGGAAGAAGAGAAGATAAGAGGCAGACGCTGCAATTTCTATCACAATCAGAAATTTTCACAGATGGTTCAAGGCTGACAACAAATAGGTCACGGGTTCGAATTCGCAGAGACACATATTTTTAATTTTCTTCCCATTTTAAGTTACGAATAAAAGAATAGGGAAAAAAATTATGTGTTAATTTCACAGAGAGGTTCTTGAACAGTTGGTCTAGAGAACAATATGTGACTTTGAGGTCGCAAGTTCAAATTCGCATGCGAGCATAGTTTTCTTCTTTTTACAGAGCGAAAAAAATGTATAATTTTGCAATATTGTTTCATTATTTCGCAAATAAGAGGTAGCACAATTGGTCATCTCCGAAGTTAAGGAGTTCATGGTCGTTTGTTCAAGTCCCAACACATGCTTATTTTTACGCAAGATTTTTGATTATTTCGCACATAAGAAAGTTTATGATTATTTCGCACAAACATTTAGCAAATGAGGGTTGGCACAGATGGTTCATGCGATTCAATGCATGAAGAAGGACGCATGTTCAATTCCCACCTCCTGCGAATTTTTCGCAAATTTTACATATTTTTGGGTTGCTACCAGCGAAGATCAAGTCAAGTTTTAACAAATGCGCGATAATTTTGCATAGAAGAAGCTTGCACAATTGGTTAGGAGGCATGAATGCAAGCAGCAGGTCGCAGGATCAATTCATGTTTCTCCCAAGTTTATTTTTGTTATGCGAAATTTATACATAATTGCCTCTCGCAAAGTTGGCCTTTGATTATTTCGCAAGAGAGGGTTAGCACAGTTGGTATGGTGCGAAAAAAATACAAGAAACAAGTCAAGAGTTCAAGTCTCACTTGTCACACTTCTTTTTGCTGCGCGAAATTCATACATTTCAAGGCATTTGTTCACTTCTTTGACAACAACAACGACTCACATGAAAGATAAGTACCACTCCCTTAAATATTTTACTTTATACTAAGAACGAATAAAAAGATTTTTGATTTGATTTACAAAAAGAAATTCAATCACACCATTACTAAGATTTCAAGATTGCAAAGACTTCAAAATGACAAAGATTTCGAGATTTCAAAATTACTGAAAACCGAGAAAATTCAATTTATATATTTCTCTAGAATATTTCTCTTAGAGAAAGTAAAATATTTTTGATTTGATTGACAAAAAACTATGCAATCGCATGATTACAAAGATTTCAAAGATATTTGAAAGATATGAAAGATTGCCAAAAAGCGACACAATCGCAGAATTACAAAGATTTCACAACTATTCAGAATTACAATGTATTAGAATTTCTCTTGAATATTTACTTTGCTTCAAATGATAATGATATTATGAGACATGCGATAAATTCGCATAGATTATGATTCTTTACAAAAGAATAGAGACGTGCGATAACTTAGCATAGAATGGGACGAACATTTATGACGTACACCCTAGTTCGCGAATACAATTTCGCAAGAGGCAAATGTAAGACCTAAAGTGCGTCATAGAAGGGGGTATCTGTTGCATGGCTCAGCGATAAGGTTACACCGCTGCTGGAACCTGAGTCATGGAGATTTGGGGTCAATGAAAGCCTATCCAGGAGAGGTACCTTGGATTTTCAACTAAAGCTTATGACTTAGGTTGGATGACTGAGGGTCTCTTCTAAGGAGTGCAAAGTATGATCAAGGCGCCGAGGTACACGGTTGAGCCAAGAGTGCCCGGGGCATATGAAACTACCCTGGCCATTCTTGGAAAGTCTTGACTATGATGCACTCGGCCCGAAGAAAAACCCACTTAGGGGTGCAGTCTTGTAACCATAATCCATATAGGCAAAAGGGATAAGAGGCTGCGAAAACAGCTGGTTGTTGTTAAGACTGGATGGGAGGAGCTAGTCTTGTATGGCAGAAGTACGTCTCCTTGAAAGGGAAACCAGGGGGAAGATAAGGGCGGCACCCTCCATTAGGGAGCTGATAAGTGTCTTAAGACGAAAATGTCATGAGGCTATATTTTCGCAAGAATATTTAGACTTGTCATATTTGTGCAACATTCCTGAAGAGGCAATAATACAAAAGAGAAGATAAGACGAGATCAATGGGTCATTGTGTAATACCCTGATTTCGGCAGTGGTTCGCCGATGGAATGGAATATAGGTAATGGGTTGTCCTCTCCTAATACCGAGGCCTTTTCAGCACAATTGGCTTCAGAGTTGGAAGAAAACTCTGCAGTTAAGCGTGCTCGGGCGGGAGCAATCCAGGGATGGGTGACCTCCCGGGAAGTTTCTGCTGGATTACCGCAGTGATGCCCGTTGAAAACCCCACACTTCCGGATGACCGCAGTGGCTAAGTGGGGACAGTATCGGTGGAGGGACGGGTCATTACAAATGGTATCAGAGCTGACGACGGTTCACCTTCCGAGGGTGAGAAAGTACGCTAGACGGGATATGTCAGGTACTGCTCTCATGAGGGGCAGGGAACGTCGGAGATCTGGGCTTGAAAATATATTCCGGAGCCGAGGACGACTCCAATTTAAGGTGGTGGTATTGTAATACCCCGATTTCGGCAGTGGTTCGCCGATGGAATGGAATATAGGTAATAGGTTGTCCTCTCCTAACACCGAGGCCTTTTCAGCACAATTGGCTTTAGAGTTGGAAGAAAACTTTGCAGTTAAGCGTGCTCGGGCGGGAGCAATCCAGGGATGGGTGACCTCCCGGGAAGTTTCTGCTGGATTACCGCAGCGATTCCCATTAAAAAACCCACACTGTCGGATGACCGCAGTGGCTAAGTGGGGACAGTATCGGTGGAGGTACGGGTCATTACACATTGCATGCAAGTGTAAAGACGTCCTGCGATTTCGTCGCAAGACGGAAATGTCATGGGGCTTTAATTTCACAAGAAAATTTAGGCCTGTCATATTATCGTTGAAAAAATATAAAAGAACAAAAAGTTAAGGAAAGATCAATGGCTTTCTACATGAAAGTGTAGAGACGTCCTGCGATTTTGTCTCAATGAAAAAAGATGGCAAAATAAGACGTTTAACTAGGAAGGAAAAATAAGACCACATAAGAAAGTACGCAAATAAACTTGCGAAGATGATTATATGTAAGCAAACAAGCTTGCGGACATGTATAAAGAAATGAAATTGAGATAGTGAAAATGATGCACCTTTGATATTTTGATTACATTATATTATACGATACTAATAGTGCAGGAATAAACAGTGGAGACAGTAAACAATGAGATACAATGAGATAAAGATGGACAAAGAATAAAAGCAAGAAAAATGAAGCACAAGCAAATGAATTTGCGAGAACAATAAATACGCGAAGAGGAATACATATACTAGAGACAAAGCCAGAGAAATGAAGAATGGAAGCGATTTAAAGCTACATCAATTTTAGCGTGGAAAAATAAGCTAAGTAACACAAACATTAGCTATACACTGCAATAAATAAGAATTCTCATCATACAAGCATCATACTCGCATCATAAAAGCATTGCATAAGCATTTGATGACATAAACATCACATAACACATTTCATAACATAATCATCACATAAACATTATATTCGTACAAGTATTTTATAAAACTTTACAGAATAATATAGCAGAATTATGCAGAATTATTCAGAATCTTTCAGAAGTATTATTTAGAATCTCTTAAGAGTATTATTCAGAATTTCGCAGACTCATTCAGAATTTCGCAGGAGATGTGATTATTTCGCAGAATGTGATCATTTTGCACAATTATAAGCAACTTGAAGATTATGCTATCGCATGAGGCAGAGGCAAGACAACAATGAAGAAACAATTCGCTCATTCAACATTTTCTCAAGGATTCTATTCTCATAGATAAAGAACAGAGGCAACTATGGATTACCAAGAAAACATTTTATGTTCTTTATCTTCTCGGCAAGAATCATTTCCAAAATGGATGTTCACTAGTGAACAACAAGAATACTCACCAAAAATGGAGTAATAATTTCACATGAATAGAGGCAATATTTCTTATTCTCATTCAAGGACAGATACTTCGTATATTTCGAGGATTGAGTACTTCTTATACTTCTTCAAGGATATTTCATACTTCACATACTTCAAGAGTTGATACTTCTCATTTACTTCGCAAAACTCCGAAACTTCACAAAAGAATAGAGGCAAGTACGTACTTTTCAAGTCCCATATTCTTTCTCTCGTTCCTCCAACAACTACAAACAAAGAGGATTTTTCCTTAAAGATCGTTCTTCAAGCAATATTCAAGGAAAAAGAGGCAAGATGTAGGATCCAGATATCGCACAACAATAAAATCTTGCGAAGATGTAGCAGAGATTGCGAGAAGATAGCAAAGCTTGCGAAATTGTAGTGAGATCTCGCGAGAATGTAGCTAAGGATCCGAAAATAGGGGGATATGAGCTATATGTGATCTATCATCCACTATGTAAACACCTATATAAAGAGAAGAGAAGGAGAGAGAAAGGGGGTAATATAAATTTTTGTAAATCAGAGAAACACTTTGTAAGAGAGAGAGAGATTTATTTTCTTTATCATCTTCTTCCCCAAAAACTAGATCTAGAAATCTGCTCATTAATGGGGATTCTCAATGTAACCCAAATGTAATTTCAATAATCATAGTGAAGAACCATAACCCCGTGGATATAGATCACATTGATCGAACCACGTAAATCCTTGTGTCTTATTTTACAATTTTAGCAATTTAATCTTTATTTTGGTTATGAAATATTTTTAGATCTAGAAATTATTATCATAATATTACATGGGGTATGTTGTGGGATTTCCTGCAACTACATATTCACAATTAAGATGCAGGTTAAGACAACACTTATAGATGATGTTATTCACCCGGGAAGTCAGAAGAATTTACTTTCACATTCTTTGGTACATAAGACTTTCAAACATCTGAAACCCTACCCTTTAGGGTGGCTTCAAAAGGAAGGTGGGCTACATGTTGCAGAACATTGTACATTCAAGTTTTCTTTTGATGAGTCATACATTGGTGAGGTTACATGCGATGTGGTTCCATTAGATGTTTTTCAGGTTATACTTGGTAGTCCTGACTTGTGGGATCGAGATGCGGTTTTACATAGGAGAGACCATAAGTATACCTTTACCAAAGATGGGAAAGCTTTTGTAATGCGAGATTAGACTCTCCTCTTGAGGGATCAAGCTTTATTACAGCTACTCAGGCTAAACGGTTGGTGAATGCTAGTACGAAGTTCATTCTCCTTGTGACTAATTCTCTTGATGAGAAGTCGAGTAGAGTTTGTTTGGAAACCCTAACCAAACAACAAGAAGACGACCTAGGAAGGTTGAAGATGTTTGAACCACCATTACTAGATAATTACGGAGATAACAAGATAATCTTGCGACATGTGGTTTGATAGAGAAGAACCACTCAAATAGGATTATATTATGGAGCAAAGACAGACTAATACAAGACAAGAAAAGAAGATAAGGACGCTTTTCTAATTGGAAGTCTAAGTCAAGTTCCCAACAAGGATAGATGGTTTAGCATGGAGAAGGAAACTCTCGGGTTCCCTAACTTCCAAATCTGACTTTCACAGGATTTCAAGTTTTTTTTTTTTGGGGGGGGGGGGGGCGCATGATGCATATGTATCTTCCTCTCTCCAGGAACTAGTAATCCTTAAAATGGATTGAGGATAAAATTGTAATTTAGGAGGGATTATTTATTTAAGGAAGTATTCCTATAAAAAGAAAGTTCCTAAGTATTTTGGGAAACCAAACAAAAGTAAGGAAGTATGCCAAGATGGGGAAATACTTCCTAGACAAGGTAATATTCCTAGAAAGGGAAATATACCTACCTAGAAAGGAAATTATTCCTAGATAAGGAAATATATTCCTAGAAGGTTTGGGAAACCGTTAAAGTTATAAATAGAGATGTTTAGCTTATAGATGAAACATCTAGACAGTGTGGTTTGACACCTAGAGAAGGAGGTTTAACACACATACCTAGAGAGAAGTTTGTTAGGAAATTAAGTATTGTAAAAGAAATCTTAGTAAATACTTAAGGTTATTTACCTAGAGATATTGTGACCACAACAAAGAGAGAATTGTAATAGTTTTCTTGTTCATAATCTAGAGAAGACATTTTATTCGAATCTGGTTTCTAGTGTGTTCTGTTTTCTAGTTTTCGTCTATTATTATTCTGGATTCCGCCTCTATAATAATAGCTACCAAGGTATGGAGATAAACACACATCAACTAAGGCTCACCACAAAAATAATAACTAACTAAACATAGCCTAGAAGAAATAAGTGTGCATGGTTCACCTAATACAACATACCAACTTGTTTTCAGGTGTTTCTTGAAGCGTTTCATATGAATATTATTTGGGTATACATGCATAATCATATCTAAAATCAGGACTTTATTAACAAAATACTAAATCTTGTAACTCAACAAGCACATAATAAATCAATACACTGCCAGTAAGAAGTGCATGACTTTACATTTTAGTACTAAATACCACCATATTAAACAACAAACATGAAAATAGAAACAGTTACCTACAAAAGCTTTCCACCAAGCTTGCATCCAACACAAACATTATCATAATTTCCAATTTTCGACATCAACTTCCCATCCCTCTGTTGTACATTCTTGCAACATACTTCACTGATTCCTCCTCCACAAACCTTGGCATCAACCTCCACAAATAAGAACAATCTCACACAAGCATGAAAATCAACTAAAACTAGACCCGAAAATGGCAACCAACATGCCTGGAAAGAAATTACCTCTTTTGGTTCCAGAGGGAATATGTTCTCTTCTCTAATCTCTCCCTCTTTTAGATGACTGTCTGTTCACAAGCTTTTCCTCAACCTTACTTCTGCTGCACTGACCTCATACTTCCCCCATAACCCCTTGAGGTGAATCATTCCCTCTCAAAATGCCTTATCATCTTCTTCTTGTTAAAAAAAAATCAACAAATAAATATAGAATTATATAGCCCCCCAACATACCCATTTTCCCTAAACCATGTAAAAACACTCTACAAGTATTGAATTCCATAGAAAATTAAAAAATGTAAGTACAGAAAAATAGTACCATATTTAGACTCTTTTTCTTGGCACTTGAGTAAAATAGATCTGTGCTTAGAAGCACTCAAGTTCTGCACTACTGTGAAAAAGATCAGGAAAGTAGAATATGAGTTCGGGTTTATAACCAAAAATATTACACAAAACTTATTGTCTTAAAGAAATCAAAAATTGCAAGGATCAAAAATAGAAATCAACAATTTCAATACCATGTAGAGAAAGAAATCCCCACGAAATTAAATCCTAGAAAATAAATAGAATTTATTAAAATCCTTGATTTGAAAAATTAAGGGTTTATTTGGAAAAGGACAAAAACTGGATCCAAATATCAAATCAGGGTCACCCCTTATCTAAGTGTTTTTTAAATCCTAATCTACCCCTCACTAATCAGGTTTAGTGGTTAATAATAATTAGTAAAAATCTTAAGTATTTGTTAAAAGATTAGTGTATGTTTTTATTTGAATTTGGGTGAGTGAGGTGAGAGTAGGAGGAGGGAATTTTTTTTTGGGAGGGAACTTTTTTTTTTGGTGAAAATTGAGGATGATTGTGAAGAGAGAATTGCTGCTGCTGAATCTTTAGCTCAACTAAAACAAGAAGCATGTCTTGAATCTTTAGCTAATGACAACAACTCACAATTGCAACTCTTAATTTGTTGAGCCAACACCATTGAATGATGATTTTTACGAGCAAGGAATAGAGTTTTTTGAAGAACCTACACAAGAAAGTAAACTTGCATAATATACAAGCATCCCCAACACACAGATAAAGCTGCAAAGAGGTTGAAAATTTGATTTTTTTTTCTTTGAACCCACCATTTTTCCAACTGAAAAAGCTCTGTGCCGTCATAGCAATAAATACTATGCCGAAAGCTTCTATACTGGCATATTATTCATACTACGACCATGTCGGCAGCCCGATATCCCCCATTTTGAAACCAAAACCGTCATAGTATTCAACCAAAAAACTATGCCGATACAAAAGTTACTTTTTACCTACCAAGGAATATTCTACGGAATATGTTACCGGCATGGTTATATTCTAAGGTTACCATGCTAGTACTACATGAAAAACATACAGGAAGCAGTTCCTGCCAAAGTTAAATACCAGCATGGACAAATTAATTAACTACCACGCCGGAACTGGCTACCGGCGTGGAACCATATATAAAAATTATGTCGGCACTACCACCGGAATTGTATGATTATAACTTTACCATGCTGGTACAGTTACCGACGTGGAACCATAGATATATAAAGAGCATGCCGGCACCTATGTTTCCGGCGTTGATTTAAAATGAAATATGTATGCCGAAAAAGGTTTCAAATTTGGTCTTCATTTTCGGTTCAGTTCGACCATGCCGAACTTTGGTCGAGCATGCCGGAACTCTAATCCGGGATAGTGTTTTAATTTATTTTGGAACTAATTTATTTTGTTTTCATTCGATCCTTAGATAGTGACATATATTGACCCAACAAATGCAAAGCCGCTTGGTCAGGATACGTCGGAATACTATAAAATGCCTCCGGTATGTTACTAAAGAATACTTTTCACCTAGTATCTTGAACCTTACTAATGGATTTCTTGAAATGAACCTTCTAATATCCCATTGTTGTCCTTATGTAGGGAATAAAAGATCCAAAGGAAAGGGATAAAGAGACGTTTCTTAAGAACATGTGTGTGTTGGTGAGGAATACCCAAGGTTCAAAGACTCGTTTTGAGATGGTTTGCGAGAGAAGTGGGGTATACAAGGAGAAGAATAGACACAAGAGAAAAAGTTATGTTTATCCAAATAATACCAATATGGTATACAAGACTCGTACGAGGAAGGATAATTTCCCCTTTAAGCTTGTATACCATCTAAATGACATGAATATGGGATTGTGCGGTTTGGCTCGACTGTCATAACCACCGGGATCCAAAATATTTTGTTAGTGTGACAGACCGTATTTTCGGAATTCCAGCGGACACGGATTCGAGCTTCTGGGTCGGGTCTGATCCAGCTAGCAAGTCCAAATTTCTGGACCGCCACTTGTGAAGGACCAGATTTTTCGTTCCAAGAGATTTTGATAAAATACAAAACTCAAATCAAATGAAAAATTATTAAATAAAATATAATACTACTTTAATAATTACAAAACAGTAAAAATAATAATTACAAAATCAAAGTATATTAAAACAAACCAACACTCTGGATTAATTCAAAATGCGCAAAGCCCAAATCCCCATGATAAATAATAATTTCTTTTACGGCTAGTGTTTCTTCATTCTTTGTGGAAAAGGGAGGAAAAGTGGTGAGCAAACCACAACCCAGTAGGAAGTTTCCAAAAATAATAGAGTGCATCGATAATCAAACACATGTAGACGATACGGTAATTAAAACAATGCATTATGCCATTCTCAATCAAAAATAATTAACCTTTTTCTAATTCACAACCTTCAACTTTTAATTCAAGCTTCTTAATCTAAAATAAACCAAAGTTATTCCGGTAAACAAACCATTTTCTTATTCACAATCTTGAAAATTAAATTCTAGATCCTTAATCTAGTTATCATAGTTATTCCGGTAAACAAACCATTTCTATTTCCCGTATAGTCTTCTTTTCTTTCTTCAAATGATTCTTAATATAGTTGTCAGAGTTATTCCGGTAAACAAACCACTTTTGTTCCCCAAATAGTCTTCCCAGGGTAGCCACCAGTGGTGGGATGCCATAAAGGCCTGACATTTCAGCAGCAAATAAAATAATAAAAACCATGCAAGCCAAATCTTCTAAAATTACTTATACATTTTACTCATATAAACCAACCTATAAATGTAGGCGTTCCTAATATAGTGTCAGAGTTGTTATTCTGGTAACAAACCATTATTGTTCCCCGAACAGTCTTCCCAGGGTAGCCACCAGTGGTGGGATGCCATAAAGGCCTGACATTTCAGCAGCAGACAGATACATTTTTTTTTTCTAGAACTCATTTCAAATCAGTGCATTTAATCCTACGCGCACCAAATCGAATCCCAAAGAACTAGTCGAAGTAAACCCCATTTACTAATGCATTAAACTCACTTTCGCAAATCTAAATTCCATTCCATTCACTAATGTAATGCATCAAAGTGACTTTCACAAACCAAAACTCAATTTCATTCATGCATCAAATCAATTTTCACAACCCAAAAACTCCATAAATATGCATTAATATAATTCCTAATAATTTGAGAAAAACATTACTACCTAGATTAAATGTCAAAATAAAAAATCTAGAATAATTTAACAATAATGGTTAATAATCTATGTATATAGAACTCACAAATAAATCAATTTATACAAAGAAAACAACGTTATAAATTTAAAACAAACATCATAATTATTATCTTGAAAATCAAAAAGAAACCAATATATAATTTTAATGCTAAAATAAGTTTTAATTTTGATATTAGGTAGAAACCCCCTAAATCAAATAGTTTTCCAAAAATCTCGATGCAAGTAGAACACCTTGTTCCAAAAATATTAAATCCTATGTTTTTATTTATTTATATTTTTTCTTTATAGATAAAACAATGAGAAGAAGGTACTGATAGTGATGGGTAAAAAAGGTTTGATTTTCTTTTTGTTATTTGAAAAGAAAAATCGGAGAGAAAAAGATAAAGAGAAAAGTGAAAGTGATGTTTATCTTTTGTTTTCTTTTGTTTTCTTTTCTTTTTCTCTTTTGTTGTTTTATGGAAGTAGAAGAAAACAAAAAGAGAAGGTAAGAAATATGAAAGTGATTGCTAGTGTTTTTGGGTTTCTGTGATAGAGACAAAGGATAAGAGGGAACAAGAAAAGGACGCCTCCTTTTTCTTTTTCTTTATTTCTAGCAAAGGGATATTTCCCTTATCAAATGGATATTTCCCTTGCTAGTGTTTTTGGGTTTCCCTTATCCACTCAATTTTTGATAAGGGATATTTCTTAGATAAATACACCCTATTATTTATCTACATATGCACCCAAGACATACATTATTACTAACAATCCATAAATGCATATTTCTAGCAAAATATATACACGTCACACCTCATAATCACTATGTAATTAAAATTCATAATTATTATTTTATTTTTTGGCAATCATAAATATGTTCAAAAATAAATATAATTTTTTTTTACAAATTAAATGTTAACTAAAATCAAAATAAAATAATATGGATGAGTTTAAAGCACGAAAATCGCATTAAGAAAATTACGGGGTTTTACACTATTAATTCCTTAAAAATAATTTCGTCCCGAAATTCAAAAAAAAAAAAAAAATACAGGGTGTTACAGTTGGTCACTCCCTAGTTGCGAAGCTAAAACCTCATGAATTTGAGGATGTAAAGAGAATGACCAAAGCACTTATCAAACCGAGACAAATTTTCAGAGGCTTCAAGGAAAAGGATAAGCAACTATTAGAAGGATGGAATGGGAAGGGAGGACCATTATGCAATAATTTGAGAAGAAAGTTTGGGATCACAACTACACGCGTATCATTAAAAGGGTCGGACAACAATCCCATTCAAATATTCATTTCGCATCCTTTGCTTTCACAATTGGCTAATACATGTTGTGGTGTTATTTTGATGGATTGCACCTACAAGAAAAACAATTACAATATGTCGTTGTTCAACATCGTGGGGCTAACATCAGACAAGGTATCATTCACATTGGTTTGGTGTTTAATGGAAAACGAGAGGGACTATAATTATCATTTGGCATTACTACAATTGAAATTATTCTTCTGGGAAAATCATCTTCCGAGGGTCATCATAACCGATCAAGATGACGCATTAATGAAAGCAATATCCGACGTCTTCCCGGACGTACAAAATTTCATATGTACATATCATATACGTGAAAATATCATAAAAACTTTCCATGCCTTGTTTGAATCCACTAAGGAGGATACTTAGAAGAGAATGATTGTTCAACTAGAGGAAGATGTTCGCAAGAAAAGACTATCACCCGAATAAGAAGAAGATGAGAGAGGAAAGATAAAAGAGCGAGGGGACAAAGAACATGCTGAAAATCATAAAAAAAAAAGGTTAGAATTTCTAAGAGATTGGGATAAAGTTTATTGGTCGCTTACTAAGGATATGTACGAAAAGAGGTTGGAAAAGTTTATTGCCGATTCGAACGAGGTTTATCCGACTGCCGTTTGGTATTATCAGGCTCAATGGTTGGATAAGTTCAAGGAAACATTTGTGCGTGCATGGAAAAAACGGTGTAGACGCTATAAGAATGAAGAAACAAGTGTAGCGGATTCCGATCATGGGAGATTTAAAGATCTCATACAGTCCGTCCAAGAAAACGTAGTTACGGTCACCGAGGCAATCACTAGTGGAAAATGAGTTTATTAAGTCTGGTTGGGCTTTATAATTAGGAATTCCCAAAGATTTCTTTATATATTGGGCTTCCCAAGGAAGTCATTTTTCAGGGAAAAGCAAATCGAGCTCCCTGAAAAGTCTTAACATTAGGAGGTAATTTAGGAAATAAGAAAGCCTCCACATGGATTTTAACTATGACTGCTGGAGAAAATTGTTTCGGTGGTCCCATTGTAGTTAAGACTGTGATTGAAAAATGTTTCTGTAAATCTTCCAGAAACAAATCAATAAACAATCTATCGATAACTTCTCTATCTCTCGGAACTTCCCTTCTCTCCATCACTTGTCTCTCAGTTCTAACCCTAAATCTCGCATCTACCTCATGAAACACCAGAGAAATTCCAGTCCTCACTTTAACAAACATCCCGACTATCTCTTTTTTCTGTAATAAAGTAAATTCAGATCTGTAAATCGTGGTTTCAGTCTTTGTTGTTTTAATAAGTTTTCTTTGTGATTTAAAATCAGGGTTTCTTTTCTTATTTTTGTTTGTTGTTTCAATTTAAGGGTTTATAGATTTTCTTTGCGAGTTTTTGCTAGTTTCAAATTTTGGGGTTTTAAATCCCCTGTATCAAATTAGAGCTTGATAATTCTTGATTTTATTTTTGGTTCAGATTCAACCGTGACAGTGATTCTTTAGTTGATTTTTTTTTTGTTTGAATCTTAATACTTTTTAAAGTGTAATTGTTGTTACTGTTGTATGAGGAGTTAGGGTGAATTAGAATATTTGATAGGGTAAAATTGAAGTTTATAATTCAACATGATTTAGAATGAATGAAACATTAAATCCATTTAGGGGTTTCTAAGATTTCAATTGAAAGAATTGAAATTAATTTTGATTTGGGTTGTTTGTGTTCGGTGTACAGATATTAGTAGGAATCTTGTGGATGGACTCTCAGCTGGTTTGGTTGGTGATAAGAATATTTTTGAACGGAGTGTGACTATTGTTGGACCACCAGATACTCTCTAGTAAGTTGTTATATGGATTTTCTCCATATAGGTTTATAAAGATTAAAGATTGAATTTTTATTATGAAATTTATGTTTATATGGAATTTTAGATTCTTGGTTTTGTGTTTTTGTTTGATTGGAATACAAGAAAATAAAATAAACTGTTTCTGTATTGTTGATTTGTGGGTGGATTGCTGGTTGAATTTCTTGTGTTATTACTGAATCTTAATTTGTTTGGTTGAATGTGTTTGATCTAGAATTTTAGATTTTATTTTTATTTTTCTATGTATCTATATGGTTATATTTGTATCAAATAATAAATATTTTTCTTTTCTCCCCTTGGGGCTTTTGTTGGTATGCGAAAGTACTTTAAATACTTGTAATGACTTGTTTGTTAATTCTGATACTGATTGGGAATGGTATGTCGATGTGCAATGTTGCACAGGTTTGCATACATATTCTCCATGCTCATGGTGATGACCCCAAGGGGTATGAGCTTGCAAGTGCATGATGGACACTGGTTCATGTAGTATTTTCTTGAATTTAGATTTAGTGCTCTTCACTTTATTTTTGTTGATGTTTTAGTTCATAGAAGTCGACTTATGTATTAAACTGTGCTTTAAATGTTGTTCTACTTCAAATATGGCTTCTTTAACAAAGTACATATTTCCTTATCTTTGTTATGTTTTTGTAGTATTGTTGTTCATTTTTTGAATATTAAGTATGTTTGTATGAACACTTGTGTGTACTATTTGGGTTCTATTTGGATGACAAAAACTTGATATTTGGGTTCTCTGTATTCTCTTCTCCATATGGGTGTTATGTAGGTTCTGTTTAGTTATAGTTGTGACTTGTAATTGGCTAATGTCCAAGAATGAAAGCCTAAAGAAGTATTTTCATGCGTAGCGTATTGTCCCAGTTTTCTGTGGTATCTGAAATTTGTTCCTTTTCAATTTTACAGTGACTGCGTCGATAGAAAATCTATACTAATTGGATCTCTCAATGTCTAGGAGATGTTATACTAATCAACGCCTACACAACTTCCTAGTTCATCAGGGAACTGTTGAGATAATTACTGATAGATGCATGAATAGTCTAGAATTGTGGGATTCTTTGTTTACATGCATGTCCTGTAGCTGGATATTATACAAATCTTATGTCTATCAAACCCATGGCGTGCTTACAGGTGGATATCTGAAAAATCTTATATATATTTACTCCTTTTGTAACATCTATTCAGTAACAATGTGCATCAGAATTCGCATGCTGAGCCGGGGTTTGAGTCATTATCATCAAGTGGGTTTGTCGTGCGGCTTGTGCCTAATCTTGGTTGCATATTGGCGTTAAAATACTCGAAACAATGGCATGAATTATGATTTGTGTGTATACGATAGATGATTCTGGTGTTTGCTTGTTGAATTTATTATTTTGATTTGTATCATTTACTCCCTGTCCCTACAATATATGGTCACACTTCAACGATTTAATCTTAAATTTTTTTTGGATTTTGATTCCTCATATGACTAAGCTTGATGCTGCTTACTTTGCTCAATTTAAGGTTTACAAGTTGATCGTTTGATCTTAAGATTTCTTAATTGTATTTTGCATTATATTGTATCCGCTTGAATTCAGTTCGCATGGTTTGGGGAACTTCTAGGACTTGGTGGAGTATTTATCAGAGGTCCCCTATTGTCCCAACATCTCTATTTAGGTTAGTATTCCCTTTCTTGTGCTGTTATTATGTCATTAAAATTTTCTCTTGCTGCTTCATGCTGAAATATCAAATTTATGTTTATGTTTCTTGTCTTGTGTATGAAGTCTGTAAGCATGCCAATGTTGACCATTCTAAATCTTGTCAATTGCGAGGGGATAACTTCGGCTTCGATGAATGCCACAGCTTTTAGTTCTTTGCTGGAGGTATTGGAACTCAATAATTGTGGGTTACTGAAAGCAGTGTCACAAGATTTGTATTTCCAATACCTAGCTTACTTGCATACCATCAAACTAGCGCATTTCCCAAAAGTATGATTCTTATTTCCATTTCCTACATCGTGCTAGTGGTTCTTTTCTATTTCCTTTTCTGAACATCCATGTTAGATAATGACCTTAACATGCTTACATGTTTAATTTTTGGTACTTGTCGAACATGACTTCAATTTTCTTATAGATTCTAACAGCAGTAAATTCCAGCAGTGCGTCCCTAGTTTCAACTTCTTTGGTTGTCGAGGCATGACCTCTCTTGAAATCAAATGCCCTTACCTTGAACAAGTTCATCTAGATGGTTGTGATCATATTGACCGAGCATAATTTTTTCCTGTAAGGGAAATTAAATTCTTTGTACGTCTTCTTTTCACAAAGTTTATTACGTAGATGATATATCTTTATTCAATTCTCGTTGTTGTCCATTTAGAACCTACTAACAAACCAGTTATTATTTTTTTGTTGTTGTAGGTTGGTCTTTGACTTATTGCATATGCCCTATATTGGAGGCACTTGACATTTCAGCACCTCTGATGGTGCTACTAGAATTGAAGGGATGTGGTGTTCTGTCAGAAGCATCTCCCCGTATGATAACGTTAGATGCTTCCTTTTGTAGTATTGCTATTTTTTTTCTCTTTCTTTTATTTTGTTCGGTGTTGTTCCCAATCTAATATCTTTAATTCGACAGCCAACTTAAAGATGATTGCTTGTCTGCGACAATTGTTGCATGCGCAATTATCCAGACAACGATTTTGATGCCCTGCCAAACTTTGATGGCCTCTCCTCTGCGTTGGCTATCACATTAGACATTCCTTGATTCATATTACACTTTTTTTTATTGAACTTACACCTCCAACTGCGTATTGAAGCTTTATGATAATTAAGCTTGTGATAGAAGTATAAATTTTAGCTTTTGAAGTTGTCAGATTTTGAATCAAATATTTTAGATAGCTAAAGTTGTAAAGTGTTGGCACTTTTTAATAAAAATTCAGGTTTAAATTTGTTATCAATTTAATTTTTGATTAATATATATTTCTAAAGTAAATGTTAATTTGTATGTGATTCAGCTTTTATTTATTTTTTAGATTCAGCTGAATTGATTTCATATTTTTTTTTATATAATATGTTTAACATAAAGGTATGCTTTTATCAATACAAATTAATAGATTATCTGAGGGAGACGTTTCTGAAAAGATTCAAGTGCTCCCAGCCACAGTCGTTTCCAGAAATAAGTCTACATATTTGGGGCTCTCAGAAACAGTCATTTTTAGTGATTATAAGGCTTTTTCTGGCAGACTTTTTATTTTGATTTTCCACTAGTGAATGGAGCAATACTTTAAGAGTGATATCGATAGGATCAAAAAGGCCTTGGAGAAAATCTCAATAGAAAGGATGACTTCATATTTACAACATGGTAAGTTTCTCCAAGGAATAGAGTTCAACGTCTCTTATTGGGCAATAAAACATATGATAAGAGAATTGCAAAAGAAGATAAACTAAGGAATAGATTTCAACGTATCTCATTGAGGAATACTTTAAGAGTGATACCCAATGTAATATATTACTCAGGAATGAAATAAAATAGCATTCTGAACAGATTTATAATCAATACCAACATTGTAGTTTAATCCAAACCAATGTCGGTTTTCTGGAAAAACTAATCATCTGTAAGAAAATTAGAATTCCTGCGTAGATTCGTTTAATAAATCAATGCCGGTACTGTCCAAATTCTATACAGGAACTTGGCCCTTTTCATCCTCTAATTCTGGCATCGTTATAGAAAAACTATTTAATACTGGTACAAGTGGCGGCATGGAATTATAATTAATTTTATATGCCGGAAACTGTCCCGGCGCTGTAGAACCTACATGTTTCAATGCCGGCACCTATGGTGTAAAGAAAACTTATAAAGAAAAACATTTTATTATAAATCTAAACATGTTCAACGTAAACCAAAGAACTGGATTGTGCTTAAATGTTCTTAATCCAGGTATCATAAACCAAAAGTAAACCAAACAACCAAAGAGTTAATAATGAGGTACAAAAAAAACAAGTTAGGAATTGTTCAAAACGTAAAAACCACCATCCAAATGAAGAAACACAACTAAAGAGTTAATCACTTGGTCTTTTGCTTTTTGTGGACCACAACCTTCCTCGTTTCCCCGAACAAAGCTTTTGTACTTGGGTCTTCAATTTTGAATAGCTTTTCCTCGACTTTCTTCATTTCTTCAAGGGATAGAACCTATCCTTTCTCATACTTGGAACCAAACATCTTATTCATCTTGCCAAGCCGACACCGCTAGTTTCATACATCCAACACATAATTAGTATATATATGCTAATATAAGATTATGTGTACATTAAACGACTAAGGAATTAACAATACTTACTAGAAATCCAAGAGTCTTATTAAGTTTGGCCATTGTAGGTGGTGCCTCTGTAGGAGTTGGAACCGGAGGGTTTTTCTGGGGTGGAAATTGGACGTCGTCCGGGTGCACGATAAAAGGATGTGACCATTCCAGGTAATTATCAATGTAGGAGGGATCGGCTTCATCACCGTTGTTCACAAGCTCCCAATTACTAATATCTACCAAACGACTTGGTTCCCTATCCCTCCAATGTGTTGGTTCTGGAACTGGATCATACACTACCCTCAACTTTAAGGAAGTTGTAATGTACTCAGCCAAGTCAAGAGCGTACCTTAAAGTAGAGGCTGTCATGAAACAATGTAATTGCTTATATCCAAGTTGCCGCATCACATGTCGAGGATCATCCATAATGTATCCCATTGGGTGGAACAACGGTCCATTGTAGAATGAAATGTTATTAAACCTCACAATAAGGATCGAACACAACGTCTTTGGTAGTCATCGCGTCCAGAGCCAATCTCATATCTATCAGTCGATGATTATTACCGGGCTTTGGAATATTGTTTAACATATATCTCTTAGATCTAGCCGTTTCGGTTTCGGAAAGGTCTATGATCTTCAAGAAGGGGTAGTCCTTAAACAATGTTGGGAAGTGTTCATAAGCCCACACCTATACCATTGTGGAGTAATACATATAAGAAGCAGTAAATTTTGTTTTAAGTTCATATATATGTGAACAATATACATAAGAACATAAATTTAAAAACAAAATTACCTGAAGCAGAGTGAAATTCCCAACAAATTGGTTGGTAACAGCCTTAAAATCCCTTCTCATCTCCGCCATCAAATATATCATTACCACATTGCCCCAAGAATAGTGATACACATCTTCCAATGGATCCAAGTATTGATGAAGGCTAGCACTAACCCTGTTTCCACTAGTGTTAGGGAATACCTTAGTACCCAAGATGAATAACAGGTATGTAGTGGTTGTATAACGAATTTGGGCAGGGTCTTATCCATCCTTCAAACTTTTTTCCTGCATTTTTTAAAACTTCTCCTTAAGTAGCATCAGCTTGATTATCTTTGTCCTACTAGCCTTAGATACATAGAATCTTTCCAAAAAAGCTTTGTAGTCCCAACCCAACAACTTGTTAGTCAGGGCGTGCAACTTCGACCATTATAGGTCCAGTCACTTATCTCCTTCTGCAATTGATTTACCGATAACATTCAAGCCTAAAATTTTCTGAGCATCATCAGGGCTCAAGGGAATATCCCCAAACGGGAAGTGCATGGTATCAGTTTCACCATGATACCTTTTGAAGAAACAACTGGCTATCACAGAATCATATTTCAGATAATTTTCAACCAAAGCATATAGACCAGAATCTCTTACTAATGTTTGGACCTCTTCACATTCCTTAGACAAATACCAATGAGACGCGTCTTGGTTTCGACAAACATGCACAACCTTATTATGATCCTACAATTAGGAGATAGTACGATTAAAAGATTTTGCATAAATACAGAAGAATACATATGCACAAGCTAAAAAATTCTTACATAGGTTTGATAGATAGTACGAGCCCATGTGTCCTTGTAGCCAAATAGAAGTCATCAGCATGATGAAGGTGCGAACATTTAACTTTTACTTTGCCCTTTCCTTTGGATTTTCCTTGTATCGGTTGTTGACTTGGCCCACCAACTTCGCTTTGGCTTGCTAGTTGACTTGGATGAACCTCATTATATTCCTCCTCACTTTCCTCTTCATCTTGTTCATCGTTCTCAACTGTTCCAGCAGGTTCACGGATTACAAGTTGACTACGGTCACCGCCACTCTCCCAAATTATCCCTCTTGTATCAACCCCAAATGGTTCTTGCGACCTTGATCTTTCCCTCGAGGAGGCAGAGACTGAGGAGTATCAAGACCATCCTTCCTTATTCTCTTAATAACAACATCTTTAGTTTTTCCTTTGTTAGCTTCCTTCGGTCTAGCCCTAAATCAAAAGACACACAAAATGAATATAAGACAACTCACTTTCATTCTTAATATCAACACAGATTTACGAAAAACAAACCATGCCGGGATATGTAACGACATAATAATTTATAAAAAATTGCATGTTGGTACACAATTCCGGAAGCGAACAATAACTATCAACAATTCCGGTAGTTTCTAGGTTGTTTCTGGATACCAAAAGAGCAGTACCGGCACATACAAAAAAAAATCAATTATATGCCGTAACCTAGTACCGGCACACAATGCAAACTAAATTCTATGCCGATACTGATAACAATTTCTAGGGTTTTCCTGGATACCAAAAGAGCACTACTGGCAAACATGAATAAATGTAAACCAATGTTGCAACCCTATACCGGCATAGTATTCAACCTAATTTCAATGCCGGTACAAAACATTCAGATTCAATTGACTTTGGGTTTGAAAACGGCATTGTATTCATACAAAAATCAATGTCGTAACTCAATACCGACATTGCCTTCATTCTATATTGAATGCAGTAACCCAATATATACTGACATTGTATTCATATATAAATCAATGCCGGTACTCACTGAAACTCAACAGTTTGAGTTAAGGTTCCCGATTCTAGTAATTGTAACCAAACACACTGCTATAAATTGATTCAAACACTTATAAAACAGTTCAAAATCAATTACCTTCTCACATAAGCCATGTTTAAGAGAAGTTCATTGTACAAGTTTGCTACTTCTTCTTATTTTTTCTCTTGAGCAATCAAAGCAAGCCTTTGTTCTAATTTTTGTTGAGAAATCGATTTTGACTTCGATTGGGCACCTGATTTATTTCTTGGAGACATGGTTATGATTCAGGTAGGTTAATCGACGAGAAATTTTTGAATCAACGATTAATCGTCGATGAAGAACGATGAATAAGATGAAGAAGATGAAGAAAAAAAAATCGAAAACCCTAAACCTAGATGAGTGCCGGAACTGGTTTGAGAGAATGGGGGATAAATGATTTGGTTTTTGATTTTAAGTTTTAGTAGAAAGGGTATTATCATCTTTTCATAATGTTTCTTAATTAACCAAAGGGTATTTTAGTATTTTCATACCCAAAAGTCACCCCTTAGCAGACACCATGGGTTGGGGGAAGTAATTTATATCCCCCAATTAGTTTCAATATCCCCAATCGCGCGTTCTTTTTTTTTGTTTTCACCTTGTAAGAAACATCTTGTTTAACCTCTTAAATAATCTGCAAAGAAAACCCACAAATTAATCAGTAAACTGCAGATCTCCAAAAACAGATATTAGAGAGATAAAAATTCAGAGAATAATAGTAAAGACATGTGAGATAAGAAAAATTAAGGATTATACCTGTTGATTTTCGAGAGAGTAAGTTAGGGTTTTCTGATTATGATGATAAAAAATGAGGATATGATTTTGGTAGTTGTTGATGAAGATAAAAGGATATTGAAATAGAAATAGTTTAGAAGATGGAGATAACTAAAGTAAAGGTAAAAGTTGCAGCAAGTTCATCTCTGATGAAGAACTTGGAGATGAAGAAGTTGGAGAAGCGATGGATAAGAGTAGTGAGTGTGAAAAGGAGAAAGATGAGGCGCAACTAGAAGGAGAAGATATATTTATCCTCGATAATAACTAGGTCTCTACTTCACGATCCATTCATACATCCCATCTCAATCAATAGATTAAATCTTAAGCATCTCCAGTTGTTCATCATACATCTAAAATAATAACTACAACGTACGCCTAGGGGTCTCTGAATCGGAGTTACGATAGGGATAAAAGGGTAAACAAATTTTGATATTCTGAGACCGCATATAAGCTCTCCGATATGGTCTAATTTTTTTATTATATCAGAGACCGCTATGTATGGTCAACGGTCCAACTACCGTCAATGAGGATCTCTGATGTGGGTAGATAAACACCCATTTTCTACTAGTGTTAAGTTTAGGTGTCTATTAGGTTAGTTATAAATTAAATTAGGATAAAGGGCAAATTATTTTCCTAACTTTAGGAGACCCCTTATAAGTATAGGGAAGTTGGCCTAATCAAACCATGGCCCCTTAAAAAAAAAATGGTCTCCGAAAAATTAGGGGTGATCAACGGATGGGTGGTTGCGGATTTGGTATCACCCGTGTCCAATCCGCTTAAATGGCGGATTTGAGATTTTCACCCACTTCCAAACCATTACCCGTTGGATTTGACACCCGCGGGTGAGCGGATGAGCGGATTGGATGCGGATTCAAAAAATATATAAGCGAAAACAAGTAATTGTCGAAGATGAGTAATATAACTTAGTCTCAAAACTTAGATTACTGAAATATAAGTAATTACCATAACAAGGGTAACATAATGTTTTTCCAACAACCAAAATTACAATTTTATTAACACTAGGGTCTCCGACCAATCCGAAATTGATACTTTTGGAATATTTTTGAGGAACTTTAATGCATCTCAATAGGAAATTATATATATTATCTACCAATTTTATATAATAACCTTCATATATGTATAATACTAACATTATCCTTAGGGTCCAGTGTCCAATGGATGGGTGTTGTTCCATCCGCGTCCAACTCGTGAAAATGAATGGTTTTATAAATTTACCCGCGTCCAATTCGCCTATAAACATATTGAGTATCCACCCGCCAAAATACGGATTGGATTGGGTAAAATCCACGGATTTGGATGTTTTTGCTCACCCTATGAAAAGTTGTTCCAATAAAAGGAAGAAGAATTTTACTCTGGTTCGGACGGATATATTGCATCATAGTTGTGAAGTTTTTATCCCGAAATGTGCACATTTTGGATTTCGCTGAATTTGTGTAAAACAGAAACGCAAAATGTCTCTTGTCGTAGGAAAACATGAAAATATTTTGTTTCAAAGGTATTTTTCTTCCCGGCTAGATTGGGGTATACCCAGATTAATTAGGATATACCCAAATTTAAATGGACCTAGTGCTCTTGCTAAGGGGTGGTCAAAATTGGTGATTTTACTTTAATACCCTTGAACTAATTAACCTAAAATTAAAAACTAAAAAACTCTTAATCTTACCTAATCTCTCTTCTCTAATCTCTCTGCTCTTCCACTTCATCTTCTTCCATTTCTTCCATCAACCGAAAATCTTCAACATTGATTTTCCAAAAAAATGGTTGATTCTACCGACGAAAATAAGACTCTAAGTGATGTCTAAACTCAAACCCATCATTGTGTTATGTGATTTGGTTTGTTATATGATTGTTATATTAGGTTAGAAATCGAAAATTATGATTTTTGTGTCTTTAGTCGGAAAGGTCGTAACATGCATATCTTTCCGACTTTTCATAATAGCCATAGATGATGCCTATGCTTTGCCCATATGGGGGAATTGGGAGTAAGGGATTTGCATGTTTACCATACTTCTGCAACATGGAGAGGAAGAATGCAATACAGCAGGCCATCAGGTGTGACTTGGATGTGTTTGTGGGTTTAGAAAATTTGCTGAGGACATTGAAACAATGGTTGTGCATTGATTGCCTGAGCATACAGGCCTAGATTAGGGAGTGAAAACATGGATACATGGATGTTAGGCATGTAACATTTGCTGGTGAGGTAGTCGAAAAAATTTTAGGGGTACCACGACCTGGCTCAGTTCCACTTCAACTAGACAATGACATTGATCTTAATGTTGAGATGTTAGACGCAGTCTTTAGATCTCCTATTCATACTGTTAAAATTATTCCAAGAGGGTGTTGTAGGTTGGCCTTTTCTCATGCTTTCAAGGATGCACTTCTGAAATTTGCAAAAGAACCTAATCTGATTAGAAATTAGTTTTATTTGCTTCTACTTCCTCGATGTACGCTGGTGTTTATAGACCACAGGGTAGAGTAGAGTGTAGGTTATGGAATCACAAAGCTATGCAATAGACACAAATAATCCGGGCACTGGAAACTTGGGGAAAAAGTGGTGGAACACAACAACTTGTTAAGGAGATCCTAAAGATACCACGTCATGGAGGTTTTAAGGGCTTTGATACTGATGATAAAGAGACAGATAACATGCTAACTAATGTTTCAACTTGTTTGCGAAAAGTGGCAGATAGACACTTCATGGCTGCAGTTAAGGCCATCAGTTCATAGGGGGTAGCGCCAAATAATGCGGAGACACGGAAAGATATTGGAGATAAAAATCCCACCATGCCTCCTCGAAGTATGCCAACCATCCCGCTGAATGAGACACTCTTTCTAGCTGAAGAAGGGACTGTTTTAAGTTGTATTAAGTCGTTTCCAAAAGGAACTTCATGTGGGAAGGATAGCCTTAGGGAATAGCATTTGCTGGATGCATTTTGTGCAGAAGGCTCCACGGTTTCTAATGACTTAGTCACGACAATAACAAGGGTGGTCAATTTGTGTTTGAGCGGAAGATGTACAATTAACCTTGCGGAGTTTATTGCATAATCACCCTTAACACCACTTCTTAAACCAGACAAAAGCATTCGGCCTATTGCTATTGGGACGATTTGGCGTTGTGTTATGTCCAAGGTAGAAATGAAGGGGGTTGGAAAAGACATGGAAGCTTACTTACAGGATTTTCAGTTCGGTGTAGGTGTCTTAGGAGATGCTGAGGCAATTCTACATGCTGTGAATAGGTATGTCAGTAAAGATTATACAGATACTAACCATACCATGTTAACTGTGGACTTTACAAATGCTTTTAATTTAGTCGACCGAACAGCCATGCTTATTGAGGTTCGTACGTTATGTCCATCTATTTCTTCGTGGGTTGAATACTTGTATAAACAACCTGCAAGATTGTATGTGGGAGACTATTATATCTTTTCGTCTACATGAGTACAACAAGGGGACCCTTTTGGGACACTGTTATTTGCTTTGGTGCTTCATCAGCTTATAGCAAAGGTAAATGAACAGTGCATACTATTTGTACATGCTTAGTACCTTGATGATGGTACTATTATTAGTGACACTGTATAAGTAGACAAGGCACTCACGATTGTCCAGACATAAGTTCCTGGGATGGGGATTATATTGAATATTAAGAAAAAAGAAAAAATTTGGCCTTCCTGTGATGGACGAAAGGTTAGAGATGGGAAGTTTCCTTATGGAATCTCAAGGCCATGTGATGGGGTCAAATTATTGGGTGGTGCGGTTAGCCTTGATGATGGGTTTGTGAAGGGACTAGTCGTTAAGAGAGCTGAGAAGGCAGTATAATTAATGCAAGTTTTATCCAAGATCCGAGATCCTCAAAGTGAATTGTTACTCCTTAGTGCATGTATGGGCATATACAAGGTGCATATATGTTGTCCAGAATACACCACAAAGGCAGTGGATATTGTTAGAGCACTGCTCGGTCGAACTCGCATGCGTTGTTATCTCAAGCATGTTTGTCAATGTTAGTGATCAAAACTATAAACTCTTGATTTCTAGTCTACTATATCTAAGGTCTCGGACTAGGATAGAAAGTGTAGTTGAGCTCAAGAACTCCATGGAAATCATCATACAAGACGAAGGAATACTCAAGGAACCAGTGGATCTTCGTCAACTAAAAGGTATGTGGAGACTTGAACTTATCTATCACTCAAAAGTCTATCTACTCTATCTCCTATCTTGAGACAAAAGTCGTTTTACTATATAGACTAAAGATATGCACATGTGACATTTCGAGATGAGTATATATCGCTTATCTATTTCTTGAAATATGTGTTGGTAAAGCTTTCGATGTAGCCAATTTCATCTTTGCCAAGTGAAGAAAGTCATGTTATTTTTAATCACTTTGGAAATTTCTCTGATGAAAACTAGTTTGTAAATAACAACTATATGACGTCCTCTGAGAATATTTTAATGATTGAAATAAAAGTTTAGGCAATATAACCATTGGGGAATATAAACATTATTGTGGTAACATATATATGTATAAGTACTTAGCACTTGAACCGAAGTTTGCGAAATTTGTTGATCAAGTGAAAACCGGAACTTGAGAAGTCAACCCAGTCCGAGAACGCAGTCCACGAATGTGCGTAGTTCTCGAACCCGAGAATTTCTGCTGGATTTGTAGCTCGGTTTCAGTCCACGAACTTAGTCCGCGAACTGACGGAAGTTCTCGAACCTGAGAATTTCTACTGGAGTTTGTGAACTCCAACCGGTTATGTAAGTCCGCGAACTTGAGTGGTTATGTCTAAAAACGATGATCATGAACTTATTTAAATTATCTAAGGAATGCTATTGAAAACTGTGGCTTTATAGTTCATGAATCGATTCGAGTGAATCATATCATTTTTGCTTCAATTGTGTCTTGTGTAGTACATAAGATCTCAAAGCAATTGAACAAATCTCTAACTAGTTCATTTGAGTCATTTGGACTAGTTATGGTGAAGAAGAATATGGTTGATAAAAGTTATCATTTGGCTAACCATTTGGTTGACTAATATTGAACCAACTATTGTACACGTTTGGGTATGGTTACATAAACCCAAAATCGTCAAGTACATGTATGTATGGAAAGCTAAGTTTTCGATCTAACGGTTGAGAGATATTAGCTTGTATCTAATCAGGTTTTCATCTAACGTGAATATTGAATACTTTATTACCAAGTTAACATTGATTGCAAACCCTGATTTGAAAGACTATATAAGGGAGAACTCTAGCAACCGGGAAACCTAATCCCCACACATTTTATGTGATACTAGTTTGCTAATCTAGAGTCGATTCTCCTTCAACCTTTGGTTTTTTTCTTCTAAAACCAGGTTAACGACTTAAAGACTTCATTGGGATTGTGAAGCCAAACCGATACTACTTTTCTTGTAGTTGTGTGATCTGATCTTGCTGTTTCTATCGTACGAGTACAATTGTAATAATTTGGTTTGGATTTCTATCTCCGATAGGCAAGATATAAAAGTAATCACAAACATCTTCTTCTCATCGTTTGTGATTCGACAATATCTTTTTTCGCTGCGTTGATTAAGACTATTGTGAGGTGATTGATAAAACTGAGCTGTTCTTCGGGAATATAAATCTGGTTTTATTGATTGGTTCATGTTCACCTTGATTTATCAAAAGATGGAACAAAACTCATAGGTTTATTTGTGGGAGACGAATTTATCTATCTTGTAGACTTTTCTGTGTGAGACAGATCTGTTTGCTAAAGTCTTCGACTTTGGGTCGTAGCAACTCTTGGTTGTGGGTGAGATCATCTAAGGGAATCAATTGCGCAGTATCCTGCTGGGATCAGAGGCGTAGGAGCATAATTGTACCTTGGATCAGTGTGAGATTGATTGGGTTCAACTACAGTGCAGACTGAAGTTAATTTGGAGTAGGCTAGTGTTTGTAGTGGCTTAATACAGTGTATGTTTAATCTGGACTTGGTCCTGGGGTTTTTATGCATTTGCGGTTTGCTATTTAACAAAATTCTGGTGTATGTATTATTTCTATTCCGCATTATATTTTGTTATATAATTAAAATAATACAGGTTGTGCGTTGTTCAATTGATTAGAATATATGACCTTATTGGTGGTTGATTTAAATCGATTGACACTTGGATATTGGTCTTTGGTTGCTTGAGTAAATCAAATCGAGAGATTGAGATAATAACTCCTTGAGATATTTTCTATTGATTGAGTCTAGGTTATTCTCTAGAAAATAACTCGGTGTTTTCCATACAGATTTCTAATAGAAATATTAGGTGAGGTTGTTAGACCCCCGCTTTTTCAATTGGTATCAGAGCAGGCAAACACATTAAACCTGATAAGTTTGTGTTTGTTCGGTGCTTAAAATTTTTCCCATGGGAAATTTCTTTGGAAAATTTGCTCTTGGCATCTGAAACGCACGGCAGAAATTCTTAAAGATTGATCAGGATCTATTATGGTCAAAACCTCTGATCTCTCATGATAATTCTATTTCATCTGAGAAGAAAGTTTTAGATGATATGTGTCAATCTAAAGAAAAAAAGGAGGGGAGATTAAAGAAACGTTCATGGCGCTCAATGATATGGAACCTCACAAGATTAACTGCCGGTCTCTTTGAGGAGTACTATCATAATGGATCAGCTAATAAAGATCTTTTCAGAGCATTCGAAGACATTTTTAGATCCTTAAAGAAACTTAATTCTGTTAAGTCTAAGAATCACTCCAAACAGGGTTTTGTACATATTAAACCTTTAAATAATATTGTACAACCTGGAAAATGGAAGAGTCCTCCTTCTAAGTATATCAAGCAAAGTAATGGAAGCTCAGACTCCCTTGATTATCATCATTATGTTGATCACATTACATGGACTGATCACACTGATCAACCAGAAATGTTGCATGAGAATGTCTCTGCACATTATGCCTCTTGGTAACAAGACTCACACTACCCCATATGTATATATCCTGAAATGGGGCATGAAATGGTTGAATCATGTACATGTTTCAAGTTAAGATTTCTAGTGCATTCTTCATGTTGCGAAATGCATAATCCTTGATATGAAATTGTCTAAACAAATCTCCTTTAGTTCTTTGTGGTTTGAAGTTCGCAAACGGGTCCAAGCCCATGTTTGGTCTTATTAAAAGGAAGTTCACATAATCTCTTCTTCCTCTCACCGTCCGCGTACGTGAACTTCTAGGTTTTGTGTGTTATCTTCATTAAAGACTCATTAGAAAAACTAAGAAAAATGGTGTTGCAGATTCACTCCAAGTAAGTAAAATCCTCTTGTTCCTTTCAATTTCTTGGATCTCATGATGAACTCTAAGAGCCCAAAAAGGATTCCCAAGGTGTTAAATATCTCTAGTATGGATCCTCCTTGTGATCAAAATTCTCTTAGGATTAGCTTTGTGGATGATTCATGTGCTAGAATTTTTGAGAAGATTTCATCTAAAGGATTTATTTTAGAAAATAAATTGGATTTGTCTAGTGGACATGATGAGGATTTAACTTGTTTCGAAAAGTTCAATCTTGGAAATATCTTTGATGGTCTTGGTCAAGGTTTTGATTCTCTAACAAGAATTTTTTATGCCAACATCCATGATGTTGATCTTGATAAGATGGAATTAAAATCCATGGTAAATAGAAAAAGGCTTCTTGTTAATAGAGAGTTAATTTCAAAGATTACCAATATATTATTGGGAAACGTGCATCTCCCTAGAACAAGTGATGAACGTCCCTCATGTGATGATATCTCTATGGGGCTTTGTGGCAAGAAGGTATCTTGTAATCAAGAGAAGTTTCCTACTAATGATCTTAGTATTGCATTAATGGCATTTGGAAAACTTGGTATTCCCAATCTTTGTCCCTCCACAATTGAGAATTCTTGATGGAGTCATGAGTTTGCTGAATTAGTCTTTTCTTGAATCGGGTGTTCAAATTCTTGATATTTTTTGATTTATTATGCATCAAATGGTTTCAATGACTTCTCCCGTCAAGATGTTAGGCTATCCTTGTTTGATTAGTCAAATCTGCCATGATTGTGATTTTGACTCTATTGGAAACTCTCTTGGGGTACCCAAACCGGTTCGTCCTTGTACCTTCAGGGGCATAAGGGAGAATGTATGCAAAAGGCAAAGAGATTCTTCATTGAATGAGTGTGACCCTACCACCTTGAGTTTACTTCAAAAAATTCACAAGGGAGTGTGTAAGGTCGATTCAAGGGTCAAATGCGTTCAAGAACAATTGTCGGTGGTTACAACTAAGTTTCTCGAGCTCAAAGATGAGTTGAACACTATTCAAGATTCTTGGAGTATCTCCGATGAAGATGATGAGTAATACGTTGATAACTAGTAAATATTCTATTGTTTCTCTTTTGTTTATAAGAATAACTAGTGTTCTGGAATAGCCATTATTGTGATTTCACATAGCTATCCAATGTTTTCATCTTCTTCTTGTTTTTAGATTTTTTGGTTTAAAAAATCCTAAGTTTGTGTGGAAGATGATGGTTGCAGTATTAATCTTTTTGATTTTATATATTGCATATTTTGATAGGATATGTGTGTTTACGTCCGTGAACTTGATTGTCCCAGATTTTGTCAATAGTAAAGTCGTTCTTGAATTGATATGCATATATTGATAAAAGGATGAATAGACTTTTGACAAACACAAAAGTTAAGCCTATATTGTCAATTGTTGATGTAAGATAGGTTAAAATCTTTTGTGATTCAAGGATTATGTCTATTGTGTGTCATTGTGCAAATGGTGATGGAAACATAGAATGAATCCTTGTATTATCCACGGTGTAGAGCTTTATTGATCCATATTATTATGTATTACCATGAAGGCTCCATTGTGTATCTTATGTTGAGCACGATACGACTAAGTCGATTCCTTATTGGCATGGTTGGTTGTTCCATGAGATGATATATGTTGAGAATTAAGAACTAAATTAATCAACTTGTGTGTTTATTTAGTTTGTATTCCATAAGTTTACTTATGTTGAGTACATTTACGGTTAAGGTTGTCATATCCTATGATAATCTTAGTCGGGGTTCCATAATATCTTATGTTGAGCCCAAATGAACTAAATAAATCATCTAGTATGGTTATTTAGTTAGCACTCCATAAATTTCTTTTGTTGAGCATCTTTTTGACTGGGTTGGTTTTTCATGATTAACTTAGTCATTGCTCCATAGATTTTCTTATGTCGAGTATGGCCAATTAAATTGATTACTTTTGTAATTAGTTTGGTTATGTATGACAATTAGATTATTTGCAAGTCTTCTTGTGATTAATCTAATTGATTTATTAAGTCTCCATAAGTTTTCTTTTGTTGAGCATATTTAGTCAAATTAATCTTGGTTCGTTTTGGTTAATTTGATTGAATATTTCTTGTTGGATTCCAAATTCATACTTGTATGCAATTTTTTGAGTCTAAAGAAATCCTTCTTTTCTTTTGAAATTAAGGTCGCTCTTGTTGTTCCTTAGGGGATGACATTTTATGGGGGAGAGTTCTTTTGAACTTGTGCTTAATTGTCAAATCTTTGTGGGGATTGTTGTTGTGGAATATTATAGGGGTTATCTTGCGTCTTTATAACCTCCTTGATGAATGCATTTAGCTTCGGCTTTATGATTGCATCTAAACAAGATGATACATATTTACCTTTGGTCATGAAATGTCTCTTACGGAAATTTCATTAGGATCCCGTTCTTGTAACTTTGCCAATTTTATTGACAAAAAGGGGGAGAATTAATTGTAGTTCACACTACAAATACATATGGTTTTCGGATCATTATGTAAGGGGGAGTGGTTTCCATGTGAGATGGAGTATTGACTAGGGGGTGTGAAGTATCACCATAGTATTGTTGTTGAAGTTGTGATGCAATTGGACTTTGATGTTGTGTAATAATACTATGACAATGTATAACAATGATTGAGAACCAATGCTTTTCTCATCGTTATAGCGACGGATTTTTCAAAAAAGATGATGCTAAACTTACAACCTTTGGGATCATTGGACTACTTGGAAGTGACGAAGATTTCGAGTATTGTTGAAGATTAGACATGTGGAATAGGAGCTACAAAGTTTATTTATATATTTTTTGTATTCCATATGTATTAATAGTTTTGCCACTAAAATTGACAAAGGGGCAGATTATTAGAGCACTGCTCGGTCGAACTCGCATGCGTTGCTATCTCAAGCATGTTTGTCAATGTTAGTGATCAAAACTATAAAGTCTTGATTTCTAGTCTACTATAGCTAAGGTCTCGGACTAGTATAGAAAGTGTATTTGAGCTCAAGAACTCCATGGAAATCATCATACAAGACTAAGGACTACTCAAGAAAATAGTGGATCTTCATCTACTAAAAGTTATGTGGTGACTTGAACTTATCTATCACTCAAAATCCTATCTACTCTATCTCCTATCTTGAGACAAAAGTCGTCTTACTATATAGACTAAAGATATGCACATGTGACATTTCGAGCTGAGTATATCTCGCTTATCTATTTCTCGAAATATGTGTTGGTAAAGCTTTCTCTTTAGCCAAGTTCATCTTTTCCTAGTGACGAAAGTCATGTTATGTTTCAATCACTTTGGAAATTGCTCTGACGAAAACTAGTTTGTGAATAATAACTATATGACGTCCTCTGAGAATGTTTCAATAATTGAAATGAGAGTTTAGACAATATAACCATTGGGGGATATAAAAATTGTTGTGGTAACACATATATGTATAAGTCCTTAGCACTTGAACCGAAGTTTGCGAACTTTGTTGATCAAGTGAAAACCAGAACTTGAGCAGCCAACCCAGTCCGTGAACGTGCGTAGTTCTCGATCCCGAGAATTTCTGCTGGAGTTGTAGCTCGGTTTCAGTCCGAGAACGTGCGTAGTTCTCGATCCCGAGAATTTCTTCTGGAGTTTGTGAACTCCAACCGGTTATGTGAGTCCACGAACCCAGTCCGCGAACTTGAGTGGATATGTCTAAAAACGATGTTCATGAACTTATTTAAATTATCTAAGGAATGCTATTTCAAACCGTGGATTTATAGTTCATGAATCGATTCGAGTGAATCACATCGTTTTTGCTTCAATTGTGTCTTGTATAGTACATAAGATCTCATAGCAATTGAACAACTCTCTAACTAGTTCATTTGATTCATTTCGACTAGTTATGGTGAAGAAGAATATGGTTAATATGAAAGTTATCATTGGGCTAACCATTTGGTTGACTAATATTGAACCAACTATTGTACACGTTTGGCTACGATTACACAAACCCAAAATCTTCAAGTACATGTGTGTATGGAAAGCTAAGTTTTCGATCTAACGGTTGAGAGATATTAGATTGTATCTAATCAGGTTTTCATCTAACGGTGAATATGGAATACTTTGTTACTAAGCTAACATTGATTGCAAACCCTGATTTGAAAGACTATATAAGGGAGAACTCTAGCAACTTGGAAACCTAATCCCCACACATTCTGTGTCATACTAGTTTTCTAAGATAGAGTCAATTCTCCTTTAACCTTTTGTTTTCTTCTTCTAAAACCAGGTTAACGACTTAAAGACTTCATTGGGATTGTGAAGCCAGACCGATACTACTTTTCTTATAATTGTGTGATCTGATCTTGTTGTTTCTATCGTACGAGTACAATTGTAATAATTGGCTTGAGATTTTTATCTCTGATAGGCAAGATATAAAAGTAATCACAAACATCTTCGTCTCATCATTTGTGATTCCACAATATCTTTTTTCGCTGCGTCGATTAAGACTATTGTGAGGTGATTGATAAAACTGAGCTGTTCTTCGGGAATATAAGTCTGGTTTTATTGATTGGTTCCTGTTCACCTTGATTTATCAAAAGACGGAACAAAACTCATAGGTTTATTCGTGGGAGACGAATTTATCTATCTTGTAGACTTTTCTGTGTAAGACAGATTTTTTTAATAAAGTCTTCGACTTTGGGTCGTAGCAACTCTTGGTTGTGGGTGAGATCAGCTAAGGGAATCAAGTGCGTAGTATCCTGCTAGGATCATAGGAGTAGGAGCATAATTGTACCTTGGATCAGTATGAGATTCATTGGGGTTCAATTACAGTCCAGATCGAAGTTAATTTGGAGTAGGCTAGTGTTTGTAGTGGCTTAATACAGTGTATGTTTAATCTGGACTAGGTCCCGGGGCTTTTCTGCATTTGCGGTTTCCTCGTTAACAAAATTCTGGTGTCTGTGTTATTTCTATTCTGCATTATATTTTTTATATAATTGAAATAATACAGGTTGTGCGTTGTTCAATCGATTAGAATATCTGACCTTATTGGTTGTTGATTTAAATCGATTGACACTTGGATATTGGTATTTGGTACCATCCAAGTTATTTATCTTTGATTAGACTCGCGAATCATATTTGCTTGAGTAATTCAAATCGAGAGATTGAGATAATAACTCCTTGAGATATTTTCTATTGATTGAGTCTAGTTGATTCTCTAGAAAACAACTCGGAGTTGTCCATACAGATTGCTAATCGAAATATTGGGTGAGGTTGTTAGACCCCCGCTTTTTCAGATATCTTTGATAGAGGATTGATGGAGGTGGTAGAGGGAATCGTGGTTTGTGGAGGTCCTTTTTTTGGGATCTACAGTGGAGGTTATCTACCCTACCTATTAGATATGGAGGCCTTGGGTTATACACTGATAAAGAGGCGTCATATTATTCCTTTCTTGCATCGCGTGTGCAATCCTGGGGTTGACAAGATCACATATTAAGGGATGGTGGAGTGGAAGGCATCGATGACAATATTCATAAGGCTTTGGAGGCATTACAGGAGACTCTTCCTGATTATGACTTTAGTATCTTCACTAGTAAGGACACCGCCCCCCTTAAAGCACAAAGTAACCTGACGAGTGCTCTTTTTGGTAAAGTGGTTAAAGACATGGATCGAGATTACGAGTTATCAGGCAGGTAGAAAGCTGTCTTTGGTTGCTTACGAGCAGCGCATGCCCAAGACTTCCTTCTAGCTATTCCGATTGAGGGCCTTGGACATAATATGTCACCCGTGGAGTACCGATCCATCCTTAAGTACAGGTTGATGATCCCTTTATACCCTTCGGATTCACGTTGTCCTGCTTGCTTCACAGGGTGCTTATACACATATGGGGAACATGTTTTCCACTGTAAGGTAGATCCTGATTTTAAATTTATACATGATCATGTGAGAGATACCTTATATGATGTGTTATGGCGAGCAGGTATTTCAGCAAAGAAGGAAGCGGATGTCAACTTTTTGACAAACCCACTGGAGGGGAGATCCACACTCAGACCAACATACGTACTTATCTTTGGATAATCTAATGACAAACACGCATGTGTTGACCTCACGGGGTTTTCTCCGTTAGTAGGCATTGGACATGGTACCTATATTGTTGTCCAAGCAGCGCTGAGAGCTTCCTCGGGTAAGATAGCGAAGCATGAGAAAACATGTATCAATAATGGACACGCTTTTATCCCCTTTTCTTTTGATACTTTTTGTTTCTTGGCTCCTAAGGTGGTTGGACTTCTCAAAAGAGTTCAGAAAGTCATGCACATCAATGTCATGACCCCCGGTTCAAGAGAGTTTGTTTTTAAAAGGATAGGCTTTGCAATTCAAAAAGGGCTTGCGGCGCAGCTTGTTGCTCGCTTGCTTGCTATGTAAGAACTCTTCTTTTGTCATGCTAATATAATACCCATGACGACTGTTAATTTTTCAACAGCCGGCGGGATATTTTTTGAAGACCTTGCCGGCTAATACAGCCGACAAGGTTGTAACATGCATATCTTGTCGAATTTTCATAATAGCCATGGCGACTGTAAATTTTTTCAACAGCCGACAGGGTATTTTTTGAAGACTTTGCCGGCAAATACAGCCAGCATGGTATTTTTCAACAGCCGGCGGGGTATTTTTCACAACAGCCGGTTTTTTTTTTTTTTTTTTTTTTTTAGACCTTGTCGACTAATATTAGTCGTCTGTCAAAAAAATAAAGTCGTCATTGTCTTCATATGAATACCTTGCCGGCCAAAGCTAGTCAGCATTTTCTTTATTCGTCGACCTTGCCGGCCAAATATAGTCGGCATGGTCTTCATGTTCTTCATACATCAACTTTGCAATCCCCTTTTTAGAAGTGTTTCGTATGTTTTCATTTCCGTTGCAAAAAAATTCTCAAAAAAAAAAAAAATCATCAAAAATCTTCCCACATGAGTTCAATCAAAAACAAAATTTCATAACTTAAATTCATAAGTTTTAATCTATTTATTTATTCATTTAAACTCAATTAATTAACCTAATCAAAAAAATTAGTGTTAATTAAACAAGGGTATATTAGTCATTTATAAAATGCATGGTTAAAGGGTGGCTTGTTTTACTTCAAAATGACCCTATTTTGCTTTATTGGGTATACCACAATTAGGGGTGGGACTTGAGTTGGGTTAACCCACCCAACCCATGCCCAACCCGAACATTGGGCGGACATGGGCAACGTGTTTCAAGACTTTGGGCAAGCTTGGGCATAAGTTTTAGAAACCCGAGTTAAATTTGGACAAGTATGGGCACAAATATTTTTAACCCAGGTAACCCGCCCAACCCGAAGAACTATGATATAGTTAGATAAATCTATTTTTATAATTGGTATTATTATCTATTTAGAGTAATTTTGAATATTATCTTCAAATCTAATAATGAAAATATAAATTATATTTTTCTCATTAATCATTCAATATGATAAAAGTTTATATTATTGTAAATAATCTTCAGTTATTTGGAAATTCGAGATAAATATAGCAATTAAATCTTATTATTACTAAAATTTGTTATTATTATATTAACAAACTCGTATATCCAGCGAAACTTGGGCCAACCCGAGAAACCCGGGGAACCCGAGGAACATAATTTGGGCGGGCTTGGGAAGTACTTCTATGAGTTCCACGGGTTCGATGGACAATCTGGGTAAAGGATTCCTAACTCGGATCTGCCTCGGCCAAGCCTTCAAACCCACCCAACCAACCCAAGTCCCACCCCTAACCACAATTAATCTGGATATACCCCAAATTCCCCAATCAAGCCGGGTTTTTCTTGTTCCAATTGGAGTAAGGAATTTTTAAGGAATCGGGCTTGGGCTTACCTCAAGGACAGCTATCTATTGGCTGTTTGCGATCCTTTGCTTAAGGAATTTGGTGCGATTTATCATTTGCTCAAGGAATCATAAAATAAGAAGAAGGTAAAACTTAATTACATGAAATTGACATATCATTTGTTCTTATATGATATCGGAGCGAGACTTCACGTCCTATGCTCTTGATACTATTTACTAATTGTTGTTATATCGATTTATTTTAATGCCTTGACAAGGAGTACATAACAAAATTTGTTAAGCAAATATCCTAATTTTAATGGATGATATAAACTTCTTGGGTATGGTTTTGCTACTAGAATCGATTTTGGTGCTAAATATCTTTCTTTTTTCTTAATTGTAAAACTCATCAACCTATGATGACCCTAACAGTAACGAAACAAGCATTACCTGTGGATGCAAGTCTATTTTGGATGTCTGTGTTTATTTGTCTTGTCTACTGTGCTTCATTCAACTCCTGGCAACGTTTTTGTTTTAATCAGGTAGCTGGTAAACTAACCCTACTGGTTCTCAACCAAGAAAAACAGGCTGTTGGAACTTGGAAGTGAGACCATTAACCATAAAAGTGCAGACCTACTTTCTGGCAAGAAGTTTATGTTTGAGCTTTTACATACTCCACCCCATAATATTCTATGGAATCTGATATTAGAGAAGAATTCAATGTCTTCAAAATAGATAGCAGAACACTTCAAAATATGGAATTTGATATTAGCACATAAACAAAACATTCTTTACATACATTCAAGCTGATTGTGTTGCAGTTCCTGACAATGCAAATAAATTCAAGCATACTGTCTGGCAGTCCTAGGTAATTCAATGGACGCTTCAGGAACACACAGACATACTGCAACGCTGGATAAGCCCCCAAAAAAGGTTTACTGTCTCAAAGATATTAAAAGTAAGCTTAACTAACTATAATACATAGTAGTGCATACATCACAACGTCAATTCAGAGGTATTTTTTGGCTTCCATTGCTCTTCAAGAGAACCCATCTGAACTTAAGTAACCCAATTCAGTAACATAACTAAGAGATGTTTGAATTTCTGACTCCATACACTAAAAGCTTCAAAAAACTAATTCCCTAGATGTTCTAAGAGATATGGAGTACACATTCAGCTGAGCCTCTTGGAAACAATGCTATCTCATCTACAACTTCTTTCTTGAAATTTGAATTCTTTGATAAAGATGACTTACCTGAAATTGTAATTCTTACCCTTTGTAAAACTTTCGCATTCTTCAGGAACAATCTTACCAAATCCTTCTCAATTTGCTTCCCAAAAAACCCACGAAATTCGATTGATTTGAGGTGCAGCAACAAGCACTGAGGAATCAAATCCATCAACCAACCATCATAGTTGTTAGACTTACAGTTGGAAAAGCCCTCATCAAAGATCAGTGATTCAAGATTAGGTGAGACCTGGAGAAAGTCAAACAGTATTTTAACAATCCAACATTGTACATTATCTTCGAAGTACCCATCACGCCTGAAATGAAAACTTGCCCTCGATACTTCCAAATGATTCAAATTATAATACAAAGGCAAATTCGTCTGGAAATCATCTTGGTAGGAAAGAAGCTTTAAGGTATATTCCGATATTTTTAGACGCTTTACATTAGAAAGGCTAGCAAAAAGCTCAGCTGCAAGACAACCAAGTTCCTCCCTTTCCCCCCTATCTGCTACACATGAAAGGACAACTTCTGCATCCAGCAATGTTAAGAAATTCTGCAACACAAAATCTTTTGCAAGAACTTCAGAGTATTTGAATGACTGCAAACTTGGTGCATTTATCTGGATATCGAATTTCCGATACAATAAACCATTCATGAACAGCCGCTTCAACTTAGGACAGAAAATACTTAGATGTTGTATATTCCAATTACGCAGTTCCAAACTCAACTCTTCAAGAACAGGTGCGTTCGAAAGCAACTTTTGAATCAAGTGGTCATTCGTCAACATGATACTCAATCGAAGGATCTTGAGATTTGGAAAATTCACTGATTCTGGAAGTTCTAGGAAACCCTTATCTATCTCCAATACAGTTAGCGACTCGCACGTAAAAAGGCTTGGAGGAAAAATTATACCTTTACGATCTACAAGAGCAAGCTCTTCAACTTTATGTCGCAACACAGTAGAAATCCATCCATTAACCCGAGATGTATCAAAATAAGTATCGAAAAAGAGAACGAATTTCTTTATGGACGGTGAATGAACATCCTGGCGATTAGACAACAATCTATCCACAAATCCCATAAACCTATTGACCTCTCCTTGATAACTACCCATACTAGTATCAGGAGACCTCCAATTGCGAAAATCAATAATGGGAATGGATGTCCATAAATACCTCCATTTTGTAGATAAAATGCTAGTACAGGCCACAGATTTGATAGGAAGAAATGAGAAAATGTGATGAATGAGGGATTCAGGTAACTCACTGATCCTATCCATTTCCATCTCTCTTTTCGTATGGCTTCTCAAAATCACCATTTTCAATGATCTTCTACAACAAATTGATTTTGTTAGAATTAACTCGTGATAAACAAACGGGTAACGATAATTTCTTAAATTTTGCAAATAAACCCTAGAAAAATTCTAATTGGAAATTTGAAGCGAATCAGTTGAACAAATCAAAAGGTAAAACTGCAAAATAAATCACTTGATTACCTCAATTGATCAGGTAGGTTTCAGAAGTAAGCCCTAAACCCCTCTTTCGTAGTCGTGCAAACTCTGATTTTACTCTGCTCAGGTTGGATTAATCGCAATTCACTTGCACTTGGGGCGGTGGTTGGGGTCGGCTTAGGCAGGTTTGGATTTGGGGAGTTGAGCTGATTTTGGGTTATAATGTAGTCTTCCGACACAAATTTTGATTTTCGAGTCACTGAGCTGGTTTTAAGGCGTAAGCGTAAACTTGGGCTGCGAGATAAGTTTTCGAGTCGGTGTATTTTTTGGGGAAGTAAGGGGGAGACCAAAAAAAATAATATTCTCGTTGTCAAACCCACAATTAATTTTTGGTACGGTGACACCCATAATTATATGAAATTATTAGGGAATCAATACATAACTCGTTATGCATACTATCTTTTTAGGCATAACTCGTTATGCAGCCTAATTTTTCAGGGGTATAATTGGAAGTGCAACTTGAACAGTTGGACATAACATATCTAAAAATCCGCGCCTTAGAATTTTACAAATTTTATATCGTTGGAAATATTTTTAAAAGAGCTACGCAACGAGTACAAACAAGAATATCAAATTTTTGTTTTTCACGAAAAAAACGGAGGTGGTCCTCATTTTAGGGAAAATTCGAAAACTTGATACATAACCATTATGCAGTCACCAAAGACGATGCATAACACATTCTGCAGATGCATAACGAATTATGCAACCATTTTCTCCACTGCATAACACATTATGCATTTGGATAACAAAGTTATGCATCTATAACAAGTTATATTACCATTTTTTTGGTTGATTTTCGAATTTTTTTGTTGCAAATTAATTTGGATAATGCAGTATGCATCCATATTTACGGATGCATATCAGGTTATGCATCTATTTTCTCGATGCATAAAAGATTATGCAACAATTTTCTCAATGCATAAGGCATTATGCAGTCATATTTTCGGATGCATAACAGGTTATGCATCCATTTTCACGACTATATAACATGTTATGTAGCTATTATTGTAGGTGCATGACAAATTATGCAACCTTATTTTTTGTTGGTTTCAATACTAAGGAAAAAAATAACTGCATAACGTGTTATGCAACCATTTTCTGGACTGCATAACAAGTTATGCAAAAAGAAAAAAGTCGTAGAACGTGTTAAGCAATCAATTTCGAGAATGCATAACAAGTGATGTAACAAATTTGATAGATTCTTTTTGCATACAAAAAGTGGAGACCCCTGTTATGCAGCATCAACAAATAAATAGCGAGAGTAGGTTCCTTTTCTACTGGAAGCAAATCATGTGTGAGACCCCCTGTTATACAGCACCAAAAAAAAAAAGCGAGTCAGGTTCTTTTTCTACTGGCAGCAAATATGGATTTCCATAGCAATATTTTCCCATATTTTTATATAAAACTTTGTGCAGCACCAACAATGGTATGTGTGAGGCAAAATCCCAACTCTTGCTGCAGCAAAAGAAAAAAGTGTCTTATTGCAACATGACCAGTTGCTGCACCTATGGCGAAATTTTTTGATGCTTGCAAAAGTGTTGCAATAGATAAAATCTCCTTGTGTGGGGTAAAGAATAATCTCAACATAAATGTCATCAAATACGCTAATCAACCCAAAGTTAGCAAGGCTGGGCAGTAAAGTTCTCATCTTATTCGATTAAACATCCCCATACATAAATAGTCAACATTTCCACTTTCTATAGCAGATAAGATCGCTGTTTTTCTTCTTGAAATCCCAGAAAAAATTCATCACCACTAGCTGCAATCTCTTCTCGACTGGCATCAATAGCTCCATCACTTCCATCATCGAGACATCTGCATCAACTTCCTTTCTCTTGGACAATTTCTCAAGCATTAGCATGCTATAATTTCTTACTCTAGAGGTATATCTATGCTATTTCTCCAGCTGCCTACATCTTGTCACCAATTCGAATAGAATCACAACGAAACCCAATTTCATCAACAGCAGCACCTATCTGTTCTTCTCGCTGGTTCCTCGAAGAATCGAGTTCACCCTTCAATCAATCAAACCCGTAGAGAAAAACTCCACAAACCAAACCTTTATTTTCTTCTTGTTTCTGTGTCGTTTCCAATTGTGAATCGAAGAATTCTCGATACAAATTCACCATTATTCTATAACATCAGATCGACTTCCTTCTTGGATTTCCCGGTTCACTGAACCCAAAATTATCACATCTCCTCACTATAATCTTCTCCTCAAATCAACAGTAGCAGTTATTGCTCTTTGTTCTTCTCGATTCAACTAAACAGCTTCTGGAAAATGTTATAAGTATTAGGTTATGATAACGGAGCAACATGAAGAAGAAGAAGAAGAAATGAAGGAAGAAAAGACGAGAATTTGTGAGGAAGAAAATCATATTTTTTATTTGCTTTCGCTCGGATGATAATTTTGGAAAATATGGGTTTGTGAATAATTTTCACTCAAAAATTGGGGGCGCGCCTGAAGATTTCCCACCGTGGGTTTCACAGTGGAAAAAATTTGTAGAATGGGTCTCCCTGTAGTTTTCACGTATTTTTTTCGCCAACAAAATTAGTTTTGGATTCTATGCTAAATTGGGGCCTATGCTACTTAATTGGGTCAATAGATTACTTCATCTACCTAGTACACAATAATAAGGGGTGTTTAAATTTATTAAAACTACCAAAACTACCCTCTAAAAAAATTAATATTACTAAATTACCCCCATCAATTCTTAATAATAAACCTAAAACTAAATTCATTTCTATCTCCTAAACCGATTCTTCATCCCTTCTACTCTCTCTTTTTTCTTTTCTTTTTTCAAACCAAAAATCGTGGATTATCGACGATCCAAAAACGATTAATCGTTTTCTCTCTTCTATAAAATGTCGAAACCATCAAGAATGAAGCATCCTACTAACATGAATTTTCCTAGTGATAAGAATCCCGGATTCGTTGAAGTGATTCGAAAGAAAACGAAGGAAGTGCTTGAGGAAGCCGAAGCCTCTCGTTTCACACAAGAGGAAGAAATGAGTCGAATCAGGTACTTTTCTATGAACCCGATCCTCTAAACTAGGTTTTAGTAACATACAATCGCTTAGAAATCAAAATTTTCCGGGTTTTACAGAATCAGATTATGTTAGTGTACAAGTAGATCGATTCTGTTTAGAAAAGGTTTATGTTATTGATCACCTAAACTGATTGTTCTGCATGTGAATAGGAATCGGAAAATGTTAGTGTATTAATAGCCTGATTCAGGTATGGTAGGGATAACCGTTGTTTCTTTAAAAAAAAATCGTTAGAATTGGATTAAATATGTGTTCAAAAAAACCTTGTGTAGCCTTAGAATTCTTATATGCTTAGTCAATAATCGGACTTTATAAGTATATCGAGAAAACCGATTAGTAGAATCGGTTTACATTAGCACTTAAAAAATCCGCTTTTTGGTTTTATTATGTTAGGAATCAGACTTTATATGTGTATCTAGTAAACCGATTGTGTACCTTGACTTTAAAAAAATGCATTCGATTCCATTGTTGTTTGTCGCTTAACTCCGTATTCTACAGGCCAACAAGGGCAACCAACAAAAGAAAGCCGAAAAGAAATATAAGAGGAAACATGACTTTGCTTCTCCTAAGCCTTTGGGACCTCGTCGAAAATACGGTCAAAATTTGAATGATTCCCACCGAAGGGAGACGGGGAGTAAAGACAAAGGGATCAGCATCAATGACCCCCCACCTCAAGCGGAGCAACCAACACATGAAGAATCTGATTCCGATACACCTACTGAACAAGAATGTTGTGAATAACAAAGTGATGAGGAAGAAAGTGGTGGAAAGGAGGTCGATGAAGAATAAATTGGTGGCAAGGAAGGTGGTGAAGAAGAAAGTGATGAGAGTGAAAGTGATGAAGAAGAAGGTGAGAATAAAAGTGATGAAGAAGAAAGTGAGAAACAAGTTGATGAAGAGATAGGAGTAGTTCAAGAACAAGTGCAAGAACAAATCCAAGGAGGAGAAGTTCAATAACAAGTCCAAGGAGGAGACGCTCAAAACCAAGATAAGACAGATGTTAAGAAGAAAGAAGTTACAAAGAAGAAGAAAGGGGACCACATGCCCGACCCACTGAAGATGTTTTCTCGCGGCCCTAAGAATACCGTTTATGGGTTACCCGGTGATGGAGGACAGATGTTATGGGGGTACAAAGGTAGTTGGGCCGTCGTTGTTTTCCATACAATAGTAAGTACCTAAACCTTATGTAACATAAAAAAAATTATCCGTGTAGTTTTTGATTGTTGTCCATCCGGTTAGTTTTGTTTTATAGGATCACAAGGATGCCGTTTGTCTAATGAAGCTAGGAACATCAGTGAGTATTTTGAGAAAATGGCCACTGGAAGCAATTGAATCAACCGTTGGAGAATTTCCCGAAGTAATCGATCTAGTCAATTCTACGGGGTTGATACCTGCGGTTGAAAATTTGGACATTGGTTATGACAAACCTCTTTGTTCTGCCTTTGCTGAGAGATATTACGAGGAAACGGATACTTTGCATCTTTTGTTTGGCGAAATGACGATAACTCCAAATGATGCGAAATTCATTACCGGTCTAAGCATAGAATGTAAAGCCGTGAAGAACAAAGACTACGCACAAGAGCTTGAGTGGAAAAAGATTTACGTGTTCACCAAGGATGTGTTTCAATGGGATAGGGAGAGGACCAAGTCAGAGATGCTAGTAGGCAAGTTAAAGCATAGGATATTCCATCTTTCGAAGATGAGGGACAACTTCATGGGAACAAAGAAGCTTCGTGCTAAGGGAAAACTTCATGGGAACAATGCGTATGTCCTCTACGTCCTGGGAGTTGTTATCTTCCCCGACGTTTCCGGTGCCCGTGTGAGAGCCAAGTTTATACAGTTGTTGCAACCATTTGACAAGATTCTCGAATACTCTTGGGGAATTGCCATCATTGCACACTCGTTGAACGAGTTGAGAAAGGCTTTTAGGTCTCAAAGGAACCAAATCGGAGGGAATATGGCTTTTTCTGCAGGAGTGGATATATTTGCACTTCCCAATATTTACTCAAAGGGATTTTGAGAACAAGGAATGGGATCACGGGTATTATAGAGACATGTACACCTACAAAAGTAAGCCGAAGAACCCAAAAAAGTATTATCTGAAGTTGAGAAGCCAGTTGGACAACTTGACGACGAAAGATGGTGTCTTTTGTCCTTACAAGGAGGATTTGGCTAAAGGAAAAACAAAGAAGGTTGGGTGCAAAGAGCAATGTGATTATTGTAGGCCTTTGTTTCACCCAAGAGGATATGTAATGGACAACTCGACGAGAGTCGCAAAACAATGCGGTTACGTACAAAAAATCCCAAAGGAGCACAAGATGTTCAAAATCAATGACAAGAAAACAAAGTCATACGATAATGATATTGACATTGTTCACAAGCCTTTACCATCATGTGATTATTGGGAAGAAAGAGCTTTTAACAGATATGCTATGGATGGTCGATCTCGAACAGATGATGATGCAATTCCGGGTTACATGCTGTGGTACCTCAATATTTCACATACTCGAGTGATATGAGTAGATGAGATTCCCAATATAGAGGACAAAGATACGGCTCTCGAATGCCTGGTGCGTATTTTTACTCAATTACGGTTTTGTTAATGGTTTTAGCATTATATATTGAATGTTTGTTCTTTGAAATTGAAACAGAGAAGACGAGTCGGGCACTTGATAACCCAAGCAAAGCTAGAAATCAGTGAAGAAAAAAATGCTAACGCCAATAAAAGGTTGATCGATGAATTCAACAGTCTCGAAGATGTAGAAGATGGTGCAAAGTTTGGGGAGCTGGAGGAGGAGGAGCCAAAGAAAAATAGGAAGAGAGCCCCCCCCAAAAAAGATGTCTGAAGGTGCATCGAGAAGCGCCCAAACTGGTAAATGAGGACGAGGTGGACGTTGTCGTGGTGGGGATGTTCATGAATGAATGGTTATATTCATGTTTATGTCTTTAACTATGGAAAATTATGGAGTCAAAACTTATTTCTTGTCTTAAACTTATTATCGAATTATGTTTGGTTATATTCCTAGTTTATGAATGACTTAATCTGGTTTCTTTTGAAAATTGTTTGTGTTTGTCCAAGACGCGATAAAATAACCAACTACAATGTGTGTGAAAAAAATGCAGGATTCTGGCATTTTTTAAGTCAGAATCGTTTACATGTACCTATATGTAATCCGATGCTGACAGTTCCCCGGAGGTTCAATTTCAAAATCGGTTTACATGTACCTATATGTAATCCGATTGTTATGAAGAAATGTTCTGTAACTTTTTTTTGCTAAGAATCGGTTTACATGTACATATATGTAATCCGATTGTTATGAAGAAAAGTTTTGTAACTTTTTTTGTGTGCAAAGAATCGGATTACATGAGCATTACAAAAGCCCGATTAATGACATGCATATTTTACCAGATTTTGTAAGACACAATCGGTATATGTGATCATCTCTAAAAGACGATTATGTGAATTGAATTACCAAAAAAATAGTTGTTGAGACTTCATCTATATAAGGGCAACCTCTTTGATCCACTCCCACATCACACACTTAGCCTAGAAAATGGAATGGGAACTGTTTGAAGATTTTTGTCTCGTTAAATCATTTGCTAATATGTTCCGTGAACGTCCGAATGAAATCTATTCAATGTTTTGGAAGAGAGTTAAAGAGTTCTTTTACGGCTGTATCGCGAATCCCAATAACCATAAATGGAGATCACTTGGCTTTTCGATTCTAATACATAAAAAAGCGCAATGCGAGAGTACGTAAAAGTTAGAAATATGGTGTACCACTATCATCCACGAGCTCCTCTTAGGGAAAAAGTGAGTAATGCGATCATTTTTATACCTATGTCAAAAGTTCACATACTAACATTTAAGAATTCATTGAATTTCAGCAGGAACGTCTCAATGGGCTATGGAGAATTCATAATGGGGAAACAAAGTTCATTCACCACAAAGAATATACGACGTTGCACCAACGTGCTCGGAGGTTCATTGACGAGCATTTAATGTGTCAAATTCTAAAATTTCCATATTGAATCCTATGTGTGTAGTGCGCTAATTTCATAAACTATATAATGAATATTTTGTTTCTGAAAGTAAGGTATAATCAGATTATATATATCTCCCTCATAAAACAAAGCAGGGATAACTTAGCCTAGATAAAGGACGGTGGGGATTTAGTTTGGGGAAAGCTAAATCTATTTTGTGGTTGTTTACATCATTATTGAATCATTTATTTTTTTATAATAAATATTGTATTAATCTTTCATTATAAATGTCTTTTAATTATCTTAAATAAATAATAAATTTCTTAATAAAGAAACATAATAATTTCTAAAATTCTCTTTCCAACCCATTACATTTTTCTAAATATATTTTTTTATTAGATAGATAATAAATTCGTTAATAATCATATCAATAGAAACCAGGGATGACCGGGGTGGTGTTTGTTGGTGGTGGTGCATGGAGCCAGTGACGATAGTGATGGTGGTGGTAATGGTGGTTCTGGTGGTGTTAGTGCAGGTTCAGTGTGGTAGTGGGAAAATGTTTTTTGTATGTTGTTATGACACAAATAACATTATTACGAAAGTTGTGGTTGAATTTTTTTAATGTGAAAAGAACCTGGTTCTAAAACAAAAAAAAAGTTTGTACATGCTGACCGCAATTTGTCCCGAAAAACAATCCGAGAAAATTCGAACGATAGTAGGGTGACGGATCTACCATTGGGATAGTAAAGGTTTTCAGTTGGTTCTATTCCATGTTTCGCTCCGTGGTTTCTTCGAGACAGATATTTCGGTCAACCTAGCAATTCTGCAAAAGAAAATATAATAATTAAAAAACAAGGACAACAACTTTTAGTTATACAAGGGTTAAAATTGACATAATCTTTTTAACTTATTATGAAGGTCGTGTCGTTACGGCGCGGGTGAAGTTTTAGAAAGAAATTGAAAAAAAAAATAAAGGTCGAAAAATTAGGCAAGACAAAAGACGCTCTGGATTCATTCTTGGGAAAGCTAAATCTACGGTTGTAAAATGATCAGTTTAATTAACTTTCAATAATAAATATTTTATTGATATTTCATAATAAATGTTTCTTCAATTAATCAAATATAAATATATTTTCATTAATACAGTACTTAATAAATTTATTTTACATTAAATCAGTAGGCATTAATGGTGGTTGTGATGGTGGGTGGGGGTGGTGGATCGGCGATAGGGTAATGGTGGTGGGAGTTAGTGAGAATGGTGGAGTGATGACGTTAATGGCGGTGGAAGAAGTAGTGGTAGTATGATGAGAAATATGTCCTAACGTAGATAAATTATTTAGTTACCCTTAGTTAATTTTATTTATTTATTTTTTATTATTTGATATTAGTTTTAAAATTTGTTTTTCTTTTCTTTTTTATTTATTTTTAAATAACTATAGTAAAGATCTTTTTTAAATACGAAGTAATCAAATAAAATTAATACAAAGCTTAGTTTGGCAACCTAGCAACAAGCTTGGCGCCAACCCCTTTTTGAATTGCAATACCTAGCCTATGAAAAATAAAACTAAGAAAATATAATAATTAAAAAATACGGACAACAACTTTTAGTTATACAAGGGTTAAAATTGATATAATCTTTTTAACTTATTATGAAGGTCGTGTTGTTATGGCGCGGGTGAAGTTTTAGAAAGAAATTGATAAAAAAAAAATAAAGGTCGAAAAATTAGGCAAGACAAAGGACGCTCTGGATTTATTCTTGGGAAAGCTAAATCTACGGTTGTAAAATGATCAGTTTAATTAACTTTCAATAATAAATGTTTTTTTGATATTTCATAATAAATGTTTCTTCAATTAATCAAATATAAATATATTTTCATTAATACGGTAATTAATAAATTTATTTTACATCAAATCAGTAGGCATTAATGGTGGTTGTGATGGTGGGCGGGGGTGGTGGATCGGTGTTGGGGTAATGGTGGTGGGAGTTAGTGAGAATGGTGGAGTAATGACGTTAATGGCGGTGGAAGAAGTAGTGGTAGTATGATGAGAAATCTGTCCTAAGGTAGATAAATTATTTAGTTACCCTTAGTTAATTTTATTTTTTTATTTTTTATTATTTGATATTAGTTTTAAAATTTGTTTTTCTTTTCTTTTTTATTTATTTTTAAATAACCATAGTAAAAATATTTTTTAAATACGAAGTAATCAAATAAAATTAATACAAAGCTTAGTTTGGCAACCTAGAAACAAGCTGGGCGCCAACCCCTTTTTGAATTGCAATACCTAGCCTATGAAAAATAAAACTACCAAAACCATTACTAGCGTCATTGCTAACTAAACAATTCTTCAAACGCTTGAAAAAACATAAAGTATCCTCGCCGAGTTCCCCTAAAGTGGAAAAAGAAAGAACACCCAGACCATAGCCATGAGCGACACATTTGTCAAAATATTTAGTACGTTTTCGAGAAACAGTACGTTTTAGACACATTTAAATTAAAAAAATTATTAAAGGCTAGATTTTTGTAGGGAGAAGATAAATTAATATTTGTCGGGTCGGGGCAGGAAAGAAGATGAAACTTATATAAATTTTTTTTTGACCATATACAAGGCTACACGCAAACGAATTGTAATTGATTTAGTTTCTCATATCTCGCTCTATTCCCATTTTTTGTCATGATTTATGTTTCTGCCATTTCTCCTCGACATCATGTGATTATGCATGATTGAGAAATAGTTCATGATAATAAGTAAAGAGAGAAGATAAGTAGATAAGAAAATAAATTGATCAAAAATTACAAAATATCAAACCTTAGGAAAATGAATAAACACAAATCTATGTAAATTTGGAATAATTTATATCACCCAAGCGAGAAAAGTAATTCCTGAAGCTAACCGATTTTGTAAGATTAATCTGATTGATTTTGAAGTAATTTTGTGTTTTCAGTTTTGTTACAAATTTGGTGAACGAACTTTGATGATTTATTTGTTTTCGAAGTACAAACACTACTTTGTTTTGAAGAAGTGAATGAAGTAGTGTTCTACTATTCATAGGCCCATAGGATTTTGAGAAGTTGGTTAAAGATTAACTATTTTTTTCCTCAAGGAATGTATGAAGTACAAACATAATAGTAAAAGATTTGAGGCTAACGACATCTTTATTAACCAAGACCTCAAAAACATTTAGACTTGGATCGACTGGATCGATTTTCCGCAAACATATGAAATATATGAAAGCCCTAGTATATACATATATAAACACCGATTAGGAAAATCGGTTTATGTGGGTATTGATTAAACTCCGATTCTGGGTTTACATCGTTATTCGGCATAAACTCAACCCAGAATCGGTTTATAAAAGAACTAACATCAACCGATTCTGGATCGAGTCTTTTGAAAAAGAAAAAAAAAATTACAAGTGTTGATTATGCATTAATCATGGTTAATTTCAGGGTTAACTTGATTAAACATTATTTAATTATCCGGATTAGCACTAATTTAACAAGGGCATATTAGGCATTAACATAAATAGTCGATAAGGGGTTTCTATGAATTACTTCTTAACGACCCTGCTTTGTCATGTATAGACCCCATTTAAGTAACATAGACCCCAATTAAGCCAGGTTTGGATTGATCACCTGATCAATAGGGTCACGATATGATTCTAATTAAGACCAACATATCAGTAGCCATCTTGCAACTAATAACGATGTGTTGATGCACAATATTGAACTCGAAGACATATCAGAGATAAGTATTTTTCTTGATTCTTTTTATTACGAAACATTTTGATTTTGCTGAATTTGCGTGAAATAGAGACGCAAAAGTATTTTTCTTGATCCAACTGGATAAGGAATTTTAAGGAATCTGCGCTTGGGGAATTTTAAGGAATCTGGGCTTGGGCTTACATCCAGGACAACTATACCCGATCCTATGCTTAAGGAATTTCGTGCGATTTTTTGTCCCACATCGTTTAATATGTTACAGTTCTTTTTACTAATAACAATAAGGTAAAACTTAATAAGATGAAGTTGGTATATCAGCTATTGTTATATGATACCATTTAATAACTGTTGTTATATGAATTTTTTATTTTTTTTAGTTCTGCTTGATTTTTTATGTTTTTTGTTATGCCTGATATATTTATTTTTAAATTTTTTTTTTGATGCCTGATTGTTTATTTTTTTTTTGTTTGATTTACAAGGAGTATATAACAAAATTTGCTTCAAAGAAAAAAAAAATTGTATCAAATTTCTTAATTTTAAATCAATTCCATAACGTTTTCTTTTTCTAACTACTAGAATGTCAAGCCATGCGCGTTCAAAAAAAACTAAGGGTAAAGATGAAATTTCAAATCCCGGTGGTATACGACCTGAAAACTTTATCAAAATAAGACTTTCAATATGACAGTGTTCCAATTTCGACTTTCAATATGACAGTGTTCCAATTTCTTATGTGCCTAAGTAAGTTTTTCTTATCTCTTTTAATGTATATATACGAATAGGGGCAAAATAAGAAAGGAAACTCTGAGTTTTGCTAATTCCTGTTATACCTCTTAATAATTTTTACAATCTTGATTTTATATTGTATAAAGGAAAGGGCAACACTAGAATAAAAGATTACCTTCATCTAAGAGGTGTTCTTTTTTTTTAATTTATTTTAAATTTCTATCGAGAGATTTTTCAGTAAAAAGAATCCTTTTTTTCCGGGCGATTAAAAATCCGCTCAGCTTTAAGTGGATCTTAATAATCATATACTCCCTCTGTCTTTTTTTATCTGTCCTAATTTCTACTTTGGTTTGTCTCTTTTTATCTGTCCGCTCTGTTTATAGACATACTTTTTTCTTAAACTATCAAATATACCCTTTATTTTTTATAGTTATAAAATCATTTTTTATAGTTATAAAATCATTTTTTATATAAACTTAATTCCAAATCAAAAATATTATCACCATATATAATGAAAAAATCCATTCAAGATTTTTTTGTATTAAATGCTATTCATTTTTTAAATGAAAACATTTATGGGTAGTTACAAAATTTCTAAAACTTCTATTACCTTTTTATCTACCTTTGATAATAACTTAACATTAAATAGTCTACTCAAGGGTTAGTCATGACTTTTTATAGGATTTCCTTATTATTTTGACAAAGTCAATTAAGACTGTTATTTTGATACGGAGGGAGTACTATTTAAATGTTTAACTAAAAAAACTTCAAATCATTGATTTAAGGCACAATTCGATTCTTGAAAAATAAAAAACGAGTCTTTTGAGGTTTGCTCGTCACAAAAAAATAGTGAAGTAAAGAGAAATTGTACTTGTCGTGAGTGGAAGAACCGCGGGCGCGTAAGGAAGAGCCGCGCGTTTTTGTTACAACCTCCCAATGTTCCATCACACACACGTTTCTTGTTCGTCCATTTTTTTATGTTTGTTGAGTCTATAGTGGAAGCAAAATGAACAAACTTGAAGTTTATTCATTCCGTATGAACTGGTGTAGCATTAAAACGCCCTGGCACTACCACTACAACTCGAGTTTGTAACCAAGTCCAACTGAACATCCTTTGGCGCTAAAAACCAATTTGTTTTGGAGGGAAATCAAACACGAATGATAACTAAACGGAAATTGTGGCTCAAACTTCGGATCTTTTTTCTATTTCTACATCTACAGAACCCAATTTCATTTTACAGAAAATGATGAGATCTCTTAAAATTGAAGGAGAGTTCAGTAGTCCAAACCAAGCACCAACTGCTGTTTCCGCTGCGAAATCCAATATCAAAACCCTCAAATCCGAAATGTTGGATTACAATTTACTATCTGATACCAAAATCCCCAAAACTGAAGATGTTGCAAAGCCTGCGTTGCCAGAGAATAATCAAACAACTGCTGCTCTTTCCGTTACAAAATCGGATATCAAGACTCCAAGATCTAAAAGGGGAAAGGATTCTCTCACTCCATTGAAAAGAAAATTTGGAGAAACTTCCTGTCTCCCTGTTGAGGAGGAGCATGGTGCTACTGATGACGATGAAGAGAATAGTAGCACTGGTAATGATGAAGAGCACGATAGTACTGATAACATCCAGGACCATGGTAGTTCCGATGAGGATGAGGACAAGGAGCATGGTAGTAGCACTGATGAGGATGAGGATGGTAGTACGGATGAAGATGACGATGAAGATGAGGAACTGGTTATGACTTATATGCTGCTGCTCATGATGGCTTTTGTTTTAACCACAATGCAGTTCTTTCAGTTTCGTTTCTAATTTCCAGTTTTTTAGAATCTTGAAACCATAGAATGGTAGTACTTGGCACAAACATGTGTTATGTGATGCGTTTTCTTATTAATTCAGTAGAGTTAAAGAAGTTGGAGTTGTAGTTGTAATCACCCATAGGCTTCAGTAAGTAGGGTTGCACAAGGCTTATAGAGAGTGGGTTTCTGAAGTCCCAATTGGTGACTGTATTACGCAACCAGACGTTCTGTAACGTCTGCACTATATCTTGCAGCCCCAGTCCTATTCAATTGACGACTTAACTAAGAACAAAATCACATACTGCAACATCAATAAACACCAAAAGAGGAACTTACAGTCTTGAAAGACATTAAAAGTATGCCAAACTAGGATTCACAGCAGCAAACATCAAAAAGAGAAGCAAAAAAATAAAGCCTTCATAATCGTAATGCAGTGATTGATATATGCTACACCTACCATAATGTTGAACTGATGACTACCTTTATGGCTTCTACAGCACTGCAAGAAAACCCATCCGAACTTCAACTAATCCAATTCAATAGCATGTCTAAAGGAATTATCTGACGCAATATTACTTGGTGCTTCAACAAACTAATTCTCCGGAAATTTTAAGAGACATGAATTACACAACCAGCTGAGCCACTTGGAAAAAATGCTATATCATTCACAACCTTCTTCCTGTAATTTGGATATGTTGATAAAACTGAGCGGCCTGAAACTGTTATTCTTACCCTTTCTAGAACTTTTGCAATTTTCAGAAAAAATCTTACCAAGTCTTTCTCGAATTGGTTCCAGAAAAACCCGCGGAATTCAACTGACTTCAGGTGTAGCGACAAACACGGAGGAAGAAAATATGGTGACCAACTATAATTGTTGTTAGATTCACTGTGGTAAAATCCTTCAGCAAAGACAAGTGATTTCAGATTAGGTGAGATATGGAGAAAGTCGAGCAGTATTCCAACAATCCAACACCGAAGATTACCCTCATTACCACAGCTATATCCAAAATAAAGACTTGCACTAGTGACTTCCAAATGAGTCAAAAAATAAAATGAAGGTAAATTCGTCTGTAAATGATTTTGATAAGAAAGAAGCTTTAAGCTGTAGTCAGATATTGTGAGATGTTTCACATAAGAAAGACTGCCGAAAAGCTTTCTTGCAAGACAACCAAGTTCATCCCTTCCCCTAGAATCTATTGGAGCTGGGTTCGAAAGGACAATTTCTGCATCAAGCAGTGTTGAGAAATTATGCAACACAAAATCATTTGCAAGAACTCTAGAGTATCTGAATGACTGTAAATTTGGTGCATCTATGTGGATATTGAAATCCCAACACAATGGACCATTAATGAACAACCGCTTCAAATTAGGACCACAAATGCTTAGATACTGTATATTACAAATGCGCACGTCCAAACTCAACTCTTCAAGAATGGGGGAGTTGGAAAGCAACTTCTGAATCAAGTTCTCATCGTACAAACTGATATTGAGTCGAAGAATCTTGAGTTTCGGAAAATCTACTGATTCAGGAAGTTGAAGGAAAGACTCATATATCTCCAATAAAGTCAAAGACTCACAAGTAAAAAGACATGGAGGAAACTCTATACCTTTACGATCCATGAAAGCAAGCTCTTCAACTTTATGCCGTAACACAGTAGAAATCCATTCCTTAACCCGAGATATATCAAAATAAGTATCGAAATAGAGACCAAATTTCTGTATTGATGGTGAATGAACATCGTGCCGATTAGACAACAATCTATCCACAAATCCCATAAATCTATTGACCTCTTCTTGATAAATACCTATTCTAGTATCAGGAGACCGCCATTCTCTAAGATCAATACTTGGAATGGATGTCCATAGATACCTCCATTTTGTAGATAAAACACTTGTAGAAACAACAGATTTGATAGGAAGAAAGGAGAATATGTGATGAATGAGGGGTTCTGGTAACTCACTGATCCTATCCCTTTCCCTATACATTTTACCATGACTTCTCGACATCATCATTTGAATGATCAGGCTTTAATTTTAATTTTTCCAGATAATTTCTTTAAAAGCCCTCCAAATTTTGCAATTACACCATAGAAAAAGGAAAATTGAACTTCTGAAATTGAATGGGAAACAGTTGAGCAAATCAAAAGATCAAACGCAAGAAATAAATCATTTACCTCAAGTGATCATGATTTGACACAGAAGTAAAGCCCCTCTTCAACCCTTCTTTCTTCATCTGTATTCTCTTCCCGCAGATGAAACGCAGAAAGTAGAAACTGAAAAGCTTTGTATGACTTTCTGTTTTATAAATTTTAAAGACTCTTGACTTTTCTCTTGACTTTACATTTTATATTCTGGTCAGGTTGGATTGGTCATTCCATGGGCTTGGGCTGATGGTGAAGAATCCAAATTATGGGCCTATATAGTGTACCACTAATTGCTAGAACCATCTTTTGGGCACCACCCAAAAACAGTGGGGACTACCCATCAGTTTTTGGTGTGGATATTAGAAGTAATATTTGGTCACCCCTTATAATTATTATTTTTTATACCCATTCTACCCTTGATGATAAACTTAGTTAATGATTAGTGATTAGTTAAAAATTGATTAGTGATATACACTCAACAAACTCTTCCTCCTCTCCCTCCTCATCAAACTCTTCCTCTTCTTCTTAACCATGTCCTACTTCTTCCCCTACATTTTCAACGTGTTCTCTTTGTTGTTCAGCCTCTACATTTCCTTGGTCTTCTTCATAATCATTCTCTTGGTTCACTTCCGGTAACGATCCCCCTCCATGTTTGGCATATGTGGCACCACGTTTTCGAAAATCTAAATGTTTTGCTCCCCTAGGGGTTGGAGTTTTGAAATCCTCATCTAGTTGTTGTCTCAATCTTTCTCCTTTGTTCCTAATGAACAAAAACCAAACTATTAACTAAACATAAGAGAATATTGTTTTACCAAATCAAATTGAACTAAAGAATGAAGTAAACACAACATGTAGTTACCAAATTAAAGTTCGGTTACCAAATAAGTTTTTTCGATCAAACCGAACTCATTCTTTCAAAGTAAAAGACTGAGTTCGGTTACAAAAATGTTTTTTGCGATATCACCGAACTATGTAGTTCGGTTACCTGACAAAAAAAAGAATAACCGAACGAAATATATGAAGAGTTCGGCTATAAAAAAAAAAATTCGACCTAACCGAACCCTTTCTTTCCAAGTAAAAGATTGAGTTCGGTTAGGTACATGTTTTTTACGATCTCACCGAACTATGTAGTTCGGTGACCAGGAAAGTGTTGACTTAACCGAACTGTTCTAATTTATGGTAAGTTCGGTGAGCAATTTTTAGGGTTTTACAAAAATCTCCTAACCGAAATCGCCCCTGTAGCTACCATTTTTAATGAGTTTTCATGATTTTCAATCGATTTCTTCTACAAATAACGAATTAAAAGGAATGGGCATGAAGGAAATTACCCGCGGATTTGCATTTCACTTGAATCGGACTTCTGTTTTGCGGTTGGATGATTGATTTTTCCTCGAAACGGTGCTTCAAGTTCTTTAAACTTTAGCAATTGTTTTGGGAGATTCACTATATGTGGGAGTCCCGGACTCAATCCTGGAAGTCTGGGTGTTTGCTTGGTATGCATTGCTTATAAAGATTGATTAATCGACGATGAATTTTTTTCGAATCGACGATTAACGATGATGTCTACGAAGAAGAAGAAGAGGAGGAAAAGAAGAAGAAGAAGAAGAAGATGAAAAGATAAAACTGATTTTTATTTTTTATTTAGGTTTTAATTAGTGGGTTAGATTAGTGGGTAGTGGGTTAGTTTAGTGGGTTGGATTAGGATTAGTTATAAGCTTAATTAGAGTAAGGGTAATTTAGTCTTTCACAATTTTTTGGGACACCCCTTATAATGTAGGGTGGACATCTATATCAATGGGTAGTCCCCCACATTTTTTGGGTAGTGCCCAAAAGATGGTTCAAGTGCTAGGAGGAGACCCGATTCTTGTAAGATCAGATGATGCTGTAAGATATCATTCAGCAACCATCTTGCAACTAATAACACAAAGGCGTACAATGCACAACTTGCACCTGTTTTGCTTACTTCCGAACTCAAGATACATGCCAATCCGAGGCAATGTTGCACCTAAATTATAAAATTTTGGACCTCGAACAACAACTACTAGTTTACCACTACCACTACCAATAATAGTCCTCGGTCGTTAAGGTGACCACTTAGCATTATGAATCAGGATTAAATTAAAGTGACAGTACTACTGCTAGCTGATTCTCGACATCCTGAGAGTACACTCCAATATCAATATTATACAGTACAAATATATACAATGGCAATGGCAATGGCAAGAACTAAGAGAGTAGAGCTCCCAGAATCTGCCAAAGAATACAAAAGAAAAATATAGCACACTCAACACGCATCAAGTGAAAATTTCAGCACCAATGGCAAATTCCTAATCCTACGTAAACACATGCTTCTTGTGTTTCAGTTTATACATTCTTCAAAAATTAAATTCATGTCCCCTTCTAGGTTTACTGGATATGCTGACGCCAACTCGAATCCTAGCAAGTACAGTGGTGCTTAATTATACAAATAGCTGACCTAATTTTCCTACTTTATTATCACCCATTCTCGCATCCCTTCTCCGCTCCAACTCTTCTCTACAATAATAAAACTTTACGGGTGTCGGAGTTGTCTCAAATCCAACCGACCGCTTGCCAGTTCCTGAACTTGACACAACCATATCCTCAACGGAATTGGTCGTTCTCTTGTACAAACTAAGCCATTTCGCTTGCATATACCCATTGCTTCTCCAAGGAGGGATATGCATATCATTTTTCTTTAACGATTGTTTACTTGCCCTGCTCATTATTCTCACTACTTGTTTTAGTTTATCCGGTCTCCCCACGAAAACTTGAGGAAATACTTCGAGTAAAGAATTGTAACGATTAGTTGGTCTGGCAATGGTGAATTCTCCAACAATAGATACTTCCACAATGTAACGGTTTCCTGAGACGATTACATCCACATACTCGAACTTTCCGGCTGGAAATCGACCCGTCTTTTCCCATCTTGTTTTACAGAGACCTAATTGTTAATACATAGATTGATAGACATAATTAAAAATCACTAAAAGTGCACCCCTTAATAGTGCGGAATTTTTCTAGCACTCTAATGAAAAAATTGGTTAAAAAAGGTGTAGATGATTAATTACCTGCATCAAGACCTCTTTGCCGTAATCGAGTCATTAATTGTCTTTTAAATCCATCTTCAGTAGAAAAACTCATTCCAATATCTTCAAAAGCTAATTTAGTTTCATCACGAATTTTTCTTATAACTTGAGAATCATCTCCAAATCCTAGTAACAAGCTTTTTAACGTATCTTTAGTTTCAGAATCATCCTTAAAACCATCCAAACCATCATCAGAAGATCCTTTCTTTTTCTTAACTTTGACTACCTTTTCATGTTCTTGAGAATCAACTTCAAGATTATCATCATATCCTCTCTCAAGAAACGAATCAACCAAGTCAGAAAGATCATTAGGTGAAGTCTCTCCTACTGCTGAATGCTCACTTCCACTACTCTCAGCACATATTCTTGCCGCTTTAGCTCCTTCGTTAAACGCTTCTGCCACTCTCATAAATCTTCCAGGATTCCTCCCCATTGTAGTTGATGTTGATTTCAAATGCACTTGCATTTTATTTTATTTTTGTTGTAAATCTTTTGATTCTTCGGTTTCTTTTTTCCTCTTTTCTTTGTTGAGTTTGACTGAAACGGAGATGTTTTAGTTATATATATACGGGATAAGAGAGTATAATGTTTATTGAATGAACTAGACCATATACATTCATGAATTAATTAGACCATAAACACGTCCATATTCATTTAGGATAAATCTCGTGTGAGCTAGGGTCCAGGGACCCAACATTATGGATGCAACGGTGAGGAGAGCAAACAAAGAGTTTTTTATTTATAAGGTACATTTTGGCTTTTGTAAGGTAAATGAATCTGACCTTGTTTGCGTCGGTATTCTGTAGAGTGTAGACTTCCTAAAGTGCAGCAGTGCCAATACTAGTGTGCGTGTGAGATTAAATGATTGAAATTCCTAATACTGTACAAAAAAATCTCTCTAAAAATTTCTTCCTTATCCATCCTATTGTTTTACCTCACATAAACTTTTTATCATGTTTCGTAGCTGATGTTGCCCCTACCTTTTTATAATCTCTCCGTTCTATTTTATTTGTTTAGAGGTTTTTTTAATGCTAAAATAGATGAATGTTTTCATAATTTGACCCTACATTGGAATCAACCACTAGAAATAAAGAATAAAAAATTACTTAGGAGATTTAAATATTTTAACAATTAGTGTAGATGCATTTTACTACCAACTACATCCAAAGGATAGATATCTTCTACTCATGTAAATAAAAGTAAGAACTTAACAATAGACACAAGGATATACGTGATTCGGTATGATTACCTACGTCCACGGGGGTGAAAAGGATGAATCTTATTACTTCAAGGTGTTACAATGGTGTCCCTCTCCAAGTTGAACTCTCTTCCTTATAAGATGAACTAGTTCCCAACTCTCTTTCTCTCTCCAAATTACAACCCTCCCTCTCTTGGATACAAGTTCTTCTATTTATAGGGGAGACTACATACAACCAAACTATGGTGTTGGCCACAATATATCTATCTTGAAGTCATGTGTCGGGCCCGTTCGTATCGTCTCTCCTTCTGTAAATATGGCCGATGTAATTTGGTTCCTTAGCAGTCTCTTGTCCGAGCCAATCCTTTTATGTGTTCTCTTGGTGCGATGTCGCCCTTCCAATCCTGTCGCCCTTTCAGTTGGCCGATATGGCACGTATCTTCTTATCCCTTTGACTAACGCTCCTTGTTTGACTGAATACGTCTCATCTGTCAGCTTTGTCAGAAGTCTGGAGTCAAGTCTTGTCCGACAGCTGTAGAGTGGTCATGTCCGACCCGCGTGGTTCCTTAATCCTCGCGCCTGTCAGCCTCTATCGCATGCTTCTCGCTTCCTCATCCTTGGGTACATCATAGCTTAAGATGTTTCCACCTAGCCATGTGGATAATCTACACCTACATTTATGCCCCTTATTTCGCTCGTGTGGCAGACACGAGTGGAAGAAAATCGTTCCATCTTCCCACGTCCTCGTCCATGCCGCGATTTCCACCATGCAGTCCCCCATTAACTCCCCTTTATGACTTGTAACCATCGGTGTCGGTCACACTTTTTTCTTCCCTTAAATACTCCATTTGCCTATTCTCTTTCTTCTACTTCACCATTTTCTCAATCTCCAGCCGCTGCAACTATTTTCTCTGAGATTATTTTTTTTCATCACTTTCTACTTCTGTGAACCCTTAACTTTTTGATTCTCTTCCTTCACGTCCTCATCACCGAGTGGCAGTTGAGGTTGCGTTTCCGTCGTCCCAACATTCTTCACCATCTTCTGAGTTTTGCAGTATTCACGTTCATGGCTTCTTCTCCCTCAATGACTAAGAAAAGGTGTGTTGATGATGTTTTTTCCGAGATTGATGCTTTTCCCCTTGCTTCCCTATTTTCGTTTGATAGCCCCTCTTAGTACGATGATCGCGCCATAAAATCTATCTTTCTTGACGATTCTCCTTCTATTTCGTGTAGGTTCGAAAAAAGGGTGAAAGATCTCTATGATGAAGAATTCATTGAGAATCTCAAAGAGAAGTACCATCTTCAAGACTACGAAGTTACCCTGATCTCGGGCCAAAACAGCGCCTTGAGGAAGTCCGACATGGAGAAGTACGAGCAGTCGACTAAGTGCGTGGTTATCACTCATGGCCATCTGGAGCTAGGTCTCCGTCTCCCTTTGTACAATCCTGATAGCCCTTTATACTACGATATTCTCTCCCAGCTCAAGCCTTATCGTGCTCTGGCTCAATGGACTGGCAACACTTTTCGGATTATGGATGAATGGAGAGATCGCCGAGATGGTCGTGGCTCCACCGCCGACTAGTCGACCTATAAGCCCAAGGACGCTCCAGAATATACCGCTGCCAATTTATTTGCCAACTATCGATCCGGTACTTCAACCAACGGTGACCTTGCCGGTTTTGATGCTAGTCCTCATCGTCACAAAATTATGCCTAAGAATGTTGAAAGGATGATGCTAGATTCTGATCCCATCGGCCAAGGTTCTAACAGGCGACCCCGTCATACCAATGACCCAATTTATCCCTGGGTTCCACTTCTTGTCCGAGGGCCCATTTTATATGGTAGCTTCCCGTCGCCTCCATTTCCCGCCGAGACCTATCCTTTCTGGGTGGTTAATGACGACATGGCTGATAAGGTATGTGTCTCCTTCTGCCTTCCTCAATTTCTATCTTGTTAGTTTTGACACCAATTGGTTATTTGTTGTCATCAAAGTATCTGGGCGATTCTACCAAGGACGCCGCATTGTCGAGAAAAAGGGGTGATGGCACAAGGGTTGAGGAATACCAGGGGAAGGTAACAAACACAATGATTTTATTATAAGTACATGTACTTGCCCCTGTTTTTTGCCTTCACATGTTCTGACGAGAAGCCTTGTGTAGAAATTTCCTATGCACGATGATGATGAAGCCGGTGGGTCCGATGTGCATGAGATTGATGCTCAACCTCTTAGGCGTAATCCTAATAGAGGCATGAAAGTTGTTACTAAGCCGCAGTCGAGGAAGAAGCCAATCATCGAGATTCCCGATGAAGATGACATATTCGGCGAGGATTTCTCGGATGACAAGGGCGATGTGAAGGAGATGGGCGAGAAGGGTGGTCCTGAGGTGGTCGTGCCAGCTGATTTGGTAGGAGACAAACAAGAGCCCATGAAGACGCCCGAGTTGGAAAAGGTTGTTAATGCTGAACCGGAAGTACTCCCTCGTCTGCCCCGGATCACTGATGGATCTATGTCTAATGCTGAAACCTCTTTTACCATCTCTTGAACTCTCTTGGAGCGCTCACTTCCCCCGACTTTGGAGCGTACACTGATGAACAAATGCTCGGTGCAGTGCTACTTTATAACGATGTAGCTCAGACTCTTGATTCGGTGGTGAGCGACTTTGTATGTCAGGATGATGCCCCACTCCTTAATATATTCCTGATTGTCGCTTACCATTCTAACTTGCTTACTTATATCAGATCCTTAATCGGGTATGGTTGGATGCCGCCAATCGTCATAAGGAAAGGCAGTTGGTGGAATCTCTCCAACTTCAATTGCAGAACGAGAAGAGTTGTGCGCGCGAGCTATAAATTAAACTCGCCGATGCTCAATGTGTATTACAATTTTTCAAACCTTAACTTGTGTTGATTGAGTTTATCGTGCCAGTATCCTGAGTCGGGTGTCCTTCTAATAGCCGAGATAGCTAGTATAGTTTTAGATGCTTCCTTGAAGTTTAGGATCTTGAAGAGGAAGTGGGATATTGAAAAGGATTTAGCGGAGAATCTTCGTCGGAAAATAACAAACAAGAATGGGAAAATAGATCGCCAAGTTGATGAGATCGAAGAACTTCAAGGTGAATTAGACCGATATCGACAGTTTGAGTATGCCACTGAAGAAATAGACAATTTGCGAGCTCATTTGGGTTCTTCCCAACGCCTCGCTGCTGAGAAAACTGCTTTGGCCACGGACCTAGAACAACAGGTAGACTCTTTACAATTGCAGAACCGAGACCTTCACGAGGATCGCCGACGAATTTTGAGGGATAAAGATGTAGTGGAGCGAGCTAATAGGGATCTGCTGGGCAAAGTGAGTGAATTTGACAAAATGGTGGGTGAACTAGAATGGAGTAGGTCGTAGGTTTCAGTGCTCCAAGTGTCGCGCAATCGTTTAAAGAACGAGTGGAGTGAACATAAGAAGTACTTCCTCAGTAAAGAATTTAATGAGCAAGGCTATAACGAGCTAACTATGAAATTGTCCAAGGCCGAGGATGAGTTTTCCAAGTCGGTATAATCGCTCCAGTCAGTGTTACCAGCCCTTTCAGGTCTTTTAGGCGATGTGTTGAGGCAATTCCTTAGGATTAGATTATTTTCTGTACTTATGAAATTGCTAAACCATATTCAATGAATAATCCCGTGTTGTTGTGATCTTGTAGCTGAGCAAAAACGTTCTCAAGAATTGGATCTGGAGGTTCGACGGTTGAAGCGGGTCGAGGCCGATTTGGGTACCAAGTTGACCAATGCCGAGGCGGCCAATTTGCATCTTACCCAACAGGTTGAGGATGAACGCGTCGCCCATGAAGAGGAGATAGACGAGAAGGTTCAGTCAGGTATTGCTGAGTATGTGGAGAATAAGCGGCGCAAGATAACGCAAAGGAGGGACGGCGCTGTTCCCCCCAAGGATTGAATTCTCCTTTTGTAGTGATGCGCCACTAAGTTTCTCTTTATCCTGGTTTGTAAATCTCTTTGAACACATCTTCCCTTTTTACTTCTAATACACTGCTTGCTTGTTTAAAATGGGGTGCTACGTCGCCGATGTTGTACTTTGTATTCATGTTATAATTTTTACTTCATGGGGTTTCATGACGCTTTTCGTGCTTCCTTAATTGGCGTATGATGCCGTCGCTTTAACTTTTGTTTCTTATGTCATTCCTGCAATTGTTGATCATGTTTGTTAGTATTTTAACCTTTTCTGTCAAACACACCCTACAAGGAGGGTCATCGGGCCCAATACCATTCCCTTATTGGGGTATATCATCACTATCTCTTGTATTCAGTGGAAGGGTATTAGTCAACCTAATTCTAGGTTCGATTTCCCCGAGCGGTTATCGATCAACCAATCTCGGGCAAGTGGTCACAGCCACTTGCGATGGGGGCGACCTTTCAAATGTAAGTAGGCCACCTAGTTGAGAAGACCTCGTGTCTTATCAGCATGTGGAACTGGTTTCCAACCACCAGAACCCTTAGGATACCTCGGCACTTGCACACTACCACTTCCCCAAGTACGAATAGCCAGGCGACTGTATGGCACATCGGCACTTCCACACTGGCTTTGCCCCGAGTACGAATGCCCATTCAAGTGTAAGTCACCTCGGCACTTCCACACTGGATTTTCCCCGAGTATGAATGACCATTTGAGTGTAAGTCACCTGAGCACTTCCTCACTGGCGTTGCCTTGAGTACGAATGACCATTAGTCGTTCATGCCCTATCTTATACCCCTCACGGTTTTAAAGAAATAGAAGACAGGTATGCTCACCTTTTCTCCGCACGTCCCTTCATGGGTGGTAGAGTTTCAGATACTTAACGTTCCAAGGTTTGGGCTCTTTTGTTCCATCGAGTCTCAGTAGCCGATACGATCCCTCGCCTGCCTTAGACGCAATTATGTAAGGCCCACCCCACTTTGGTACTAGCTTTCCGCCCTTTTTGTCTCTTTCCCAGTCGACCATAAACTTCATCACTTGCTTCCCTGGTTGGAATTCTCTTGGGAGAACATGCTTGTTGTACTCTCGCTGTAACTTCCTTTGATAGTTTTCCATTTTTTGCAGCGCCATCTTCCTTGTTTCTTCCAAATCGTCGAGTTTTGCCAAAATTAGATCGGCCGAGACGTTTCGCCTCCAAGCTTTTGTTCTAGTAGTATGGATCATTCCTTCCGTCGGTAGAATCGCCGCGGTTCCGTAAGTAAGCATGAATGGTGAGAACCTTGTAGCTTCCTTCTGTGTGGTTCTGTGTGTTCATAAAACATTGTATAGCTCCTCGCACCAGTCACCATATTCCCCATACAATTTCTTCTTCATGTTGTCGGTGATTGTTTTGTTGGTGATCTCGGCCTTCCCATTACTCTGGGGGTAAATTGGGGTAGCTTTACTCTTCCTGATGTTGTATGTGTTGAACAAAAGATCAATGTTTTACCCTTGGAGTTGTTTCCCATCATCGGAGACGATAACTACTGGGACCCCAAAGCGGCAAATGATATGCTCCCAGATAAACTTGAAGAAATCTTTGTCTCGTATGTGCCTTAGTGGTGCTTCCTCTACCCACTTGGTAAAGTAATCCGTGGCCACGATCAAGTATTTCCTCTGCCATGTTCCTACATGCAACGGTCCGATAATGTCTACCCCCCATTTTGCGAAGGGCCATGGGCTTATAACAGAGTTTAAAGGTACGCCTGGTGCCTGTATTTTCTTGCTAAACCATTGAAATTCTTCACAAGCTTTCTCCACTTCCTTTGCATCTTCGTTCATGTACATCCAAAAATAGCCCATTGTCTTTTCCTTGGACGATAAGCTTCTCCCTAAGCTGTGGTTTCTGGCGGCTCCATAGTGTAATTCATGTAATATTGTGTAGCCTTCCTCTTTACTTAGGCACCGTAAAAGTGTCCCTAAGTAGTATTTCCTATATAAGATCCCTTCCCTTAGCTCGTAGGCGCCCGACTTACTTTTGATTTTATTTATCTCGGGCCGACTCTTGGGTAGCTCGCCCGTTTCCAGGTATTGGTGTATCGGCTTTCTCCAATCGCCCTCTTTATATCGATCGGCTGTGTTAATAGCCACATCCATCCGTATGTCCGGTGTTTCTGGGATTAAGGGAGTAAGGAGCCTCATAACACGAATGCCCTCTATGCTCGAGTCTACCAGCTATTGAGCTATGTAAGATAGAGCGTCCGAGTGCCTGTTATATTTTCTACAAATGTGACAGAACTTGATGCTTGGTATTTGGTTGATGTAAAACTGGGCGAGATCCAAATACTTTTGCAACACGGGGTCGTGTGTCGCATATTTGCCCGTAATCTGCCGAATCACCAACTGTGAATCACTAGTTAAGCGAACCTCCTGCAGCCCCATTTCTACAATTATCCGTAAGGCGTGGATTGTCGCTTCGTACTCGGTGACATTGTATGTAGCTTTGAATTCCAGCCTGAACGAGTGCACTATCTTTCTTCCTTTCGGCGTGGTGAAGACTAACCCAAGGCCTGACCCCTCTTTGTTTGATTCCCCATCGATGGAGACTTCCCACCGTGTAGGACTACTGGATGCTAATAGGTCAGCAGACTCTTCTCGTTCTTCCATCATCCCAGGTATATCTTCAACCTTGTCTGCATCGCTTAGTGGGAAATCTGCTAGGAAGTCGTCCACTACTTGTCCTTAGATCGTCGTCCTCGTCTCGTACACCACATCATATTGTTTGATTAAGGCTCCCCATTTAGAGATTCTCCCTGATTGCCCTGCATTATCCAAAACTTCTTCGATAGGTGATTTGGTTAGCACCCGTATGAGATAAGCTTGAAAGTATGTTTGGAGTTTAGAAGCGGCAAAAACTAGTGCAAGTACCATCTGCTCCATTATGGTATAATTTCTCTCAGCCGGACTTAGTGTTTTGCTAGTGAAATACACCGGCTTCTCCGCATTCCCCTCCGTCCTAACCAACACTACATTAATGGCATATGACGTCGCCCCTAAGTATAAGGTGAGGATTTATGACGGCTCGGGCCTCTGCATAACCGGGAGGCGGGCTAGGTGTAACTTGATATTTTGAAAGGCCTCTTTGCTTGCATCCGTCCATTGAAACTTCTCTCCTTTCTTCAGAATGTCATAAATGGTTTTACATTTGTCCGACGATCATGACACGAATCGCCCCAATGCTGCTATACAACCATTTAGCTTCTGCACATCCTTTACTGTCACGGGAGATGGAATCTCTAAGACAGCCCTAACCTTCTCAGGATCTTCTTCTATCCCTCTGGGGGTGATGATATATCCTAGGAATTTCCCCGATGTAATCCAAAAGTCGCACTTGGCGGGGTTAATCTTCATCTTGTGTCTCTTCATCGTCTGAAAAATCTCGTGAAGGTCCCGAGCGTGATCCTTAGCTCGGAGTCTCTTGACTAACATGTCATCTACGTAAACTTCTATGGTATCGTGGATCTTGTCTTCGAACATGTCTCCTACCAATCTTTGATATGTAGCACCGGAGTTCCTAAGTCCAAATGGCATTTTGGTATAACAATACAACCCCCTTGGTGTGAAGAAGGAAATATGCTCCTGATCCTCGGGTGCCAATGGTATTTGGTTGTAGCCCATTTATCCATCCATCAATGTCATCGCCTCATATCCAACTATTGATTCTACTAGTTGGTCTATTCTTGGGAGAGGAAATATGTCCTTCGGGCAGGCCTTGTTTAGGTCACTAAAATCAATACATATTATGACTCCTCCTTTCTTCTTTGGTACCATGACCATATTAGATATTTACTACGGGTAATGAGATTTCTTGATTATCCTGGAATCTTTTAGCTTTTTTATCTCGGCCTCAAACGCTGCCTATAACTATGGTGCAATTCGCCTCATTTTCTGTCTAACTGGTTTGAACCTCGGATCAATCTTCAAGTGGTGGTAGCATACCTCCGGGTCAATGCCCTCTAAATCGTGTACTTCCCAAGCGAACCCGTCTAAGTTTTCCTTTAACACTGTCATGAGTTGAATTGCTTGTTTATCCGAGAGCAATGTACCGATCCTTACTATCTTTGGCTCCTCAACTGTCCCCAAATTCACTTTCTGAGTCGGCTCAACTGTCGATAAATTAGATTTAGGTTCCCTGAATGGAGTCGTTTCCTTTAATTGCTATAAAGGGTCTTGCTCTTGGGTCTCGTACGCCATGACCTCTTGCGAAATAGTCTCCTCCAATTCTTCTACATCCTTAACTTCTTTGGCTTTATTCTTCTCTCTCCATTGTCGAGATCTCCAATCTTCATTAATTTCGGCATCAACCTGGATTCATTGTCGTGCTACTTGGGAGTCACCTACAACTTCAACTATTCCCTTGTAGGTCGGGAACCTTAATCTTTGATGATATGCCGATGCCACCCCTTTAATCTCAGCGATCCATGGACGTCCGATAATTGCTTCATAAGGCGAGGCGATGTCGACCACACAAAAAGTGGTTAGTGTGTCAAGGTAGCCCCCACCGTCCGAAATCCTCAAAGTTACCTCATCCTTAGGGATGGTTATTGTTCCATTAAAGCCGTAGATGTGATATGTTGAGGGGAAGAGGATGTCGTCCGACAACTCCATTCTATTGAACGTGTTGTAGAATAGCACCTCGACTGAACTTCCGCTATCCATGAGAATCCTTCTTACTCCCCCTTCCTCAATCAATAACGTTATGACCAAGGGATCATTGTGTGCTTTCTCATTTGCTGGGACATCCTTGGCATAGAACAAAATAGGATGCATCATCCAAGGTTCCATCTGTAAGGTCTTGGCTACGCTAAATATTTCTTTGCCATTGTGATCCCTATTGTGAACCCTTGAAGTGATTACTGGGACGAGAGTGTAGTCTTGCATAGCTGAGTGTGAAATTGTATTCACAAATTGAGTTGACCTATCAATGCGAACTTGATGAACCGACACATCGGGTGTTGCAGTTGGCTGAGCTGGATGTCGGACGAACTGTCTCAGGTATCCATCTCGGATGAGTTGTTGAACGATATCCTTTAATTATCGGAAATTATTAGTGGAGTGGCTGGTAGGCTCGGAAAGATACCTACTTCTATGTATAAACTGCAAGTGCACAATGTCGACAAGCAACACAGGGCAAGCACAGGTCGAACCACAGATACTTGGAGAGTGTAGAAGTTGATTCTAAATCCTGATTCAGAGAGTAACCAAAAGGGGTTTGATTTTGTCGATACGACGATATGATTTTCAAGTGACTGAAATAATAAAAGTAAAAGATGCAAATAACAAGATATGTAAACAATGATAATATGGATACTAGGGTATTCAAATCCACCAATAACCTATGATATGCATTCAACTTGTAATATTATTCTTGTCCTTATAGTAGTTTCAAGTCTACCGTATAACTAAGGTGTTTCTCCAATGGATAATTTAATCACAACTAAAGTATTTCTCCAAAGCATTAATTGTCTAATTAAGCACAACTAATCTAAAGATCAATATTTGGTTAAGAATGAGTTGTATCATAATCAACATAGAGATATTCTAACTACAATGGATACATGGCATACATTGTGAGAGCAAGATGTTGAAAAACTTGGATTAAATTATATCTTTAAACAATTCTAAACTTTCAAGAACAAGATACAAGATATGAATACATACCAATGAGATTAGGGATTCATCTAAACCCTAGTAAATGAAATTAGAACATGAAGAACATTACAACAAAATTGAAATTTGATAAACTAACATGAACAAGCTATTCTTGGATGGTTTTTCAACACAACAACCCTCTCTATTTATACACAAAATTCCCTCAAGCACTTGGATTCGAAATTTGGAAAGCATCCACTCAACAAAACATGTTTTCTTAATTGATGGATTGAATGGAATATATTTGGTTGTGGGAAACAAATTGGGAGTGATTGAGTGAGAGAATGGGGATGTTTTCTTTAATTGATGGATGAAATGGAATACAATGGGGGTGAGGTGGATGTTTGGAAAGAATCCAATGGGGGTGAGGTGGATGTTTTGGAAAGAATCCAATGGGGTGAGGTGGAAATGGATTTGGGTCTTGGGTTTTGGATCATGGGTTGTTTAATCCCATGAATTTGTAAACAAAGTTGCCACGATGCGCGAGCGGGTTGCAACGCTTCCAACTTTCTTCTATTTTGTCTTCTCAATTCTTCCAAGCTTTATTTAGTACTTAAAAACACAAAATTAATTAATACAAATATTTATTCTTGAAAATGGTAAAAATGCGAGAATTTGGGATAATATATGACTTTGAAGCGCGAAAGATGAGTTAAGTGCCAATGAAAAGGTGTATGAACATGCAATATTTGGCACTCATCAAATACCCCCAAACCTGAATTTTACTTGTCCTCAAGTGAAACAGAAATCCATAAATCCTAACTATACCACTGTCACTGGTCTCTCGAATGCATTTAGCGTATGCACTACGCCTTTAAACCCCTAAGTGTCCCTAGTGGACGAGTTGTAATCGTGAGGGCCTACCAAAGATGTACCCACAAAACCTTCTCCAATTTCAGAGCATCCATAGAAATGTCTTCGTCTTCGGTCTTCAACTGTAGATGATGAACTTCAGAATTTCGTAGAACCATGAAAATTTGTAACCAATTTTTTTTTATTTTTAGTGACCCGCTACACAGCTGGTCATCAGATACCAAACACAAGATCCGATATATATATATATTTTTATATTTTTATATTTTTTTATATTTTTTTTTAGAGACCCGCTACACAGCTGTTCTTAGAAGACAACAGAAGACCCTCTACACAGCTGGTCATAGAAAACACACTACAAAAAAATGCAAAAGACTACAAAAGATCCTACAAAAGACCCGCTCCACAGCTGGTCATAAAAAAATAACAACAAAAGACTCAAAAATTGCAAAAGACTACAAAGGATCCTACAAAAGACCCGCTCCACAGCTGGTCATAAAAGATGCAAAAGACTACAAAACGCCATATGCAAATACTCCCCCAAACCTAAATCTAACATTGTCCTCAATGTTTCAAAACATAACAGAAACCACAACAAACTATGAGAACAAAACAGATTCAAAGGAAAGAGATTACCAGATGCCAAACCGAGAGATAGTAGAGTATGTCCAAAGCAACCAGCGGGGAAGATATCTCGTGTTATGTACAGGGGTGAAATTTTTAGTCCACATAGATTGGATCAAACAAGATGAGTTGTTTCAATCTCGGGTGGGATTGGTTCAAGGAATGGCTTCGATCTCTGCCCATTGACCTTGAAGACATTCTTGGTTGTTACATCTTCTAGTTCTACATAGCCCCATGGGGAAAATTGTTCGCACCACGAACGGGCTGTCCATTTAGAACGTAATTTTCCCGGAAAAAGGTGCGATCGTGAGTTATACAATAGAACTTTCGGCACAGAGTGAATGACTTGCGCAAAATGCGTTTGTCATGGAACACCTTCATTCTTTGTTTGTACATTTTTGCATTATCATATGCATCATTTCTTAACTCTTCCAACTCATTGAGTTGAAGCTTCCTTTGGGTGCCAGCTTTATCTAGATCAAAGTTCAGTTTCTTTACATCCCAATATGCACGATGTTCTAACTCTACAGGGAGATGACAATCTTTACCATACACAAGTCTGTAAGGGGACATACCAATGGGGGTCTTGTATGCAGTTCTATAGGCCCATAAAGCATCATTCAATCTTAAAGACCAATCTTTTCTAGACGGGTTAACCGTCTTTTCTAGAATGTGCTTAATCTCCCTATTTGAAACCTCTACCTGGCCACTGGTCTGTGGATGATATGGGGTTGCAACTTTATGAGTTATGCCATACTTACGGACTAAGGACTCAAAAGGCCTATTGCAGAAATGTGAACCACCGTCACTGATTATAGCTCTAGGGGTGCCAAATCGAGAAAATATGTTTTCCTTTAAGAACGAAAGTACCACCTTGTGGTCATTAGTTTTGGTTGCAATTGCTTCTACCCACTTAGAAACATAGTCAACAGCAACAAGGATGTACAACTTTCCTTCAGAGCTAGGAAATGGACCCATGAAATCAATGCCCCATACATCAAATAGCTCAACAATCAAAATGGGTTGTAAGGGCATCATGTTTCGTTTTGATATACTTCCCAATTTCTGGCACCGGTCAAAAGAAACACATAAGGCATGGCTATCCTTAAACAATGTTGGCCAGTAAAAACCACTCTGCAAGATCTTTGCATCAGTTTTCTTTGAACTAAAGTGTCCTCCACATGCTTGATCATGACAAAAAGAGATGACATCCCTTTGTTCAGAATTGGTGACACATTTCCTAATGATTTGGTCAGGGCAGTATTTGAACAGATATGGGTCATCCCATAGGAAATGTTTCACTTCGGCCAAGAATTTAGACCGGTCTTGTTTAGACCAATGAAGTGGCATCCTACCTGTAGCAAGGTAGTTCACGATGTCGGAAAACCATGGCATTTCAGAAACCAAAGCATCGGTTGTTCATCGGGGAAGGATTCCCTAATAATCTCTGATTCATCAGCAGATTCGACATTCAACCTAGATAAGTGATCAGTAACAACATTCTCTGACCCTTTTTTATCTCGAATTTTGAGGTGGAACTCTTGTAACAAGAGTATCCATCGAATTAGACGAGCCTTAGCATCTTTTTTAGATAAAAGATATCTTAATGCGGCATAGTCAGTATAAATGATTATTTTAGATCCTATCAAATAAGATATAAACTTATCTAATGAAAACACAACATCTAGCAACTCTTTTTCGGTTGTTGAATAATTCATTTGGGCCTCATTCAGTGTCTTACTAGCATAGTAGATCACATAGGGGTGTTTGTCAACTCGCTGACCTAAGACAGCTCCAACAAAAAATCGGATGCGTCACACATGATTTCAAAAGGTAATTTCCAATCAGGAGGTCGGACTATAGGTGCTGAAGTTAGAAGAGTTTTGAGCTCTTCCCAAGCATGCACACAAGCATTATCAAACACAAAGGAAACATCTTTACTGAGTAGATTACACAGTGGTATTGAGATCTTACTGAAATCTTTAATGAATCTACGGTAGAAACCAGCATGGCCTAAGAATGATCTAACCTCCCTCACAGAGTGAGGTTGCGGCATGTTTTGAATGAGGTCGACTTTGGCTTTGTCTACTTAAATGCCTTTTTCAGAGATGCTGTGTCCTAGAACTACAGTGATATGTGAACAGTTCCAGGAGATGAAAAATGAATAGTGACAGGAGATGAAAAATGAACTACACCACTACCGAGTCCCCGGCAGCGGCGCCAAAAACTTGGTAGGCTCGGAAAGATACATACTTCTATGTATAAACTGCAAGTGCACAGTGTCGACAAGCAACACAGGGCAAGCACAGGTCGAACCACAGAGACTTGGAAAGTGTAGAAGTTGATTCTAAATCCTGATTCAGAGAGTAACCAAAAGGGGTTTGATTTTTTCGATACGACGATATGATTTTCAAGTGACTGAAATAATAAAATTAAAATATGCAAATAACAAGATATGTAAACAATGATAATATGGATACTAGGGTATTCAAATCCACCAATAACCTATGATATGCATTCAACTTGTAATATTATTCTTGTCCTTATAGTAGATTCAAGTCTACCGTATAACTAAGGTGTTTCTCCAATGGATAATTTAATCACAACTAAAGTATTTCTCCAAAGCATTAATTGTCTAATTAAGCACAACTAATATAAAGATCAATATTTGGTTAAGAATGAGTTGTAGCATAATCAACATAGAGATATTCTAACTACAATGGATACATGGCATACATTGTGAGAGCAATATGTTGAAAAACTTGGATTAAATTATATCTTTAAACAATTCTAAACTTTCAAGAACAAGATACAAGATATGAATACATACCAATGAGATTAGGGCTTTATCTAAACCCTAGTAAATGAAATTAGAACATGAATAACATTACAACAAAATTGAAATTTGATAAACTAACATGAACAAGCTATTCTTGGATGGTTTTTCAACACAACAACCCTCTCTATTTATACACAAAATTCCCTCAAGCACTTGGATTCGATATTTGGAAAGTATCCACTCAACAAAACATGTTTTCTTAATTGATGGATTGAATGGAATATATTTGGTTGTGGGAAACAAATTGGGAGTGATTGAGTGAGAGAATGGGGATGTTTTCTTTAATTGATGGATGAAATGGAATACAATGGGGGTGAGGTGGATGTTTGGAAAGAATCCAATGGGGGTGAGGTGGATGTTTTGGAAAGAATCCAATGGGGGTGAGGTGGAAATGGATTTGGGTCTTGGGTTTTGTATCATGGGTTTTGGATCATGGGTTGTTTAATCCCATGAATTTGTAAACAAGTTGCCACTGATGCGCGAGCGGGTTGCAACGCTTCCAACTTTCTTCTCTTTTGTCTTCTCAATTCTTCCAAGCTTTATTTAGTACTTAAAAACACAAAATTAATTAATACAAATATTTATTCTTGAAAATGGTAAAAATGCAGAATTTGGGATAATATATGACTTTGAAGCGCGAAAGATGAGTTAAGTGCCAATGAAAAGGTGTATGAACATGCAATATTTGGCACTCATCAGTGGCCCCTATACTGATGGTAGTGACAGTACTCGGGGTGATTCTTAGTTTCTTGGAACTGGACTCCCCTTGACGCTGGGTAATTGATATCGTTCCTCTTCTCGACTTCCTTGAATACTTCCTCCAAAGGAGCGTTAAAAGGGGTATATGATCAGGCTTCATGCCTAGGCCTCTTCCCTTTGTCTACCTATTCTTTCTTCTCACTGCTTCTTGGTGGAGGGTCTTCTCGGGATGCCTAACAGGATCGTCCATAACTTCTTTAGCCTCAGGACTAGCTTCTTGTACTCCCATATCTCTCGATTCGACTTGAATTTCTTCTAGGGCGATAAAATGTTCTTGAATTCTTCGCATCTCCTTTAAGGTTTTTAGCTTTTCAGAGAACATAGATACCCATATGGGGTCCTCTATTCCCAATGCGTTTTCGAATCCAAAGATAAATTGATCTACTAGTACTTTCCAAATTTCAGTACACAGTTTCCTCCACCTATCAGTCAAGGTTCTCAAGGGCTCCCTGAACCTCCGGGCAAGGGTGAATAGTTTGTTCATTCTTGGTCGAGGTCGGCTGTTGTGCATATAGGTTTCAAGAAAGGCCTCAATTAGTGCCTCATAACCGTCGATCGATCCAGGTGGAAGTGAATAAAACCAATCTCTCGCCTCGCCCTCCAAGATGGCCGGAAAGAATTTACACATGACTATCGTGTTGTTTTTCCATTGGATCAATGACATGGTATACATTTTTAGATGCTCGACCGCATCTCCTATTCCGTCGAATCTAGAAGAAAATGTAGGTAAGGTACACTTTGGTGGGAACAGAATCTGTTCAAGTTCTTGGGAGAAAGGTGTCTTCTCGGCCTCATTCATAATTTATGCTAGTTTGTTTTCTTCTCTACTTCCCGATAACTCTTTAATCTTTGCCTCCAACTTTTTGAGTTTAGCTTCTGTCGCCCCGTCCTATCGTCCACCCCTTTATCGCCTTTCTTCATCAGTAGACGAGTCCTCGGGTGGTCCATACCATCGTGGGGAGGGTATGGGAGGTCGTCTGGACTGACTAGGGTTGGTCGGTCCAGTCATAGGTGGTGACTGACCTGATTGGACATGATTACTCGACGTTCCTCGGCTGGACAATCCTCTTGATCTGGTTTGTAGGTTCCTCAACTGATAATTCTCAAACTCCAGGGCGAGATTCCGTCGCTGGAGCTCTTTTAGTGCCGTTTCTTGTCTTCTTTGACTTTCTAAAATGGCAAATAGCGTCGGGTCTGTGATTTCATGACTAGAATGTCCATTAGGGTGGTATGGCCGAGACTGTAATGGTCTCGATGTTGGTAGTGGGGGTAGTATCAGACCAGTTGCATGACCTATTTCATGGACAGGTTCAGGGCCGACGTTGCTAGATGCTCCTCTCCCCAACTAAATCTGCCTGAGACGCTCTTGTTCTCTTCCTAAGGATTCCTGGTACTCAGCTTGTTGCCTTTCCCTTTGTCTCTGGGCTTGTGCTGCAAGTGCTTCCTCATCGTCCTCTGTATCTGAAGTTGTAAGTCCATAGACTTTGTCAACTCTCCTCTAGGTCAAGATAACCTAGTCTAAGGGTAGGGTGTCATCATCTCGTCCAAGATCCACTCCCTCATCAACAGTTGGCATGCCTCGTGCAGATGCACGAGATTCCTCGGGCGGTGGTTGTCGACTGCCTTCTTGCCTCGGCCCAGTTACCCCTGCCTGCATGCTGCTGCTAGTAACCGTACGATTCCTTAACGTCCTTCCCATCCATGAAGTACTATCCATCGGGTGTGGCGCGTGGTTAGCCGAGTGTCGTCCCTACATACGTCATCAAATATAAAGAACACCTTACTTTGACATAATATTGGAAATAGACATTAAAAGGTGAAAAAATATTCGATTGACACAAAAATTGTCACTACGTCAGAGCTTGCAGATATAAAGCCTACTCCGGTTATCGAATGGGTTCTGCCTATCCATCCTATTTTGACTCTATGCTAACTTTGTGGTAGATTTTACGCCACATCACTATCATTCCGTACGACGTCGCCTTCGGTACTTGACCTCCGCAATTAAGCTAGTTTGTCCTTCATTCTATATGCTCCAAATCATTAAACTCATGCACGTGATGATTGAAAGGTACGACATGTAAGTCAAAAAATTAACTCAAGTCTCTACTGTAATTATTATTTCCTCAAGATCTCTTCACGGATGTCTTCCATGGATCCTCTCAAAGAACTTTCCGACGACTAGACAACATCGCCAAACAAGATTTTTCTCCCTCTTTTTTCCTGATCAGGCGACGTGGGTTGTTGTCGATCAATGAAGCAAGGGTACAAATGCAAAAACGCTTACCAAGAACTTGGAAACAAACTCTCCTTACTAAAGAAACATCTAGAACATGGCTTCCACGACGGGAAGCTTAAAATCGGCAGCTTATCATGCAATAGACACCTTAAACTTGACCTTTTGTAATTTTAAGCACACAAACTTTGTACCGTAACAAGAAAACAACTTATTTACCACTAAAATTCACTCAACCATCGAAAACAAACAGTCATCCTATCAGTAGATCCTCAACATAGCTCCTAACCTGTTCTGTCGATCGCCGGTGATCTTATGGAGATTTTTTGCTGATCAAACCATTTGTGGGAGAAGAAACGAGGACTCTACCACACCTTGTAAAGACGTTGCTACTGCTTTAACTTTGCATGTACACTAAATGACTCAAACAACAGGAAATAGGCGCCTTCGGCCAACAGAGTTCATCCTAGCTTCAACTACTACACTTAAACGTGTATTCAGGAGCTTTTGATCGTCTTTAAATTCCTTTTAGCCAAGGTATCAAGAGATCTTAGTCGGATCCCCTTAGTCGGCACCATAATGTAGATGCATTTTACTACCAACTACATCCAAAGGATAGATATCTTCTACTCATGCAAGTGAAAGTAAGAACTTAACGATAGACACAAGGATATACGTGGTTCGGTATGATTACCTACGTCCACGGTGAAAAGGATGAATCTTATTACTTCAAGGTGTTACAATGGTGTCCCTCTCCAAGTTGAACCCTGAACCCTTATAAGATGAACTAGTTCCCAACTCTCTTTCTCTCAAGTGCGATTTCAAGTCTCTCTCTCTCTCTCCAAATTACAACCCTCCCTCTCTTGGATACAAGTTCTTCTATTTATAGGGGAGACTACATACAACCAAACTATGGTGTTGGTCACAATATATCTATCTTTAAGTCCTGTGTCGGGCCCGTTCGTATCGTCTCTCCTTATGTAAATATGGCCGATGTAATTTGGTTCCTTAGCAGTCTCTTGTCTGAGACGATCCTTTTATGTGTTCTCTTGGTGCGATGTCGCCCTTCCAATCCTGTCGCCCTTTCAGTAGGCCGATATGGCACTTATCTTCCTATCCCTTTGACTAACGCTCATTGTTTGACCGAATACGTCTCGTCTGTCAGCTTTGTCAGAAGTCTGGAGTCAAGTCTTGTCCGACAGATGTAGAATGGTCATGTCCGACCCGCGTGGTTCCTTAATCCTCGTGCCTGTCAGCCTCTATCGCATGGTTCTCGCTTCATCCTCCTTGGGTACATCATAGCTTAATATGTTTCCACCTAGCCCTGTGGATAATCTACACCTAAAATTAGTATTAAGGGATATATATAAAAAAAAACTAATCTCTGTTCATTTTCTTAATCTACGTGAAAATACCTATACTAAATTAGGATGGAGGGAGTATTTTTATTTTTTATTTTGACATGGCAAAGACAAAAAAAAAATGCAGAACAAACAAAAAAGAGAGTGGAATTAATCTAGCCCATAGACATTGATCAAATTCTTAATACAAGAAGGCAGAGAAGAAGGAGACCACCAATGCTACCCCCAGATGTTGAAAAAGGTAATTTGACCCATGGATGTGCAGGTATCATCCCTTGGTCCAAATTTGATTGTAACTACTGTTCATGCACTTTGTGAACCGTTGTTTTCTTCGTAATAATTTTTTTACCGATAATGAATGGAAACCCTATAAACGCGGGAAGTTGATGAAAAATATATCACTCGGCTTATGTGAGTTTCAATCTGAGCATATATCAAGAACATAATTTGTCGGTTACTAGAAACTGATGTCCTGTTAGATATTGACGTCCTCGATGTATAAAATAAAGGGATATTTTGACTTTGGGTCACATAAAAGTGATCAGAGTTGCGTTTGGGTCACCACAAAATTTTAATTAGAGTTTGGGTCATAAGACCATCATTGAACGTCTTGACCATTGGGAATTCAGTTATATCTTAAAATGATAAAATAACCTTAACAATTTCTTACTTTTACTAACTAGACCAACCAGACCTTCATCTTCAATGTCCATAGATAAAGAGGATGAAACCAGAGTTACAAATCGAAACATTATTGAATAATGAAGATAATTGAAAACAAATCTAGTCGAAACCCACCAGAAATCATCACCAAGTGAACAACACCACCTATTTATAATCGATTTTATATTTCCAAATTCCATTTCTTCACAGCAACAGAGCTTCTCAGCTTCAACACCTTGTCCAAATCCACCATTCACAGTTCATTATCCGCCATTGTGTTGTTTCTCGGATCAATAAGAAAACACTAAATCTTAACCAATTGTTCCCCTATATTCATCACCATCAATTCAACCTCCAATGGATTAATCAAAATCTAAGATCAATCATCAATCATGAATCAACAATCATCATATGATTATCCGTCAAATTAATCAAGCTGAAAAAGAAAAAAAAAAAAAATCGGATCCATCTTCTTCTCCAACAGAAAAAACTCTAGTTCTTTCACTGATTTCTGAGTTATCAACAGTAAAAACCACCATATCAAACATCGAAATTCTATTTTCACTGCGTACTTTAAATCGAGGATAATCCCCAATTTTCTTCACAAACCCTAGCTTTTGATTCAAGATTTTTATCAAATTAATCATCAACTTCCTCTCTTAATTCACAACAACCCTCATCTCGCCTATTTCCAGTGAACCCATATTAATTCAACCAACAATCTCTTCTTCAATCTTCATTTGTCTCTGGATAAAGCGGCAGCTTAGGTGAACATGGGAGAGAGGAAAAATAAAGAAGTGAAAAAGAAGTCCTCTCCTCCGATTAACAAAACCAAGCCCTAGTAGTAGTATTTCTCATTCAAAGATTTTTCACAAGTTTGAAATCAAAAGTAGTACAAGTTTACAAGGTTACCTAAAGTTGAAATTCTGAGTTACAGTAGCAGAAGACTAACAATGGGGGAAGAAATGACTCGATATAGATTTTAGGGTTAATTGATTTTGTTACACGTACGAGTCATGACTCATATTCAGACGGTCACTAACACTGTTAACTAAATACAAATTAATTACGAAAAGTATTATTTTGATAACGGTCAAGATGTCAACGACGGTCTCGTGACCCAAACTCTAATTAAAATTTCTCCGTGACCAAATCGCAACTCTGGTCACTTTGTTGTGACCCAAAGTCAAAATATTCCTAACATAAATATTGGGCCAATTTGTGATGAAGTGAAGGCTACTACTATATCAAAGATATATGCTGGCTCTGTTTCAAAGATATATGCTGTCAACTCTATATTGGAACATACACAACACAGATATATGCTGCAACATTAATAAACCCCCAAAAAATGTTTACAGTCTTAAAATTTACTAAAGTACACAGTAGCAGTCTAACAGAAAAAAATGATGGAAATGGACTCTTCTTCAAACAACAGATTTGATAGGAAGGAAGGAGAAAATGTGATGGATGTGAGGTTCAGGTAACTCACTGATCCTATCTCTTTCTCTTTGTCTTTTGGCATGGCTTCTTAGAATCATCGTTTCAATGATCTTCAATTACAAAACTACTCCTCTATTAGGTTGTTGTTACGACAACCTCACATAAACATAGGATACGATTTCTTAAATGTGTCTTCTTAATACGATTGATTCTGGTTGGCACCGAGCGCAGATAAAGCATTAAGTTTTCTCAACCGTGGCTGAGAATAGAACCTACTTTATTAATTCTTCTTAATTTAACGCGTGTCTTTGTTACAGAGGAACACAATATAATATATATACACTAAACCACCATCGAAGAAAATTAGGAATGGTCGAATGCTATTAAAAAGCACTTTTGTTGTAGGGAGGGGGGTTTTGGATCAAGGGAGTGGAAAACTCATACTCAATTCACTTGATAAGACCTATTCAGTACTTCCCCACGACTCGGCCAGAAATACCCTCCCACAAAACTACTACTCGTTCCAAAATAAAAGACTAACATTCCTTTCCGCTTCTTCTTCCAATTAACCGTGATGAACACTCGTAAACCCTAACCCCAATTTCATATATGATTCATTCAGTATAAAACCATAATGATTTTGAACACTTCATCACAAAAGATATATCTTTGACAATAGTACGACACCAGTAATGGATAAATATCGACATTTTGACGTTGGGAACCATTTTCAAACCCAAGAAAATCAAGTGAAATTTTTTGTGATATTATGTCCTCAAATTTTCAAGAGAATTTTAGAAACAAAAAATCTGAGGTACCAAGACGATTAAATCATGATTCTCTGTGGAGGTAAGTTTATAAAACAAAAATCATCTCTAATACCTTGGTTCTTTCATACCAGTAGAATAAAAATAAAGCATTCACGTTCTCATTAAGAAAAGTGAATCCCAAACTTCTCTACCATATAGGTGGAGGTGAAATGTAATGTTTCACTGCTACTTGAGGACGATGAAATAGAACATTTCACTGTCATTTTGGTGACGGTGAAATATAACTTATGCAACAAAGAGGTGCTCATGACAAACTCTGATTTTACATCTCCTAACTAGAAGTGGTCACACTCTCAAATGAAATTTAAACCAAATTAGTAATAATTAGAATGAAGAGTCTATAGTCAATGGCTTAATGCCTTTAATAAATTCTACAGAATCCTCTGAAGTTTGTTCATTTCGCTTAATTTTGTCTGGATTTCTTACTGGCAGTATCGTCTTATGGAGGTCGTTTTGTTGTAACCAAAGAAGACCAAAGAGGTACTTACCATATCATCCTAACTTCCTTGTTAAACCTTTTACCGACATGGAAAAAAAAAGCAAAAGCTGCAATTATAGCAAGTCGTATCAAACTTTTTTGCTTATTTTCTCTAACATGATTGGGACTTGTTTGTGCTCATAAACGAAAGATCGAAAACATTTGGAAGCTTGTTTCCCGCTTTAGATCTGAAGAAGAGCCACGAAGAGAAACCATCCATTTTCTATGAAAGGTCGTGTACATAAGATGCTCGAAATTTTACGAAAACCATGAAAGGTTGGATTTTTTCCCTAATTGACATACCTGTCTCGACCTCTGTTAACGCCTCAATGGAAGAAGAAGAAGTTAAAAAATGCAAGAGCTAACTTTTACAACTCTTACTTTTACGTTTTCAGTTTTATGTATTTGAGTTCTTTTTTTAGTACACCTACAGTGATATACCTGCTTGTATTTATGGTATGGATTTGTTGTTACACCTGCTGCTTGTTTTTATGCTATTTTCTCATGTAGTAATGTTGCAAAATGAAGTTAATGTGACCTGAACCTATTGCCACCATCACTTTGTTGATAGTGAAATATTGTGTTTCACCGCCTTTTGTATGGTAGAGAGTTTTGCAATTCACGTTCGAAATTGTGAACGTGAATATTTTCTTTTCTTTTCCACTAGTACAACGAACCAAGGTTTCACAAATTGGTTTTTTTTTTTTTATGCATGCATATAAAAAAGAGAGAATCATGCTTAATAGCCAATAATACCTTGACTAACCAGTTAGAGATGACGAGTTTATCTTTTTTTTCAAAAGGTTTTGGAAAGCGATTCTCGAGTTTATGCTTTTTGTTGGAAGTTGATGGAAAGAAAGAAGTAAGGGGAAATATGATTTGGGCTGGTTCTTCACAGTTCTTCCTTGAAACGCAGATTTTGTGTAAGGGAAATTTTGTCCGATTCACAGCAAAATACTAAATCAGTAATGTTGAGTGAGTTGATCCAAAAACCTCTTTCCTATAACAAAAGTGTTAAAAAGGTCGCGTGTTCTTTATCATGTGAGAAATTGACCTGGTCAACGATGTTTTGACCGATCTCGGTCGATGAAATTTGCAAACAAGGGTTACTACAAATTTGGCGCTCGGGTTCAAATGTAAGTCCCGTACTTTGGTCGGTATTTTCAAATACATGTTTTATTTTTGTAATTTATTTGATTCTCGGTTTCTATTTTCCTCTTTTCTTTGTCGAGTTAGTGGCTTCCTAGATGTTTAATTAAGTACATATATATAAGGGGTAGGCTGTACTCATCATGTCCTCATGGTGTTAACGCAACCTATGATTTATCTGGTTTGTGGGACCCAGCATCTACGCTAAAATCTTGACCAAAGAAAAGAAAATTCTAATCTAATCACATTTTTAAGTGAATGGTTGCGACCAACTTAACAAATGATTATGAATTTTATCATGAATTGTGTGGTGGAATGTAAAAAAAGGCATTCACTAGAGAATCACAATGATTGTCCTTCGTGATCAGATCAGTTTTTTCGTCTTCGTCGGCCCTCAGTGCTGCTGCAGCAGTCATCTAGACAAAATTCATTAGATGTATGTAGTTTGAAAAAATGGTACAAACTTGTTATCAATTCGAATCATTCCATGATAAATGTATGTTTATACTTTTAGAAACAAAATTCCATAGAATCAATTTATATGAAAGATACGTGTTAAGATATAATTTGTCCCCCATGTTTCCATCAGAAAACGTCCCATCAAAAAAAATCTGGAGAAGAAGATGACCGAAGGTGACCACCAATAATGTTGAGTTATCCTCCCTTGGACGGAATTTTGATTGTAATTACTGTTCATTTACGCTTTGTGAACCGTTGTTTTCTTTCTAATAATTTTTTTACCGATCATGACATAACAAATCAAGCTAAAGGCTAAAGTAGTCACCATGGGAAGTCGATGAATTTATGAACAAAACAATATAACACTGGGATTATGTGAGCTTGAACCTGAGCATGTATCATTTGAACTTTAACATGTGAACGAGGTGTGCTTCTTTGCCGGAAAAAAAATTAACATCATCGATATATAAAGCCTTTACGATCACTGTAAAAAAAGCAAAAATGAAGTGATTAGGTATCTTTTTGGCTTCCATTACTGTAAGGTCTCTTGAATGGTCAACGCTAGTTGACCGTTCAAGAGACGAATCAGTTGCTAATGACTCGATTAATTATTGTAGATTATAATTAATATAAATAAGTCTAACAACGATCCAGATACAAAATTAGTTTCACTAGATAGGTCTCGAAAAGTTATGCGAGATGGGATACTCGAACGTGTCTTTCAGACACCGCTCGAAGAAGATATCATGGGAATCGTGTGAGAATTAGCCGACCTGGCTGCCCTTATGCATTGTCCGGCTCCTTAATAATTTTCTTTGGTCTTATCACACTAGTGGAAAATCAAAAAAATAAGTTTGCCATAAAAATGCTTAAAATCACTAAAGACAACTGATTTTGGGAGCCCTAAAATTGTAGTCTTATTTCTCAAAAAGACTGTTTCTAAGATTCTTTTAATTTTTTAAATTAGAACTATCTTCATCAGTCTATCTATTAGTTCTAACATACACAGTCGTTTTGTTAAATAATTTCAAAAAAGCTGATTCGTCTGAGTCCCAGTCTAATTGGTATTTCTGACTAAACCTATTAGAGAAAATCTGATTCATCTGACTTATTTCTGACTGAACATAAGATTAGATCATTTCATACACTGATCAAAACATTCACCATTCAATTCAAATTTGAAATTTGTTTTACAATAATTAACTGAATTCACATGTGAATTGAGCTGACACTTGGGTCAAAACCCCAAAAAGCTCTACATAACTATTGAATTCACACCATTTCAAGTTCTTTAAGATGTATTTTCTTACAATCAGTGAAAATCAAACTACAAACAATGAAATAATCTAAAACCAGCAAAAAGGGGAACTGAGCTGCCCAACTAATCGGAATAGTGTACCTGCAGCAAAATAAGTTTGGGCATTAGAAGTTTAATAATAAATTTCTGGCAGCATAGTATGATTGATTCTGAATAACAAGCAATTCTCTAACAGCTGACTTATAGTTAATCTCCCTCAAAAATAATTCCAGACACTAATACACGTACATTCACAACTAATATTGCTAGCAATATCTAGGCTAAGCAAAGACAAGAAAAATATGCCAAACCTGCCAGTTTAATTCAACAAATGCTAAGAAACTAAAACACACATGTAAATTCATGCATATGCTACAAGCATCAAGTAACCTGATCTCCAACGCAAGTAACCTGACTTCAAGTAAATTCTTGTCAATTAATTTGTATGTTAAGTTTATTCTTGTGAAGAACATGCTTACTGAAATTTATGCACACTAAAAACTGAATCAAAATTTATGCTGACACAACTAAAAAGAAAAAGGATAAAGCATACCTCAAGCAACGCACAAATATTTACAGGATCCTCAACTGTGAGTCTATGGCTTTGATATTCAATCCTCTGCTTGAACCAGGTTAACGATCTTCCTAACTGATCTGCAACAACACCAAAGAAAAAACATTAATAAATATTAGAGTAAGCTATGCAAAGACATCACAAGTTGTAATTACAATCCTTGAAAATAAAAAGAAAAAGTTTCAAGTGATTCAGTCTTCATATGGGTATGTATAAGCCTGACGAAAAAAAGGTTACATGAAATACGCAGTCAGTCACAAAATAAGTTGCTCAGTCAGGTCATAAATTCCACCACTTTTAGGAATGTAGTTACAGACATAAAGAAACCAACTTACCACTCTAAACCCAAACTAGCATCAATCAGTAACAACACAACATCGGCATACTTTGCTGCATCGATCAGGTCACTAAAATAATCATGGAATTCCACAAACTATACTTTAAATTTTCTTATAGTATTACTTTACAGAACCTAGGTTTCGGTATACGCAATATATGCTAAGCAACAACTGGATGCTTATACGGGTTTCAGTATAAGCAACAACTGGATGCTTATACGGGTTTCAGTATGAACTTAATATGTATCAAATTTTAGTCGAGCAAATTAGTTTTTGTTTTTAGTGTCGACAACTTCTCGTAATCTACAAAAATGGATATCAATTATCGAGGCAAGGGAGCCTAGAACACTTGGGCAACAACATAACTCTCATTCAAGGCTGTGACAAGTAAAACAAGAAAAGTTGACATGTCATTAAAAACATGCTAACAAAAAATAACATTGAGTTCAACTAGCAAATATTACATAAAACTAAAAGCAGTCCATATGCAAACTTGTAAACGGATACATATTAGAATATCCAGTTCACTAGCATCATCATTGATCTTACCTCTACGAACATTGTTGTATCATTCACAAACTCCAATGGCATGTCCAGCTCGAATCTGAGTTCATTAAAACAGATGACATATTACCAAATAAGAAACTAAAGTTATTCTATCAGAACCACAACATTGGAAATTAACAAACCCTCAAATGGAGAAAGAATTGTCCTTCACTCTACTTGCACAGAAGAAATGTTACAAGTGAATTATCATGCTCCAAATATGAACTTAATATGTATCAAATTTTAGTCGAGCAAATTAGTTTTTGTTTTTAGTGTCGACAACTTCTCGTAATCTACAAATAATTATCGGATCATGCTTACGACAAAGAAAGTTTCACTTGCAATTGAAAACAACCTTGTAACTAAAATCTCACAATGGAGATTCCTGCGCTTCCAAGGTCCTTTGTAAGCCTGATTAGGTATATGTGGTACTCTCCATATACGATATTTATCTTCGTCTCAGTCAGCAGTTCGACCAAAAATTCTGCAACACAAATTGATGCAGCTAGAAATGAAAGACTAACTTGAGTAAACAGAGAACAATCATCAAATAGACCACATAAGTCAAATTATTTACCAGCATTGGAGCAAAACCATACATCAACAACAACAACAACATAAAATAAAAATAAATTTGCAAGAAAACCCAATATGAGCACAACTTTCGTCCATCCAAGAAAACCCATAACTGAGAAGACGAAAAAATAGAAAACCCCTACCAAAATTGAATGATTAGTAAGAATATAAACAATTAAAATCAATCAAAAATAACCAAATCCAGTTATTTGAACCCCAAATAAGAAAAAACAGTTAAAATTAAAGAAACCCTACTTTAAGAAATTCAAATCAGATGAAGTAATAATATATCTTAGAAGTTGTTGAACCTGTTCATCCAAAATCTTTTTCACCACCAGCCAAACTGGAAATTTGTAGGATTCTATTACATATAGATATCCTTAACCTACGAATGATAAACACAAAATATTACTCCATCCGTCCAAGTTTACTTGCCTAAATTTAGTTTTTTTTAGCAAATTTGTACCAAAAAATTTCTGTATTTCCCACTAAAATTTTCTAATTATCAAGAAAGAAACAAAAACTAGGATGTCAAAATTTGTATATGAAACAAGTAATTTGGAAGATTGATGGTGTATGTGGAAGTAATTTGAATTTCTTTTAAGTTTTTGCAAAATCCAATTTAGGCAAGTAAACCTGGACGAAGGGAGTATTGCAGTTACAATCTACACCCACAAAAAAAAAGGATTTGCATAACATAACAAAATTAACGGGAAAAAAAAAACAATTCTTAGATTTTGATCTGTAAGGCCACTACCTTCTCCTCCTTCAACATCTTTTTCAGTAGCTTAGCTATTAGATCCTAAAGAATTGATTTAGATCTACAAGGTCATAGATCCGCTGATTTAAAATCACTTGGTCCTGCTCTTCTAATACCAAGATTCCAACAGGAGTTGATGGACCAAGATCTTCATCGATCTAAACAGGTGTGGAGTTTTCATGGAGAAATAATGATTTTGAGTAAACTTAGGGTTTCAATGATGAATCTAAGTATAAGGGAAACAAGAGAAGTCGATTATAGACTGAAATTCATGCAAAGAATAATACTTTGGTTTCTGTTTTTATTCGTTTAGGAATAGATGGAAGCTGTGAGATATCTGATGAGAGAGGAGTGACGATAGAAGAAGAATGAGATAAGGTAACCTTTGGGGACCATAAAAACTATTCCCACCCGCAGACTTAACTATACCCCTTTTAGAAGACTTTTCATTCTTATCTCCTTTCCGCCACTTCCTCTCAGTTTATCTCTCGATCTCTCTACCCAGACAACCAAGTAAAAAAAAAGCAGGATCCAAATCTAATAAGCGAGTTTCGTTTTTATTTCCTTATCTTGTAAAATAGAAATCGTCCAAAGATTGAATTTTCTTAATCGTAAAGAAGAAAAAAAACCCAATTTCTGCTTTTCATTTTCTTATAATAGATAGTGAAGAAGGAAAAAAAAAAAAAGAGGTGGGTTTTGGTGGTGGAGGTGATGGTTGTAGTAGTTCTTTCTCAATTGGAAGTCGAAATAGTGATTTATCAAACATGGTGGTGGTCGTTTTGATGAAGGGTCAGATGATGATGAAGTTCTAAGTTCTTATAAAGGTGGTCCCTTTGATTATATGGATTCATCAGAGGTTTGTTAGTTTTTCTTCATTTCTAGGAGTTTTTAATAGTAGATCTAGTTAATTTTGATGGAACTTTTGATTCAATCTAAGGTTTTGTTTGCAAGTTTGTTAGAAATAATTGATTGAAAGGTTTGTTAGTATTTAATTCATAGATTCAGTTAATTTTGATGATAATTTTGTTTCATTTCAAGATCTTGTTTACAAGTTTGTTAAAAGTAATTGATTTAAGGGTATGTTAGTTTTTAATTCATCTCTATGATTTTTTTTATTAGTAGATTCAATTAATTTTTTTGGGACTCTTGATTCATTTTAAGATATCTTGGAAGTTTGTTGAATTCATTGACCACTGTTAGTATAAACAAAACTCTAAAAAATCCCTGCAAATTGTAAGCTGTGAAAATGCCCTTTTATATGGAGGATTAATAATATTTGAGACATGGGATTTTAATCAACACCTTTTGGGCAAGAACCTAATCAAAATTGGTTGACTATTTGCTCATTTGTGAATTAAGGTATATGGGTTATGATGATAGGATATAGATTTTGTCAAGTAGCTTTAGAAAAATGGAACGGATAATGCTCGTTTTGTTTGTTCTTGTTTATATACGTGAGGCAAGGGTTACTATGATCCAGTGCTAGTTCAAAGAAAGATTTTACCCGTAAATTGTTTGTTATCTATATTTTCATTGTGCTTAATGGATCTTTTTTTTAGCATATGGTTTGTGAAGCACTATGAAACTTGAAAAATTTATGTACTATGATCATATCAACAGGCGTAAAGCATATCCTTCTTTCAAACCAGCCAATGCCGGTCAGACAATTAACGGATCTTGGTAATCGGTTTAAAGATCGCAGTAGCACTCATTGTGGAAGGTAGTAGTATTTTGAATCTCTTAACATAGATCCTCACTATGTTGTATTATCTCTTTCCTCTGTTGCACGTGTTCTCTTTCTATTGGTTTGTACTTATGTGCTATTGACTCAGTACGACTCTCTAAAATGTGTTTGTTTACATGTAGCCTACGTATTATAACCCTGAAGTTGTATAGTCTAAGATGATGCAATATGATATGGATCTTAGCTGTCGCAACAATGATGCACAACAGCGTCCTATGTATCTTTGGGCGTATTGTAACATGGGTGTAATTTATAAGAACCGTGGGAATCGGAGTTGGCTATTACTTGCTACGGAAGGTAATTTATATATATCTAAGTGTGTGCACCTGCTAGTACATTACGTATAGCATGTACCACGTAAGATGCGACTCACTTTTTGTGTTCTGTGGTTAGGTGTTTGGTTGTGTCTCCGAACTTTGATATTGCAAAAGAATAACATGGCAATAGCCTTGACAGACCTAGGAATAGAGGTATGTTTTTATTTTGAACACTTTTTCCAACCTTTACGTGTTTGTGCTTTCAAATTTAGGAAATATAGTCTAGAAACTATACAACGCCCTATCTTTTTCTCAGGAGTTAAAGTTTGTTGGTATTTGAATATTATCTCTTGGGCTTTCCGCCTATGTTTCGATTTTCTGATACACATGTGTCATCCTATTTTGCTTGTTTCTTTCCAGACATTATTCAGTGAGCTTTGCAAATTGTTCGATACATAATCCAGAACTTGTTGTGTTTGTTCTGGATAAAAGTATTGGGAAAGATGCTTCCTTTCAAGCTCAAGCCTTTGTTGAAGTTACAAAAGCTCATGCAGTCATTGTTAAGGTGCAACCTAGGGAGCTAGTGCACTTAGTAAGTCCCACTTCGTAAGAACCATGTCGATTTTTGTTTCAAATTTAAGCTACGAATGTGGGATGCATATATATCTAACAAGAACAGATATTGATCCTTCATTTTGGTTAGGGATTTATTTAAAATTTGACTAAATTTCTTGGAATTAGTAGTGAACTTTGGTAGTCTTGTTTGTTCACTTGAGTTGTATGGCAGAAGATCAACTTGTATTTAGGCCCAAGTACAACTCTGGCAAGGTACCAACCCTGACATCCTTGAATGTTATGCCTACAACAAAATCAATTGCTTTATTTAAGATGCCTCAACTACCAAGTTAACTTTTAAAAAAAATAAAAAAATTACATGCTCAAAATCTATTACTCATAGTTAGTATCTCATATACTACATCTACAATCATTTTTGTTCTCATTGTAGGTAGAGGTGCAATACTTCCATCATCATGCAACCGTCACGTCAGCCTATTGGCCTGAACCAGTCCCTTGCAGTTGATGATACAACAACCTTGGTTTCCCATAACTTCTCTTTGGTGCACCGGATTGTTATGGTACAAGTGTGGGTGGTTTGACAAAGTACAATGTTGGAATTAATTAGTATGACTAATCCATACAACAAAGCTTCAAGTATTTTGTAAGTCTTCCAGTTTCAATCAATCATAACAGATATTGTTTTGGTCGTTTGGGTTATTAGAGATTATGGAATGTTTTACCTGTAGCATTTTGCATTACCCTTTCTTTGGATTTTATGTTTAGGTATGATAAGGGACATACTAATCGCCTCATAATATACACCATATTGATGCTCCGACGACCACTAATGAGAATGCAATCACAAAGGAGGTTCGTATGTAGTTGATCCTATTTACTAAAATGCCACTAACTATTATTTAATGTCGACTTTACTTTATATATTAAAATTTTCATATTTGATATATTGGGAATCGATTCACTTTTCCATTTTTTCTTTTATATAAATGGATTCCCTCGAAAGACCAAACCATTAAGAAAGCCCATGTCAGTCATTTTTATAAAGCCGAAGCAGACCTAAAAAAACCCATTTTCCACTAGTGTCAACCCGGATCGAGCAGATAAGCTCATTCTTTCTTTCTTCTTCTCTTTCTTCTCTTATTCTTTTGTTTCTTTCCTCTTCTCTGCCGAGCTCTGACTTGGTGAATCGATCTTAGATTTAGGGTTAGTGACCTACATAAGTTTGATAGTTTGTATAATCGAAGATGTAGGTGATGTTTCTTTGGTTGCTTGAACACGAGAAGGAGAAGATGGGGTTGCTTCTGTCAACTGAAGTTAGGGTTTGTGAAGAACTGATGGTGAGATAGTGTTGTTGATTGACGAAGAACAGAAGGGTTGAGGTTGAATTGAAGTTTTGAAGTCGTCCTAATGATGAGTTGAAACTAGGGTTTCATATTCTTCCCCAAATCAGGTAATTTAGAGTTTCCAATTAATTCGATTTTCCATCTTGGAATTATTGTTATTTGATTGCGTTAATATATGAGTTTTTTTTTATTGGAAGTAGAGATGATCATATAGGATTTAATTTTAGTTCTGAGAAGATCAAATTATGAATTAGGAATTGTGTAAATTAGGGTTTGAGTTTATAATTGGGCATCAATTAGAAGGTGATGGAAAGAAGTAGAATTGATGATTTGGGTTTTATTAATTGTAAAGCTTAATTACAGAGTTCAAGGAATTAGAATTCTATAATAGAAAGGATGTATAGTTGAGATGCAAATGCATAATTGTAAGCAGTGGAGATGTGTGAAGTATTGAAGCATTAAAGATGAATGAAATTTCAAGTGTTTGTGTTGCTGCTTAGGTGATCGAATTGGAAATGGAGGTGGTGATCATTTTAATTAAATTACAGATGGTAATGAAAATGGTTGAAATATTGTGGACTGGTGGTACTGGAGTTGTTGGTATATTTAGATACTGAAATTATTTGGACTGTGTTGAGATGGATTCGTAGAATAATAATCATGTCTTATGGGGTTAAGTCTGAGGAAGCTGTTGGTGTTCAATATGCAGGGGTAGCGACAGGTGGTGTTGAAGTTACGTTGTCTCAGTAGAGGTGGAGATATATGATATGAGTTACTACTGATGTGATGTTGCATGTGAAAGATGTTTGGTAGTGTGGATGCTTGAATTACTTGAGGTGGAGATGAATTGAATTGATGGTGTTGAACTGGTGGAGGTGTAGAGGTCTTGTCAGGTACAGCTACAAATTAAGTTTGGTTGTCGTTTGAAATCAGATCAAGACAAGTTATGAAGTTAGAGATAATCTGGTGGTGCAATTGAATTGATATGTATGTGTGTTAGAACTGGAGATTCTATGGCTTAGTGATGTGGTTAGTTATGCATTGCCTGGTTTGGTATTGTTGTTGCTAGTGAATGAAATGGATATGTATGAATTTCTGAGAACAACTGAAGATATTGATGTTACATTTGTAAGCTTGTTAGAAATGAAAATAGAAGATAGATGTAGTTTATAAAACTGAGTATAGTTAGAATGCTTTCTTTTGGTCTTTGTCTATTTTATTTTGCTGTGGCTTGTGCCTGTTGGTCATCCCAGTCAGTTTAGTTGATTCAGTGTGTTTGACTGAGTTGAGTTGTATTGACTCACCGAGTTTTCTTTTTAACCGAGTTGACCTTGACCGATTTCCAGTTGACCCTAACCTGACCGAGTTGACCATTTGACGTCAATCTTGACTGTTGACCTCACCCTGGACGTTGAAACGACGTTGACCATTAATTGACTCCTTTGACTGTTATGGACCACTAGTTGACCGGGTTGGACCATGCCTTAAATTAAAGGGCCGTGCCAGGCCCAATGGGCTTGGGATTAGTGCCATGTTCTCTTAGGAAGTTGTAGAACTTTGGGAAACTTGTTTAATAGGCTTTAGAATCAACCCAATTGAATTAGTAATCCCTTAGACGTTCTAAAGATAGATAATGAAAGGTGTAAAATCATAAATGTATTTAGAACCATTAGATAGTTAACTTAGCTTATAACTAGAGGCGTATATGAGATTATGTTATGAACCGTGTATGAATCTTTTGGTTAATTCCTTAGAGTGCTTGTGTGATTAACAGTTACTCTTTACTTAACAACGATCGATTCAAAGGATGAACCAGTGGATCATGGATCTCGAGGTAGGCATCGCTTGTCATCAATTCAGGTGGGAACTCTGTAAGTTTCTTGTAACCATTAAGTTCTTCTCTATCTGCGGGCATGATGAGACTTTACTTATGTGTTACTTTTGTATGAAATGTATGTTATATCCGCATTTACGATATTTGCTACCATGAGTTTGTCAGTGTATGCATTGTGAGATTTCCCTGCGAGGAGTGCCTGTGTTTCCCCATGGATCTTAGCTAAGTTAAGTAGGCCGGTATGCCATCCGGTTGAATATTATGTAGTAGGACGGTATGCCATCCGTCAGAATATTATTATACTTTTCTGCTTATTAAGATAGTAGGGCGGCATGCCATCCGTCGGTAATAATATAAGTAGGGCGGTACACCATCCGTCGGCAATATTATATATATACTATTTTATTTAAGGGAAATCACTCGTGTGCATATTATACTTGATTAAAATTTTGTTCTCTACTTTGTGAAGCATGTTAATGATTACTTGAAAGTCATTTGTTTTCATTGGGCACCCCGTTGGGATGATGTGTTTACTTGTTCCCACTTCAGTTTCCAGTAATCATAAGAAATTAAGCGTTTGAAGATATCCGTTTTGTAGCTTAGAGCTTTATCGAATCTAGAGTTGTTGTGTATCTTTTACTACATGTATTCTTTCTTATTTTGTAAACAACACATTAATATATTTATATCACTGGAGAGTTCTTCATTTGTACATAATTCAGAGAGTTTGGGTTTGATTTTTAGCATCTTATGTAATTAGGATTCTTAAAATCGGTAATCTAGTTTTGATGTTTCAATTAGATTGTAATCCTATTAGCTAAGCATGTTTAGGAGGTTGGGGCATCACAATTACACTTTAAGAGAATCTATCTGAACTTGAGTTTTACTAATGTGTCCAAGAGATAGTTGCTGACACGATACCAAACAATTTTTGTCAACAAAGTGAACTTTTAAATGATTTAATAGACATGAAATACGCAGTCAGCTGAGCCTCGTTCACATATTAAAGTTCAAATAAGAGATTATCGGTAATGACCTAGAAAATAGTTTACCATATCTCCTCCTGATTACTTTCGTTGGAGAATAGATTATTGTTCCTTCATAATCAACAACTTTTGGATTTCACTTTCATTAGCATTCCTTTTTATGTCTTTGCATGGATAAAATAAACTCATGTCAATGGTTACTACCATTCCAATGACGTTGCGTTGGCGCTGAGTTATATCTAGCCAACAAGTTCACCGAGGATGTAACATTTGGTCGAGTATCTTATGCTATGTACAATAATGCATCTATTATACTTGGATAAGAGAAATTCATCTCCCTACACATCTTCTTCATCTTCCTTTAGAAGAATTGGTCATTTACTTACATCTGAACCTCGACTAACCATGGGAGTGCTAGCAGGATGCATGTCCTTCTTAAATTCCCTGAAAACTTTAGACATATGCAAACTGGTGGAATAATATAATATATGCAAGCTCAATTTTCGGTCGAGCTTTCCCCAGATGTCTCATCTCAAATTTGGATTTAGAGTAGCTTGTAGGATCTCTTACTACATCAAGAGCACCCATCATGTATGTAACATCAACATAGGTAGCTAGAATTCCAAATCAGGAACTTGCTTGTGAATGCGCAATGAAAAATACCTTACTTGTATATCCCCTCCAAATCAATTTCCACTTAGACGGGTATACCACATCCTCCCGATTGCTTCAATCTATAAGTGAGCGTTCTATCTGACTGTAAACGCACTCTGTGGTTTAGAGTAACTTGATTTGGGAAACAAAAGGCTATCAATTACTTTTGTAAATATCTTTTATCTCTTGATTCTTTCAGAGATACGTAATAACCACATACATATGCTTCATTTCAAGTCCTTTTCAAATTACTTATCTAACTAAGTAGCGGAACGTTATAACGTTCATTATAAGAGGACAATTCCATGGCTTTGTGAGAAACCTTGCGCCACAAGGCGAGTCTTGATACTTTGAGACTTCATTATTCCCACTGTGTTCTATGAAAAATAATCATGTATGTCCCATAGGCTTTAAACTTGATTGGTTAGCACTACCACACCAAATACCCGTATATCTGCCAAATGTGCAGAACAATATATGTTGTTTATTTGAAATTAATCACAAATAAAGTATAGTTTGATGTCATTGTGCTCTACTTTTGGAGATACTATTTATGGATTATATCATCAATGTGCATGTATAATCCTTCCATTGACTCATGTGCATTCTCATAATCTGTCAGGATTTCATTGTTCTCTAGAATCATTTAAAACTTCGGAGCGTCCTCCAGTATCGATTCATGGACATAGTCAAAGACAATCAAATTAGATGATTTCATTAATGATACAAATTAGTTTGTGGCTTACCCATCTACTTCCTTTTTAGGTGAGCATTGATCAAACCTGGTGGTCTCTCTATCTTCCTTGGTGGATCCACGGCCTTAACTACACTTCCACCAAGTGTAGTTGTAACACCTTAGTCTATGGTGTACCTCATACTAACGAATTCTTACTTTGAAAGATTATTTGCAGCTGGTATGTGTGATCTTGTCACGTTGCCGATATTAGTGCACTTTCTGAAATTGATTATTCTTTGTCACTTCACATTTACATTTGTGGAGTACAAGAATTAATGTGAGACACAGTGGGAACACACCACGACAATTCATGTCGTTCACTTAGAAACTACTTTTTCTTATCTAGCCCTAATGATGGGAAGACTGTTTCATAAAATGACAACCCGCAAATCTAGTGGTTAGAAATCTCTTTCCAAAGGTTTTAAAATGCGGATAGTCGTTGGAAATTCTTGTCCAACATAGTCACTTAATCATTTTGATGACCCATCATAGTACGAGGTGGATTCGTAAGGGCACATATATAGTGCAACCGAAAATGCGTAAGAACACAAAATGTCAGGCTTATATCCAGTTACCAACTGGGACGCAAAGAATGGTGACCAATTGTGGGTCTAAAATGAATCAGTGAAGATGCGTGTAATATTGCATATTCCCCAAGCAGTTAAAGGTAGGTTTTTACGCATAACCATGCCTTAGACACCATCTGTAACCTTTTCATGATAGCCTTTGCGAGACCATGAGGTATAGGATGCTCTGCATTCATCCTATTAAATACGCAATAACCATCAAGTCCTTTTGATGTACACTAGCTAGCATTTACAAGTGGTGGTGAGCCCTTACATGTATAATATGTGCTAGTAGTTTTCCACACACAAAATTTATTGGGAACTATGACTAGTACAAAATGTCAAAACATTCACCAGAGCCATAAGTCACTTTAATGGTCTGCATTCCTCGTGAATATTTTTTTAAATTTCACCTTGTTTTCTTAATTTGTAATATGCATTGTTTACATTTTGCATCTCAGGATGGTCTCGATCTTGTTTTACTGAAGACTTTGTGAAATGAGCGATATGCTTTCTTAATTAAAAGCAATAGGGGGGGGGGGTGCATGTAGTACCTTTTTTTTTTTTGAAAATAAATAGATATATACTCCCTCCATTCCACTTTAGATGAGTGTTTAAGGTTATTTTTTTGGTCCATATTACTTCATATTTTTCATATTTTTCCCAAAAAACTACCAACAATACCCTAACATTTTTGTCTTGGAACCATAAATTTATTTCAAATACTCTAATAGCAATTAATGTTTGAAGGCTTTTCTCAAGGGTATAAGAAGAATTTTTTTATATCTCTGTCCATTTCTTAATCTACGTGAAAACTCCTAAAACATCATCTAAAGTGGAACGGAGGGAGTAAAAAAGAGAAGAAACTAATCTGTAGATTCAGACTCATTTGGAATCAATTCTTGAAGAGTTGTCCGTCCGATGACTTAATTTGTGTGATTAGTTACTTCCGAAACTGATATAAAGTTTGAGTTCATATTACATTGCTCAAAGTCTTTAACAGAATCAAAAGAAATAGCTGGAATTAAAAAGGAAGGTGTAACAGAGAAGCTAGTATTCAACTATGTTGAAGTTCTTCCTTCTTTTGCCAACAAATCTTCCACTTTGTTATCTCTTCTATCCACACAGTGAAATCCTCCAAAAGAAACTAGTTCATTTGCCATCTTCTTTACTTCATCTAATATGGCTACACATTGCCATTTGATTGAGCTTTTGTCTTCCTTGTAAGTACTTGATAGTGTTTTGATTATCTCCTTCTATTGCCAGATTTTGCAAGTTGTTGTTGATGGCCCAAGTTATAGTCTGCAGCGGTGCTACAGCTTCAGCTTCTTCTGGTGATTCTTCCTTGCAACTGCCCATCCCTGCTACTTTGAAGGTCCCTGTCCAGTTACGTAAAACAAAACCAAAACCAGCATTATTTGTAGCAGATTTATTGGACTATGCCAATATTATTATTTTTTATAAATTAAACTGTGCATCTAGTACTTTAGAAAACACTCATTGAGAGAAAGCTAAGAAGAATGAGAAGATTAGGAGATCAGAGTAGAAGCATTACATAGTTTCCTTTATATACAACCCTAGGAATCTAGTTGGACCGCACATACATGGGTCGTAGGCCCTGTAACATGATTTGAATTGTGGTCTATTAGTGAGGGTTTTTTAAAGGCATTTTCTAAGGTGCATATTGTTTGTGCCCAAAGGTATATGTGCCCCATGTACCCAACGAATGATACCGTGACACTTGCTTTCCCCCGATTATGTTCAACCAACCAAGCTATATATTAACCAACTGGGGTTAGCCCAGTTGGCTAGGGTCGAACTCTCAAGTTGTTAGGTCATCAGAGGTACGATCCTACCGCAGATTTTTTCCAAAAATAAAATAAAATAAAAGCTATGTATTCCTTAATTAGCTTTTAATCAATTAAGAGACCGATATCCAGAAGATCCCATATTAACTAATTATTTATTAAATATTTTGTATATAATGAATTGTATTGTAATACTTATTTTGTATATATATGTATTAATTACGTTAGGACCTAGATGTGATTTTTAACCATTTAAATGTATCTTTACAGGCAAGAGTGATATTTTCAATCCATCCCTCTAAACTAAAATTCAGAAATACTAGATATTTTGTTGATCAAAATCCTTTCCAAATCACGAATGGGTAGAACAAAACCATGTCTTTTCATTTTTATTCTAACGATTGTTATACAGCTAAACTCCACCTTTAGTTGCAGGAAATCCTACAACCACATCCCAATATATCTAACGATTGTTATACAGCTAAACTCCACCTGTAGTTTAATGGGTAATAACCGCAGTAAACAGAAACCTGATTTTATCACAGAAATTCTTGTTTTAGGAAGAGGTCCAAACTCTTTTCTAAACAATTTAGGTCCTCGTGGAGAAGGTAAATTTTCCTACTGCTTTGAGAAAAATAGCCAGGATAGTTACGTAGGAAACACATTTTTAAGTTTTGGTGCAGATGCGATGATTGAAGGCCAAGTTAGCAGAACTCCCCTTGTACCAACCATATTTGAGATATCGTATTATTACTTGAATCTTGAGGGTATCAGCGTGGGTGGTAATAGAGTGCCAATTCCAAGAAGAGAATTTGCGATTAACAACAGATATGAAACTGGAGGTTGGATCATAGTTTGTGGGGCTCCACTTAAATGTGCATCCAATCTTCTTTGTATGAGTTCGTTATTTCTTCCTCTCCGAATTCCTTACATACTTATTATTCTTTCCCTCATGACTTTTTTTCTCTCCACCTCGCTCACATATCATTTCAAACCGAATCTTCTTCACGCAACGGTTCTGGACTACCACGCACATCTTCTCTTTTGCCGTGTTCATAAGCCATTCCCTTGCCTCCGCCTTACTTCCAAATGTATAAATGCGCACATAACAAAACAAAAATAATAAGCATAACCATTTAACATACATGATTTGAAAAAGAAAAGATAATTCATGAGCATACCAAATTTTAGGAGAAATTTGTTTTTGGGGAGACTACCATAATCGGAAGATAAATGCATTCATAAACCACCGATTATGAAATATGAAAAATTACATTTATTTCATTTTTGGAGAAATTCGTATTTGGAGCGACTTTGAAAATGGGTAGATAGGTAAATTTGTGAAACTACCGATTCTGCAAAATTAAAACTTTCGATTTGGGTTTTTTTTTTTCATAATCGATAGGTTTCTACATCCAAAAAACTTCCGATTATAGATATTTTGGAGCCAGTTTCATGTAATCGGTAGCTATGGTACTCCATAAACTACCGATTATGTGTCGTTCATGGCATTCAATGAATGCAGAAATTGAATTTTCTCGTTGAAAAACACATACGAATGCACATAACATGGGTATTACCGTTTTTTAACACAATACATGTATGTTTGATGCATCGTTAGCTTAAATCTCGGGTGATTCTCCGTTTTCCTCCGTCAAAGCGTCGTCTAAGGTTTCATCTCCACAAAAGTTTGGATCATTTAACATAAACCCCAAATCGTCTTCTCTAAACGGTAGTGAACCTTCAATGTTAACTTGTTCACGTTCTTCTTCGTCCCCATCCATGTTTATGGAAGTTAGGAACAATAGGAAGTTAGCAACATATACCCACTTCTTCTTCTTCTTTTTCTTCTTCTTCTTCCCTCACTCAATCGGAAGTTAGGGACATATCTCACAAAGACTCAAAAACTTCCAAACACTAATATATAGACACCCTACAATAATCGGTAGTTATATAAGTTAGATTATCTACCGATTATGGTAGGTTCAAAATTCATTAAATGAAGGATTATAGAATTTGGCGAAAGTTTAAACTACCGATTATTGTTTTGGCTACCGATTATAAAAGGGAATATTAGCAGAAATATCCACACACTAATCGGTAGCTAGTGATTCAATTTATCCTACCGATTGTTGTTTAAACTACCGATTATTGATTCAGCTACCGATTATGGTAGATTTCAAAATTCATCAACTGAAGGATTTATGAAAAATCTCTACTTTGCTTCTGATTATGACTACATCCAAAACACAAACCAAGTGGTTATGGTTGGCTATGTGCCCTCAAAACCTATGAAATTTAGCCAAGGTTGAATCTGGGGCTACTTATAATCGGTAGTTAACAAGTTAGCTTAGCTACCGATTATGGTAGATTTCAAAATTCATCAAATGAAGGATTTATGAAAAATCTCTTTTTGGGGCAACCTATAATCGTAAGGTTTTGTAACCTAATTTGCTTCCGATTATGAAAGGGCATATTAGCCGAAATATCCACACACTAATCGGTAACTTCTTATTATATATTGACTACCGATTGTTGTTTAAACTACTGATTATTGTTTTGGATACCGATTATGGAAGAGCATAGTTGCCATTTCGAAAAATCGGAGATAAGGGGTAGCTTAGATTTATATTTGGGTGACCTTTTTTTGTCTTTTTGTGTCGCCCATAATTCTTTTGGGGTGCCCCTAAAAATGCGAGGCATATTTTCTCCAAAAATAAACTTCTTTTACATGTTTAGAAACAGAATTTGATGGAATCAATTAATATGAAAGACACGTGTCAAAATATGATTTGTCCCCCACCCCCATCGAAAAACGCCCCACCGAAAAATTTCTCGAGAAGAAGCAGGTGATCACCAATGCTACCCGCACCTGTTGAAACACATAATTTGCCCCAAGGATGTGGAGATATCCTCCCTTGGTCAGAATTGTGATTGTAACTACTGTTCATTTGCGCTTTGTTAACCATTGTTTTCTTTCTAATAATTTTTTTACCGATCATGAAAGAAAAAATCAAGCTAAAGGCTAAAGTAGTCGATGAATTTATGAACAAAACAATATATCACTGGGATTATGTGAGCTTGCACCTGAGCATGTATCATTTGAACTTTAACATGTGAACGAGGTGTGCCTCCTTTCCGGGAAAAAAAAATATTAACATCATCCATAAAGCCTTTACAATCACTGTAAAAAAAAAAAAAATGAAGTGATTAGGTATCTTTTTGGCTTCCATTACACTTTAAGAGAATCCATCTGAACTTGAGTTTTACAAATGTGTCCAAGAGATATTTGAGTTGCTGACACGATACCAATCAAATTTTTTTCAACAAAGTGAACTTTTAAATGATTTAATAGACATGAAATACGCAGTCAGCTGAGCCTCTTGGATACGATGCTATTTCATCTAAAACTATCTTTTTGTAATCTGTCTTTGGTAAATAAAATTACCGATCTGAAATTGTAATTCTTACCGTCTGTAAAACTTTTGCATTCTTCAGAAACAATCTTACCAAATCTTTCTCGAATAGGTTCCAGAAAAACCCGCGAAATTCGATTGTCTTGAGATGGAACAACATGCACTGAGGAATCAAATCTAGTGACCAATAGTAATATGGATAATAACTAAATCCATCAGCAACTGTAAGTGACTCCAGGTTTGGCAAGACATGAAGAAAGTTGAGTAGTTTTCCAACAACCCAACACTGTAGGCTACACTCATCACCAAATTCATATGCAAATTCCAAACGTGCACTCCTTATTTCCAAATGAATCAAATTATAAAATGAAGGCAAACTCTTCAGGAGACGATCTTGATAGGAAAGAAGCTTTAAACTATAATCAGATATTGCAAGACGTTTCACATAAGAAAGATTATGGAAAAGCTTTGTTGCGAGATAACCAAGTTCACCCCTTTCCCTCAGCCTATTGGCTGAACGTGAAAGGATCACTTCTGCATCACGCAACGTTGAGAAGTTATGCTGAACAAATTCCTTCGTAAGAATTGAAGAATATTTTAAGGACTGTAAATTTGGTGCATCTATCTGGATATTGAAGTTATGATTAATCAAGCCATTAATAAACAACCGCTTCAAATTTGGACTAAAAATACTTAGATACTGCATATCCCGAGCACACACTTGCAAATTCAACTCTTCGAGAACAGGGGATGCGGAAAGCAACTTAGGAATTAATTGATCCCATAACTTGACCCCAAGTCGAAGGATCTTGAGCTTTGGAAAATAAACTGATGCCGGAAGTTCTAGATAGGACTTATTTATCTCCAACATAGTCAGCGACTCAGAAGTAAAAAGGCAAGGAGGATACATACTAACACCACGATCACTAAGAACAAGCTCTTCAATTTTATGCCGCATGACAGTGAATATCCATTCTCTAACTCGAGAGTTATCAAAACTATAATCGAAATCGAGACAGAATTTCTTTATATTTGGTGAATGTAGTTCTTGACGAAAATACAACACTCTATCCACAAATCCCATGAATGCATTGGTCTCTTTGGCACCACTATACAGTCTATACTTATGAGACTGCCAATCGTGAAAATCAAGAATGGGAATGTGTTATGACCAACGGCTCTTCCTAGCACAATCAATAGAGAATTGAAATAGAAATGAAATCAAAGGTAAAATAGGCACACACACAACACAAGGATTTATGTGGTTCGATCAAGATGATCTACATCCACTTTGGAAGACGACGATAACTTTGCACTATGATATGAACAAGTATACAAGAGTATGATTCACTCCCTTACACTCTCTTAAGAACAATCCTACAATGGCTTAGAAACACTCTCTCTAGAACTCTCAAACACTCACTGATGTTGGGATGCCAATACAATGAAATTACAATGGCTTATATAGGTATAAACGAATGCAAATGAGTGTCGACATAATAATAGCTGCTGCTCCACTAGTCTGCACTACAGCTGCTCCAAAGCAAAAGTATTAATTGTTCCACTACCGAAAGTGCCATTAAACTAAGGAAGCCGAAAGTTAGTTGGAAGCCGAAAGTTAGTTCCATTAATGTAACCGAAAGTTCCATTAAACTAATATATTCAAGGAATATCCTTACAAATCTCCACCTTGACTTGAATACCATCACCACTTATCATCATCGTCTTCGCTCGGCCCCACAAGGGGTCTCAACACCTGTTGACACCAACCAAGTCCAAGCAGTGCTTGAACTTGATACTTGGAACTGGCTTCGTCAACATGTCCGCAGGGTTATCCGATGTAGGAACCTTTAGCATCGCTATCCTACCTTCCTCAACTGCATCCTTGATAAAATGATACCTGACATCGATGTGCTTCGTTCTCTCATGATACATCTGGTTCTTGGTCAAGTGAATGGCACTTTGACTATCACAGTACAAAGTTGCATTCTCTTGCTTGAAACCCAAATCACCAACCAAACCCATCAACCATATACCTTCCTTCACTGCTTCCGCGGCTGCCATGTACTCTGCCTCAGTTGTAGACAATGCAACCGTGCTTTGCAAAACCGACCTCCAACTGATAGTACTACCACACAATGTAAAAGTATAACCTGTCAATGACCTTCTTCTATCAAGATCACCTGCATAATCAGAATCAACATAACCCACAACATTTGTCGAATCACCATAGTGTTTATCAAACACTAAACCAACATCTGTACTTACCCTTAGATACTTCAGAATCCACTTTACATCTTGCCAATGAGCCTTCCCGGGACGTCCCATGTATCTACTTACCACACTCACAACTTGTGCGATATCCGGCCTTGTACAAACCATAGCATACATGATGCTACCAATTGCGCTTGCATATGGAACTCGAGACATATACTCTGCCTCATCTGCAGTTTGAGGTGATTGCTTTCTAGAAAGTTTAAAATGAGCTGCCAAAGGAGTACTTACTGGTTTTGCATCTTTCATACCAAACCGCTCCAACACCTTCTCGATGTAAGCCTTCCTGGGACAAATTCAACTTGCCTTCAGCTCGGTTTCTATGAATATCCATGCCCAATATCTTCTTTGTTGCGCCCAAATCCTTCATCTCAAACTCACTACTCAACTGCTCCTTCAGCTTCTGTATCTCTGACATGTCTTTGCAAGCAATCAACATATCATCAACATACAAGAGTAAATACACAAATGAACCATCTTGGAGTTTCCTGTGATATACACAACTATCATACTTACTCCTGTCATAGCCATTTGCAACCATAAACGTATCAAAACGTTTATACCACTGCCTTGGAGATTGCTTCAAACCATACAAAGATTTATTCAACAAACATACATGATCTTCTTTGCCAGGAACTTCAAACCCCTTTGGTTGTTGCATATAAATACGCTCTTCCAAATCACCGTGAAGGAAAGATGTCTTAACATCTAGTTGTTCTAATTCTAGATCTTTCAAAACAACTATAGCAAGCAATGTTCTAATAGAACTATGTTTAAAAACAGGAGAGAATACCTCATTGTAGTCAATGCCTTCTCTTTGCGTAAACCCCTTTGCCACAAGCCTTGCCTTGTACCTTGTTCCTTCACCATCTGAAGTACCTTGTTTCTTCTTGAAGACCCATTTTCTTCCAACAATCTTCTGCCCTTTTGATCTTGCAACTATCTCCCAAGTGCCATTCTTGTCAAGAGACTCAATTTCTTCAATTGCGGATGCTCCCCATTCTGCTGATTCTTCACCACCGATTGCTTATTCATAGGTTCTTGGATCATCCCTATCTATGCTCTCACCTACTGCAAATGCAACCAAATCAGCATGGCCGTATCTTTGAGGTGCTATAACTTCCCTCCTATCTCTGTCTCTTGCAATATTTTACTGATGACCTTGTGCTTCTTCTTCCTGGGCAGGTTCTTACACAACATCTTGATCATCATCATCATCAGAAACAAAAGTCTTATTGCTTCCTTGAACTTGCACCTCAAGTTTCACCTTGTCACCAAGCTCCACCTTATCACTAACACCCTCTTCAGCTTCTCCATCTAGTTCTTCATTCTTTGGCTTTAACATCGATTGCTCATCAAATTTCACATCTCTGCTGATAAGAAACTTGTTTGATCTTTCTGCTGGACACCATAACCTGTAGCCTTTCACGCCCTTTGCATACCCAAGAAATATACACTTCTTTGCTCTAGGCTCTAGCTTCCCCTCATTCACATGAGCATAGGCTGGACATCCGAATATCTTCAAGTCTTCATAGTTAGCATGCGAACCTGTCCAAACTTCATTTGGAGTCTTGCACTCAATGGAAGTCGATGGAGATCTGTTCACTAAATAAGCTGATGTGTTTGCTGCTTCTGCCCAAAATTGCTTTGGTAACCCGGCATTGGAGAGCATGCACCGTGCCTTCTCCATTATGGTTATGTTCATCCTTTCTGCAACACCATTTTGTTGTGGTGTTTTTCTGACTGTGCGGTGTCTCACAATCCCTTTCTCCTTGCAGAACTCGTTGAACTCACCCCCATAAAATTCCAAACCATTGTCTGTTCTCAAGCACTTGATTTGTCTTCCGGTTTGCTTCTCAACCATAGTCTTCCATTGCTTGAACTTGACAAAAGTTTCATCTTTGTGTTTAAGTATGAATACCCATACTTTCCTTGAGAAATCATCAATGAGCGTCAGCATATATCTACCACCACCATGTGAATCAACCCGAGAAGGACCCCAAAGATCAGAATGAATATAATCCAGAATACCTTTGGTGTTATGAATAGCTGTACTAAACTTGACTCTACACTGCTTTCCAAAGACACAATGTTCACAGAAATCAAGCTTGCCTGTTTTATGACCACAAAGCAATCCCTGCTTTCTCAAAACATCCAACCCCTCTCGCTCATATGCCCTAGCCGCATATGCCACAACTTGGTAGTATCATCATCAGAACTTGAAGAACATACAACTGCATCACCCGTCACTGTAGTACCTTGCAGCGTATAAAGACCATTAATTCTCTCGCCCTTCATAATTGTAAGACTTCCTCTTGAGACACGAATAACTCCACCTTCACCTTGATACTTGCAGCCATTTGAATCAAGCGTACCCAAAGAAATAAGATTTCTTCTCGGTCCTAACATGCCTAACTTTAGTTAAAGTCCTCACCATACCGTCATACATCTTAATTTGAATTGTACCTACACCCACCACTTTACAAGTGACATTGTTTCCCATAAGAACTTTACCACCTTCTCTAGCTTGATAATTAGTAAACCACTCTTTATGAGGACACATGTGAAAAGTACACCCCGAATCAAGAATCCACCCGTTCTCCGATCTTTCGGTATGAACCGTGAGAACCGCTCCATCATCACTTTCTGCTTCAACATTTGCTGCGGTGCCTTGGTTGGTATTCTTCTCGACAATCTTCAATTTTGGATAATCCTTCTTGAAATGCCCCTTTTCCTTACAATGAAAGCAATAGAATTTACCGGATTTTGATTTAGACCTTGACTTTGATCTACTCCTATCAAATCCGCCTTTTTGGTTTCCTCTTCCTCTAACAAACAACCCATCTCCCGAATTATCTTTACCATCGATACCCGTCTTCTTTAACTCCTTAGAGTTCAAGGCCGCTTTAACGTCTTCCATGGAAATTGTATTTTTTCCATACATTACGGTATCAACAAAATTTTCATAAGATGGTGGTAAGGAACAAAGCAAACCCAAAGCTTGGTCTTCATCTTCAATTTTGACATCAATATTTGCCAAATCCAAGAGAATTTTATTATAATCATCAATATGATTTATAATAGACGTTCCTTCATGCATTTTAAGAGTATGTAATTTCTTCTTAAGATATAAACGATTAGTTACGGATTTAGTCATATACCTTTTCTCCAACTTGTTCCATAGCCCGTCCAGTGTCGTTTCCGTCGCCACTTCTCTCAAGACCTCGTTGCTCAAACACAATAGAATTAATCCATGTGCTTTCTCCATGAGTTCTTCTTTTTCTTTTTCCTTCAATGTTTCTGCTAGAGCCGTTTTCCCCTTCAAAGTTTTCACCAAACCTTGTTGCACCAAAACAGCCCTCATCTTTAGCCTCCATAAATTGAAATCATTTCTTCCATCAAATTTCTCAATCTCATACTTTGCCGCCATCGTAGATCGTTTTTAACCGGAGCTCTGATACCAATTTGTTATGACCAACGGCTCTTCCTAGCACAATCAATAGAGAATTGAAATAGAAATGAAATCAAAGGTAAAATAGGCACACACACAACACAAGGATTTATAGTGGTTCGATCAAGATGATCTACATCCACTTTGGAAGACGACGATAACGTTGCACTATGATATGAACAAGTTTACAAGAGTATGATTCACTCCCTTACACTCTCTTAAGAACAAGCCTACAATGGCTTAGAAACACTCTCTCTAGAACTCTCAAACACTCACTGATGTTGGGATGCCAATACAATGAAATTACAATGGCTTATATAGGTATAAACGAATGCAAATGAGTGTCGACATAATAATAGTTGCTGCTCCACTAGTCTGCACTACAGCTGCTCCAAAGCAAAAGTATTAATTGTTCCACTACCGAAAGTGCCATTAAACTAAGGCAGCCGAAAGTTAGTTGGCATCCGAAAGTTAGTTCCATTAATGTAACCGAAAGTTCCATTAAACTAATATATTCAAGGAATATCCTTACAGAATGGATGTCCATAAATACCTCCAGTTTGTAGATAGAATACTTGTAGAAACAACAGATTTGATAGGAATAAAGGAGAATATGTGATGGATGAGAGGTTCAGGTAACTCTCTGATCCTATCTCTATCTCTTTCTCTTTCTCTTTCTCTTTCTCTTTGTCTTTTGGCATGGCTTCTCAGAATCATCGTTTCGATGATCTTCAATTACAAAATTGATCTATTTGGTGTTGTAAGGACAACCACACATAAACATAAGATACGATTTCTTAAACCCTAATTATTATTTTTGCAATCATATACTCAATACGATTTCAGGAATCCCATTGATTCTGGTTGCCGTTGGGACCGAGCACAGATGAGAACCTACTTTGTAAATTCTTCTTAATTTAACGCACGCACCGAGCATAGAGGAACACACTAAACCACCATCGAAAAATCTATGATACAAAGTATTTATAAGTATACGATTCCGCTAAAGTACAAGTAATTGCTAAATTAGGAAAGCTGGAATGCTATTAAAAGGTCGCATACGTGCTCTTTATCATGTGAGAAATTGACCTGGTCAACGATATTTTGACCGATCTAGGCCTATGAAATTTGCAATCAAGGGTTATTGCAAATTTTGGGCTCTGGTTGAAATTTAGGTCACATACTTTGGTCGGTGTTCTTTTTTTTTTCCTCCATACACATGATAGAGAAGGAATAGATTACAGTTGTTGGAGATATCAAGAAAGGCTCTTAGTTTCATTACTTATAACTTCTTTGTTGTAGACAAAGCGATTTCGGAATTGTCTTCAATTCCAAGGAGCAACTTATATCCATGTGCTTCATATTCGCACGGAGTTCGCTCGACGATAAAGAACATGGAAACCCCGTTCGCATGCATATATCGGAGCAACGAACCCCCTTCAACATCTCTCATGATGTGTGCTATCGGTCCTACCAGGCAACATCTACACAAGCTCAATTAGGAGATAGGTAGGATCCGACATAAGTAAGGAGGATGCCCCGAAAACCTGAAATAGAGATGGTCATGGAAAAAGTAAAATATTTGATCGGATTCATTTCGGGTACGTGGAATCTAAGATTATGGAAATAGTAATCTAAGATTATGGTTTTTGTGGATCAACTGAGACAGTTGATACAGTCTTTGTGGATCAACAAGTATAGTTGACGTATTGTGTCATATTTGGAAGTCGAGTTATCTTGAGAAAACAAGTTGTTTCGGTTCAAGAAGATCTCTATTATTAGAGTTTATTTTTATTAGGAAAGCGTATTTGTTTAGTCGCCATGAGAATTAAATACACCAAGATTATTATCAATGTAGTCGTTTATTGCTTTCGCGTCTATGCTCTCCTCTCTCTTGCTCGATCCTACATAAGAGAAATTCAAAGGAAAACTCAGGTTTATTTGTTGGTAGCTAAGTAAATTTAGGTTCACGGCGGAAAATATCTTTGTTAGCATATGTGTTGCAGAACATGCACCAGTTTTGTTTAATTTCGAACTCAAAATACATGCTAATGTTGATAGTCTCCATTAACACATTGAACACTTTTTTTTTAATAGAAAAATAGGAAGATAGTAATAAAAATTTATACAGTACAGAACATACAATGACATATTGGCATGAATTGAGAGAGAAGAGCTCCCAGACTTTGCAAAGGATTCATAACAAAAACATAGATCTACTGGACATGCCAGCATCAACTCAAATCCTAGCTGGTGCAGTGGTGCTTATACAAATAACTGACCTAATTTCCCTACCTTTTTAGCCATTTCCACATCTCTTCTCCGCTCCAGCTCCTCTCTGCAATAATAAACCTTCATAGGTGCCCGATTTGTGTCAAACCCAACAGATCGTTTGCCACTACGGGAATCTGACACAACCATTCCCGTAACGACATTGATTGTTCTCTTATACGAACTAAACCATTTGGCTTGCATATACCCATTACTTCTCCACGGAGGAATATGCATATCATTTTTCTTTAAAGATTGTTTACTTGCCCCGCACATTATTTTCACTACTTGTTTTAGCTGATCAGGTTTCCCCACAAAAATTTGAGGAAATGCTTCGAGTAAAGATGTGTAATGATTAGTTGGTCTTGCAATGGTGAATTCTCCGGCGAGATATACTTCCACAATGTAACATTTTCCTGAGACGATTACATCTACATACTCGAATGACCCAGCTGGAAATCGATCCGTTTTTCCCCATCTTGATTTGCAAAGACCTGAATGCCAATGCATAGCATGATACACAATTAAAATCAGTGGCGACACCAGGATCATGGAAAGGGGAAAAATTATCCGAAACATTAAGCAAATACGAATAAACACATGAATAAATATTTGGGAAGCCGGCATTGCAATCAACATAAAATTCTAAGTATGAAAATGTATTTTATTTTACTTTTAAATATTAGTAACTAATTACCTGCATCGAAACCTTTTTGACGTAATCGAGCCATTAATTGTCTTTTAAATCCATCTTCAGAAGAACTCATTCCAATATCATTAAAAGCTAATTCAGTTTCATCGCGGATTTTAATTATAACTTCGGAATCATCTCCAAATCCTGATAACAAGCTTTTTAACATCTCTTTAGTTTCAGCATCATTTTTAGAACCATCAAAATCATCAGCAACGGATGCCTTCTTCTTTTGAACTTCAACTATCTTCTCATGAGTTTGTTCTTGATAAGCAACTTCTTCATCATCATCTGGGCTCTCTAAATACAGATGGACTAAGTCAGAAAGATCATCATCCGGTGAAGTTTGGTTTACCGCTGAATGTTCACTTCCACTACTCTCAGCACACGTTCTTGCCTTCGATCCTTCATTAAACGCTTCTGCTACTCTTCTAAATCTTCCTGGATTTGTTGATGTTGATTTCAGATACAAATGCATGTTTTATTTTTGTAGGTGATCTGATTCTCGGTTTCTAGTTTCCTCTTTTCTTAATTTGTCGAGTTCCTAGATGTTTAATTGAGTACTTATATAAGGGGTAGTCTATACTCATCATGTCCTCATGGTGTTAACACAACCTATGATTTATCTGTTTGTGGGACCCAGATCTATGGTAAAATTCTTGAATCGACCAAAAGAAAATCTTAATCAAATTTTTAAGTGAATGGTCGACAGACAACTTTATAAATTGTTATGAATTTTATAAGGGATCATGGGTTCATAATCGATTATATTAATTACCAAACAACTTGTTAAAGACGGCCTTTGTAGAGAACAAGTGCAAACCATTCCAGGGAAAATATATATTAGTGGGGATATATGGCTATTTCAGTTTCGTGTACTAATGTTGTTGTATCTGTAATCAGATCTGTTATAAATGAAGTTGTTACTCATGAATGTTCCAAGAATTATTTTTGTTTTCTTCTTTTCGTTGAGTCAATTTGTGATTTTCTTTCAAATTTTCCGAATTGAACTAAGCAGTTTGAATAAAATTGAGCACACGGAGAGTACACAAAGAAGAAAATAGTGCTTTAAAGTTTAAAATACATAAATGAATCACATCCATAGCACTCCTAACGATTTTAACACAAATTAAAATTGTTATAAATTTGTTGCTTATTTTTGGACGCTTCAACTTGTTAGCACTAACAATAATCAGCTGAACAGACCCAAGTAAAACTGGGTACTGATGAGTATTGTTAGTGAATTATCCTTTTCGTTGTCCTCTTGAGTAATTACTGAAGGGATTCAACGAGATTCCATCAAACAGAAATGCACAGTATTTATGTGCTGAAGCTAACTTCTCTGCTAAAACAGCAACCATAGGTGCTTGGACTGATGCAGGGAGTAGACATGATACTGATTATACTAGTTGTGCTGGTCACTGTGTTTAACATGTGATGTTTGGAAGAACATAGCGTATGCCCAAAGTATATATGGAAGCAAAGATTGATTGAGAACATGGGAGGGCATGTGGATGCTATTAATTACCACTAGGGAACATACTGCTTATCTCTTTAAAGTCAGAAATACGAATGTTCGAATGTCTATTGATATTCTAGCTGATATTCTATACGACCCTGACGAAGTTAACTGTCATAGAGATGTTATTCTCTGTGAAATGAAAGGGGTTGAGAGACGTCCTGAGAAACTTATTTTCTGCCATTTGCACGAAACAGCCTTCCAGTGCTCTCCTTTAGGTAGAACAGTAACGGGACATGCTGATATTATCAAGAAAATCGACAGTTTATCAATCAGGAACTACATTTCAACTCACTACACAGCTCCTAAAATGGTAAGTAATTAACTGCGTTGGATACAAATACCTTCATTTTGTATGCTTGAGATCTGTTACAAAACCACACTTCCTTACAATTGCCATTCATCAACAACTTTGAAGATCATTTGCAATTTATAAGGTCATTGATGCTGCTGGAGCTGGGAAGCACAAAGATATCGCTGAGGAGGTAAAGATGCGTTTCACAAGGCTACCAACTAATCCTACTACTTCCTCCCAGCTAGCAGCAAAAGAACCAGCAATATTTACTGGTTCCGAGGTGTGTTAACTTGCTAGGATCTGTTGAAATCTCTGAATTTTGTTTCGCAGCAGTGCTGACATTGTCCTTAATTCCAATTGTTTTCTCATTCATGCAATTTCAAGTTAAAATAATTGACAATGATCTTCCTCTTGCACATTTCGCTGTTGCCTTCAATTCAGTGGCAAATTTGACAAACCCAGATTCAATTTCTCTGTTGGTCATGAAGTCCATGCTAGCCTCTTTGAAAAGATCGAAAGAGGGAGGAAAGCACATGGGGTGAGTGCTTTCTCTGCTTCTATCGGCAGTTATGTACCAGAATCTATTCTGTAACCAGTGGATGATTTTCTGTTTGCTACATTGGGGAATTGTGAACAGTTCAAAGCCTGCACAGAGGGTATTACATCTCTGCCCAGAGAATTGTTCTGAAACACCAAAAGCTTCAAGCTCACCAGACTTCATTGTCTTTTGTAACTAAGTTCCGCCCATTTAAAACAATCCTTAATATCACATTGTACTAATGAATTTCACCTAAATCTGCCGCAGTAGTTCCTCCTCTCATTGCTTCTCGTATAACATGTACACCAAGCCTTATTGACCACCAACAGAGATGCATCATCACACCCCGAGCCTCCACGCCCCGTTATCTTCTTTGATAGTCCCTCCCAAGACGTTGCTTCCCCACTCCGCCGCATCCTTCGATATCCACACCACTCATTGCTTCTCCCGTAACATGTACACGACTTAGCTGCATCCTCGCACCCCAAGCCTCCACGCCCCATTATCTTCTTTGATACTCTCTCCCAAGGCGTTGGTTCTCCATTGCGCTGATACCTACAATTTTCCCAGATGGATATATCTGAGTAAGTCCAATGCCGTACGGAAGAATCAAAGCTTATAAGCCACATTCCCTGCAATAACTCAAGGTGTCATATGCAAACAAACCAAGTGAGGTGTTTCACATTTTTCTTGAGGTGTTTATTTTCTTTTTCTGCGTACTAAGAGAATTTAGGGAATATTATACTACCGAACCAAGCTCCAACAGATTGGATTAGATCAATTCGATTAGGGATGATATGCTTAAACAGCACTTAGCTCTGTATTTACACAGCATCCATAAATTTATGCTGACTTGAGAGTTTCAGTCATTTTTAGACATGTCTAGAATCCAGTTTTAGGAGAAGTAACCTGGAATCAAGCAATGCTTCTATGCATATTCAAGCTTCTCCAAAGAGCTCAACAAACGGAGAAGTAATAAACAAATGTAAGCAAGTAAATCTCTCTATGACAAAGACTGCACCCGCCACAATGAGGTTCCTAAGAACACATAATATCACAAATTGTGAAGATTTCCATATATATAGCAGGATTTTAGGAATCACCTTAAGATCCCAAATTTCTTTCCGATGAGGTTCACTCTTTCTCTGAGTTATTTATAAGACATGATAAGCTGACCAAACAAATAAACATCCATCCCTACTCCCTAGTACCTTCCCATCTAATTGAGTTTTGGAGTGAAGGTTTTACTTATTTACTAAATGGTCAGAGGACCAAACCACCGTTTCTAGAATGAACATGTCCTGCAGTAGACAAGTTCCCACCTGGAGCATCTAATTTTGCATTGTCACTAGCCATACATTAACCCAAATTCTAACACCGTTTCTGGTATGCGCTTACCAAACATAGTTTTGTTGTAACTCTACAAATGCTGGACCAAATCTAGGACTGTCACCTTTAAACATATGATTTTGAGATGCCTTACCTTTTAAAATTTGAGCCTAAGTGATTAGGGTTTTGGATTGACCTCCAGGCCAATTTACTGAGTATTGCAACATTACAGTTGTGGGATGTATTCCCAGCCCCCTGTGATTTCAGATAGAGCTCCAGGGTTTCAGGTATAAACCCCTTCACCTTTCATGCTATCAAATTTTTCTACAGTTTTGGGAGCTAGATATCAAACAAAGAACTTGTACAACCTTATAGCAGTTAATGTGGTTAAGTCGGTTAATATCCAAAAACGCTGATGTAAGCAGATAACATGTTCAGATGCACATTGATGGAAGTAACATACCCTTTGCTTCCTCATTACCTCATTTTCCCAGGGAAATCGTGGCTACAGGGTTCGTATCCTGTGCACGTACGTATAGCCTCTTTAAGCGTCAAGTCGGACGACATAATAGTGCTGCGGCCATTCTTTACGTTCTCATTAAACACCTTAAAGAGTCTACTCATATTATCTTCCGATCCCAAGTCCTTGTCTTTTACTTGAAATTTCCCTGGAAAACAACATCGTTAAAAATCTAAAATCATGCACATCTCAGTTTTTTGTACACCTGCTCAATTAATACCTATGAAATCATTGGATTACCCGGGCTTGTTGATTTAAAAAAGACACATTCTGGACTGTCCTTGCCCATACCGTCGAGGAGTAAGGTACCACGATTGAAGTTGCCTGCTGACGATGTCAGGCATGGAGTAGAAATAAGGCCCTTAAGCATGTTCATCATAGAAAAATTAATGCCACCACGTTCCTACTGGGACCTAATGTAACAAATCCATCAGAATTTCAAACTACATAAATCATGAAGATCGTCCTATTTACACTCGATATACAAACTGGTCAAAACAAGCTAAAAAACAGTAGTTAAGACTCTAAACCCGAAACAGAACTGACACTTGTTGTATCAGACTTACAAACACCATTCAAACCTGATTATCAAAAGAATTTAGTAATACGAATAATAGCAGTACGAACAATCTCTTCAACTTCATGCCATAATACATTAGAAAATTTAAACTGAGATTTACAAAAATAATAATCGAAATAGAGACAGGACATCCTTATTTATGGTGAAATGAACATTTTGATGGAAAGACAACACCCTATTGAAAAATCTCATGAATGCCTTGGTCTCTTCGCTATCAGTCCGAGTAAAAGAAGACCACCATTCTCGAAAATCAATAATGGGAATGGATGTCCACAAATACCTCCAATTTGTAGATAACACACTCGTGGAAACAACAGATTATTCGATAGGAAGAAATGAGAAAATGTGATTAACTCACTGATTCTATCCATTTCTCTTTCTCTTTTGGTATGGCTTCTCAAAATCATCATTTCGATGATATTCAATTACAACAGGATCTAGTTTGTTTTTCGTTGAACACAAAATACTTTCTTAAACCCTAGAAATTATGCAATTAACCAAGAAATATAGAACATTAGATTTCTAGAAATTTAATAAAACAACAAATAAATCAATTCATTAATTACCTGAATTGATCAGAGTTGAGACATAGAGATAATTTCCAGTACCCTAAAACCCCTCTTTCGTCAATAGTTGCGTTTTGATGCTGAAATTTGGAACTGCGTTTGGTGCTCAGGTTTTATGGGTAATGGACTTGGGCTTGGTAGAAGTTTTCTCCAGATCACTTATTTTTCGGCCGAACATAAGGGTTTGCTAGGGATGTGCAACGGTTGGACGGTTGCGGATTAGGGATCACCCGCAACCAAACCGTAAAAGTTGCGGTTTTGGAAAATCAAACCGTGTCCGGTCCAATCACCCGCGGTTTTTTCATCCGCGGATCAACGGATGATACGGTCTGGTTGCGGATCAACCGCGGATTTACTCAGGAAGGAAAAAAAAAAGTAAAAAAAAAAAAACTAAGTTAAGAAAGATAGACAAAGAATGCAGTGTTAATTCATTGACAACTTGGCATGTTATTCTTATCTGTTTGATAATGAAAATTATATGGGTCTTGAAATGATTTAATTTATGTTTTATGTTCTGATCTCTTAATGTTTGGGCCATGTCATGTGACTAGAATTTTTTGTTGGCTTCAGGCTTTCAGGTATTTACATTGTGCTAACATGCTTTAGAATTAGAATCATGATTTATATATAAAACCCAAAATTGTGGCTACACAAGCCCACATAACTAGATAGGGAATTTTAGGCCTTTACTACCCTACGGTGCGGTTAAAACCACGGTTCTACGAATCCAACCGCAACCAAACCGCTAAACCTTGCGGATTTGAAAACTCAACCGTGTCCGGTCCGTAGCCTCTTGCGGATTGGTTTTCACCCGCAATTTTGCGGACGGTTGCGGGTGAAAACCGCGGTTCCGGTTTTTTTTTGCACACCCCCAGGGTTTGCAATGGAAGCGATTTTTCTCTAGCAGCGCTAGAGCATTTTTAATCTAGCGCTGCTAGAGCCATTGGATCGGTGGATCCAATGGTGGTGGTGGTTTATGGTGGAAATTGCATTTTTGTCCTTGGACTAAAAAATTGCACTCGGAACCACCACCATTGTATCCAACAATCTAATGGCTCTAGAAGCGCTAGATCAAAAATGCTCTAGCGCTGCTAGAGCAAACTTTTTTCCGTTTGCAATGGTAAAAAATTGGGAAGTGGTGTGGATTTTGTGTCACGGAATCATAGAAAATATCTTAAGTCACGACAGCTTTTACTAGCTAGTTGTAGGGTATGAACCCTAGTTAGCCGTTCGGAATTTGGCAAACATACGGAACATAGGATTAATAAAATTTAAATATATTTTATCGAAAATCCAGTCAATGGTTCGTGATACGGGGGAAATTTGAAACGACGTATGTACGTGTAGATAATTCGTTTTACATATACTAATTCGGTTTGAAAAATTCAGATTAGATATATCATAAATTTTTACATATTTCTAGTTTTAAAGTAAAAAACTATCCACAACATAGTGGTTACACGGTCAAAGAGTCTGATGATATTTGTGTTAAGATAGTTAAGCAACGGGTCAAAACGCTGAGTCAGGAATGCAACTAGGCCCAGGTCCAGCAAAACACGATCCGCATTTGGTGATCGAGTTATTCGCGATCCCAAATAATTCGCTTATAATCTGAATATCTCACAAAGCACGTGTACTAGGCACGAGGTTTGGGACGTATGCGAATTATTCGGGCCCCATCTTAATTCAGAATGATTTGTGAATAATAATAGAATAATTCGACAATTTTCTAACTAGGGTATAAACTTATGATGCATGAGAAAACCTTTTGCTAAGTCAGACTCTCTCTCTCTCCTCTTCTAGGCGATTTTTCCGACTCCCAAATACAACCAGTAACAACTTCTCTTCAACCGTTTTCTACCCAGTATCCACCATGAGCGGTGATTATCAAATCAGAATCTAACCAGAAAATTGATTACATATCCACGTCTGATTGACTCAAACTAAGGTAAACCCTTGAAGTGTTGAGAAGAAAGATTTATCCTCTAAATGTTATAGTACAATAAAGAATGTTGGTGACTTGATTCAACTACATTCAATGAAAGGCTTGTCAAGAGACAATCATGTAACCCTAACCCCCATTTTGTTGCCTAGTAGATCTAGAAATATGGTTAGTAAACCCTACAAGTATACTTCCTACCTTCACATAGGTTTCGACTTTCATGGTTTAACTATTATATGCTAGTCCCTCTGTTTCAAAATAATAGGAAGGTTTGTGTGTAAATTTACACACAAACCTGCTTATTATTTTGAAACGATGATAGTATACGTTTTTGTAGAAATTATTCTGATAGAAAGCAAGCTGATACTCTAAGATGACACTTAATTAAAGGTTTAAAAAATTAAGGTATCCAGTGGTATCCTATTTCTGGCAGTTCATTAGTTTGGTTTCATGGAACTGTAAGAGATTAAGAAAATATGATGCTCATAATAGCTTATTGGATACCTTAAACAATGAGAATCCTGACATCCTCTTCTTGTTTAAAACCAATCAACAAAACAAAGAAATGCTTAAAATCTTAAACTGTATGAATATGTTTGTAGTTACCATCTTGTTCCTCCTATAGGTAGTGTTGGAGGCATGCACCTTATATGGAAAAATAATATTAATATACTAATTCGGGACAATGCTCATAATCATATAAATGCCTTTCTTAGAAAACACCTAAATGATATTACCTGGATCCTCATCCCATTTTATAGGAGTCCATATGGGCATCGAAAACTAAATTTTTGGGAAATGACAAAATATATGGCGGAAAAATCAACATTTCCTGGATTGTTATATTGGAGACATAGATGCATTTCTCCATTAAGAAATTTACCTTACCCTTCAAAATAAATGGGTCCAAAATTTTCAATAACCTGATAAATAAATGTGGCTTAATGGATCTGGAATTCACTGGCTACACTTTTACTTAGAATGATCATTGAATTAATAATAAAAAAATTGAGAAGAGAAACTTTACCGGACTTTGGTTAATTCCAAGTGGAATACTAAATTCCCAAATTCTAGCTTTAAACACTTAGGCCCTCTTGCTTCCTACCATGTCCAATTAACTTAACACTTATAACTACTAGAACTACGGGGCTACGCCCTTCAGATAAGTTTGTGAATGGATAAACAGGAGGATTCTTAACCCCCTAATTCAGCAATACTGGAATTATCAAGTGCAGGGATCTCCAACACATAAATTAAATAAAAAATTAGCTACTAGCAAGTATGTTTCGAAACTTTAGAACAGAAAAATCTTTAGTTATAACATCCATAATAATATTGAGAAACATTAAGAACAACCTAGATAAGACTAATAAAAGGACTATCTACCCAAACAAAACTATCGACTTAGTGAATCTCATACAGGTATTGGCTAAAATAGTAATGCTATAAAAGAAAATTTTGGAAAGATATATAAAAATAAAGATCAAAAGATAGCCTTAGGCGACAGAAATACTAAATATCTTCATAATAAAGATAAGCGGAGATAAAAAAAACAAAATTGAGATTCTATAAAAAGAAGAAAAAAATGAGTGATTAGATAATATGAAAACTATCTCAAATTTTATTACTAGTCATTTTTACCAAATAGCTAACTCTGTCAATCATGAAATTGATCAAAAAATGATAAACTTAATTCTTATTTGTGAAATGCTCTATAAAAATCCTTTGGATTCTGAAATAAAATAAAAGAAAAAAAAAATCTCGATGGACCCCCACAAAATTTCAGGTCCTGATGGTTTCCCGCCGAATTATTTTCAATAAAATGGACTTGATTTAGTCAAAGTGATATGAACCTTTTTCATTTCTATAAATATTTCAAAGGTGGTGAATGCCTCTTTCATCTCTTTAATTCCGAAACCCTAAACCTCATCACTTTGGTGGATTTCAGGCATATAGCTTTGTCTAATACCACCTATAAAGTAGTCTCCAAACTCTTGTCATGTATAATGAAAAGTCTGTTTGACAAAATGATTTCTCCTTATCAATCTTACTTCATTCCAGGAAGGAAGACCATGAAGATATCTAAAGATATTATTAAAGTGCATGAAATGAAATCGTACATAAAATAAAAACTCCAAGTCAACTTTCGTAGGGGCTTAAAAATTGAAATGCCGAAGGCTTTCAATGGAGTCTAATGGAGCTTCTTTGTTACAAATAATGACTAAATTCGGGTTTACTGAGAAATGATACATCACTGTATCTCGAAAAAAACCTTATATGTTCCTAGTTCTTACCAATGGGTTTCCAACTAAATTCTTTAAACCCATAAGGGGACAGAGAGATCAATCTCTCCACATTAATTTTTTCTTGTTTTGTATGGGACTCTCTCCAGAATGATTTCGCGTGCCGAAAGCACAAATTTGATAAAAACATATCAAAATTGTTCATCAAGCTAGGACCCTCAATTAGTATTTACTGCTTGCCGATGATTACTTATTGTTTTGCAAGATAAATAAAAAAACTTGTCGTAACTTGGTCAAACTTTCTAAAGATATTTCCAAAGCCACGGGCTAACTAATTAACCAGAATAAATCAAGAGTTTTCTTTAATCCGAAAACTGAAACCAATATTAGACAAAGTATAAAATAAATCCTAAGAGTTAGTGTAATTCTCTTAAATGATAAATATCTAGGTCCTGCTTAGTTGGAAAGGCTCTGATGTTAATAATACTGGAAACAAAGTGATTGTGAAAAATGTATCTTCTTCCTTGTACGTCTATCAAATAAATTGTTTTGATACACAGATCCAAATGAGATGATCAACAGTCAAGATGAAAGGATTTGAACCTATGACCCTTTGTACCCAAAACAGATGAAAGATTTGTAATAGCATAGCAAAATTCCAACAAGATTATTTAAAAAAGGGTTAAACGAACAAAGTAAAAATACTTTAAAAATAGGGACTCTACAGCTAAATCCATGGAAGAAAAGGGTTAGGAATCAAAAATGTTAAAAAATTAAACTTAGCTATGATTGTTAAAATGGTGTGCCGACTACAAGAGCATTCTCAAAAAGCGGGTGTCTAACAACCACACCCAATATTTCGATTATCAATCTGTATGGACAACTCCGAGTTGTTTTCTAGAGAATCAACTAGACAGTTAGACATATCAATAGAAAATACTCAAGGAGTTATTATCTCAATCTCTCAATTTGATTTACTCAAGAAAATACAATTCACGAGTTTTAATCAAAGAGAGATATAACTTGGATGGTACCAAAGACCAATATCCAAGTGTCAATCAATTTAAATAAACAACCAATAAGGTCACATATTCTAATTGATTGAACTACGCACAACCTATATTATTTCAATTATATAACAAAATATAATGCGGAAAAGAAATAACACAGACACCGGAATTTTGTTAACATATAATGCATTAAGCCGCTACAGACACTAGCCTACTACAAATTAACTTCGGTTTGGACTGTAGTTGAACCCCAATCAATCTCACAATGATCCAAGGTACAGTTATGCTCTTACGCCTATGATCCCAGCAGGATACTGCACACTTGATTCCCTTAGATGATCTCACCCACAACCAAGAGTTGCTACGACCCAAAGTCGAAAACTTTAATAAACAAATCTGACTCACACAGAAAAGTATACAAGATGGATAAATTCATCTCCCACGAATAAACCTATGAGTTTTGTTCCGCCTTTTGATAAATCAAGGTGAACAGGAACCAATCAATAAAACCAGACTTATATTCCCGAAGAACATCTTAGTTTTATCAATCACCTCATAATAAACTTAATCGACGCAGTGAAGAAGATTATTGAGGAATCACAAACGATGAGACGAAGATGTTTGTGATTACTTTTATATCTTGCCTATCGGAGATAGAAATATCAAGCCAATTATTACAATTGTACTCGTACGAAATAAACAGCAAGATCAGATCACATAACTACAATAAAAGTAGTATCGGTCCGGCTTCACAATCCCAATGAAGTCTTTAAGTCGTTAACCTGGTTTTAGAAGAAGAAAATCAAAGGTTAAAGGAGAATCAACTCTAGTTTATCAAACTAGTATCACACAGAATGTGTGGGGAATAAGTTTCCCAGTTGCTAGAGTTCACCCTTATGTAGTCTTTCAAATTAGGGTTTGCAATCAATGTTAGCTTGGTAACAAAGCATTCAATATTCACCATTAGATGAAAACCTGATTAGATTCAAGCTAATATTTCTCAACCGTTATATCGAAAACTTATCTTGTGATACACACATGTACTTGACGATTTTGGGTTTGTGTAACCGTACCCAAACGTGTACAATAGTTAGTTCAATACTAGTTAACCAAATGGTTAGCCAAATGATAACTTTCATATCAACCATATTCTTCTTCACCATAACTAGTCCAAATTACTTAAATGAACTAGTTATAGAGTTGTTCAATTGCTATGAGATCTCATGTACTACACAAGATGTTGTGATTACTTTTATATCTTGCCTGTCGGATATAGAAATATCAAGCCAATTATTACAATTGCACTCGTACGATATAAATAGCAAGATCAGATCACATAACTACAACTAAAGTAGTATCAGTCTGGCTTCACAATCCCAATGAAGTCTTTAAGTCGTTAACCTGGTTTTAGAAGAAGAAAATCAAAGGTTAAAGGAGAATCGACTCTAGCTTATCAAAATATAAAGCCACGGTTCATTTAAAAACGATTTGATTCACTCGAATCGATTCATGAACTATAAAGCCACGGTTTGCAATAGAATTCCTTATTTTATTAAGATAAGTTCACAAACATCGTTTTTAGACATAACCACTTAAGTTTGCGGACTGGGTTCGCGGACTCTAGTTAACCGGTTGGAGTTCACAAACTCCAGCAGAAATTCTCGGGTTCGAGAACTTCTGTCAGTTCTCGGACTGAAACCGAGCTACAACTCTAGAATAAATTCTCGGGTTCGAGAACTACGCACGTTCGCGGACTGAGTTTGCAGACTGAGTTGGCTGACAAGTTCCGGTTTCACTTGATCAACAAAGTTCGCAAACTTCGGTTCAAGTTCTAAGGACTTATACATATATGTGTTACCACAACAATGTTTATATACCCTAATGGTTATATTGTCTAAACTCTCATTTCAATCATTGAAACATTCTTAGAGGGCGTTATATAGTTGTTATTCACAAAATATTTTTCGTCAGAGCGATTTCCAAAATGATTGAAACGTAACATGACTTTCGTCACTAGGTAAAGATGAAATTGGATAAAGCGAAAGCTTTACCAACACATATTTTGAGAAATAGATAAGCAAGATATACTCAGATCGAAATATCACATGTGTATATTCTTAGTCTATATAGTAATATGACTTTTGTCTCAAGATAGGAGATAGAGTAGATATACTTTTGAGTGATAGCTAAGTTCAAGTCTCCACATACCTTTTAGTCGATGAAGATCCACTGGTTCCTTGAGTAGTCCTTCGTCTTGTATGATGATTGTCATGGAGGTCTTGCTCTCAACTACACTTTATATCCTAGTCCGAGACCTTAGCTATAGTAGACTAGAAATTAAGACTTTATAGTTTTGATCACTAACATTGACAAACATACTTGAGATAGCAACGCATGCGAGTTTGGTCGAGCAATGCTCTAACAATCTCCCCCTTTGTCAATTTTAGTGGCAAAACTATTAATACATATGGAATACAAAAAATATATAAATAAACTTTGTAGCTCCTATTCCTCATGTCTAATCTTCAACAATACTCGAAATCTTCGTCACTTCCAAGTAGTCCAATGATCCCAAAGGTTGTAAGTTTAGCATCATCGTTGTTGAAAATCCGTAGCTATAACAATGAGAAAAGCATCGGTTCTCAATCATTGTTATACAGTATCTTAATATTATTACACAGTGTCAAAGTCCAATTGCATCACAACTTCAACAACAATACTATGGTGATACTTTACTCCCCCTTAGTCAATACTCCATCTCACATGGAAACCACTTCCCTTTACATAATGATCCAAAAACCATATGTAATTGTAGTGTGAACTACATATTAATTCTCCCCCTTTTTGTCAATAAAATTGGCAAAGGTACAAGAACGGGATCCTAATGAAATTTCCATAAGAGACATTTCATGAACAAAGGTGAATGTATATCATCTTATTTAGATGCAATCAAAAAGCCGAAGCTAAATGCATTCATCAAGGAGTTTATAAAGATGCAAGATAACCTCTATATTATTCCACAGCCGCGCTCCCCACAAAGATTTGACAATTAAGCACAAGTTCAAAAGAACTCTCCCCCATAATATGTCATTCCCAAAGGAACAACAAGAGCGACCTTAATTTCAAGAGAAAAGAAGGATTTCTTTAGACTAAACAAATTTCATACAAGTATGAATTTGGAATCCAACAAGAAATATTCAATCAAATTAACCAAAGCGAACTAAGATTAATTTGACTAAATATGCTCAACACAAGTAAACTTATGGAGACTTAATAAATCAATTATATTAATCACAAGAAAACTCGCAAATAATCTAATTTCAATACTCAACCAAACTAATTACAAAAGTAATAAATTTAATTGGCCACACTCGACATAAGAAAATTCTATGGAGCAATGACTAAGTTAATCATGAATAACCAACCCAATCAAAGAAATGCTCAAACATAAGAAAACTTATGGATTGCTAACTAAATAATCACACAAGATGATTGATTTTGTCCAAAATACTCGACGTAAAGTACCTTACAGAAAACAACTAAGCTAATCACAAAAATAATCAACTTTGGTTGTCTAATGCGTAACATAAGTCACAATACTAAGTATCACAGTAATACACACAAGATAGATCAGGGAAAATCAATTACTGCGGAATTCACAATGATTCATTCTATGTTTCTATCACTATTTGCACAATGACACACAATAGACATAATCCTTGAATCACAAAAGATTTTAACCTATCTTACATCAATAATTGACAATATAGGCTTAACTTTTGTGTTTGTCAAAAGTCTATTCATTCTTTTATCAATATTTGAATATCAACTCACGAACGACTTTACTTTTGACAAAATATGGGACAATCAAGTTCACGGACGTAAACACACATATCCCATCAAAATATTGCAATATATGAAATCAAAAGATTAATACTGCAACCATCATCTTCCAAACAAGTTTAGAATTTAAACCAATAAATCTAAAACAAGAAGATGAAAACATTGGATATAGCTATGTGTAATCACAATAATGGCTATTCCAAAACACTAGTTATTCTTCTAAACAAAAGAGAAAAATAGAAGATTTACTAGGCATCATAGATCTTTCTCAGAGCGTCTACTGAGAATTCCTTCTCATTATTGAAAAACCCATTGATTATGGGATCGTTCAATTCCTCCAAATCTTCAGAAATATCAGTTAACTCACTGAGTTCTCTTCTCAAATCACGCAAGGTGTTTTTGGATAGAGACAACATTTGTTCATAGTGATTTATCTTTTCCAAAGAGGAAATGATTTGAGATTTTAAACCATTTCTCTTATTGAAGAAATCTTTTACCCTGCCCCTAAAGTTAGCATCAAAATGACAAATAGAAAAGAGACAGTTAGAGGAAGAACCTTCTCCATTAATTGTAGTCTTCGCTTTCTTCACCCTTGAGGAAGAAATCCCTTTACACATATACACATTAGCTGCTTCAACTGCATCCTTGCTTGTGATGCTTCTGGTTACAGGAGCCATAAGGTTGTATCTTTTCAAGGAAAGAGGAAGTCTACCAGAGATTTAAATAGACTTATGAACAAGAATCCTACAAGAATAAGTCTTCTGTAGATTAATGATTCATTATCTATATTATTAGGAGAATATTTTCTTAACCAAAATAGACACACAAAAAACTTGAGCCATAAAAATAACAACGCAAAGCCTCACTTTCTCAAGTTAAAGATGAGGATGCGAACACCCTTGATGTTAGATAGGGACGTTATGAGCCAAACTCTCTCCTTGTTTATCACATAGTGATTTTCCAAGGTTTGTTATGTAAGTAGGTTTCTTACCTATTCTGATTCTGGGAGCACTATTTTTAAAAGATCCCTGCAGATTATCCAGATTCATATTTTGCATGTTCTTTTGTAGTTTAGAAATTCTTTCAATGTTATTTTTGAATCTCCAACACGTACTTTGAACATGCCTTGTATTTCCACAAAACAAACAGACCAAGGATTCTTTATTTTGTTGAGGTATCTTCTGCTTAACACAGCTGCCAGTGTTTATTTTTCCTTGATCAATAGAAGCAACCGGATTGGCAATGTCTGCACACTTTCTTTTGTATCCTAAACCACTAGTGTTTCCAAAGGACTTATGACCAAATAACATTATGGAAATTTTGTTCGAGCTACTAGACAATCTTTGTAGACCATCCTTAAGAGTATTAATCTCTTTTTCCTTTAGAATAATGGTTCTGGTGAGTTTATAATTAAGACAATCTATCTCAAGATTTTTCACCTGGATTAATGATTCTAGTTTCTTCAATGAAGCTTTTAATTAAAGATTCTCTTGAAGGACCTCTTTATTCAAGAAATTGAAAACCTCTGTGTCTGTCTCATATTTTGAATCATAACTTGAGTATGTAGATGTTTCTTCTGTAAAATCTGAGAGTTCATCGCATCTATTGAATACATTCAATCCGTTGACACTTAAAGGTTTTTCTTTCTCAGAATCATTGGTAGTGAGGGCAGACAAGGGACGTTTATCACATCTAATGCTCCTTTTTATGAATTCTTTGATCTTTTCTATCATCAATGGTTTTTTAAACCAAACGTCATCCATATAACATTCATCACCCCAAGACAAGATAAAGGTTTTTCTTGTGGTTGACACACCATTGAATGCAACGGTTTGAAAAGGGTCTTGATCAGAGAATCTTATCTTTCCGAAAGAGGAATTTTCAGAAAGAGTGGTGAGGTTATTTCCTCCATTGATGGTACATTTCTTAGAAACATGTTCGTGGACTTCAAAATTATTTTCTAAGATATCCCAGGCATCTTTAGACTTAGTGCAAGAAGACACATAGTGCTGAAGGTCTGGGGTAATAGCATGTCTGATAGCGTATATACCTTCAGAATTATGCTTTGCAGCAAGAATTTCTTTTGGACTGTAACTATCAACATCCTTTGGTATATATACATCGTCTTATGTATTTATCGGGGGGTCATAGCCAATAATAACAGATTCCCATATTTGAAAATCACGATCTTGAAGATACGTGCTCATAGCAATTTTCCACCATGGGTAGTTTGAACCATCGAAGACTAGTGGTACGTTTGTAGAGATAACATCTCTATCCATAGAGTCAGATCGCTATAAACACAGACTTGTGAGGTCTTGAACATGTTTGCCTGCATTGATACCAACTGAAAAAGCGGGGGTCTAACAACCACACCCAATATTTCTATTAGAAATCTATATGGACAACTCCTAGTTGTTTTCTAGAGAATCAACTAGACAGTTAGACTCAATCAATAGAAAATACTCAAGGAGTTATTATCTCAATCTCTCAATTTGATTTACTCAAGAAAATGCAATTCACGAGTCTTAATCAAAGAGAGATAACTTGGATGGTACCAAAGACCAATATCCAAGTGTCAATCAATTTAAATCAACAACCAATAAGGTCGGATATTCTAATTGATTGAACTACGCACAAACTGTATTATTTCAATTATATCACAAAATATAATGCAGAAAAGAAATAACACAAACACTAGAATTTTGTTAACGAGTAAACCACAAATGCAGAAAAACCCTGGGACCTAGTCCAGATTAAACATACAATGTATTAAGCCGCTACAGACACTAGCCTACTCCAAATTAAATTCGGTCTAGACTGTAGTTGAACCTCAATAAATCTCACACTGATCCACGGTACAGTTATGCTCCTACGCCTCTGATCCCAGCATGATACTGTGAACTTGATTCCCTTGGCTGATCTCACCCACAACTAAGAGTTGTTACGACCCAAAGTCAGAGACTTTAATAAACAAATCTGTCTCACATAGAAAAGTCTACAAGATAGATAAATTCGTCTCCCACGAATAATCTATGAGTTTTGTTCCGTCTTTTGATAAATCAAGGTGAACAGGAAAAAATCAATAAAACCATACTTATATTCCCGAAGAACAACTCAGTTTTATCAATCACCTCACAATAAACATAATCGACGCAGCGAAGAAGATTATTGAGGAATCACAAATGATGAGACTAAGATGTTTGTGATTACTTTTATATCTTGCCTATCGGAGATAGAAATATCAATCCAATTATTACAATTGTACTCGTATGATAAAAACAGTAAGATCAGATCACACAACTATAAGAAAAGTAGTATCGGTCTGGCTTCACAATCCCAATGAAGTCTTTAAGTCGTTAACCTGGTTTTAGAAGAAGAAAACCAAAGGTTAACGGAGAATCGACTCTAGCTTTGGAAACTAGTATCACACAGAATGTCTGGGGACTAAGTTTCCCAGTTGCTAGAGTTCTCACTTATATAGTCTTTCAAATCAGGGTTTGGAATCAATGTTAGCTTGGTAACAAACCATTCAATATTCCCCGTTAGATGAAAACCTAATTAGATTCAAGATAATATTTCTCAACCGTTAGATGGAAAACTTAGCTTGTCATACACACATGTACTTGAATATTTTAGGTTTGTGTAACCGTACCCAAATGTGTACAATACTAGTTAACCAAATGGCTAGCCAAATGATAACTTTCATATCAACCATATTCTTCTTCACCATAACTAGTCTAGATGACTCAAATGGACTAGTTAGAGAGTTGTTCAATTGCTATGAGATCTCATGTACTACACAAGACACAATTGAAACAAAAACGATTTGATTTACTCGAATCAATTCATGAACCATAATGACACGGTTTGCAATAGCTTTCCTTAGATTATTAAGATAAGTTCACAAACATCGTTTTTAGACATAACCACTTAAGTTCGCGGACTGGGTTTGTGGACTCAAGTTAACCGGTTAGAGTTCACAAACTCCAGCAGAAATTCTCGGGTTCGAGAACTTCCGTCAGTTCGCGGACTGAAACCGAGCTACAACTCCAGCAGAAATTCTCGGGTTCGAGAACTACGCACGTTCACGGACTGAGTTGGATGCTCAAGTTCATCAACAAAGTTCGCAAACTTCGGTTCAAGTGCTAAGGACTTATACATATATGTGTTACCACAACAATGTTTATATTGTCTAAACTCTCATTTCAATCATTGAAACATTCTCAGAGGGCGTTATATGGTTGTTATTCACAAACTATTTTTTGTCAGAGCGATTTCCAAAATGAGTGAAACGTAAAATGACTATCGTCACTAGGTAAAGATGAACTTGGCTAAAGAGAAATCTTTACCAACACATATTTCGAGAAATAGATAAGCGAGATATACTCAGCTCGAAATATCACATGTGTATATTCTTAGTCTATATAGTAATACGACTTTTGTCTCAAGATAAGAGATAGAGTAGATAGACTTTTGAGTGATAGATAAGTTCAAGTCTCCATATACCTTTTAGTCGATGAAGATCCACTGGTTCCTTGAATAGTCCTTCATCTTGTATGATGATTTCCATGGATTTCTTTAGCTCAACTACACTTTCTATCCTAGTCCGAGACCTTAGCTATAGTAGACTAGAAATCAAGACTTTATAGTTTTGATCACTAACATTAACAAACATGCTTGAGATAGCAACGCATGCGAGTTCAACCGAGCAATGCTCTAACACATCCAGAGTCTTTGTGTGTCACTATCCTTAAAGCCAACTTTTTTACCCCCAATAAAGATGCTCTTCACACTAATTTTGTCCCGAATAGAAATGATAACTGGATATGGAAAGGTCTATTAACGTATTAATCAAATAAAATGAAATTGTTTCCGGGATCTTGGAGATGACACGAATACTAACATTGGGTAAGATTTTTGGATCCCATACATAAAACTTCCTTATCTAAAGCCTTTCTTGGAAACCGAAAAACTTATTTTGGTAAGTGATCCCTTTACTCAAACTAAACAATGGGATATGGATAAACTTACTAAATGTTTTGAAGGTTGCATTGTTGATAAGATTAAGGAAATTAGAATTCTTAGTGTGGACAAAGAAGAAACTCCACATTATAACCAAAACAAAACAATTATATTCATAGTGAAATCTCTTTAAAACCATATAAATTCTTCACGTGTTTTCAAATCAAAACCGAAACAACATCTATAGAATGAATATTACTCCATCAGTTAAAAAATTTATATAGAAAATTGCAAACTCTATACTTCCCAATTGTATGAGAGTTACAACTATTATCCCCAACATTAATACTACTTGTAACCTTTGTCAGAATGGGCAATAAACTCTAAACCTTCTTTTCCTGTAATGCAATTTTGTTATTCAAGTTTGGATGCACTTTAACTTTGATGTGCATTTAATTACAAATGGAAAAAACTCCTTTCACGAAAGGCCTAACAGCTGCTTTGAAAATCCTGACAGAGAAGGGTATGAGGAGGAATAATAAATATTGTGTAGTATTATCATCTGGTCTATTTGGAATATTGTAGTTGGGGTTGACAGTAAACAACCCCGACTATAATATGAAAACGTTGTTCTATAATCCTCTAAAAGATGAAACTCTGATAGTGACTACTGCGTCAGATGAAAGAGCAAACATAACAGTTGGACCTAAAAATCAACATTACTCTAATAATGATGAATTGAAATGCTAATTTGGAATTGGTCTGGCAATGTGTGATCATATAAGGAACATCACTAAAGCCAGGGGGTTTCATTCATCCAGATCAGATCAACTAGAGAATGAAAGAGTTGATGCATCTTTCAATTGATCCATAGGACTGGAGTGAGCAGATTAACACATTCGGAAGTGATTTGGAATCTACTCTTTTGTTGCTGATAGAAAAGTACGAAAAGGGAAAAAAATAAGTGGAGACTTCTGCAACAACACTAAGTTTCCTAGACTCATATTCGGTATTATTACTATAGGTTCTTATTTCAAAAATAAGTGTTTGTCAGAAATAACACTAACCTGGGAAGTCCGGAAATATTTTATTTCACATAAATAAAATGCTAGCACCTCAAATTTTGTATATAAATGATTGTAATAATCCTGTAACTAGTTTTCCAAATTTCCAAATTCAATTCACAAGTGGTTAATGAGAGTAGTTAGTCATGAGATTTTTTTCCAATTACTTGTCTCGAACTCGCTTTATTCGGTTAATTATGTTACTGATTAAAAATACAACAAGGACAATAATTTAGTCCGACGGTGGCCTCCAACGTTTAAGATTGACTCATTGTTTATGCTCATGCTCAATGATCGTATTATGTAAAATAATACATGTATTCAGGATCTTCTGAATATCTTTTACACTCCACATATGGTTCAACCCCTTGAAAACATGTAACCTTTCTTGTAATACTCTGAATACTTGTTAGACAATCCTCTTAGCGTTTGGCAAAAAAAATCGCTTTTAAGATAATTATGATTAGAGATGGTTTGATTAAATTTGAAAATTGAGGGGAAAATTCTGGAAAGGATGTCCCGAATATTACAATGAAAAAGATACATTTATCAACTCAACAATGCCTTCACATTCTTACAGTTTCTATAGCAGCATAACAAGGGATGTAATTACCTTACTAATTCGGATTTGAAACAATTAACTTTATGAAAAAGTGACGTTAACAAAGCAAGTGATGCCAATAATGAATAAGAGAGAGATGATTTACACGTTGCTTCCTTAACAATTGTAAATGCACTAGCTCACTTCATCAAGATTTATATCACCTCCTAAAGGCCATTTTCTAATTTTCTTATTTTGATCATTTCCTAATAAATCTTCACCATCGACCTAAATCATTACAACACATCCCTTTCAGCCTCTTATCAATTAGATAAAAAATTAAAAATAAGGATGGGAAGACGAGCATAACGGGCCGCATTCATTGGATATTTCAACTAAGCTTTCGAAATCAAACCTCAAACTCCACCGGCCTGCAGATTTGCCCGTCATAAGATCATTGATTGCGCTTTAGATATTTCCAACTTACCAATTAATGATTTCCAAATTCAGTCAAATGGATATTATCCCATGTAGTACTTATGACCTTGAACAATAAAGTTTCATGGTGGAGCAACACTATTAACAAAGTCATCAAACAATAGGTATTTATCCAAAACAGAAACATTATTATCCGAGCCATCCATGCTAAAGAATACATGACAAAACCAAATATTCTTGGATGTTGCTTCCTCTAAATTTAAAGTTTGAACCTTTTTGAAACTATTAATGTGTGTACCGTTCCATTCCACAAGGCAATTCCTCTGACGCCAGTGCATACTACCAAGGCTTCCGAGCATTCTAGGAAAACCACGGTCTTCTCTTTCTTTGAGAAATACCTTGATGTCGGATTTATTTTGTTTTCTTAAAAATTATTCCTCCAAAACACCAAATACAACATCAAAAAACCGTTTTAAGAATTCAATTAACGTGCTTGTACCAATTGAATAATAAATTCATAAATAGAGTCAAATGGACAACTATACGCAAACATCTTCACTGATATCATCATCCTTTGTAGAGGAGAAAAGCTATCTTTCTTAGCAGAATAAACTTTTTGAGTAAAATAGTCCATGTGGTCTTGAATTCGGTATAATATTCGCTCGAATAGTCAATATTCATACGATATCGACGAAAAAGATAACTTGATCGATATTTTGACTGTTATCCACTAAAACAATATCTAATATAAGTTATAGTGAGCCTTTTTTATCTTTTTTGATGTATCTTCTACTTACAACCAATCCACCATGAGGCCCCTTGTTGACTATCATTGTAATTTCAAATATAGGTGGAACAAACAATATGATAATTTTAGCAAATTTATTTATTTATTTTTAATTTGTGTTAATATTATTTAAGTTGTCATCGGAACATTCTTTCTTTTTAAAATTCTGTAATTTACTAGCTGAAAATTCGAAGAATTTTTGTTTTGATGATACCACAATGAAGATACAACCTACAAAATCTTTTATATGTAAAAATGTCTTTGTATACAATTGCGGAATCAAATATAAACATCCTGGCGTCATTAGGGGCGACCCTGAAAGGGGCGACTTTTTTATTCCCAACCCATAGACACGGTTATGGGATGTCTTAATGTTTGGAGATTACCTAAGTGCCTTTACACAATCTGTAGTTAGGACAGTGGTATTATCTACTGATTGTTAAAGTATAAAACTCCATTGGGTTTTGAATGTTTTTTGAATTTGGGGCTATTTTCACAATCAGTAGACAATGAACATCACGAGACTAACGATTATACAATCGGTAAATCACAAGTCTACCGATTGTGAAAATACAGAAACTCGAAATTCCATTGTTTTTTGAAAATTTTGAATTTAGGGCTACTAGAACAATCGGTAGATAATGAACATCACGATACTACCGATTATACAATTGGTAGATAATAAACATCACGAGTCTACCGATTGTGCTTATCTTTTTTGAACAGAAAGGTATAATCGGTAGATAAAGTACTCTATTGTCTACCAATTCTGAGACGTTAATGGCGCTGAATGCATTTAATCGTCTCTTTAATCAGTATTGAACCTTGAACATGATATTTCTCACCTTCTTCTTAATACCCATCCATGTTTGTTGTGGATTTAATAAAAAATGGTTTTCTCCCACTTCTTCTTTCTTCTTCTTCTCCCACTCTAAACTTTAAAAATAAATAACTCAAAAAACAAATCCAAACACTACATATATATATACACTAACTGCCGATTATTTTTGTTAACTACCGATTCTTGTGTTGGTTACCAATTATTGAAGGGCATATTAGTCATTTCTAAAAATCACATATAAGGAGTGGCTTCGTTTTACGTTTGGGGTGACCCTATTTTGTTTTTTTGGTCGCCCCTAGTTATTTCATGGTCGCCCCTAATGACGCTAGGATAAAAATATCACATAGCAGTAAAACTCTTATGTGATGTTGCCACCTATTAACTGTTAGAGAAAAACATAAGAACTTAGTCAAATTCCTCATACACTTTCTGTTTTCCGACACTACTCTTATGTTATAAACTCTACTAACATAGTCGAATTGAATCAACGAATACGATTGAAGTCTCAAAAACTAGATGCTCTATCTATTGTACTATTACATCTTCATAAAATTTGTTTTATTGTTATATGTTATTATTATAAAAGACGCCACCAAAGGCTTTATTAAAAACGAAGAGTATTTTACACATAGATGTCTCGGAGCCTAGCAACAAGTTGGGCCCCAATACCTTTTTTGAAATTATTATTTCGTGAGACAACATCACTTAAAACTATTATTTGCTAAAAAAACCTCTACGGGATATAATTTTTATATACTTTTGTGTATTCTATAAATTCATTCATCTTGATAATAATAACAAAAACAAGAGAATAAATATTCAGTGGAGAATTGATGTATTGATTTCCCAATAAGTACGATTGTTGTATGATTTTGATTTTGTAACTTCTCAATCTCGCTTGAAGAAAAAGAGGGAGAAGCAAACATAACGGGGGGGGGGGGATTTGGTGAAGTATAATTTAGAATAAAAAGTAATCGTGACTAGGATGGGTTCATATCTTCTAATGTGAATGTCCAGTTCTAGATACTGTGTTTGACATCCTCGACACAAAACTAAGCTACTTCATCTACACATTGGTTTAAAAAGGTAGAGTTGGAGAAGGATTTCCAGGGAAATAAGAATGTATCCAATGTGAATTTAGACATTTTAATTCACACACTTTCCGTTTATAACAATTAATAAGAAGCTTTCCCTTTGTAGAATACTTCTTCGGAATGACATAATTTATTTATTTTCCTGTGATTCCACCTAGACAGACAGATGTGTGGAACAAGACAGTAAGTAAATTCCCATAGGTCGAGGGTTGGGCGTGTCCGATCTGGTTAATTCGGTCAATATAAAAAATGCTGATGCAAGCAGATAACATATTTAGATGCACATTGATGGAATTAATATACCTTAGCTTCTTCATTACGTCGTTTCCCAAAGGAAATCGTGGCTCGTAGTTGAATCAGGCGATATACTCTCTTGATCTAAGTATTCCATTCATCATCATCTGGTTTGCATCATGTGGGTGTACGTATAACCTCTTCAAAACTTATGTTAGCTCTACAACTTTCCTTGAAGTTCTCTTTTAACACCTTAAGCTTATATTTTTCTCTTCGGCGTTGATTCTGAAAATATTGGAATATCTTGTGTACAAACTGATATAAAACTAATAGATAAAAAGAGATATGCAAACCCAATTAGACGAAACCAAAGTCGAGGCAAGGATTATATCCTCTAGCCTTAAGACAGATTCACCCCGCACTGGTGCTTACGGATTATCGATGTCTGTCTCCCAGGATACAACGACTTTCTTCTCGATGTAGTAGCACTCCAAACTTCGAGAAACGGCGAACCAAAACTTGAAGTGATGAAATCTCTTAATTGACATAAACTCAGAAGATTTCTATTGAATGCAAAAGGATGATTAATAGTATTTTTGATTGATTCTTCTAACCTAATTATGCAGGGTATTTATAGATGTCAATAATACCTCTTCATGAACCATCGTGATTCTTCGTGGAGTCCCATCAAGGGTTTTGTCTGAAAGGATGTTTCCTTTCACGATTGGGATACGTTTCTTCTAAAACCAAACAAAAGGAAACTACCCCAACTCACTGGATCGGTTTTGAATAGGCCCAAAACCCATTGCACCCTATCCTAACTCCAATTGGTATTATACGAATTTTCCATTCAATATGAAATTATAACCAATTTTCCAACAGAAAATCTGCACGACTCTCATCCACCTTTCGTAGAAATTCATCATATTATCTTCCAATTCCAAGTCTTTGCCTTTAACTTGAAATTTCCATTTGAAAACAACATTATTAAAAATCTAAAAAGCATGTACATCTCAGTTTTTTATTGTTCACATGCTCCATTAATAAATATTACTTCCGTTTCAGGAAAAGTGTTACTTTCATTTTTTTATTTTAGCCTAAAAATAGGCCAAATTGAAAAAGTGAAAATAACACTTTTCCTGAAACGGAGGGAGTATGAAATTATTGATTACCTGGGCGTGTTGATTCACCAAAGATGCATTTTGGACGTCCTTTCCTGTATCATTGAGGATTAAGCTACCACGATTAGAGACTTGGAGTTTCCTACTGACGATGGCAGATCGGTGGAGTAGAAATAATATCCTTGAGCTTGTTCCTCATAAATAATTAACGAATGCCTCCTTTTTCCTACTGCGATCAAAAGTCACAAATGCAATAAATTAGAATATTAGCATGACGATCCACCTATTAATACTTGATAAACTGGGCAAAACGAGCTAAAAACACAACTTATAAGGAAAAAAAAGTTAACAGTCACAACCCAAATCTCTGAAAAATAAATATGCAATGATGATTATCAGAAGTATAGGACGAAAGGTCGAAAAGCAAAAACCTAGGTTTGACAACCTAATTTTGTCTGTTTTATCTTGGGTTTTCTATGACGGTGATTGTTCCATTAAGATCATCACACATGTCAGTCTATCATTATTTTGGTACTTATTTGTGACACTGAATAAGCGGCGCAACCTAGTCTCCGAGACAAATTAGGTTCCTGAGTAACCGAGCAAAAATATATTTGATTAAAAAAACAAATTTTTTGATATAGATTGGTTGACACGGCCGACAAATTTGGGATTACAAAAACCAAAAGTGGATATTGTGGATTAAAAAGAGTTCCTCGTAATCTTTTTAGTCTTAAGTCTCTGGTCGTTACTCCTACAAGTAGAGTGCACGTGCGTTGCACGTCGGCAAACAATACGCTCTAACATACGATGTTTTATGTTCGCAAAAATATGACGCTACAATAGATCTCTGCTCCTCCGTCATATTTTGCCTACGAATTCTTTGTCGATCACGATTCATTTCTCGTTGATTGGCCAACTGTTCTGCAGTCATATTTTTTCTCCGACTACTGCTTGCCTGCGGAAAAAAAAAACAGTAAAAATATGGAATAAAAATGATTGTGCATTCTTACTTTGAACATTCGCTCATAACAACAAAGTATCGAGACAAACATCAAACTGGACTCCAACAACAGCATTAATATATCTCAACTACATTTCAGAAATGAAAGAATTTTAAGGAATTGTATATTACCATCTCGTCTAAAAATGGTGTTTTCTCAGTAAGCAAAGCACGATCTAGCTAGCGAACAGCTCATCTGATTTCCCGACTCCAATTGACTCAGAACCGTTGACATTTGATTATTAGTTCTCACTACTAAACAGGAAGGCGAGCTTCTTCTTCTTTTTGCTGCTACTTCAAAATCCGGTCAGCTTCCCAAGCACCACAGGAACTGCATAGCCATGTAAGAAACATAAAAAGAGTTTAAATGGCTTATTTTTGCAGCCTTACACTTCCATGATAGGCTAGTAGCAATATAAATATATCAAAATGAACACAATGTCAGAAAAAGAAAATCGAGAATACAGTGAATTCTTCTCAGATTCTCCTTTCCATCTCATAACAAATACGTCTAATCTGCCATGCAACTTCCACAATTTCAATAACAAAATTCCAATTATTAATGTCTAACAAAAATCAAAGAGGAAATCATAACAAAGGGTGATCATTCCATGTGAACCCTATACCCAAATGTCTACCAAAAAATTTAAAACCCAAAATCTAAAATATCAGAGAATGTCCTAGACTTATCCTTTCTAAATTGATCATCAATGTGAGAATCATTCATATTTTTGGTGATAATGTTACCACTCGAATCAATTTTCCAAGCATAATATTCATAATTGTCCTAGAGCTGTAATTAACGTCAACAATAATTGTTTAGCCCTAATTGAGAAAAAGACCTAATTTAGGATCAACAAAAACCAACAGACTGTTTCGAGAGAGATTTCTATACTGCAAATCAATGATTCAACTATAAAGAAATTAAATTAGTAATAATTGAATTAGTATCACACAAACCTGAAAAAGAAAATTTAAACCCCAATTTGTCAATTCAAGATCAACCCTACCATAAATCACTCGTCTAGTTGAAGCAGTTCAGTTCTGAAATTCAATCTCTGTTGGGTAAAGTTAATCAATTGAACCCTAAAACGAATCAAGGTTAGCAATTCAATAAATTTGGTGAACAGATATCGATGTGAACGATGGAAATTTGGGACTTAATCTCATGGATATGAAGATATGATCATCATCTTCATTTGTAGCGGCAATAAGTTTTCTCCTCCTCTAAACCTAACTCGAAGAAACGAAGGAGCAGAAAAGTTTCGGTAGATTTGAGATATATATATATATGTTTACGTTTAGGTCCTTACAAATTTTCTAATTTTAAGATAAACCCCCACAATGTTATACATATTACTCAGAGTAGCTTATTAGATGAATGGCATCCATCGCATTCCGAGATTCAGAGTCATCTGATCCAACGAATCATATGGAAAGTGCACACGGGAATTATTTTTGGAAGCTTTAATATCTGACGGCAGGAAGTTATAGTACGGAGATCTGACGGATAGAGTAGAGCCTTGCTAATCTGTTGCGCTCATTAAAGGGGGGGGAGATACTTTAGTGTTCAAAACAGGCAATAGATCGCCAAAAATCAAACAACGAGACCGGGCAAATTCTGGAAAAAAGATTTCGGATTCTTGCTTGTTACTGGATTTTGTGGCTTAGGAGTTTCCAACAATCGCTTGGTCTTTTATGGACTTTATAATGTTGGTTGATGGATTTCCCATCAGGATCGAGAGAGATCAACGAAGTCAACAAAATATTACAATTCTAAAAATACTTTTTCATATTTTTCATCAAATACTTATGATGCTTTTTATAGGCCACAAACTAATCAAAACCAAAAGACCACTAACATCTATAAGTGCATAATGCACTTCCATATTACTAGGATACTAATAACACTCCTAAGTTATATGACCACTTCCCACAACCATTATATACTAAACACGTTTAACTCCTTAGTACTAGGATTAATCAACACATTTTTACGGAGACCAAATCTTAAACACGTTAATTAGTTAATCCATGTTTGGTTTGCATATCTAACACCTTGGCTTAATTCAAACATGGTTAATTATCCGTTGTCTTCATTATTGCATCATATATTAGCTAAAACATCATCATCATAAATTTCAGTAACATCTTTGATTGTCACCATCATCATCATCCTCATCGTCACGATCTTCCTCATCATCATTGTCAGTTGATCAACATCACGCATCTTTTCAACTGCCCTAACATTATTATGCAAATAATATTAGCATCTTCATCCCAATCATCATCATCATCATTGTTAGCCGATCAGCATCCCGCATAATTTCGACTAACCTAATATTGTTAAACTACATTTTAGAAGCCCTCTACCTATTTTGAACAAAAAATCTTTACCAAAAGGTTTTCATAACATTTTTTTTTCTCAACAAAAACAGTTTTCAAATAATTTTAACAAAAAAATTATTTTTCAAAACCTTTTTTTCCAATGGAAACCCTTGTAGTCCAAAGACCTAATTAGTAGGATTTTTTTTTTCTTCATCACAATTAGAAACCCTTGTTTTCCAACTTCAATTTTTTTTTTCTCATCGGAAACCCTTGCTATCCAATATTACTCAACACATACAGGAAAATTTTCTTTTTACGACTGTTATTTCACGACGTTTTATGTATATGTCGTAAAAAGTTATATTTTTTACTACATTAATCCAGTGAAACGTCGTAACATACTATCATGGCCAACTCTTAGTAAAAAGAGTCATGACCAAAATAAAACTCAACAACTCTTTGAGAAAAAGTAGTGTATTCCACATATTACGACTTTTAAATGGAGTTGTTGTCTTCACTACACCAAAACCAGGATTTTTTCACAGTGTAACCTGTCATAGTTTATTTTTCCATCACTGATACACTCGTAATAAGTCATATAACAACTATAACTATTAATAAATTTTGTATTTGTGATAATGATTAGGAATATTAATATTAGAAAAAAAGAATCAAGACCAAGTCAACAAGTCATGACTTTGTAAGACATTTGATTTGGACAAATATCAACCTTTTCTCTCGATTTTCTCGACAAAACCCAACAAAAATTTCTGCTTCTTCCGAACGCTGTGAAAATTACCATACTATCCTTATCGGAATAAGTGCAATAAAAATTCCGAAGACCGTGAAAATGACCATATTACCCTTACTGGAAATAAGTGCAATAAATATTATGGAGACTGTGAAAATGACCAGACTACCCTTATCGGAAATAAGTAAAGTGAAATACTACAAACTGTGGAAATGACCATAATACCCTTACTGGAAATAAGTACAATAAATATGTTGGAGACTGTGAAAATGACCAGACTATCCTTATCGAAAATAAGTGCAATAATTATTATGGAGACTGTGGAAACGACCAGACTACCCTTATCGGAAATAAGTAAAGTAAATATTACACATTGTGAAAATGACCATATTACCCTTATAGGAAATAAATGTAATAAATATATGGAGACTATAAAAATGACCAGACTACCCTTAGCGGAATTAAGTAAAGTAAATATTACAGACTGAAAATGACCATATTACCCTTAATGGAAATTTATACAATAAATATTATGGAGAATGTGAAAATGACCAGACTACCCTTATCAAAAATAAGTAAAGAAAATATTACAGACTGTGAAAATGATCATATTACCTTTACCAGAAATAAGTGTAATAAAACCTATGAAAACTGGAAAAATGACCAGACTGCATTTATCGAAAAATAAGTAAGGTAAATAATACAAACTGTGAAAATGATAATATTACCCTTACTGGAAAAAAAAATGCAATTAATATTATGGAGACCGTAAAAATGACCAGACCACCCTTATCAAAAATAAGTAAAAAAAAATATTACAGACTGTGAAAATGACCATTTACCCTTACCGGGGAAAAAAAGTGCAATTAATATTATGGAGACCGTAAAAATGACCAGACCACCCTTATCGAAAACAAGTAAAGAAAATATTACAGACTGTGAAAATGACCATATTATCCTTACTGGAACTAAGTGCAATAAATATTATGGAGACTGTGAAAATGACCAGACTACCCTTATTAGAAATAGGTAAAGTAAATATTACAGAATGTGAAAATGATTATATTACCCTTAATGGAAATAAGTGCAATAAATATTATGGATACTTTGAAAATGACCAGACTACCCTTATCAAAAATAGGTAATGTAAATATTATAAAATATGAAAATGACCATATTACCCTTAATGAAAATAAGTGCAATAAATATTATGGAGACTGTGAAAATGACGGAAATAAGTAAAGAAAATATTATATATTCTGAAAATGACCATATTACCCTTAATGGAAATTAGGGCCATAATAAATATTACGGAGACTATGAAAATGACCAGATTACCCTTATCAGAAATAGGTAAAGAAAATATTACAGACTGTGAAAATGACCAGTAAGGGTAATATGGTCATTTTTATAGTTTGTAATATTTACTTTACTTATTTCCGATATGGGTAGTCTGGTCATTTTCACAGTCTCAGTAATATTTATTACAATTATTTCAAGTAAGGGTAATATGGTCATTGTAACAGTCTGTAATATTTACTTTACTCATTTCTGATAAGGGTAGTCTGGTCATTTTCATAGTCTCCATAATATATATTGCACTTATTTCCAGTAACGGTGATATGGTCATTTTCACAATCTTAAGAATTTTTATTGTACTTATTCTCATAAGGGTAGTCTGGTCATTTTCACAGTCTCCATAATATTTAGTGCAATCATTTCAAGTAAGGTAATATGGTCATTTTCAAATAAGGGTAATATGGTCATTGTATTATATTTATTTTACTTATTTCCGGTAAGGGTAGTCTGGTCATTTCACAGTCTTCATAATATATATTGCACTCATTTCCAATAAGGGTACCATGGTCATTTTCACAGTCTGTAATAATTACTTTACTTATTTTCGATAAGGGTAGTCTGGTCATTTTCACAATCTCCATAATATTTATTATACTAATTTCCATGAAGGGTAATATGGTCATTTTCAAAGTCAGTAATATTTTCTTTATTTATTTCTGATAAGGGTAATCTGGTCATTTGCTCAAAGTGGCCAAGTCTAGAACAACATGTTTGGTACTTGGTGCCTTTTTGCTGGACGAGGAAAAAATAGAGGAAAGGCTGGCAGTGATCAAACCGCAGAACATGACCACTCGTGAGTGTGAAGAGTTTGTAAAATATGTTTGCTCGGCAGAATTCAAAGTAAGCGAATTTTGTTAAAAAATAATGAGTATGAAGCTCTAAAATTTATACTATGTTTACTAATGTCTCTATTTCCTGTTTCGGGTGAAACGTCTGCAGATGCAAATAATTAGGCAAAAGAATACCAACCACATACAATTAGCCGACAAGGTTATGCTCGACTAGAGGAGAAGATGGTAAATTTATTATTTATATGTTTATAATTAGTTAGCTAGTAATTATTGTTTCAAAACGATTAGTGAATTATGTTAACTCACTGGTTTAACATTTTGTTTGCAGCAGCAGGAGCTGAACACAAAGGATGAAATTCCTCGAGTCGAATTATGAAAAGCCGTCCACAAACAAAAACAAGGAAAGCAACCAAATATAGCCACTTAAGAGGCTTTGGTGAGAACTCAGAATTTCCTTTTATTATTTTGTTGTCTTTGTTTGGTTTGTTTGAATGTTTCAAAGATATTTGACACCATTTGAATTTCTTTTTGGTGTTACACATAGGATAAAGTGAGCAGGTACCAAGAAGAGCATGGTACAGATTGTGGATCATCCCTGAAAGATGATATTCTTTCTAAGGCACTTGGCGAAGATCGTCCAGGTCGGGTTAAAGATGACTATCCAGTCACAATATATCAACACCATTAAGAGTCTCGTGGAAGAGGTTCAATTCTTAGGTAATCGAGTTGTAACGTTAGAGGTGAGAGTTTATTTTAGAAAGTGTGATTTTCATAAATAACATATGTGATTTTCATGAAGTATCTAATCGTTACTGATTTCATGAAAGGATTCCAAGAGCTGTACTGGATGATGGCTTGTCATTGCATAAAGTTGGCGAAAGATCATCCTCCCAAAGAATGGGCACTCCAAACGTATGTTGTTCTATCTAAACTAGGTTATAACTATTGATTAGTACAGTATGAATGTTGATTTCTAGGTTCACTTATGTAGTTAAGGAATATGAAATAAACTAGGTTGAACCAGATCAATTTATTATTGATATGATGTGTTGTTGGTAAAACAACTAGATTGTGAAATAGACTTTACATAGTACATGTAGATGCTTTGGTATCACTATTCTGTATTTGAAACGGGTTTTGAATGAGATGTACTAGGTGTTAATCTAAGCATGATCTTGGTGTAGATGCTTTGGTATAACTATTATGTATTTGAAACGGGTTTTGAATGAGATGTACTAGGTGTTAATCTAAGCATGATCTTGGATAACTTGATTCATATGAATATGCATTGTTTACCATTATATGGATATGCATTATTGTATGACAAAATTAAAGTTGGTATTGCTGAATATAATCTAAGCATGATCAAGTTTTAGCAAATGATGCTTCCAATTCATTATATTGCTGAATTTAGTTTTACCAATTTTTGTTGCACTTAACTGTTTTTGTTCTTTTTGGCGTTCGACTTTGAACAGTCAGGTGATGCGAGCAACTATAATTTGGCTGGTCATAGAGACATCAGTCCTAGAAGTGGCGGTCCAAGCGGTTCCAGTCCTAGCAGTAGACCTAATGGTGTGCAAGTGCCGAAGAAATATCAAGCATGCAAGTTACTGAGATGGTACAATGAAGGGGAGGTTGTCGTTTATGGAAGAATTCATGAGACAGATCCAAAGAAGAGGATTCATGGGATGCCTATAGGGTTCGGTGTCTACAGCGTATGGGTTGATCATTCACTTGTTGATGGTGCTCTTCTGTATAGGCCAACATCAAATTTAAGTTGTGTTCTTAATGCGAAAGGGACAACTGTTTCATGGCCCAAGAGCATAGCTTCTCTAATCCTTAGAATTTTGGAGACTGTTTAGGTGGTAGGGTCTATATTTTGGGGTCTATTTTTTTGGTGCCTTTTGTCAAGGTTTAGGTGTGGAACCTTAACACTTGATTATTGGATGCATTTTGGGTCTCTGTTTTGGGGAATATGTTTTAAGGTATATATTTTGGTATCTTTTGTTAAGGTTTCGGTGTGGAACCTTAATTACCGGATTTAAAGTTAAGATTTCAATATTAATTTAAAGTTTAGTTATTATTTGTGTTTCAATGTGAATGTGAATTCTTAAATGTGCAATATATATATATATTGGATATTAGTGGTATGGGCATAAATGTTAAGAAATGTTGTCATAGAAAGAACCATGACCATAAATAATAGTTGTATCTACATGATACGACTTCAGTATTTAAGAGTCTTGAAAGAGAATCATACTACGATGATCAAAGATTGTGAAAATCTGATATTACAACATTTGAAATAGTTGAATCTACATGATACCACTTCAGTTTCCGAGAGTCGTGAAATAAAAATCATACTACGGTTTCCAAGAGTCGTGAAAGAAAATCATACTACGGAAATAAACAGTTGTGAAAAACATGATTGACAACAAATGATAAGGGTCGTCTTTAAGTGTTTGAGTAATTTCGAAAGATATTCACTACTAATAGAAAGGGTAGTCTAAAATCATATGACAACATTAATACAACGTTTTACAGAGTGTCGTCGAAAGTATGGGACTTTCTACAACCCCCCATTCTACGACCTTACGAGAAAGGTCGTCGTAGACTTTCGACGACGCTTTTCAAGTGTAGTGTGTAGACTTTTTTCCTGTAGTGACAAATTTTTTTCTTCTTCCCATTCTTTTTTTTTTGACTAAGACATTAGAAATCCATAATTTCCAACTTCAATTATTTTTCTCATTGGAAATCCTTATTTTCCAATACTCATCATAATTTTTTTCTTTCTTCTCATTTTTTTTCCTTTTTTTTTTCTTCTTTTTCTCTTTTTCCAAAAACTCAGTTTTTTAAAACATCAGTCTTCACATCAAATAAATCATATCTTTCTTGAAAAAAATTAAAACAATGTTTCTAACCCTCTCTCAACTCAACTCAACTCTCAACCAGAGCTCTAATACCATGATGGAATTCCCATCATGAATCGAAAGAGGAGTCAAGGGAGATTAAAAAAATTAACAAAATATTACATTTATTTTTCATCATATACTTCAGGTACATTTTATAGGCCCCAAGCCGATCAAAAGCCAAAAGGTCACTAACACCTCTACGTGAATATGCACTTCCTCATCATTAAGACACTAATAAGACTCCTAAGTTATAGGACCATTTCCCAGAACCGTTATATTAAACACGTTCAAGCTTACACTTGAATTTTGCATATTCTTTCTCAAATTGGGAATCTATATTCGATGCAAATTACACTACAAGAAACTTAATATATTACAACACCCAATGGTTATGGCATAAACCCCTACTAGTGTCGCGATAACCTATGTAGCAAGAAGTCTATTGTTGCACTCAATCTTTATTGTTGCAACAAGAGACTATACTTTTTTTCCACACTGTTTTCATATTGTTGCTACAGTTGTGTGGAAAAAGTTTCATTTTGTAGCAGCAAATTATAACTTTATATTTTAGCTGAAAAGTACTGTGACTAGAAATTTGTTTTTGCAACACCTATATTGAAGGTGTGGCAATATATGGTGTAGCAATAGCTATATTTTCTTGTAGTGTTAGTTTTTCGTTTTTTTTCCTTCTTTTCTTTGCTTTCTACCTCTGGTAGACTCTCTGTATATTCTCTTCTATAATAAAATTCCTTTATGTTGAATTTTTGAGATGTTTGATACTCACACACTTGTAATTGTAGAGTAGTATTAGTTTAGTTGTAGTGGAGCAAGGATTATTCTTTGTGAAACTCTTTTCTTATTAAGTTCTTGCTCAAGTTTACATATGAACCAGACTTGCCTATTTATAGGCCTTACAACCAACTCTCTAGGACTTTCAATACCTCACTAGAAATTCTTAACATTGAAGTATTTGACTGACACAAAGGTACTCTGGTTTTATCTAGAGATTTATTTTGTTGTCTTTGACTATCTAGTTCACACTTAGAAGACTAGAGAAACCTGGAAAATTCTAGACTTTCTTCAGATATTGCAAAATATTACCAAACTTCTTTCACACTTGTTCAAACTAATCTAGATTACAAATTACCCTTTCCAACATCCCCCGTAATTTTTAATCGCATAGATGTTGTCGTTTCAATATTCACCCAAATTTTGTATTTGGTTCTTAGCTTCTTGTCCTTTTCATGGAGCTTTCTTCTTCAACTTTATCGTGTAGTGTCTCTGTCATCTCCATAACTGCTTGTTTTATGTTTTCTTCATTTGTTGCTATCTTAGTAGTCTGCTAGGATTTGTTTTTCCAATGGATACATGTCCACCGTCTTTGCCTTGAAGCTTGATCATCGTCGATTCAGAGGCTCCCTTCGGCTGATTTTTTTTGCGTCGGGTTTTAAGAAACTCAACCACTTAGTTAGTTCAGAGGTTCTAACTTTACCCAATAATTTTTTATTCTTCTTTTCATCACGAGTAGAGATTGGTGTCTCGTGATAAGCATGGCACTCTTGCCATATTTTCTTGTATATTTGAGGAAGTAATTATATGCTCTTACCCTCGAATTCTTGTTTGCTAAAGTGCAACTCCTATGCACTTAAAGAAATCACAACTCCTCTTTCTAGTTTTTATATTTATGGAGACTAACTTGTATCTTCAAAACTTCAAGTTTTCTTAATAAAACCACGAGCAAAATTTTGTAACTCTTCATCTTTTACCTTCTTCTTGTTCTTTTATTTTCTTCAATACTTGATTTGGGTGATAACTTCTTATGAGGTAGGAGTTGTATCCTCTCATCTCTTTCTATTCTCGCCAGCAGACCTTCACGCCCATATAGATTGAAACAAGCTCTGATACCATGTTGAATTTTGGAGATGTTTGATACTCACACACTTGTAATTGTAGAGTAGTATTAGTTTAGTTGCAGTGGAGCAATGATTATTCTCTGTGAAACTCTTTTCTTATTAAGTTCTTGCTCAAGTTTACATATGAAACAGATTTGCCTATTTATAGGCCTTACAACCGACTCTATAGGACTTTCAATATACCTCACTAGAAATTCTTAAAATTGAAGTATTTGACTGACACAAACATACTTTGGTTTTATATCCAAAGATTTCTTTTGTTGTCTTTGACTATCTAGTTCACACTTAGAAGACTAGAGAAACCTGGAACAATTCTAGACTTTCTTCGGATATTACAAAATATTACCAAACTTGTTTTACACTTGTTCAAACTAATCTAGATTACAAATTACCCTTTCCAACACTTTCTATCAAAAAATATTTATATTAAACACGTAAGTCCTAAACACGTTTAACTCCATATTAGGATTAGTCTACACATTTACCAAATCTTAAACACGTTTAATCAATTAATTCGTTACTGTATTACATACACTGGTTGGGTTCAAGAGTGATTAAAAATACATACGATAATTGAGCAGCATGCATGTACGCGAAAGATGCATGAAAACTAGACTCATATTCAAAACCATTCCCCATGTAACCTAGGCATCCGCGGTCCACCTATATAGAAGATAAATCTCCCAAGGAAGAGGAATATCAGAGAGAGTGAATTACTACATAAGGAAATCTTTTTTCTGTAACTAATCGACAAGATAAGGAAACCAGCAAAACATTTGAGCAGCAGTGAGACCTTGGAAAATCAAGGGAAGGATCAAACACAGCTAAGCAAAGAAGATGAACAAAATTTTATTGATGAGATTCAACAGCAAATTTGCAGAATGTCTGATAAGGAATTGGAAGAGTACTCTGCAAGAGAAATCGAAAAATATGAAGCTAAAGAAGAACGAGAACGGAAAGAAGAAATAGAAAACCGTAAGAAGAGGATTAATGATGATATTTTGACAGAAGATATATTCTTGGAAGAGAAAGGAATACACGCAGCTCTAAGAAGTGAAGTAGTAGAAAAATCAGCAATAAGAAAATACTCGAAGGGAAACCCCTTTGATGAGAAATCTTTTAAGTCAGATATCATAAATCTCAAGCGAGGAGGAAGCATCTATGTTTTATGTTTCAGTTATGCAAAGATTCAAAGTACATGCATGTAGATATATGATATGCAAAGACTTATGAAAGAAACCTAACAAGAGAGAATTCTAAACAACTTATTCGATCAATAATTCTGGTGTACTTTGTTTCATTGATTTACAACCTATTTATACAACTCAATAACACTGAGAGTTCTTAAAACAGGAAATACTAAGACATACCTAATAAAACTCAAACTCTTAAGAATAAACAAACTTCTAGAACAAAGTAAACTTCAATCTCAAGTCATTCCTAAACAAAACACCTTCTAGAAAACTCTATGATTGATTGTCAAGTAATAGTGTACGGTATTTTCTCATGTATATATAATCTTCACATCACTTTTGTTCTGTGTATACTATCTTCACGTTACTTTGGTTCTTACGTCATAGTCTTGGTTAGACTTGATTTCCAACAGCCTCCCTCAAACCAAGACTATGAAGACTAGTCATTCCAAATCTTTTTCGTAAATTCTCCAATATATCGGACTTCAATAATTTTGTAAAAATATATGTAACTTGTTCAGAACTTGGAAAAAATTTTACAACTACTTCTCCACTCTTAACTAACTCACGAATATAATGATATTTTATATCAATATGCTTACTTATTCCATGAAAAACAAGATTCCTTGTGAGTGCAATAGCTTAGTTGGTGTCACATATAATCCTTGTTGGATTTATATGCTCATGATTCAATGAACTTAGCACTCTTCTTAACCACACAGCTTGAGTGGCACAAGATGTTGTAGCAATATATTCTAATTCTGCTGTTGATAATGCTACCATCTGTTGTTTCTTTGATGACCATGAAAAATACCCAGAACCCATGTGAAAGGAAAATCCTAAAGTGCTTTTTCTTTCTTCAGTATCACCAGCCCAATCACTGTCAGTGTATCCTACAAATTCAGCATTCCTTGAAGCACTGTAAAATATTCTAAGATTAATTGTTCCTTTCACATATCTTAAGATACATTTTGCTGCTTGTAAATGAGATTGAAATGTTGTTTCCATGAATATGCTAACTCCATATACTATGTCGGATCTTATAGAAGTTAAGTATCTTAGACTTCCTACAAGTTGCTTAAAATATGTAGGATTGACACATTCTCCACTTCCTCCCTTTTATAGCTTTAATCTTTCTCCTACTGGAGTTCTAATTTCTTTAGAGTTACTCATCTTAAAATGTTCCAATAAAGTCTTTGCATACCTTTGTTGTGATACAAAATTTCCTTTATCAGACTGTAAAACTTCAAGTCCAAGGAAATATGTCATCAAACCCATATCTTTCATCTCAAATTATCTGATCATAACCTCCCTGAATTCGTCAATCATCTTAGTATTGTTCCCTGTGAAGGTAAGATCATCAACATAGAGACAAACTATAATTTGATTACCTTGAGCATCTAACTTTACATACAAAGTATGTTCATAGGGACATTTCTCAAAAACTTTTTCAAGAAAATATGTATCAATCCATATAATGCTTTTTTTAACTTATAAACATGATCTTCTTTCCCTTTTTTAATGTAACCAGCTGGCACTAGTGGAAAATAGCCGTTTTAAGATAGTCCAATAGTGTCGTTTCAGAGGGTAAAAAGACACTTTTAGAGTGCCGCTGAAAGTGGTGTAGATTCAGTGTCTTTTTCTGAAGCGACACTTTGAAGGTGCCCGTAAATAACGATGCTTTCAGAGTGCCGCTATGCACGACATCTGTATGACGTTGTAGATTTAATTTATTTTAATATTAAAAATATATATCAGATCTGGCTGGCTTACTGCTGTCATTCTGACTTGGCTGAAACAATTTTAATTCAGATTCAAATTACAGTAAACTGAAACTCAAATTAAATTGAAATTCAAATGACAATTCAAATTCAAATTTCATATAAAACCAGATTCATCTAATACAAAATGACAACTCTATTACATTGAATTACTCATAAATTTATTCCAAACTCGCAAAAACAAAAAAAGGATTCATCTGCTAATTTACAAGTTCAAGGTTTCTTAAAGAGAAGTGATATAAGTCCTAAAAATTTCAACAATTTCAGTCATTATAACCTTGGACCATCTTGCTTGAGAACAGAAATGCAGAAGTACAACCCTTTCCAACATTAACTTATCCATCAAGAACAACGATCTTACCATCAACCATGACATCAGTGACCCTCATGAGACCATCTAGAAGAGAGAGATGGCATCCTAACTACATTCAGAATACGAGTAAAATGGCAGACCTTATATGCTAGGTTACATGACTAGTTGAAACATAATACACAGAGGTGGTCTCATCAACACAACAATAGCAACAATATTTCCATAGTGATTTTGTTGCTTACATCAACATGGAGACGAACAAATAAATCACATGCAGTGAAAAACCATAAGCATATGATGAGTATGCGAAGACACATACTTTTACAGAACATTGTGATTGAATATTTACAATCTATATTCATCTAGTTCCTGACAGCATCAAGAAGTGATTTAATCTCCTTGTACATAATGAAGATAAAAAGACAACCACAAATAAACAAGTATTGAAACGAGCATTATTACCTGAGCATCTCAATCTGAGTATTCATTATCTCCACATTCAGCTAGTTCCTGACAGTATAAAGAAGCGAATGAATCAGCTGCTACGTAACAGAACAGAAAAACATACATCAAATCTACTGATACAAAAACATTAAATAGGTCAGATTTTCGGGTAATGTCATACCTTAGTCAGTTTGATCTTATTCAAGCTACATTCAGAATAATAGTAAATTGACGGACCTCATATGCCAGGTTACATGATTATTCAAATTTACAAGATTTAAGATAGCATAGGCAAAAATATGAATGCTCTGAAGATTATAACTTTCAATTTCATAGTAACACACCCCACCCCCCACTAGAAGAAAACTGGACGTTTGGAAGCCAACAACTAACTTGGTGAAAAACAAAACAATATATACAAAAGAACAATAATAAAAATTGAAGTGCATTCTTCATATGGGCTAAAAAACTCATGGATGTATAGATACATGAAAAAAAATATGAAGAAAGAATATCAACCTTGTTTTCAATATCCATCAGTCTCTTCTCATGAAACAAACGATTTTTTATTCTTCTGTAAAGGCATGAATAACTCTTAACAGTTCCTCATCTTTTCTACAAGCATAAGATGTGAAGTTAGAATGCTTTGTTCACTTTGATTAACAAAGTTAGGATTGCAAATCAGAGCATCATGACTCAGGAAAAATAATTGATAAGGAAGATAACAGAACACAATCATGGAGGGGGTAAAGCAAACACATCAATGCTAACAAGGCTTATAAATTGCAGGACTAATTTCATGCAGACAACAAACATACATGATGGATAAATCTGGTAATCAACTGAGAAATTAGTAGCAAGAGAGAGCAAGAGGCAGATGTTACCTGATGGTTCCCATCACTGAAGGTAAAGTAGAAGGCCAGGCTTGGCCTTCGAGCATTTCCTCCCAAAAGCTTCAAAACATAACAAAGTGATCAGGGAAAAAAATCATCAAAGATGAGCTAAAAAAATATGTTAATGCATGAGCAAAATGTAAACTGAACCTAGACCATAATCTTTAGAAGAGAATCAGTTGCTACGTAACGGGACAGTAAAACGTACAAAAAATTTACTGATACAAAAACACTGGACATGGTTAGGAATACCCGCCATAGTTTCTAAACCACACAGAAGAGGCATCAGTACTTAACAAACAACATATTTCAACGAATATTAGGAAAAACAGACAGATGAACCCCATTGCCTGCATCAAATCAAGAGCTGAACAAACAACATCTTTCAACGAATTGTTGTCTTACCTGGAAAACAACAAACCTCACCAAAGGTTACAAGCAATTCCAACAATAAATGTTAAAAGTAATAAATGAAAAAAGGTATATATACCCTTTCTCCTCCAGTAAAAGGAAGCCGCAGAGTGCAAGCTTCTAAAACTTCAATAACCCTAGCTATGGAACTAGAATGCTCTCTTTCCAGTAAAGCCCAATCATCAAGGTAAACCATCTGAATAGATAATTATTAAACATAAGTACAAGAATATTACATTAGTAATATTAACAAGAATATCTTTCAGGCCATCTTAGAGGTCTTAAAAATCGAAATTGAAGCATCATATATGCTTATATCCTTGCCCCTCCAAGTTACAGGATGCCCGATATTGCAAGACTCTAAGGCTTCAATACCCCAAGTTAAGGAACCAGAATGCTCACTTTCTAGTCAAACAGTGCTACAATGTGACTGTGTTCTATTGTAGAACATAACAAGATTGTATACAAGACACGGAACTTACTGAGCTTTACAAAATTCAGAAAAACAAGGATCGAGCATTTCCCTGCTGGTCCATGTATGCACAAACATTTGATAAGCTTGCACTCCATTCGTCATGGCTGGTAATATAGAGAACAACTCATTAAGAGAATCATGATAAATTGCAAAGCAACAAATGCAGTGTATACCTCTTCACGGACAATATCTTTGTAGCAGGCTTCTGCCGTCAAATGAAGGTGCCTAAGAACATCATCTGTCCAGATGCAGACCCAAAAGTAAATTAGGAAATGTCATGACATGTTAATTCAAGTTACTGAAGCTATACTATTTACTCGAAAAGTGTACATAAATGCATACATAACTCAATTTAGGGTCTGGATCCTTGTTCAGCGTCCTACAATCTAGGAAACCTTTCACTGATGCCCATGTAACAAAAGCCTACACAACAGAAGTAGTAATTGGTGAATCGATCCGGTACCGAATTCAGATAACTATACATGTAAAATAGATATACGAAATGTTGAAAAATAGTAGGAGAATTACTTAATATTACCTCATGCTAAGAATACCCATATAACAATAAGGTGAACATAAGAAACAATGATTGATAAAATTCATATATGTGCATGTAAGACAAATAACAATCAAACCACACGAGAATTACAAATACAACATCAGAATAAGAACACCCATATGTAACAAAGTTTGCAGTTCAAAAACAATAAAAACACTAAAACCCAAAACCAACAATTACTTAATCATGCTCATAATTAAAATCCAAATTTATCATTTGTACCCTAACTTCAGAAATCGAAAAAAATACATAGAACATAGTATAAAATCAGATCGAAAAATCAAACCCCAACTTTAATTATTATTAGAAGAAGAAGAAAAAAACCTAGATTTGTTTCAATATTCTACAAAGGCGACTGAGAAGAAGAGACAAACAACCAACGAAAAAAAGAAGAAGTCAAAACCCCTGATTCAAAATCAAAATAGATCGAAAATCGATTTATATATGAGAGATTGAAGAGTGACCACGCATTGAAACGAAAATCTACAGGGGAAAGTGGGTTGATAAGAATTGAATCCAAATCAGGCATTCAGGAAGAGTACAAAATAGAGAAGAGAGAGCGAGAAGAGAAAAAAGAGAGTGAGAGATGGAGAATGAGTTGTTGATTTCTCTCTCTTCCATGGTATATATAAGGTGGATCCGTAATTGTGAGATGTTTCATTTCCAACCGTCCATGATTAAAAATAATAAATCCTAGCCATAAAATTATCACAGAAAGGATACTATTGAGTTGTCGTTGTAGAAGTCAACAAAAGTCCTAATGAAACGATGCTTTGACTTGGATCAGAGGTAAATAAGCTGCGTCGTTGTAGAAGTCAACAAAACTCCTAATGAAACGATGCTTTGACTTGGGTTAAGGAAACTTTCCTTATGTGGTGACATTGCCATATTTAGTTTGCGTCGTTTCATTATGTCTCAGATAGCCCATTTTCCACTAGTGTGGTTGCTTAATGTAGACTTCCTCTTCTAACACTCCATTTAGAAAAGCTGACTTCACATCCATTTGGAAAATTTTCCATTGATTTTGTGCTGCTAATGCAATGATCATTCTAACAGTATCTAACCTTGCAACATGTGAAAAAACTTCAAAATAATCAATACCTGGTTTTTGTTTATAGCCTTTAGCTACAAGTCTTGCTTTAAGACGCTCTATTTCACCATTTGGTCTATATTTAGTTTTATATACCCACTTGACTCCAATTGCTTTATTTCCTTCTAGAAGAGGAGTGAGCTTCCATTTGTTATTTATTTCAATTGCTTCTATTTCAACATCCATAGCTTGTCTCCATCCTTGATTCTTCGAAGCATCTGCAACCTCTACTGGATCACAATCACCAAATAAAGCAAAGTTCACTTCTTCATATTTTTCATCATCTCTGGTAATGGCATAATCATTTAGTAGAGATGGTACATTACGATTACGTACTGGTCTTATATTTTGTTGTGTTATTCCATTAGTTCTTGCTTTATCTTTATTTTTTTCTTCTTCTCCAATTCTTTCTTCATCTTCAATTATTTCTTTTTCTTCTTCAACTAATGTTGTTTCATTAACCATTCTTCTTGATATTTCTTTGTTCCATTCCCACTTTGCTTCTTCTTCAAAAATCACATCTCTACTGATTACTAACTTCCCTGTTTCTGGATTCAATAATTTGTAGCCTTTGGTTGCATTACTGTAACCAATGCAAATATATTTTTCACTTTTGTCATCAATTTTCTTAAGTATTTCTTTAGGTATATGTGCATATGCTATGCACCCAAATACCTTAAGATGTCTCACACTGGGTTTTATTCCACTCCATGCTTCCTCAGGTGTCATATCAATCACACTTCTTGTTGGACATATATTCAGCACATAGACATCATAATCAACAACTTCTTCCCAATAATCTTTAGGTAAAATCTTTACTTTTCTCATTGTACGTACCATCTCCATAATGGTGCGATTTCTTCTTTCTGCTACACCATTTTGTTGTGGTGTGTATCTTGCAGTCATTTGATGTTGTATTCCATGTTCTTTCATAAAAGAATCAACCATAGTGTATTCAGTACCTCTGTCTGTACGTAAAATTTTGATAGTATTACCACTTTGTCTTTCAGCATATGCCTTAAAGCTCTTGAATGCTAGAAAGGCATAATTATTTTGTTTCAATAAGTAAACCCATCATTTTCTGCTAAGATCATAAATGGAGAAGTGTAGTCAAAATCCCTCTCCAAGGCCGATTAATCGCCAAGTAATCGCTACAGGCTATATGAACGAGGCGATTTTCGATTCCAAGGCCTTTCCGATTTTTAGCGATTAAGGCGGCCGATTTGGACTGATTTTTGAGAAAAACGAATTAATAATTTTTCCGAGTTGGCCTTGCACGCACTAAAATCAGAAAATAAAATTTTCATAACCCTTAGATAAGAGTTATAAAACAAAAAAACCTTTAAATACATGATAAATACATTCAATATAACAATATTACACACTTAATTACATGATAGTTTTAAAATTTTAAGTACAAATCATGACTTATGGGAAATAATATATAAATTATTAATAAATAGATTCCGAGTATTAGACCGAGTTTTGACGATTTCCAAGTCCGAACTTATTGCTCCTCGCTCCAAGCTCCCCAACCGAGTAGCACCGAGGAACGACTTCGACTACTTTGCAATGGAGGTGATAAAATACCTATTTCCACCACGAGATTCTACTTCAATTGGTCCACATAGATCACTATGAACCAACTCCAATAATTACTCAGCTCTTCTTTCTTTTCCTATGGGAAATGGATCTCTATGTTGTTTCCCAAAAGTACAATATTCACACCTTGATTCAGGAAATTTAATAGTTAGTAATCTTGAGACCATCTCTTTTCTTGCAAGAATTTGTAAATTATGAAAATTTACATGCCCCATTCTTCTATGCCATAACCAAGAATTTTCATCAATAGTAGAGTTTTAACATCTCTTTATTTGATGTTGAATCTGTAAAGCAAACAGTATGTTCTTAGTCATTTGAACACTAGCAATCAATCTCTTTCTTGTATGTCTAATTATGCAAATCCCATTGTAAATGTTCATAGAGAATCATTTTTCTGAAAGCTGACCCATATTTAATAGATTTTGATGTAGATTTGTTACATAAAATACATCAATTATGTAAGATTGTGCATCATTCTTCAGTCTTATTCCTATCATGCCTTTTCCCATAACTAGAATGGTTGAGTTATTTCCAAAATTCACAGTGGATCTCACAGATTCATCTAGATTGACAAATAAATCTTTTTTCCCAACTCATATGACTACTGCAACCTATATCCAGATACCATTGTTCTTGTGGCTGTTCTTCTGCTGAGTAACAAGCTAACAAAAGAGTTTCTTGATCTTCATCTTGTTCTTCTGCAATATTTGCTTTATGTTCATGATTCCCAGCTTTATATCCTCCATCTTTGTTGTTGTAACCTCCAGGTTTGTTGTTGTAGCTCCTACGGGAAAAACATTAATCGACAACCCCAAAAATCAGTTGCCATACATGTACGACAACGTTTCTCCATAGGTTGCATTGGGGGGGGGTTGTAGAAAGTCCTCAAATCTATACAACTCTTCAGATAGAGTCGTAAACATAGTTATAGCTTAGTTTTGTACAATGCTTTTGTAAGTTGTCAAAGGATTTCGAAATTTACTCTTAATGCCTAACACAGTACTTACCTAGGTTGTAAAAATAACTCCTACACTACACTTGTTGGGATTGTAAAAAACTCGTTGACAACTAGGGTTAGAGTCATATGTGAATTCTTTGACAACTATGATTAGAGTTGTATTTGATTTGCTTGATAACTTTTGTTTGGGATGTATGTCACTTTTTTGACAACTTTTCATACCAGTTGTGGTTATTTTTTATTTGTGAAAAAAAAATGAAATTGGTCACAGCATTCAAAACATATCAACATTCATTCAATGTAAAGCATCAATGTTACAGCATTCAAATAGTTAATTATAGAGAAAACTATAGAAACTAGATTTCTACAAATGATTTAGTTACTTACACGAAAAACATAGAGAGACAAGAGATTGATATCATAAACTTAACAAACTAAGAATCCTGGACTTCAGCATATGCACTCAAATATTTGACCATATGCTATGTGTTTTATCTTCAAGCTTTGCTTTTCTGCCTTGGGATGTAGCAGGTTTCGACTGCACAAGAGTAAGGTCAAAAGAACTATTTTTGCGCCCTCATGGTCCTTTACCAGCTATACTGCACAACATTCTAGCTATTTCAGCAAGAACTTCTTAAACTTTTACCAATCAACTCAACCAAAGACAATCAATCCTCTTCTTGACTTAAATCAAACCCTTAAGTCCAGCTAAGTCTTCTGTAGCTGCACCTATTGAACCAACAACACCACCAACTCCATCTAATCTGCAACAAACACCATCTCAGCTTTGCAAACTCCTATAACTTCACTGAAACCAACATGGCACCAGTTCCATCTGCAATCCCATCTAACCATAGTCACAGTAATTCTCCATATAACCATTTGAACTTGTCATTTATGCATCTTCCCTGCAACTTGCGCAGCAGCAACAGATCTGTTAGAAATGAACACTTCATTACAAATACTGCGAAAGATAGTGATAAACTGCAATTGGTCTATAAAGATCAAAAAATCAAGTAAAGAGATATTATATACATATATAGAGATATTAACATCCAGAAGATGTTCACATTACAAAATATATACAAAATAAGTATCCAAACAACTTTCTCAAAAATAAAGCATACCCAACTTCATAACATTAAAACCTCCCCTGAACTGCTCTGCACCCCTTCCTTGACTGCGAAATTAGACCCACCATCCATGGCAAGATCACCAGTTCCTTCTCCTAACTGTCTGCATAAAAAATCGATCAAAACCCCATACACTTTCACTACTTATGTTTTAAAATTCCAATCTAATGCCAATCCAAGCTTCTTACAGCAGTTGACTCTTGATTTTTCTCCATTCCTTCCCGTAATCACCATACATACTATCTCTGAATCTCCATATATCCCTTGTACTCAGCCTTGAAACTGCTAGTTATCCATCAATTAAGATGGTGCAGTTGAATAGCTGCAACATAAATAATGAAGCTGCTTGACCCAATCCCCTATTCATAATCAAACACAATAACAAAAACTTTCAATTCTTGCAAACACTCAAAAATTAAAACAATTCGGACGAGGTGAAAGATTAAACAACTTACAATTCACCAATCATAACAACAAACATGGTAGCAATGGTAAGACCACCATTGGTTTCGTGTTAACGAACTAAAGAACCTCCATACCACAAAAGAAGAGCATAACAATAGAAAACAGTGCAGTAAGTTGCACCCAAACCAATTCCTTTAGCTAATCCAATTTTGTAACTAATTTTTTGAGAATTCTTTAGTGCAGTGGAATAAGCTTGTAATTCTTTTGATTCACCAAAATATAAGAAGGCTGTTCTTATTTGACCCACTGTCTGCAATTCATTCAATTTTGTTGCCACAATCAAATTAAAGAAAAAACTTCAAAAAATCCAAATTTTCCAACAGTTTGTCAAGTACAAGAAGAGCAGGAGACTCGACAAAATCAATTTTATGTTCAACGCCAGCCTTTTGCATAATTGGAAGTCCTATGTCATCATACTCTTTTCGACTAACATCAATAGTTGTAATATGCAAGATGCTTAGTTAGGAAGATAATGAGAGACATGAATAGATAAAAGGAAGCAGCTGGATAAATTAACAAACCTTCCCATCTTCAGGTATGGCAAGAGCAATTAGGAGGAGAGAGTATCCTGTGAAAACCCCAATTTCAATTATCTCCTTTGCATTAACAAGACCCAGAAGCAATGTCATTAACTGACCCGCATCTGGTGCAGTACCCATGAAAGCCCTGGATTGTTAAGTTACGATCAGTACAAGCTTAGTATCGACAGGTTTAACAACGAAGGAGGAGAAGTTGAAATGAATTACCCTGTATAATCCGCAGTATCATATCTCAATTCCTTGAGAAATCTTAATTCGCGTGGGTATACAGGCCCATTCACTGAACCAGCTCAACCAACTAATTTCAGGCCCTTAACAAACCCCATCCACATAACACCTCCACTTTGACATGCTTCAGTACCTAATACGAAACTCCGGAACATATTCAAACAGCACAAACAATAAATCAATCACCACAAGCAGTTATTCCCACAATCTGTACTACACATCACCACTAGCTTCAATCAATTCCATCTTCAATATCGGCTATAATTTACATTTACACCACTGACTACAATTCCTCAGCTTAATCAGCTCTGATTGGAGCTCCATACATCCATGAATCGATGGCCGTAACTCACTTCCCAGTAGCTGCGCAATATCCCACAAATCTGTTCCATTATCTCTGAATTTCAGATTGCATACAGTACTCCCAAATTGATTGATGTTGTTGATCGCTGCATTGAGTTCCAATCTATATAAACAACCCCATCGTTCCTCTTGAACCATCACCGAAATCTCTCCTTGTAGCTGATGTAATTGAGACTGCAGTATACTATTGACCTAAGCCCAGTTCAGTTATGAGTCCAAAACTCACAGTAAGAACCAGCCATCAAAATCACTCAACACCCCATCTATAGAATTCATTCATGAACCCAAATATCACTCGAATCCATGGCAGGAACACCTTTCCTCTTCACTTACTCAAACCATCAATAAATGTTGATGTAAACATCAACGATTCAACCAATTTCATCTCCTGCTTCAGTTGATCTCGAGCAATTACCCTCTCCATACTTAAGATTGAAGTAGACCTAATTTCATTTCACATAAAACCCCCAAATTCATTGTTGTTGCTGTTGTAGAATGATCACCGAAATTCCCTTGAATGTCCATCTTGTTGGAAACATAGCTTGAAGAAGAACTGAAGTTCAGATTCCCTGTTTATTGACTAGATTACTGCTACCGCAGTGGGGGGCCGACGAAAAAAAAAGAAGACATGATCGGAAGCTATAATTAGACATTGCAATAATGATGACAGTTTGCGCAGTCCTCTATGCTTTTGAACAAATATGGTAGTATAATGCAACAATGTACATTAGTTGTTATGTGTGGTGCTATAATATTGTGCACATTAGTGCCTCGTTCACTAAATACACTTTGGAAATGAAAAACATGGAGCAATTGGCCGCATATCATACGCGTAAATGAGTGCATATATCCGTCAGGCATTTTTGACTTCCCACCTAGACAGAGCTAAAACAAGGAAATCATTCACCAATGTCCTGAATGAGAATAATTTATGTCTATATATTATTACTAGATTTTTTCCGGTGATAAATTGCAACAAATAAAAAATGTCATCTTTGAAAATCATTCGTGTTCGAAGAATATTATACATTCGTGTTCCACGGCATGGTCACCAAGTGTTTAAAAGTTGTATGAGGCTAAGGGCTTTTTAGTACAATCACCTTCTAAACTACCTCCTTTCATTGCCCACGATTGTTCCCATTCGTTTTCTTTTTCCTTTTCTCTTCTCTAGGTCTCTTCTTCTTCAAAAAAACTCAACTCAACCACTACCAAGTCTTTTTTTGATTTGATTACCACCAAAACAACACTTGGACATAAAGATTGGATGGTCTTGCTAGTTTATGTGCAGATTTAACTCGTGGATGAACAACAGCTTCAAAACCAAGTCTTTGCCATTGATTCAATTATGAATGTTTGGTCATCCATTTTTTGATTAAATCTTGACATGGGTAAGTTTGTTTTCGATTTGAAAATTGATTAGATGAACTTTTAGCCTAATAATCTTCTGGAAATTGATCAAATAGTTATTGTTTCTTTTGTATTTTATAATCATCTTATTCTCCGTTAGCTCTGTTAGAATATATCCTCCAAATAAAATGCAACCATGAAGATATAGTCAAAGATATTCTAGATAAGTGTTGGAATTACCTAATTTGTAATGTCTAATATGAACAAATGTGAACAAGGTTTAAAGAAGTCTAGAGTTAGGTAGAGTTCAAAGTATCTAGAATGATCAAGAGAGGTTGGTCAAATACCATAATGTAAAACATGTGATAAATATGTTAGTCTAGTTTGTAGGCTAAGGAAGTAGAACTCAATTTGGAGTTGGTCACTTGGAGGCTTAGCTAACTAGTATAAATAGGCATTTGTAGTATCATTTGTAGTCACCCAAAATTAGTGAGATTGGGTCCTTAGTAAGGGAGAGATGAGAGGTCTCCTTACGTAAGTTTATGTGTGTGGGGTTTGTTAATCATCTCTAGTATTGAGCATCAATATCATTCACCCTACGGGTTTGTCAAGATATACGAGGCGTTAGTCTTCTAACCACTTTAATCTCTTGTGTCTTCATTGTTTACATCTGATCCTTACTCTTACCACAAATCTAAGATGCTATCGAGTCTCAAGTTTCATCTAAATTTCTAATCATGGTATCGATCTTCAAATATTTCAATTTTCTATCATGGTATCGAGCTGTTCGATCCAAATGGGCGTTTAAGTTTCCGCTACAAGATTTAAGTTTAGGTTTCCACTCTATCGTGAGCTTTGCACCCAAACCCAGCTATCCGTGTCCATCCATGTGTTGGTGGTTCCGCATCACTCAATGGTGTATCCGTGGTTTCGTACCACTGTCGGTGTATTCGTGGTTTCCACCACCGGGCATCCGCCATCGGTGTATCCGGATTCCACTTCACCACTGATCCACGATCGATGTCCGTCCTCGTACCACTTAGATCCGCTTGCGCATGTGCATCTGTTGCTTCGTGCCACTCATTCAAAGGTAACCCTTTCACATGGAAGCAATCCATAGGCCACAATCCGCGTGCGCCCATAGTTGGACGCAACCCGTGTGCTACAATCCGTCTGCCATGCTTCTGTGTCCAGATGTATTCAAACCTCGACCCTCTCGAGTTTGAGGGTGTGTCACCACTTGAAATAATTGTTTGTAATATTGCACATCGTTTGGATTCAACTCTCAATTATCTCAACTTATCATACAACAAGTTCTCCGCTGCACCGCATTTCCACCTATAGTTTCACCAATATCCAAACAGTAGTCCCGCCAAGAGGCGCGCCAATATTTCCACTAACAACAGCTGCACCCATAGGTGCGCCACAGCTGAAGCGGTAGGTACACCAACATCTCGCACCAAAGAATTTCACCCATAGTTGAGCCACCAACAATCCTTGAACTAAGAGTACCACCAATAGCTGCATATGTAGTTCACCCACCAAGATCTCGAGCTTCCTTCCCTCCCGTGAACGTTATCGTCCCTGCTGCATGACCGAGTTAAATGCCATCCTCCCATCACAACAACTTCCATCTAAATAACATCATCATTACTGCCATGTTTTCTTTACTGCCTTCCAGCTCGAGCTCTTCCACCTGTAATCATGCCATCACGCTCTCCCGCTAAGATAAACCATCTTTCAACAATAGTTCAAGTTGATCACTTCAAAACATTTCCGTGCTCAACTTGAGGGGGGGTGTTAGAATATATCCTCCAAATAAAATGCAACCATGAAGATATAGTCAAAGATATTCTAGATAAGTGTTGGAATTACCTAATTTGTAATGTCTAATATGAACAAATGTGAACAAGGTTTAAAGAAGTCTAGAGTTAGGTAGAGTTCAAAGTATCTAGAATGATCAAGAGAGGTTGGGCAAATACCATAATGTAAAACATGTGATAAATATGTTAGTCTAGTTTGTAGGCTAAGGAAGTAGAACTCAATTTGGAGTTGGTCACTTGGAGGCTTAGCTAACTAGTATAAATAGGCATTTGTAGTATCATTTGTAGTCACCCAAAATTAGTGAGATTGGGTCCTTAGTAAGGGAGAGATGAGAGGTCTCCTTACGTAAGTTTATGTGTGTGGGGTTTGTTAATCATCTTTAGTATTGAGCATCAATATCATTCCACTACGGGTTTGTCAAGATATCGAGGCGTTAGTGCCGAACCACTTTAATCTCTTGTGTCTTCATTGTTTACATCTGATCCTTACTCTTACCACAAATCTAAGATGCTATCAGAGCTCCGAAGTTTCATCTAAATTTCTAATCATGGTATCAGATCTTCGAAATATTTCAATTTTCTATCAAGCTCTTCTTCATTTCATTCTCTAAAACAAATATTGACAATCTTTAATGAATTTATGTTTGTAAATATGTTGAATGGGTTTCTCATATTCCATTTCAATTGGTGAAATTCGCATTAATTTTAGGGTTTCTAAATATGGATCGGCCATTGGGTCGGATCCAGTAAAGCCCGTTTCGAATAGTTCATCTTCCTTACCCGTTTCCCTGCTACTGCAATCTGTTTACAGACCGAAACATCTGATCGATTCAGTGGATGATTAGATGAACTTTGAACTGATTATTTGTTTATTTGATTGTAGTTGGAAGAAGTTTGTGAATAATTTGACTGATTACCTCTAGATGAATCTCAATTTCAGGAAATTAAAATCAAAATTATTTTTTTTGTACAAACTTCGTGACGGACAAACACTACATCTTGTCATCACATAGAAGGCCTCCTTAACAGTCGGCCAATAAGAGCAGCACTTGTTGATGTTGTTGCAGTGAACGCCATCTTCTCCTTGGTTCAGATCTGGAATTGATGATATGCTAATGTTGAATGTTTCGGATGAGAGAAAGGGGGAGTTAAAGATAGAGATTGAGAGAAGATGATGAAGAAGAGGGATTAAGAGAGGTGTTCTTCAGAACTCAGGAGGAGAGAAAGAGATGAAGAAAGAGAAAAAACAGATTAGGTTCGAGTGGTTGAGAGCAACCACAGTCATGGATCATCGAACAAAATTTGGTCGAAAACACAGACACTACGGAGCGAGTAAAGAGCAAATACCAGACCATCGACCAAATCTCATACCAAATTTGATCTTTACTCTAGTCTTTAGTCGGGCGTAATTTAAAGTTACGCCCAACACCGGGCACAGATACGAGTTACGCTTGAGGTGGGGCATAATTCAAAATTACGCCCCTATTAAAAAAAAAAAATTGGGGCGTAGTCTTAAACTACGCCTGATGGGGCATAATTCAAAGTTACGCCCCATAATTAAAAAAAAAAAAAAATGGGGCGTAGTTTTAAAATACGCCTGATGGGGCGAACTTTCCTGATTGCGCCCGACCAAATTTTTGCTCATGCACGGTAGTGTCACAGCACGGAGTAAACCAAATTTTTTGATTTTTTTAGTCTTTGGTCTTTGGTTTTGCTCGTATGACTGCAGTTGCTCTGAGGGAGGGTTTGGTAGAATGAGTGAGTAAAAAAAATGCTGCAAAAAAAAAAAAAAATCTTGACGGACCACATTTGGTTTCATACATTCGTACGGATTGAGAAAGATCTAGACGAATGATATTGTATTTGGGATGCTCATACGGATTGAGAAGCATATGTGTTTCTCTTTGTGCTAATACGAACTCATGTATTCAGTCTAATTATCAACCTTCGACATGAAAAAAAAAATACAGAAAAAATACTAATAAATTTAGGACATTGTTATTGACATTCTGATATAAAAAAAATCCAAAAAATGTATAAGAATGAATCGGGAAAATGAAAAATGAATTCGATAATTGGCGTTTCTTTGTGTTTTTGTGCTTTCTCTTTGTGTTTCCGGTTTGAATTTAGACTAGTCACATAGGTCACGAAGCAATTTTGACTAGTCATACAAGTCATGAATAGGCTTAGGGTCGGTTATGATTTCAAACTTAGCAGGATACATCATCGAAATCGATAAATGTGAAGCTTAGTGTCGATTCAAACTTCAAATGTGGTATAATGGCATACAAACTATGAACCAATATGCTCCGGGAGGGTTCGGACTGCAAACTTAGCATGATACATTATCGAAATCGATAAATATGAAGCTCAATGTCGATTCAAACTTCAAAAGTGGTATAACGTCATAAAATAAATGAACCAAGAAGCTCCGAGAGGGTCCAGACTTCAAACTTAGCATGATACATCATCGAAATCAATAAATATGAAGATCAGTGTTGCTTCGAACTTCAAAAGTGGTATGACGACATCAAAAATATGAACCAAGAAGCTTCGGGAGGGTTCAAACCATATTCTAGCATATTGTATGCATACCCTGGATCTGAGATCGAAACCTGGTCGTGAGTGGACGACTATAAGTCGAAAACTTGGTAAGAACGATGAATCCATCCATTTTCAGGTAAGATTACATTAGAATATTCCTCGAAACCTTAAACAAATCCTATTCTGGCATATTGTATGCATAACCTGGATCCGATATTGAAACCTGGCCTTGGGTGGACTGTTATAAGTCAAAAACTTGGTAAGAACGATGCATCCATCCATTTACAGGTAAGATTAAAAAATATTCCCCGAAACCTTAAACAAACCATATTCTGGCATATTGTATGCATAACCTGGCTCCGATATTGAAAACTGGTCGTGAGTGGACTACTATAAGTTGAAAACTTGTTAAGAATGATGAATCCATCAATTTACAGGTAAGATTCATTTGGAATATTCCCCGAAATCTTAAACAAACCCTGTTCTGGCATACTGTATGCATACCCTGGCTCCGAGATCGAAACCTGGCCGGGAGTGGACTACTATAAATCGGAAACTTGGTAAAAACGATGAATCCATCCATTTACAGGTAAGATTCCTTTGGAATTTCCCCGACACCTTAAACAAACCCTATTATGGCATATTGTATCCATTTACAGGTTCAAAGATTACTAGAGTTAGACCTGAGTTTCACTTTCGGATGAACTGGAGACGAATTATACCAGAATTGAACATCACAGGTTCAAAGATTACAAGAATTAGACCTGATTTTCTCTTTCGGATGAACTGGAGAAGAAATATATCAGAATTGAACATCACAAGTTCAAAGATTACTAGAGTTAGACCTGAGTTTCTCTTTCGGATGAACTAGAGAAGGAATATAACAGAATTGAACATCACAGGTTCAAAAATTACTAGAGTTAGACATGAGTTTCTCTTTCGGATGAACTGGAGATAAAATATATCAGAATTGAACATTACAGGTTCAAAGATTACTAGAGTTAGACATGAGTTTCTCTTTCGGATGAACTGAAGACTAAATATATCAGAATTGAACATCACAGGTTCAAAGATTACTAGAGTTAGACCTGAGTTTCTCTTTCGGATGAAATAATGACTAAATATATCAGATTTGAACATCACAAGTTCAAAGATTACAAGAGTTAGACATGAGTTTCTCTTTCGGATGAACTAAAGACTAAATATATCAGAATTGAACATCACAGGTTCAAAGATTACTAGAGTTAGACCTGAGTTTCTCTTTCGGATGAACTAGAGACGGAATATATCAGAATTGAACATCACATGTTCAAAGATTACTAGAGTTAGACCTGAGTTTCTCTTTCGGATGAACTGGAGACGGAATATAACAGAATTGAACATCACAGGTTCAAAAATTACTAGAGTTAGACCTGAGTTTCTCTTTCGGATGAACTGGAGATAAAATATATCATAATTGAACATCACAGGTTCAAAGATTACTAGAGTTAGACATGAGTTTCTCTTTCGGATGAACTGAAGACTAAATATATCATAATTGAACATCACAGGTTCAAATATTACTAGAGTTAGACCTGAGTTTCTCTTTCAGATGAACTAGAGATAAAATATATCAGAATTAAACATCACAGGTTCAAAAATTACTAGAGTTAGACATGAGTTTCTCTTTCGGATGAACTAATGACTAAATATATCAAAATTGAACATCACAGGTTCAAAGATTACTAGAGTTAGACCTGAGTTTCTCTTTCGGATGAACTAGAGACGGAATATATCATAATTGAACATCACAGGTTCAAAGATTACTAGATTTAGACCGGAGTTTATTTTTCGGAAGAACTGGAGACGGAATATATATCAGAATTGAACATCACAGGTTCAAAGATTACTAGAATTAGACCTGAGTCTCTCTTTCGGATGAACTGGAGACGGAATATATCAGAATTGAACATCACAGGTTCAAAGATTACTAGATTTAGACTTGAGTTTCTCTTTCGAATGAATTGAAGACTAAATATATCAGAATTGAACATCACAGGTTCAGAGATTACTAGAGTTAGACCCGAGTTTCTCTTTCGGATGAACTGGAGACAAAATATATCAGAATTGAACATCACAGGTTCAAAGATTACTAGAATTAGACATGAGTTTCTCTTTCGGATGAACTGGAGACGGAATATATCAGAATTGAACATCACAGGTTCAAAGATTACTAGAGTTAGACCGAAGTTTCTTTTTCTGAAGAACATGAGACGGAATATATCAGAATTGAACATCACAGGTTTCAAGATTACTAGAGTTAGACCTGAGTTTCTCTTTCGGATGAACTGGAGATGAAATATATCAGAATTGAACATCACAGGTTCAATGATTACTAGAGTTAGACCGGATTTTCTCTTTCAGAAGAATTGGAGACGGAATATATATCAGAATTAAACATCACAGGTTCAAAGATTACTAGAGTTAGACATGAGTTTCTCTTTCGGATGAACTGGAGACGAAATATATCAGAATTGAACATCACAGGTTCAAAGATTACTAGAGTTAGACCTCAGTTTCTCTTTCGGATGAACTGAAGACTAAATATATCATAATTGAGCATCACAGGTTCAAAAATTACTAGAATTAAACCTAAGTTTCTCGTTCGGATGAACTAAAGACGAAATATATCAGAATTGAATATCACAGACTGTGAAAATGACCATATTACCCTTATTGGAAAAAAAGTGCAATAAATATTATGGAGACTGTGAAAATGACCTTACTACCCTTATCAAAAATATGTAAAGTAATTCTTCCAGACTGTAAAATTGACCATTTTACCCTTATTGGAAAAAAGTGCAATAAATATTGAGACTGTGAAAATGACCATACTACCCTTATCAGAATTAAGTAAAGTAATTCTTATAGATTGTGAAAATGACCATATTACCCTTTTTGAAAAAAAGTGCCATAAATATTATGGAGACCGTGAAAAGTGACCAGACTACCCTTATCGAAAATTAGTAAAGTAAATATTACAGACTGTGAAAATGACCATATTACCCTTATTGGAGATAACTGTAATAAATATTATGGAGAATGTGAAAATGACCAAACTATCCTTATTGAAAATAAATAACGAGATGAGTTGTTAAAGTTTAAAGGTGGTCACTACTCTTTTCACAAAAAACGTTGTGATTTTGATTCTCATCACGACTCTTTGTTCCTCTTTGGTCCTAAGGGTTGGACGTTTTTATACTTTGACAACTTTTTTTTGACAAAAGTTGTCAAACATACCACCTTTCACAACCTTAAATATACGAGTTGTTAAGTTACAATTGTAGATTACTGTTTTTCCCGCCATTGTTATTGTAACCTACATCTTTATTGTTGTAACTTCCACTATTGTTGTTATTGTATCCTCCATCTTTGTTGTTATAGCCTCCACCATTATTGTTATAACCTCCAGTTTTATTGTTGTTGTAGCTTCCAATATTGTTATTATAGTAAACATCTTTTCGTGGTTCAGGACATTCAATTTGAAAGTGACCAAGTTGTTGACAATTATAGCATCGGACTCTAGATCTATCAACAAATTTTCTTCCTTTATTATCTTGATATCTTCTTGAATTTTCTTCATTGTTCCAGTTTATCTGACTTTGTAAGGATTCCTCATCTGGTTTCACAACTGTCTTCTCCAATATTCTTTGCACATAAGCTTGCAAAGAATCCAACACATCATCAATACTCAAATAAGATATTGTGTTACACTCTTCAATTGCTGTTACTTTAGATTCAATTTTTTCTGGTAAACTACATAATATTTTTTTTATAATAGCAGTATCTTCTATAGTATCTCCATTGGCCTTCATCTCATTAACAAGACTCAATGTTTTTGAGAAGAAATCTGCTATCAATTCTGTTGAGTCCATCTGTAACAACTTATATTTTGTTTTTAGGGTTTGTAATCTTACTTTCTTCACTTTGTCAGAACCTTTGTAATAGCTTGTTAAAGAGTCCCAAGATTTCTTAACTTCTTTTATGTACACAACTTTGTCCATGATAGACTCATGTATTCCTTGGTGAAGAATATATGTAGCTTTAAAGTTCTTTTTCCGATTGTCAGTTAAAGCTGTTGTTTCTTCTGCAGTAAGAACAGTTGTTGGAGCTGGTTCTACATATCCTGTGTTGACAACATCCCAAACTTCTTGATACGTGAAGATATTCTCCATCTGTATTCTCCAATGCTCAAAATATTTCCCATCAAATATTGGTACTTTGATTGAACTCGTGTTTGTCGTCATCCTCTTCTTCTTTGATTAAACCACAGACCTAAGATCAGATTGCTCTGATATTAGATGTAGATATATGATATGCAAAGAATTATGAAAGAAATATAACAAGAGAGAATTCTAAATAACTCATTCGATTAATAATTCTGGTGTTCTTTGTTTCATGGCTTTACAGCCTATTTATACAACTCAATAACACCGAGAGTTCTTAAAACATGAGATACTAAGACATACCTAATAAAACTCAAACTCCTAAGAATAAACAAACTTCTAGAACAAAGTAAACTTCAAGCTCAAGTCATTCCTAAACAAAACACCTTCTAGAAAACTTATATGCTTGATTGTCAAGTAATAGTGTATGGTATTTGCTCGTGTGCATATAATCTTCACATCACTTTTGTTCTGTGTATACTATCTTCACGTCACTTTGGTTCTTAAGTCATAGTCTTGGTTAGACTTGATTTCCAACAATACCAAGTACAAGAATTTCTTGAGCTCTCTCACCGAAAACAACTTCAACAAGGTTTATATCGGAGGATTTAATAGAGAGCCTTCGAAGGCTGTAGGATTGACCCCAGAGTCAGAACTCAAACCTGGCCTCCATGAAGTTGGAGCTGTGCTTGATAGTGATGATGTTGGTGTTAATTTAACTAACAAAACCGAAGCTGAATTACTCAGTAAGCTTTGCGAATATGAAGAACTAGACTTTGCAAAGCCATGCAACATGCCAATGAAAACGCTGAGGTTTGATAAAGATCAAGTTTTGCCTTTACCAACTAGAAGCACTGCAAGAAGATTTTTTCCCATTCTACGGGACCTAAAAATGCCTATTAAACTGATTAATAATGGCGGCCAAACGTCCATTAAGCTGACCGAAAATTTTATTGTTTGTGAAGAGAGAGTACGCGTGATAGAGAATGCCTCTAAAATTCTGAAACATCTCAAACAAAAGATGTTCAATTATGTCATTGTGCCAGTTTGCCGCTGGACTGACTCCAAGACTGAGTATTATCATGATCGGCCTTCAAGAGAATAAATTGTTCCATGGTTTGGAGATATGTAGGAAGATGTTTCAAACGAGGAGCGTGTCAAGGTGAAGATCAGTGATTGCATGTTTACTGTGACTTCAATGTTTATTCCCTAAGAGCGTCCACAATGGACGAGTAAAAACCAAAATTAGTCCCAAAAACCAATCACAGTGGTATGGAGTAAAACCAAATATCTGGAGTAAAACCAAAATCGGGAGTATATTTGGTCTAACATCCCGACCAAAACTATATTTAGTCAAGCGAAGATTAAAAGTGCGTTCGATACCAGGCGAAGATTAAAAGTTCGTTTGGAGTGGGACGAATGTATTATCTACGCGCGTAAACCAGGCGAAGATTAAAAGTGCGTTGGATGGGGCGAATGTATAAATTTGGTTTAGTGGGGCGAAGGTATAAACTTGGTTTGTTGATCAAACCAAGTTATAATGTTGGTTTGTTTAGTGGGGCGAAGGTATACACTTGGTTTGTTAATCAGGCGCACGTATTGCATGCGTTTCATTGCAAACGAATGTATAGACTTCGCCCAGTCTCCAAGCGTAGTTATAATGTTCATCTGATTCGGGCGTAACTATAATCTTCGTCTGTGATTGAGACGTAGATTATACGTTCGTTCCGTTTTAGGCGTAGATTATACGTGCACCTGACTATAATTTGCTCCCACCCGCTGTATTTAACATCGATTATAAACTAAAAAATTTGATTTTTGTTGGTTTTTACTCTTTAGTTATGGTCCTATGATTGTGGATGCTCTAATGAGGTAGAGTAGACTATGATGCTGATGTCCGCGGTTAATTTGGTGCAGTTATTTTTATCTTGTTTTTTAATTTTATATGTCACTTGTCTCAGTGGTCTCCCAAGTCCCAAGACTCCCAAAAGATGCTAGTTTGAAGAAAATAACATGGGGTACAAATGTAGTCTATGTAGAAAGCAGTCAAAGGGGGGTGTTTAAACTTTAATTAAAGACAAGTGACATGAGGTGCAAATCTAATAAAGAGCTACAAGTACGTAGAAATTTGTCTACCTAGACTCTACATATGAGAGTTTGGGGCACTTTATCTTAGTCAGCGTTGCAACTCTTTTCAAAAGGTTTCACTGTTCCCCTTCCGAGGGATACTTCGTGGTTCAGGCAGTTTTGGAGTGGATTTTCGGACGGTTTGTCCAGAACCAGAACCAGAAAACGCGACTGGATTCCAACTATGAGCGGTCTACAGATAGCAGAAGAAAATGGGGAATGTTGGAGAGTCTTCAACCAAAAATATCAGGAAAGGTAATCAAATGACTTTAAGACTTTACATATTGTATTCAGTCTGATCACAAGTAGTAGCTATTTCTTGTCTTTGAACGTAGAATAATACTATCGGGAGTATAAAGTTACTTTACCTTTTCTTGACTGATCTTTTTTAGAATTTTTAGTAAAACCAAGGTAATTTTTTTGATGCACCCAAGATTTCTAAGTCAAATGAGCAATGACCCATTTTTTTCTAGTAGTTCGTTTTTTAAGCCTTCAATAACGATTTCCTTTTGATAGGTGCAACATAAGTATTTTCAGTATGATTTCTATATGGCTAGAAACCAAACTTTAGCTGCACCGAAATTTCATGGGCTCTTTGCATAAAGAAGCTAGTTTGTGGCCGTCGTCGGTTTTCTCTGGTAAAACAAATACGATCATTTATTCAAGCTGCATGCATACGTAAATTCATATGCGTGTTAACTGATCAACATTAATCCCGTGTACAACGTGACTTGGTTTCCACAGTTGCACAGGTTAGTTTCTCAATTAAGAGTTTGTTCTCCTTCGCAATACTCGTGTATTAGGAAATCCGTAACTTAGGAAATACTCTTGTCTTCATGACTAAGAATCTCCTGTATATATATTGGATCTCTTCTGTGTATAATGACGTGAAGTTTTTAATCAATAATAATAATATTAATATTCTGTTCTAATTTAATTCTGTTCTTCTCTTCTTACAGAGGTAAACTTAATTATGCGTACTAAAGTAGTAGTAGACGACGGGACAGAATAGTATAGACTGCGCTCATATTCAAAACCGATCCCCTCGCAACCCTTGGCAGGCGCCTATTAAGATTTCTTTTTTGAACCTCCTCAAGGAAATTGTTTTCTGTAACTAATCGATAAGACAAGATGATGATGTTGGAACAAGCGAAACGTTTGAGAAGCATCCATGCCTTGGAAAATCAAGGACAGGGCCAAATACAGCTAACCGAAGAAGAAGAACAAGAGCTTCGTGAGCTTCAAGAGAAAATTTTCAGAATGTCTGATAAGGAATTGGAAGAGTTCCGTGAAAGTGAATTCCAAAAAGCACAAGCTGAAGAAGAACAAAAACGGCAAGAAATAATAGCAAACCGTAAGAAGAGGAATGAAATATCAGAGAGACATTCCTGGAAGAGAAAGGAATACGCGAAGCCCTAAGAAGGGAAGCAATACAAAATTCAGCAATAAGAAAGTACTCCAAGGAAAATCCCTTTGATGAGAAATCTTTTAAGTCAGATATCATAAATCTCAAGCGGGGAGGAAGCATCTATGTTTTCTGTTTTGGCTATGCGAAAATTCAGAGTACCAAGTACAAGAATTTCATCACGAGCTCTCTCACCGAAAACAACTTCAGCAAGGTTTATATAGGAGGATTTAATAGAGAGCTGTCGAAGGCTGTAGGATTGACCCCAGAAACAGAATTCAGACCTGGCCTCCATGAAGTTGGAGTTGTGCTTGATAGTGATGATGTTGGTGTTCTTTTAACTGACAAAACCGAAGTTGAATTACTCAGCAAGCTTCGTGAATATGAAGAACTGGACTTTGCGAAGCCAGGCAACATGCCAATGAAAACGCTGAGGTTCGATAAAGATGAAGTTCTGCCATTACCTGCCCGAAATAGTGCAGGGAGATTGTTTCCCATTTTACGGGACCTAAAAATGCCTATCAAGCTGATTAATAATGGCGGCCAACCGTCCATTAAGCTAACTGAAAATTATATTGTTTGCGAAAAGGGAGTACGCGTTACAGAGAATGCCTCGAAAATTCTGAAACATCTCAAACAGAAGATGTTCAATTATGTCATTGTGCCAGTTTGCCGCTGGACTGCTGATTCCAAAATTGAATATTATCATGATCGGCCTTTAAGAGAATAGAATTGGGTTCATGATCTGGAGGTAAGTAGGCATATGTTTCAAATGAGGATCGTGTCAGAGGTGAGGATCAGTGATTTGTCCGTTGAAGTGTTAACCTACTTTACTATAGGATTATGTTGAGCTAAATTAAGAACAATTTTAGTTAATTCATGTTTACTGCGACTTAATGTTTATTCGGTAGATTATAATGCTATGTCCACAACGGTTAATTTGGTGCCGCAAATTATGTTTCTTTTCTTTTTTAAATGTGACCAAAATAAAATAAAAATAAAAATCTATCTCCCCAAGCTATGTTGTAAAAGGTGCCTAGAATAAATTTTGAGTTTTTTAATTTTTCCTCCACGCCTAAGTACGTCTTTCGCATCCTAGGCGCTAGGCTTGGCGCCTCGCCTCGCCTAGCGCCTATTATAACATAGTTTCCAAGTCCAAGACTTCTTTACATATATCAAGATGATACCAAACCAAGTACTTGTCTAAATATTGGGATGCACCAATGCATCAATTAGGGCGCCGTATCGTGTGTCCGGTCGTATGGACACAGCCACATACGACAATACTCCAAAAATACGGCAAAATTATTAAAATTATTATTTTAACTATGATGTAATGATCGCCTACTTTCAAGGGAGGTAATAATTGAGAAAGTGTGTATTTTACCCCATATTACAACTGTGTGGTTATTATTTGCTTAGTTAGCAATCGTTGATTCCAAAGATAATAAATATCGTTGGCCGAGGTGAAAAACCAGATTTATTTGCTCTGCTCTCCACCACAAAAATCAATCTCCATTCTTCTTTTTCTTCACCAAAATCCATTACTCATGAAAATCGTTGATATACATGGCCACTTCATGTTTTTTTGTATAAGCTTTTTGCAAGTTTATGATCAAAAATGAAAATCTAACTGAAGTTCTATTATATATTTTGAATCAACATTGAAATTTTGCCTAACTTATATACTTACATATCTTTAAAAATTTAGGATATTTATGTATACCGCTGTGGCACCGTATTATGGGTTTTAGATTTACCGTATTGGACATATGGACACGCGGTGTGGCGGACATCCGTGACGGTATTAATGCAACCCTACTAGCCTGTTTGGATGTAGAAGTAGAAGTCAGAAGTGCTTCTCCAGAAGCAGAAGTCAGAAGCAGAAATTAGAAGTCCAGATTTTTTGCTTCACAAAAAGTCGACTTTTCTTCTTCTGGAAGTCATTTTGAAATTCTTCACCCAAACTGATTTCTTGCTTTTTGACTTCTAGAAGTCAAAAAGTTACTTCTGGATGTGTATCCAAACACGCTATACATAATGGCAATAAAGGTGAATAAAATAGCTAGAAGAAAGTAACACGGGGCACAAATGTGGGAAGCAAACTCAAAAAGGGTGGTTAAAAAGATAAGAGACATGAGGTGAAACCTTGAAAGAGCTAGAAGTATAAATTTGTGTATCTAGAGTCCAGACTCTATAGTATACACGAGAGTTGGGGCCAGAGCCGATCCTGAGACTGAAAGGGCCCTGTGCAAACTTGATTACAAGGCCTTTTATAAGGTTAACATATTTTTTTTTCAAAATCTTCGTAACAACGATAAACAAAAACAAGAGATATTTTTTTTTTTTTTTTTTGCATCTTATTATCAAGAACAAAAATATGCTAAGAAAAACTTTGAACACGTAGCCATTTACACTAACATCACATGAAAATCCAATGGTTGTTATTGATTCAAATGTATGGTTCCGATTTAATATGTCTCGTTTTTCATTTTCAAAAATCCAACGAGAACTTCATTTCAAGAATAGTAAAAACCAATTGTGATATAAATTCTAAATATACAACGTTAGTCAGTAAGCGTAGTAGTTTAATTGGGATGAATAGGTGTCGAACACATACAAGATGCAATGCTAGGTTCGAGTCTTGTCTTAGCAAAGATGTTTTCATGTTTTTCTTAGCAAAAATGTAAAATAAAACACAAGTGTGATTGAGCTAAGCTTTGCTATTTGTATTTGGAGTGTGGCATTGACATGAAAAGGCCCAAGGCAGTGTTGGACCCTGTGCGGTCGCACACCCTGCACTGCCTCGGTACCGGCTTTGGTTGGGGCACTTTATTTTGGTCAGTGTAGCCTTGGCTATTCAAACTTCAAAGCATTTGGGTGTTGGAATGGATTTTTAGACAGTTTTGTCCGAACCATTTGTAAACGAAGACACGACTGATTTCAGCGGTCAAAGTAGTATAGATAGACTAGCACACATGTAAACTAACCAGAGGTCAACAGATACAGAAACCAGGGTTTATTGTCTCTCTCTTGGCTTGTGTGGTCTTGTCTTATATTGTGTTGTCTTGTCAAGCTTATTGTTACCCGGTGGACAAAGGAGTGTTCTAATTTACTTGATTAAAAAATAAAATAAAGTAAAGTGGTGTGGTGTGGATAAATCATACTATTTCATCACTATCATCAACAACACATAGAAGCGAGTTTCTCTTTTTCTGTTCTTTCAAAAGTTTATAGATCATAGCAAAAGAAAATCAAGCTTGGTAAAGGGGCGTCACATAATGGTAGAGGGGCGGCACCCTAATAAGACAAAAAGGTCATTACAAGTAATTTTCAAGTGTCCCTTATCAAATAAAATCTGGAAATAACTAATTAGCCCTTATTGTTGATAATCAAGATTAGTAATGATAATCAAGATTAGTGTTGATAATCAAGATTAATGTTGATAATTAATTTTCACTTATCATATGATTCATAACTCTAAATAGGTTATAAAAAAAAATTAGAGAAGAAAAAAGAAACTTTTGTGATATTTGTGAAGGTCAACCTCAACCAATTGAAGAAATTAACCAACAAAGTGAAAAACCCAGCATTGAAAATGACTAGGTATACTTCAAAAGTACGTAACAAATCAAATTTTTTAAAATTTCAGAAGAACATACGGTTGGAATTGAGCTCGTTACCAACCGTAACTATATATTACTAAGACGTAATGTATCAATTACCAATCAGAATGCGGTTCAATTTTGGGAAAACCCAAAATTTCAGAAGAACATACGGTTGGAATGGAGCTCGTTACCAACCGTAACTAACCTACGGTTGGTAACTAATGAATAGAAACCAACCGTAACTAACGTACGGTTGGTAACTAATGAATAAAAACCAACCGTAACTAACCTACGGTTGGTAAGTCATCTTAACTTTTGAACCGTACATAACTATTTGATAAGTTGTTAACCTTCGGGATAATTTACGGTTGGTTAGTTTAATTGAGTTTCAAACCGTAACTGAACATATTCTCAAAACTAAGAACTTACGGTTGGTATTTGAGTTTAAACCAACCGTAACATCAACCCAATCAACAGTTACGGTTCGTATTTGAGTTATTACCAACCGTAACTAGCATAAACCCAGAAATTTCAATTTCAATTTCAATTTTCATTCAAAACCCTAATTTTTGATACAAAATTAACTTAAATCCAACACGATAAACTAAACCCTAACTGGGTTTTTCCAAACATTTTTCAAATCGCCGATTAATCGAAGACGATGACATTTTCGGTTTTAATGGAGGTTAGGGTTGATGGAGGAGAAGAGAAGATGAAGAAGAAGATGAAAAAAAAAACTGATTTGATTTTGGTTAATTGATTTGATTTTGGTTAATTTAAGGTGAAAGGGTAATCTAGTCAATCTACACCCCTATAGGACACCCCCTAACCAATAAGAGGGACATTGCTATCACACTTGACGCCCCTCTACCATTTCATGAAGCCCCTTTACCAAGCTTGAAGAAAATAGAGAATGCTGGAGATTCTTCAACGAAGAATACTAGGAAAGGTAATTAAATGACTTCAAAACTTTACATATCGTATTCAGTGTGATCACCAAGTAGTAGCTATCAATTTCTTGTCTTCATATGGTGAATATACATAAATTTTCTTTACCTTTTCTTGACTGATATATATATTTTTTTAATTTAGTATAAACAATGTAATTTTTCAAATGTACTCAGAACTAGGAGTAATCGCCAAGAGGATTCATTGCTTTCAATGTTTTAACAATTACTAAGCCAAAAGAATATAAAAAATTACTGGATTTTTGTTTTTGTACTTGTGTATCTTGTGAACTGAAATTGGCTGATTAATGGGAATTTCTTTTGGCTTTATTTTCAGATGGTGATAACTTTACGCGCACTAGTTTGGCAGAGCAGAGAAAAACCAAAATGCCAAGACCAAATGGACATATACAAGCTTTAAATCAGCTTGATTTTAAGAAGCAGTTTTTGATGTTAAGCTATTGCGGGAAGTAAGTTCATACTAACTTTGAGGATTTATCATTTTCAATAGCATGATAAGACTACCCCATACTTACTAACCATTGCAATTAATGTGGGTTCTATGTTGCGTTTGATACAAAACCAGTGCATTGTTAACTTAATTGTATGCCCAAATCTTATCTACAAGCCAGCCGCCTGTCGAACCTTAAATATGTTGGGCTTCTTTGTTGAATCCTTTGTTTTACAAATTCTGAAGTGGTGCACTTGCTTATCTTTATAGGATGTAAAAATATAACAAAATGAAACTTAGGTAGACAGGAATTAGGACATCCAAAAATAAGTTAATGATGAGCCATTTTAAAGCCTTATTGTGTAACACGTAACTCTGTAGTTGTTTGTATATTGAGTTTACGCTGTTTTACTGATATACTGGAGATCCTACTTGATGAAGGAACAAGTTGCATGATGTCATATCCGTGGATGCAATTAAGAGTATGGAAGATATGGAAATGTCTTCTTTTGAGACGAAACTTTGGAGACTGTTGGGGCGCAACTTCATCCAGGAAAGAGATAGAGCAAAGGTGAATGTTGTCTGTTAGCTATTACATTGAAAGATTTCTTGTAAAATTGAAAAGCAATAAAACGATACAGATATAGAATTGACTAAAGAGGCACCCTAGTTAATTTTTTACTGCCACGGAAATAGAGACTTGATCTTCTTTTCTCATCTTTTTTGGTTTAGCAGGATATCAACTGGGATTCGGATAAAACCTTTATGTACCATTGTCATGTTGATTTAGATGGTAGTTACACGTTCAAGGTATAATTCTTCTGTTAGAGATATATGTGTTGTAAAGAAATTCTTTAGGGACTAAGTTTATGTTCATTTTAGCTGCTGCCACATAACATTTTTGTTCCCATCAGACTTGATCTTAACAAAAAAATAGCTGAGTGTAAGAACTGTTAATTAAACCAGCTTGATATGTATGCGACTTTTCTGTACAGGGCCCATATTTGCAACCAGGACAAACTCATTTTCAGAGGGTTGTAGGGGATGAGAATGTTTTGTTGGTCAAGTTTTCAGGACAAATGGTAGAGGATGCAGGAAGGAATTCAATATTCAGATGCAATAATTCAAGTTCTACATACCAGCCGAACAGAAACCAAGGTGTAGGAATCTGTGATTCAAATTATGTGTACCATGGGATTCGTGAAGAAGGGATTTTAGTTGGTTCACGACGCTATCGCTATTTTGGTGAGTTGACTGCTTATGCATTCATTTTGCACTCGACAGTTTCTGAATTGATGTCTGTAATGATTGTTTCTAAGATTCTGAATTATCTAACTACGGTTTATTGCTTTCAATAATTTTATGCAAACTTTGCTTATTGACATGTTACTTTTGCTCTATATACGAACTTGCACTAGTTTACAATGACAGCAAAGAGGAGAAGAACAAAGAAAAGAGATCTCCAACTTCCGCATCTGTCAAGTGTTACTTTGTCTGCACGGAATATGATGATCTATTGTCATATAATAAAGTCCGCCCTTGCATTTTGTTTTATAAATCTATTTCCGAAGGACGATCTTTTTTCATGAATATAAATACAGTTCCCACCACTGCTAAATTCATGCCTAGGTAATTCAGAAGGTTATTATGGTGTGATCTCTTTACAGCAGAAATTCATTCATCATTCAGTCTTGGTTTACATGAAAAATCTGGTCGTGTCGGAGTGTGCAGGTTATCCCTCATATTATCGAAGACATTCAAACTGGATATTGATTTTGCATGTGTCCGTGTTGAAGAAATTGAAGATATACCTTGCCGGGTATATACTAATTCTCTATCATTGTTTCTATTTATTACTTGCTGAAGATAATTGGCTAATCTTTCAACTCCGCCGACCAATCGTTCCTAAACTGTAGGATCAGGATGGTTGCATTGTTTGCAATGAAGTTGGGGAGCCACAGATACATACTGATGGGACTGGTTTTATCTCTTACGATTTAGCTCTAAAATGTCCGAGGAACATCCTGAAAGGGAAGTGCTCAAGTCAGGGTGACTTTGAGGTATGTTTTGTCAGTTTTCTTATCTGCTGTAAGGAGGAAACATCTTTCGTATCATAGTCTAATTAAATGCTTTTATCTCTATAGAAAATGCTACTACGTCGCAGTATGGATGAAAAAACCGTAGGACTTGAGACATCTATAAGATCTTATGTTGGAGATCCGGTACAAGCACCCGCTAATTGCTTCTTTGCTAATTTCCGTTCGTGTTGTTTATTTAGTCAAACTCAATTAACAAGATAGCATATTTTTCTTCTTTTGTGTATAGCCTTTGCTGATCCAGTTGCGGTTGTTTCACAACGGCGCTGCTGTCAAAGGAACCGTCCTTGTCAACAAGAAGGTATAAAAACTTGCTGTAAAAAAATCTAAGTCAATTTTGCAGAGCATGACTTTGATGCCAACTAAGCTGTTGTCAATTGCTGGTCAGTATCAATGTGGCTGCTGGAATTTACAACTTAGATCTACCAACTTCTTTAGTAATGTTGCATGTTCTTGATTTTTCAGCTTCCCTGTAACACAATTCAAGTAAGGCCATCAATGATAAAAGTTAGGAGTGATGTAGGACATGTAAATGATGAGCCCATGACCAACTCCTTTGAGGTTGTAGCAACAAGGTATGTGCATGCATAAGCTTTGACATGGTTGTAGCTGTTACTATTAGTGTCTAATTCTCTTTACTTCTTTTTCTGTAGCATGAAACCTAAGAGGACAAATTTTTCTAAGTACTTACTTGCACTTCTTAGTTACGGGGGAGTCCCAGATGAATACTTTCTGGATCTTCTATTTAATTGTTTGAAAGAAAACAAAAACTTTCAGTGTGACCGGCGCGCAGCATTTAGAGGTAATTCCGTAATTGTCTTTTACTATACTAGCTTGTACCAGATTGCATAACCAATTTTCTTATAATAGGAAAATCAAATCTTCCAAGAAAGTTATCTATCAATATATACTTATGAGAACCTAGGATGGACCCGTTATAGCCTACCTTTGCTTATGGTGCTTTCGCTCTTTGGCCGATTACGTTCTGTAGAGTCTGGTTTGTCTTGTGGGTTTCCTCTTATTAATTCTAATTGCAGCGTCTCTATATTATGGTGGAATAGATGACTTTCTTATAACGAAGATGATTTTATGTGGAATTCCCTTGGGCGAACCATATCTGAAAGAGCGTTTGTCAGTGCTCATGAGAGAAGATTTGAAGAATCTCAAGGAAGGAAAGCTTCCTGTGAATGACTCATATTCTCTGATGGGTACAGCAGATCCTACTGGGATCCTCCAACCAGATCAAGTTTGTGTGATTCTGTACGTGTTCTCTACAATCCACCAGTTTTACCATCTGTTTCTCTTTCTTGCACTGCGTTTCAAGTATTAATGTATCTCTAGTTCATTTTCAGTGAAAATGGGCAAGTTTCAGGGGATGTATTATTTTACAAACATCCTGGCCTACACTTTGGCGACATACATCTCCTGACTGCAACATATGTGAAAGGGTTGAAGAAGATGCAAAATATGGAATCTTTTTTCCTATTGTAGGGCCCCGATCCATTGCAGATGAAATTGCAAACAGTGATTTGGATGGAGACATGTATTGGGTGTGCAGAAATACAGAGGTTTGTAGAGTCTTCAAAAATAAACCTTTTATGCAGATATGAACTGTATATCACTATGCATATACTAATATGGAATTTCTCCCCCTTTCAGTTATTGAGTTTGTTCAACCCTAGCATGCCATGGGCACAAAAATGTATCCCATCTTAAGCCAACTGATTTCCATGATGAAGATGAATTAGAACACCATCTTTTTGAGCAATATTTGACAGCTAGATTTAGTAGGTACGTGCTCGTTCTAATAGTATTTTGTTTGTTTATTAATTAATCTTGGACAAGTACTTCATTTAATACCTCTTCATTCAGTAATCCTGTTGGTGAGGCTGCAACTTATTGGCTGCGCTTAATGGATAGACGGTTGACAATTGATAAGTCAGATGCTGAAAAAATAAAAGAAGTGGAGGGAAAATTGCTACATTTGACGGACATCTATTATGATGCATTGGATGCAGCAAAATCTGGGAAAAAGGTTAGTCGATTAAAGTTTATCTTTTATTAAAAACTTAAAATACCCTTGGCATATTTGGATTTATAATGTACATCGATTCACATCCGCATCTAAATTCTTTCTCGATCTTTTGTGTCTCTCCAAACAGGTTCAAATCCCACCCAAATTAAAGCAGCACGAAACTCCACATTTCATGCAAAAAATGCCTTCTGGTCCATCTGGATTGAACAAGTCACCACAGTCCCGGAGAAAAGATAATTATTATCGTTCCAAGTCTGTCTTGGGACTCCTTTATGATGCAGTTGAAAGTTATGAAGACCAGCAAGTAGTTGGTAAGCAGCATTCCTTCTTCATTCGGGTACTAATTAGAGAAGTTGAATGAGTTCATAAGACGAGTTATTAACCATCTAAACAGATTTTTATTATTGCAACTATTTGTATCATGTTGAAGTGGACAAACTCACATCTTTCGAACAAGATGTTCCAGAAGCTTGCATTGCTTTTTGGAGGGAACAACACAAGTCATATAAAACCGATATGTGTCGTGCCTTGAACAATAGGGGCAAAAGGTCAATCTGCAGATGAAGAAAATGACAAAAAGAAAGATGGAGCTGCTGTTTATCAAAAATATAAAGAGGTCTTTATCGAAACCTCTTTTACTAATTCATGTTTTTCGATAGGTAATTTCTAGTTTTTCGTGTTTTTAAATCCTGGTCATATTGCTTGCACCATAGATCTTATATCAAGCACCGGAGCTCAATCAGAGTCGTAGGAAGGCAAAAGATATATACATGGATGCTCTTGCCATATATCATATCTGCTACGATGAAGCAAAGCATTATGGGGTGAAAAAATGCTACTTTGTTTGGAAAGTTGCAGGTGAGGCTGTGTGAGTATTATCTTGGAATGCAAAACGACCGTACCTTTATGTGCTCAGAATCTGCTTTACGTGAAATTCTAAACATTAACAGTTGAGAATAGGGAGCTTAATATTTAAAACTTCGGGGTTGTTAGAAATCTGTATATAAAAATTACTGCCCGTCTATTTGTAAAGCTCCAACTGAAGTTTGTCCAGAGTTGTAAGGTGACCTGTATGATGATATGCCATATCCCCACCAAGAAACTTGCAGTCGCTACTTCCGATTGTCAGGAGATAATCTTGATAATAGAAACTTTGAATGCTACATTCAGATATTTTTAGGCTTTTTATACTCTCAGAATACTCTTTATCCTATGTCACGAATTCTTTCGCCTGTTGGAAGTGAAAGGACAGACTGCATCAAGAGTGTTGACAAATGAAAAATATCCTTGACAAGAACTTCAGAGTAATTTGACGACTGTAGTGTAATAACCGGCAGATAGCAGTCATTGGACAGAGATTCACAATCATATCGAATTCAAGGAACAAACACGTGTAACTTTACATTCCCTTTCTCTAGTGTTTGATAGGTAGCTTTTCTAGTACCGGAGTTTAAATCGAAGTTCTTCGCCCTGGTTGATTGAGAAGCCCCATATAGCAGGTTTTAGGCGCTGATTGACTCATGGATTTCTTTGAAGCCGGTCATCAAAAGGCTTTCACAGGAATCCGTCCATTTGAAACTGTTCCAGTGCTTTTGCAAAAAAAAAAAGTTGCTTTTAGCTGAAAGGAATGAGACTAGTCATTGCATTCATAGCAAAAAAGAAAAAAATTCCTAGCAATGGCACTGAAATTGGGGTAACCACGACGAAGGCAGAAGGCTCCTGCAGAGTATTCGGTTGTTGGACTAGTTGGTGAAACGGAAGGCGAGTTGGAAACTGATGGTGGAGACTGGTGATAACTGAAAATATTTCATTGGGTTTATGTGGGCTTTAATGAACATAGTTTGTCAGTTACTAAAAACCGACAGCTACAGATTGTAAGATTTTGTAAACTAAACACATTCTTTACATAAACTCGGTCTGATTCTGTCTTGCAGTCCCGGGCTTTGCTAGAGTGACCGAAGGAGTTCACTTCGTTTTGCACCGAAGCACTAATAGAGAAGGTGGAGCCCGCGATTCCTGGAGTTTAGCAGGGGCCACCCTGTATTAGAGCCCGGGACGCATCGAAGTGTAAAACTTCGGTCAATTAAGCATTTTCGATAAATTCTATATACGTAGTAGGCTAGTAGCGCACACTTGACACAACAACGTCAATAAAAGCCTTTTCAAAAACAAAATGCAGTAATTGTTACGAGAGAAGAAATAAAGTTTAAATAAACAAGTAATGGAAATTATGTGATTAGACTGTGTAGGGATTACAGATAACTTTACTAGCTTCCCTAGAGCAGTGGGATTGCATGCATTTTCTTTCACGAGGCAGGTACTTGAGTGCATGACAGAAAGTTGTCAAGGATGCAATTACTTTGCTTCCCAAAAGCTAAGATTTGACAACTTACTTTCGATTATTTTTTTCTCAAGAGCTCTTTTATGTTAGATTTGACAACTTACTGTAAAAAATTAAGAACAGGGTGATAAAAATGAATAACAATGATAGTTTTGGTCAATAAAATAGAAAAATCAAACAATCATAACAATAAAAAACTAATAAATAATAATTCCGGCCACTAGTTAGCCGGAACTCCACACACTAAACAATCAGAAGGGAAAAAAACACTAAAGAATTCTAGGGTAAGGTGATCCAAGATAACAACTGTAGCATGGGTACGCTCCATAGTAAGGCTCCAATGAATGCTGATAATGCTGTTACTGGCCTAACCATGACTGAGGCTCCTGAAGAGTATTCAGTTGTTGGACTAGTTGGTGAAACGGATGGCGAGTCAGAAACTGCTGGTGGAGACTGGTGATGAGTAGGAGGATGAATAGTCATGACACTGATGATTAACTTCTCCCCGTTCTTGCAGTAAGTAGAGTTCCCACTAATGAAGTAGATTAGTCCTGGTTTAGTTAACTTGAAAACCGTCTTTCCATCATCGAAAGCCGATATCGGATTCGTTGTGTTGCAGTTCTTGTAGTCCCCTTTGTTCACCACTAGTACTGAATCTCCATCCTCGTACTCAAACACTAATCAACAACAAAATGAGAAAAAAAATACATATCATTAGCATCAAACTAATCAAAAAAATTAACCCATAATTAAGAACTAATCAGATTTTAACATAAAAAAGAAAGAAAAAACTTACGTAGAGAATCGCCAACGATGAACCTGTTACGCCTAGCCCAGTGGTTGTAGAGATTAGTATCATTTGGTTGTTGCCAAACACCATTTTCACCAACTTTGAATTCACTTGATTTAGCTTCTGACACTAAAATGGGTGTGCATATTGCGAAGATAATGAAAATTGCAAGAACTGATGAAGAACAAGTAGAAGAACTCATGATGTTGTTGTTGTGTTTTTCTTAAGATCAAAAGCAGAGGGTTTAGAGAGTAAAATAGCAGTAGCAGCAGTAGTGGAGTGATTGTGAACAAGGAAGTGTTGATGAACCCTATATTTATAGAGGGAATTTTGAGAGAGTGGGGTTTAACCTTTGACTGAGACGTGGGAGGTTATGGTTTTAGTTATGGACCATGAAGGGATTATGGACGTGGGGAAACTGGTCTTGACTGTAGAGATTATGAACGTTTGAGGGGATTTAACGTGGGTTAAGGTGACCAAGCTCAGTTATTGGTACCTCTTTTGACGGTTTAGTCAAATGGAACAAGTTTTTAATTTTACCGACCGTTGATGACTGTCAAATCCCACCCGTTGGAGATGGTCTTAAAATTTCTGTTTTGCAGTTATTGATTTGACTTATTCCAGGAGAAGAGAAAGCAAAGACATGCGAGTGGGAAAAAGAAAATGGTGGGACTGGTTGGATTTGTATTGGGCTTGGTGCAATAAAGGACGGGCCTTAAAGTCGGGTTAAGACCGGGTAAAAAGTCCGCCTAAGAGCCAGATTGCTTGCTTAAGATCACGAAGAAGACGATCAACAACAACTCACAAGCCAACCAAAACAAAACACTAATGTAAACCCTATCACCTAAATACTGGACTCATGGAGTATTAGGGTTTGGAATGATAGTAGTTAAGGATGATTTTTTTTTGAAAATAATCCTACATTATTGGGTTATGTGGATAGTCTAACGAAAGCGTTCTAAATATTTTGACAAATGTGCTTCGCATGGTTATGGTCTAGGTGTCCTGCCTTTCTCAACCTTGGGGAAACTTGGAGATGATATTTTGAGTTTCTTCAAGCGCCTGAAGAATTGCATTCTCAGTGTTGATGCCAGCAGCGGCTTGGGAAGTTTTATTTTTTATAAATTAGACATTGTTATTCAAAGAGGGGTTGGAGCCCAGCTTGTTGCTAGGCTGCCAACCAAAAGCTTTGTCTGATTTGTATAAATCCTTTATTAAACAAAATTAACCCAATATATTTATTTGTACCGTTTTTGTGATTTATAATTTAGGAAATCAATTTTTGAAAATCAAAATTGAAAATTTAATTCAAGTGGTTGGTCCTTCAATGACCTAAAGTCCTGGCTTATCATCGTTGGACTTGGGAGAATATCGAAGATTATATAGTCGTTCAAGAATAAGAAAATAAAAAAGGAAATGAACATTGTGATAAAATAAACTTTTTTAGGAAATTAAAATTTTGAATCTACTGGTTACGCAAACGGCGCGCGTTGTGAATCGGAGAGATGAATATCATTTGCTTTTAAAACAGAATTTTTTTAAAAAAAAATTACCCCATTTGTTTAGTGGTGAAGTGGCCGAGATCAATGATCCATAAAATATCCCATAATCTCGTATTTTTGCTAATTTTTTTTTTATTAGAAGAGAGAATTTTATTAAGGAGGAAGAATGTACAAAGTAGTACAAGTAGTAGTAGTAAAAATATAAAATAAAAACTGGAGTTAAGCGAAAACTACACCCCAGTTGCTTACAGTTTGTGTAAAATTCAAATGTATTACATTACCAAAAGTTGTCTTGCCCAAGTTAAAACAAGCCCTTTAGCTTCATTGCATAACTCTTCATCTGTCTTGAAAGTATATTTATCTTCAAAAGTTCTACAGTTTCTTTCTCTCCATAACACCCAAACAATAGCTCCTGGAATCAGATTCCAAACTATTTTTGCTAACTTCCCTTCTCTCCTCTCATATATATGACACATCTCCATCCCTAATCCATAATCTCAAAATCAAAGAACAAAGTGATCATAAGGGATTTTCTTGCAACCACACAATGGCAATCACTTCATCATCATCATGCGCAATGACCAAAGATTTGGTTGTGATAAAGAAAAAAGTAAGTATACTATCATATCACCTGTTTTTTTTTAATCAATGATTTGATCTGTTCTGTACATATAATAAGGTATTTGTGAATCGATTTAATCCGATTAATATAATTATTGTGCAGGTAAACATTGCTGGTCTTAAGATCAAGAAAAGGAATGCAAAGTAAGAGTCTGTATATCATTGTGTATGTCTTTGATATCATTATTTCAAGTCAAAAATAATTACTGATTATGTTATTTATCCGAACTTGTAGAAAACCAAAATCAATGACTGAATGCGAGAAGCTTGTGTCTCCGGTCCAAGCAAAAGCACCTGATGTTGCTTCTGGACAAGAGACCGACGAGAATGAAGAGGAAAGCCAAGAGGTTCTTCTCAGAAAGAGACTTGTCCGGCTGAAGAGAATGATTCAAGAACAGGAACTATTTAAGCTAAGAAATGACTCCATAAGACGAGACAGAGAAATGATGATGAGAAAACTTCAAATGTCTTCTCAGGATGATCAAGTCAAATCCGATTTAGCAGCAGCAGCTAGTAGCATTAATGCTTTGAGTTTGGAATAATCTCTTTAGATATTTGCATATGGTGCTCCCTGATTTTCATTGTTGTTTTTGACTCGCACACTGTGTTTTCTCGTGATTGATCAACACGTATTGTGCTCTTTATTTTTTGTTTCCTGGTTTTCCAAGAACATAAACACCTACTTAACTGGGGATTGCAATTTTTTCATCCATGTGCCGCGAATGTAGATTGCCTAAGGTATCAGATGGACAGCCGTTTTGGTGAATGCCTGGCACCAACAACTATGTTTTGGCTTGCGTACACGGTGAAAAGCACGGTTCACAGAACTTTTAGTCCATATGAAACCAATACACGCAAATGTAGACTTTAATCTACATAGCTACCCATGAATTTTGTTTTCTTCTCAAAGAAGCTACAAGACATGCCAAATAGATGTCAACTCTCAACTGTTGTGGTGTGACACTTGATGTGCTCACACGCATGATGAACATGCATTCTGCAAGAGCCAAAAAAAAAAAAATGACGCTTGAGGTGCTCACAACCTTGCTTAAGCGCGATTACATCACCAGCTCCTCCAACTGCACTATGTTGTACCAAGCTAAAGCAACAACAATCTTGCCTTTGCCAGTATGTCAAGGACCCTAACCTTGGCAAATATGTTAACAGTCCAAACGCTAAGAAAGATGGCACAGAAATGTGGTGTTGCAATTCCAAAATGTCAGTCTTTGTTACAGAAAATGGCTTATCATACCTACTCATGAATATTAAAAAACAACAAAATTTTCAATCTGATCAAAGGCACACAGAAAGAGAAGAGATACCCTGCAGACTGTTTCGTTTTCAAAAAAGACAAACAGAAAAAATAATAAACTTGAGTTTTTAACCATGTAGCACACTTCGGACAATGCCATTAAGGACACAAGAAATCATCACAAGAAACAACGGACACAACACCTGCTGGAAAGACCTTCCCAGAATTGTTGTAGAGAGATCCAATCACACCTGCTGAAAAAAACAGCTGTTCTCTCACTCTTTACTATGCGTGTACCTATTTTTCTTGGAAGTACCTTGGCTTAATGATTAAGAGATGATGGCCTATGGCTATACATATGCCTATATCCTATATATGTCTTAGTAAATTTTGGACCGGAAGTACAAGCTTTCGGCCATCAGGCCATCATGGCCCAAACTTACGGAACTAGTCTTGGAAATTTTAGGAACTTCCAATGAACGAATTCTAAAAAAATCTAAAAGAAAAGCTTAGGGTTTAGGGTCTGTGGCTGCGCAATAGTCGGATAGCAAAGGAAAGCAAAGCTACTCCTTCGAAGGTTTTAAGTTGGATATGTTGTCGATCACCAAAATACTGGCAATTCAAGTATGAAACTCGTTAAACACTTGTGGTTAAACGAGTCAAAGTTGAAGAATACGAATTTTGTATTCTCTCCGTTCCCCATCGACAGTTCTCTAGGTTTACTAGCTTCTGGAGCAAGAGGTTATAGGTGAAACCTTAAAATAGATATTAGAGTCTCTAAAAGCCTCGACCATCTGAATTCTGTCAATTCTAAGCTCATTGAATGTTATGCCAACCGCGAACCGAACCCAAACTTTCTTTCGCTGGTGATGTTTGGATTGAAAAATCTTAATAAAGCCTTCATTCAAACAAGTTGCCACCGAAGTATATAGAGCAGAAGTAGAAGCTGTGGATTTCGAAAATAAGGTAATCAGCTATGCTTGATGGACAGAACCATGCATGTTTACTTTTGTCACGTACATCTAATCTTATGATATATTCAGGGTAATTCTGTATTTCTTTTTTAATTTTTTTTATTGGAATTAGAGTGAAGAGATGAGGAACAAGGTGAACAAATGTGTTGAAAAGGTAACCAATGGATTTATAAAAAATGTTCTTCCTTGCGGAGAAGTCAATTTGATAAGTCCCTAACCAAGAAATCCAACTTCTATCTACTGGATGATGGGGAGAACACAGTACAAGTTCCCTTCATGTCGTCCACAGGAAAACAATTTTCGATATTACTTGTTATGATGATAGTTTCAAACTACTTAAAGCTCACATACAAATGTGACCATTGACCATGGTCTTTTTTCTATTATATAATTTTACCTGAGCACCGAAATGGGCTCGGTGAAATTATAGCAAAGGTGAGTTGGATACCCCTAGCTTTCTGCATAAATCGTAGAGATTTGCTCCTAGTTTATTGAAAAAGGTTAACGATGCTGCTATTACACTGATGATGATAACAGTGCAGGTCAAAGACTTCCAATTTTGGTACTCAGAATACCCACCATGGTTTACGAGATTACCTAATGCTGTGAAGCTTACTAAAATTACTTCCAATTAAACACCAACATTGTGTGCACTACTGCAACCCCCATAATCAAAACAGAAAATTAAAAAAGCATCAAATTGAATCCATCAAGTATCAACATACTAAGAAGTAAGAACGAAATCAGAATAACTTGTACTGATGGGAAAGCTCTAACTTTCACCATTTGCCTGCATATGCTTTATTTGAATCCGACCAATGAAACACATACTCGCAGGTATTGATACATATATAACCGTCACTCGTTTATGGTTAATAAGGATGTCCCTTGTTAACTAATAATCTCAAAAGGAAACCAATCTAAATATTTAAGCATATGAATATGACTTCAAAAATCTAAATTAAACATACCAGTTTCCAAACAGTTGCTTCGTCCACGAATCATATTCACTGCTATTCGTCCCCTCAATTCCCTGCGACTTCATTATTTCTGCCTTTTCTTCTCCTAATTCTTTCAGTGAAACTAAGGTATGCTTGTGTCGAAATACTTGACGAGATATTGCCTTAAAATATTCAAAGTTTTCCCAGGTCGAAGATGGTGGGTAAAATATTTTGATAGTGCCTTCATTGTAACGTAAAACGATTTCGGATTCCTCCATAAAGGCAAACGGTTCACTTTGCTCAAGACTAGTCACTTTACTCCAACCCCATGACTGGTGTTCTTCCTGTTCTTTCATTCCAAGATCATTACTCTTCTTCATTAACAGCCATACATCATCAAAGTCACCCCCTTCAAAGGTTTCGAAAACAGCATAATATAAAATCCCACCTGAAACCCCTAACACAATATATTCATCACTATCATCATCGGTCTTCGTAAGCATAGGAGGTGGTGAAATATGGTCGCGAAACTTTCATCAGCCAAATCAAACACCAGAACCATTCCTCCTACACAATTCCTCCAATGAAGACATTCATTCAGAAACACACCATGTTTTTGCCTAGGATGTGTCTCAAATCTAAAACCTAGATCAAACTTCCCGACGTATCTCCATCATTTACCACTTCCAACAGTGTACACCTCAACCTCTAAAGAATTAGGTGTTCCAGCTCCCAGTACCGTGCAAATCCTAACAACTTTGTATTCATTAGCCGAAGCAAGGTAACCAAATCCACAAGCCTCATGAATATGTCTAAACGGTGTTAAACTTTTTATCTTAAATTCTGGAAATGTAACAAAATCTGGAAGAAAAACGTATTCTTTTGTCACGGGGTTAAAAATAATAGCAGGTCCTCTAGCATCATGCGTTTCATACAAACAAATCAAACCATTGAACGAGCCAATAACAATGTAAGCTTCACAATTGGTTTTGAAATTGATCTTTTTATAAATGGGTTTTGCGTAATTCCAATCCTCGTTATCGTTAAACTCAAAATAAGAAAGATGTTTCTTAGGCTTATAACGATCACCATTATCATAATCTGTTTTCAGGTAAACATATCTCAACTTACCTGATTCGATCGAATGTGGATGATTGAGACGACCTAAGTGCAGCTGGGGAAATGATGGATGTTGAATGAGATTCTTCCATGTTTTGCAGACTAACTTACATTCTAATACTGATTCAGTGGGTACACGAGTTAAGATTTATGAAATTATCTCTGTTGGAAAAATCTTGTTGATGTTCTTCTTCATCAATCCAGACCCCATTTTTTTCTTTTTTTTTTATTATGAAGTAAGGGTTTTGTAGAGAAATGAGTTTTAGGGTTTAAAGAAGATTTATCGGTTTTTCGTAGGGCGTTTTATGGCCCGTTTGGAAACAAATAAGTAAACTTTGTGTGAAGCTCGCTAGTCTTGCTTCTGACTTTGGTATCCGCGTATACCGTGTTTGTTTGCAAATATTCCCATACCCGGAATGGTAAGAGTGGTGGGATATAGTGAAGTTCGTGATTTTGGATGTGTTCCGGTATCAGGTTCTTTCACCGTGGCACTGCGGTGGCGGCGCCAGGGGTGGTGAGTCTAACCATGCACGGAGGTAGAATTTCTGTTTTGCAGTTACTGAGTTGACTCATTCTCGGGCGGACAAGAGAGCAAAGTTGTGAGTGGGATTGTGGCAAAAATTGTGAGACTGTTGGGAATCAGGATTTATGGCCTTAAAAGTTGATTGCATCGAGTTACGACCGGGTAAAAGACCGTCCAAGTGCCAGATAGCTTAAGATCATGAAGAGAGCAATATAGAGTCATGCAACTATGAGCTGAAAACTGTGATGCATGATGGACAAAAATTCTACGGCTACACCTTCAAAGTGATATCCATATTCTATGTATCAAGCTGATCTGCTGGGAAATGGTGGTATAGAGTATAGAAAATTTGACAGATTTCCATCCCAGCAGTATTGCAATTTAAGAAAAATGAGTTCATAGAGGCTCATAGTCTCTAACAGTACGAACACTAGAGCTTCAGCTTTGCAAAAAAAAAATCAAGATAATTCTTTCCTTGACAAGCAAACCAGCATCGAAGATGGTGGGTAAAATACTTTGATAGTGCCTTCATTGTAACGTAAAACGATTTCGGATTCCTCCATAAAGGCAAACGGTTCACTTTGCTCAAGACTAGTCACTTTACTCCAACCCCATGAATGGTGTCCTTCTTGTTCTTTCATTACAAGATCATTACTCTTTTTCATTAGCAGCCATACATCATCAACGGCACGTCCTCCAAAGGATTGACAAACAGCATAATATAAAATCCCACCACCAGATACCCCTAGCACCTTATATTCCTGATCAGCCTCCGTTCGCATAGGAGGTGGTGGAATATGCTCACGAAACTTTTCATCAGCCAAATAAAATACCAGAACCATTCCTCCTGTATAATTCCTCCAATGAAGACATTCATTCAGAAACACACCATGCTCAAATTATGTGTAAAATCTAAAACCAAAATCAAACTTCCTAACGTGTCTCCATCCTTTACCACTTCCAATAGTGTACACCTAAACCTCTACAGAATTAGGTATTCCGGCTCCCCCTACCGTGTAAATCCTAACAACTTTGTATTCATTAGTCGAAGCAAGGTAACCAAATCCACAAGCCTTATGAATATGCTTAATCGATTTTAAACCTTTTGTCTTATATTCTGGACAAGTTTCGAATTCTGGAAGAACAAAGTATTCATTTGTCACTGGGTTAAAAATAATTGCAGGTCCATGAGCATAAGGTATAGTACGTTGAGTTCCATAAACACAAATCAGACCATTAAACAAACCAATAATGATGTAAGCTTCACATCTAGTTCTAAAATTGATTTTTCTGTAAATGGGTTTTGCATAATTCCAATCCTCATTAACATTGAATTCAAAATAGGCAAGATGTTTATTAGGATCAAAACCATCATCATCGTCATTTAGTTTCAAGTAAACATATCTTAACTTACCTGATTCGATTGAATCTGGATGATTGAGACGAGCTACGTGCATTTGAGGAAATGATGGATGTTGAATGAGATTCTTCCATGTGTTGCAGACTAACTTGCATTCTAATACTGATTCTGTGGGTAAACGAGTTAAGATTTCTGAAATTATCTCTGTTGGGATAATCTTATTGAAATTCTTCTTCAATCGAGATCCCTTTTTTTTTTTTGATTCAGCAAGGATTTTGTAGAGAAAATGAAATTTTAGGGTTTCAAGAAAATTTTGGGGTTTTTTCTCGCGGTAAGTTAATCATTTTCGGTTGTAAAATATTGAACCCAAGACTAATCATGCTAGTATCTACATTTGGGTTGTCCTACAAGTGAAGAGCTCTTTGGTATAATAACGTCTCGAAATTTAGAATTTTATCAAAACTATAATGATTAGCCTAGTTGTTCATGCTGAAGATCTTCTGTGGAGTGGATCGGTAATCTACATCGTAAACATGAACTTGGAGTTGTAGTCCAATCGACCTTGGTTTCACTTGAAGCTGATGATCAACATTTTGATGGTGCAAAATAAAGAAGGGTTTATATAGTCTTTTATGTTTGATTATAACTACATACTTTTAGTTAAAGCAATTATAGCATGAAGGGACTGCGTTGAAGTCGAACAAAAGCTCTTAAAACTCAAGCTAAGCAATCTTGATTCGCCGATCCACTAATAAAACCTCTAAGACCCTCTTTCGATTTGAAAGACAAAAAAATCGAGTACGTACGTTATAAGTAATACACCAAATACTATGTAATTTACTGTTCTTGCACACTGTAATGTTCCAAACACATCAATAATGATTTTGCCGAGTATATAAAATGCACTTTTCGGCCTCGCCATATTTACCAGAGAAAGTTATTATTTACCAAAACCTAACCTGCTTAATTTCACATATGATCACTCTCACATGCCACAAGGCCCACAACTCATCAAAAATTACTTAATCACAAAATCTGAACAATCATAAATTAGCCCTATGAAGCCGGTGTTGGTGTTGCTGATGTTGTTTGCGACATTCCTTTCTCGCAAAGTATTAGGCTTCTTTTTTTAATCTACCATTGCAATAGTCTTCAACAGATCGGTCACTAGTGACTTCTCCAAATCTGCGTACCCATCAGACTTCATAACCTCTACACATAAAACATTCAATGAGTAAGAAGATAATCGTTTAACCCGAAACTGAATGGACACACTTATACTCCTCATGAAATCTATACAAATAGCTAACTATTTTATCGGAATTCAGAAAACAACAATTACCTCCTAAATTTTCCCGCTTAGCTGCAAAGTTAAGACATGCAGTTTTTAGTTCCAGGCATTGGTGTAGTTCTGCTAGTGCCAGTGTATCTGCCACAGTTTCTGCAGATATATCTTCATATAATTTTTCCTCACACATGAGTCTCAATCGAGCAAGATTATATCGATCTGCTGCGGCTAATAGATGTGGCATGATTATAGTTGAAGTGCAAGGGGAATCTGTATCAGAAAGTTCATGTGTTTCAGGAAGTTCATCCGAGTACAAAAATAGCAGCATGGCCTGCGACACATCATATAATTACAAGGTAAAAATTAGGGCATTGGTAAATTATACATAAAGGTAAAACATCGATGCTACTGTATTTTTGAATCTAGAGCATGACAACAAAATAATGAATTGTCAAAATTAAGCCTTACCTTAAAAGTAAAGGGATCAAACTCTTTTATATCTACTGTTTGCATGTCTGGATTACCCACTAGTCCAAAAAACATAGCTTTAAATACAGGAGATCGAGCCGCAAGAATCGACTTATGAGCTCTGAATTCTTCATCGGCAACTTGAAAAGTAATATCGGAACCAATTTCAGATTTTAGCAAACCCTTGAGATTCTGAATCATATCTGATGGAGGTACAGGAATAACATAACGTTTATCCTCTTGAAAACGAGTTTGCACTATGCTGACTGTACCATGTATGCTAAGACGTTCATCCTTGAGATAATTTGAGGTCTCGAACTCCGACCTTTTCATATACTTTGCAAATCCCCTGAAATTAATCCATGTAGAAATGTCATTTATGCACTAGGCCTTCCGCAAAAGCGGAGTTTTTTTACGAATACGAATTAGGGAGTAGAATAAATAAAGAAGTTGGGAGTGCAGCATATATGTTTGATTCTCCATCTCTACTAATATTAGTACAAAGTTACCCAACTTTGGAAGAAACTACAGTGAGCAAGGTACTGTGATGCTAATTGTTTATTTTTTAATAACTGTGTCTACCTAATTGGAGCAGTAAATGCTTAGCGAATTTGATAGAAACTGTTAACTGTGCAAAGCCAAGCAGAACACGAAATTACTAGTCTAGTACATATCCTAGTTTCGAAATATCTTGAAGTACCCATAAAATAGCTTAAGGATTCAACATAATCCAACAACCATAGGAATCTTAAAACACGTACGTACCATGTTGAGCTTCCTGCCTTAAACGTGTGTGAAGATTTACAACAGCTACTAAATTGACCTTCTCGGCGTTGGTCCAGTAGTTTGATTTCAATCGATGCGCTAACTTCTCCAGGGCTAGCTAGCTCAATGAACACGGATATGTACTCCTTGCAAGCTTGATGATCTCCGTCTGGAGAAAAACGTATCTTCCAATCATAACCACCAACTGTGAATTTGCCACTAGACTTGTATTTACCAACTCCTATTCCCTTTATTAGAGAATATCCGTTTATCTCAAACTCATGAGAATCTTGCACAGTCTCATAAAACAACTGCGACTTTGAAACTCTCGGCCTTTTTGCTGCATTAGGCGCCATGATGATCTTTAGATGTTGAAACTGACAGAGAACTGCCGTGAAACAAAGGAAAAAATTTGTAAAAGAACTACAATAGATATTACCTCCTACTTTTATAGGAAAATAATACAACTTCTATTTCTAGGAAAATTCTGATTACCTAATTTAAAGTCCAAGTAATTCTAATCCTAAGACACTTGCCCAAAATATAAAATTTCAAAAAATAAATAAAACTTCTTCCACTCTGTAATGCATCAAACACCTACATGCAATCCGCAGTTTCTTGCACAACGGTAAATAATGTTCCAAACAGGTTAACAATTTTTTTTGCTAGGTTATAAAGTGCACTTTTCGAGCTCGTCATCTGTTTACCTAAAGCTATCCTGCTTAAATTCACAAACGGTCACTCTCACAGGCCGTAAATCACATGCAAAATCCGGAGCATATACTCAGTTAACCGGAGCGGCATTTTTGTCAACTCCAAGAAAAACAGACCACTTGTTAGCTGCTTAATATTTATACAGGGCTGCCTTGGGAGCAGTGGCGAATCCAGAACGAAAGTCCAGTGGGGGCACACTTTAATCTTGGAGAATATAACTAAAATTGTGAAGAAAAGACCAATTTCATCAATGGGTAAGAAAAAAAATTCACAGATTAAGTAATTGAAGAAGAAAAAATGAAAAATCTGAGTATTTAGGAGTAAAAACACTTGGTTGGAAATGGAATGGATGTAACTGGAAAAGGATTAGCCATTAACCGTTACCAAAACTTTAGACCTTAGGAAATTATTTTCGTTTTCGTAGAAAAGGGAGATGGTATATATAAGTTTTATACTTAATTCTAGGGAGGATCTGGTTAGTGGAGCAAGATTCACGAATAAGGATGAAATTGGTTTCAGAACAACATCTTATACATGTATTTGCTGTAAATAATGAGAAGCATAAGGTTATTTTTAATCAAAAATACATAGGGTTTCTCTTCTTCCTAAAAATTTACGGGGGGCCAGTGACCCCACCTTGGATTCGCCACTGCTTGGGAGCAGCTTAGTCATCCTGAGTCAGTTAATTTACAAGCTTGGTAAAGGGGCGTCATGAATTGGTAGAGGGGCGTCAAATTAATAAGACAAAAAAGGTCATTAGAAGTAAATTCAAGTGCCCCTTATCAATAAAAATCTGTAAATGACTAATTAGCCCTTATTGTTAATAATCAAGATTAGTAATGATAATTAAGATTAGTGTTGATTATCAAGATTAGTGTTGATAATCAAGATTAGTGTATTATAACTCTAAAATCAGATTTTTAGAGTTACAAAAAAAAAAAAATTGAGGAGAAGAAAAACTTATGTGATATTTGTGAAACCCTAGATTTTGATTCACTCCACCAAAATGAGTGATTCCAGTGACCCGATATACTTCTAAATTAGTTCCAATTAGCTTTTTCTCGCTCAAAATTATCAAAATTACATAACAAAATCAAAATTTTGAATTTTCAGAAGAACTTACGGTTGCAATTTTGCTCGTGATCAACCGTAACTCTTAGTTACGGTTCGTAAGTTATCGAATACCAACCGTAACTGGTTAAATTTGGGGAAGATCCAATCGTAAACTCATTTACGGTTGGTAATTTAATTTAGTTACCAACCGTAACTAAATTACGGTTGGTAACTAATGAATAGAAACCAACCGTAACTAACCTACGGTTGGTAAGTCATCTTAACTTTTGAACCGTATATAACTATTTGATAAGTTGTTAACATTCAGATGATTTACGGTTGGTAAGTTTAATTGAGTTTCAAACCGTAACTCAATTACGGTTGATAAATATGATGCAAATAAAAACCGTAACTGAACATATTCCCAAAACTAAGAACTTACGGTTGGTATTTGAGTTTAAACCAACCGTAACATCAACCCAATCTACAGTTACGGTTCGTATTTGACTTATTACCAACCGTAACTAGCATAAACCCAGAAATTTCAATTTCAATTTTCATTCAAAACCCTATTTTTTGATACAAAATTAACTTAAATCCAACACAATAAACTAAACCCTAACTGGGGTTTTCCAAACATTTTTCAAATCACCGATTAATCGAAGACGATGACATTTTCGGTTTTAATGGAGGTTAGGGTAGATGGAGGAGAAGAGAAGATGAAGAAAAAAAACTGATTTGATTTTGGTTAATTGATTTGATTTTGGTTAATTAAAAAAAATTGATTTGATTTTGGTTAATTTAATGTGAAAGGGGTAATCTAGTCATTCTACACCCCTATAGGACACCCCCTAACCAATAAAAGGGACATTTCTATCACACTTGACGCCACTCTACCAATTCATGACGCCCCTTTACCAAGATTGTTAATTTAGGCACCAGCAGTTGGTAATATGGTGTTTCACTTGCTGGATGAAGTTACAATCCTGTATTGATTATAAGACTACAAAATTTACTAGTTAAAACAATTAACAGCAAGAAGGAACCGTATTTAAGTCGAACTTTTGTTCGTACTCAGGCTAACCAAGCTTGACCAAATCTTTTTTTTTTTTAATCCAAAAGTAATTTTCATTAACTTATAAACTTGGAGTTACACCTTGTGAGATATTCACATATACAAAAAGGGAGATTGAGAATCCATATTCCAGAGTGAGATATTGCTATGGCATATTTAGCTAGTATAGCAACCATCTTGTTTAGTTTTTGGGTTTTTATGTACATAAATACATTTCCAGTGACCAAAAGCCTGGAGAAGATATTTACAGTCCAGTTACTCCATAAGACCTTATTTATAGCAGCATTTACTGACCAGATTACCTTCCGTCTCCTAATATGACCGTTCCTATTGTTCCTAGCTAGCATATCAAGGAACATGGAGACGTAGTCCTCGGTATCTTGAGTTTCACTCGAAGCTGATGATCAACATTTAGATGGTGCAAAATAAAGCCATCAGCTAAAACATAAGGGTATTACGTAGTCCTTTGGGCAGCCTGTTATGACCAATGGCTCTTCTAAGCACAATCAATCAAGAATTGAAATAGAAATGAAAAACAAATATAAAATAGGCACACACAACACAAGGATTTATAGTGGTTCGATCAAGATGATCTACAACCACTTTCTGAAGACGACGATAACGTTGAACTATGATATGAACAAGGTTACAAGAGTATGATTCACTCCCTTACTCTCTCTTAAGAACAAGCCTATAATGGCTTCCTTACACTCTCTCTTTCTCTCTTGAACTCACTGATTTTGGGATGCTATAATAAGGAAACTAATGACTCCTTATATAGGTTAATGAAGGAATATGTGTCGACACATTTAGTCCCCACTAATCCACTTGAGTGCTAGCTCCACTCCACCTACTCTAGTTCACTTGAGTGCTAGCTGAAAGTAACCGAAAGTTCACTATATTGTATGCAGCCGAAAGTTCCGCTCCACTAGATCAAAGTAAAGCAGCCGAAAGTGCTTTATTCAAGACATTATTCTACAAATCTCCACCTTGACTTGAATACCATCACCACTCATCATCATCGTCTTCGCTCAGCCCCACAAGGGATCTGAACACCTATTGACACCAACCAAGTCCAAGCAGTGCTTGAACTTGATACTTGGAACTAGTTTCGTCAACATGTCTGCAGGTTTATCCGCTGTAGGAACCTTTAGCATCGCTATCCTACCTTCCTCAACTGCATCCTTGATAAAATGATACCTGACATCGATGTGCTTCGTTCTCTCATAATACATCTGGTTCTTGGTCAAGTGAATGGAACTTTGACTATCACAGAACAAAGTTGCATTCTCTTGCTTGAAACCCAAATCACCAACCAAACCCATCAACCATATACCTTCCTTCACAGCTTCCGCGGCTGCCATGTACTCTGCCTCAGTTGTAGACAATGCAACCGTGCTTTGCAAAACCGACCTCCAACTGATAGTACTACCACACAATGTAAAAGTATAACCTGTCAATGACCTTCTTCTATCAATATCACCTGCATAATCAGAATCAACATAACCCACAACATTTGTCGAATCACCATAGTGTTTATCAAACACTAAACCAACATTTGTACGTCCCCTTAGATACTTCAAAATCCACTTTACAGCTTGCCAATGAGCCTTCCCGGTACTTCCCATGTATCTACTTACCACACTCACAGCTTGTGCGATATCCGGCCTTGTACAAACCATAGCATACATGATGCTACCAACTGCGCTTGCGTATGGAACTCGAGATATATACTCTGCCTCATCTGCAGTTTGAGGTGATTGCTTTCTAGAAAGTTTAAAATGAGCTGCCAAAGGAGTACTTACTGGTTTTGCATCTTTCATACCAAACCGCTCCAACACCTTCTCGATGTAAGCCTTCTGGGACAAATGCAACTTTCCTTCAGCTCGGTTTCTATGAATCTCCATGCCCAATATCTTCTTTGCTGCGCCCAAATCCTTCATCTCAAACTCACTACTCAACTTCTCCTTCAGCTTCTGTATCTCTGACATGTCTTTTCAAGCAATCAACATATCATCAACATACAAGAGTAAATACACAAATGAACCATTTTGGAGTTTCCTGTGATATACACAACTATCATACTTACTCCTGTCATAGCCAGTTGCCAACATAAACGTATCAAAACGTTTATACCACTTCCTTGGAGATTGGTTCAAACCATACAAAGATTTCTTCAACAAACATACATGGTCTTCTTTGCCAGGAACTTCAAACCCCTTTGGTTGTTGCATATAAATACGCTCTTCCAAATCACCATGAAGGAAAGCTGTCTTGACATCTAGTTGTTCCAATTCTAGATCTTTCAAAGAAACTATAGCAAGCAATGTTCTAATAGAACTATGTTTAACAACAGGAGAGAATACCTCATTGTAGTCAATGCCTTCTCTTTGCGTAAACCCCTTTGCCACAAGCCTTGCCTTGTACCTTGTTCCTTCACCATCTTAAGTACCTTGTTTATTCTTGAAGACCCATTTGCTTCCAACAATCTTCTGCCCTTTTGGTCTTGCAACTATCTCCCAAGTGCTATTCTTGTCAGGTACGTACCATGATGACTTTTCTGCTTTAAACGTGTTTGGAGATTTAGAAGTGTTGTAAAGTCTATAAACACCATATTTCCCTTTGAGAAGTTTGAATCTATACGTTGCCCTAACTTCTCCAGGGCTTACTAGCTTAAGGTACACGGATACGTACTTGTTGCTAACTTGATTATCGCCGTCTGGATAAAATTGTATAACCCAGTCGTAACCACCAACTGTGAATGTGCCACTAGTGATGCAATTTCCAACTCCCATTCCCGTTGCTAGAGAATATCCTTTTATCTCATACTCATGAGAACCTTCCACAGTTCCATAAATCGTCTGCGACGACGACATCCCGTGAAACCGACGGAGAACTGGTGGAAGCGTGCAGCAAGGAAAAAGAATAAAAGATAGTGAAAGAAAATTCAATAATTAATAATATGCAAGAGATCCTCCTTTTATAGGAAAACAATACAACTTCTATTCGTATTCGTAAAAATATTCTTCTTACCTATAGTAATTCTAGTCCTAATACACTTGCAGATATAAAATTCAAAAATAAAAATGAAGGACTGAAAAGAAGCATGTTCTAAATCAGGAAACACTTTTTAGGATTCTGTTGTCCAATTTAAAATCTTGCAGAGTTTGGTAATGTCTTGTAGACATTACAGAACAATGAGATGTGATTTTTCTTATCTTTAGAATATCTCTTCTTTTTTCAAATATGAGCGACTTATTGCTTCTGGGGTTATAGTTGCACTAATTTGAGTCAAATTGTTGTGCTGGACGTTTGTGAGCTCTGTTTCATAGTTAGAAGTAGGGTTGCCTGCGTGCACTACTTCCTCAGTTCCTCCATTGCCGAGAGAAGTTGATTTCAATTACTTAACTTTGCTGATAGGTTGTGAAAAGTAATACGTCTAATCGTTGTTGCTTTTACAAGCACATGCGACTGGAAAAGATATGGTTATTTACCATTTTCTGCCCACTACTGTGAACTGATTTTATCTTTGTTGCAAGTGCGTGAAAATTGATGTTATTTTACGGTCTTCTGAATATATCTTTCATATATACAGAGAAGAATACCATTTACCAAAACCTGACCTGCTTAGATTCACATTAACCATAAAAGTCAAAACAATCAGAAACTTGACCTATGAGGCCAGTGTTGGTGTTGCAGCAGGTGCTGCTACTGCGGATGTTGTTGTTGTTGTTTTGGCTTCAGTTTTTATGACCGCATGCACTTCTTTAACAGATCTGTCAATAGTGAGGGACACCACTTCTCCACGTATGAATACCCATCAGTCTTCATAACCTCTACATGTGAAAATTTAATGGGTAAGAAAATAATTGTTTAACCGACACACTTGGTAATCCTCATGCAATCCATACAAATAGCGAGCTACTCTACTGGAACTATAAACATAACATTTACCTCCTAAATTTCTGGGTTTAGCTGCAAAGTTTAGACAAACATCTTTCAGTTGTAGGCATTGTTGTAGTTCTGCTAGGGCCAATGTGTCTGCCACAGTATTTGCAGTTATTTCTTCACATAATTTTGCCTCGCACATGAGTTTCAATCGAGAAACATCAAAGCGATCTGCTGCAGCTAAAAGATGTTGCACGAGTGTAATTGAAATGCAAAGAGAATTTGAATCAGAAAGTTCATGTGTTTCAGGAAATTCATCTGAGTACAAAAATAGCAGCATGGCCTGCAACACATCAAATGATTATAAGGTAAAAGGGCACTGCTAAGTTTATACATAAAGGTATAAACACAAATGCTACTGTATTTTTGAATCTAAAAAGCATGACAACAAATAATGAATTAATTGTCAAAAGCCTGCCTTACCTTAAATGCCAAAGGATCAAACTCTTCAATGACTACTGTTTCCATGTCTGGATTGCCAACTGAAGAGTAACATCACAACCAGTTTCGGATTCCAGTATACCCTTGAGATTCTGAATCATATCTGATGGGAGGTAAAGGAATAACACAATTTTTCCTCTCTTCAAAACGATCTTGCACTACTCCGACTGTACAATGAATGCCAAGAGAATCATCCTTGGGAATCGGGATTTATGGCCTTAAAGTTGATTGCATCGGGTTACGACCGGGTAAAGGCCCATCCAAGAGCCAGATAGCTTAAGATCATGATGCAACCATGAGCTGAAAACTGTGACGCATGATGGACAAAAATTCTACGGCTACACCTTCAAAGTGATATCTAGATTCTATGTATCAAGCTGATCTGCTGGGAAATGGTGATATAGACAACTTGACAGATTTCCATCCCAGCAGTATTGCAATTTAAGAAAAATGAGCTCGTAGAGGCTCATAGTCTCTTACAGTACGAACACTAGAGCTTCAGTTTTGCAAAAAAAAAAAAAATCAAGATAATTCTTTCCTTGACAAGCAAACCAAAAACGTTTTCAAGAATAGTGTTCACAGGCAAAATAGAATTTGCTTAATTGATTTTTGCATTAACAGCCAGAATGGCAAGTCATTCCAAAAAAGCACAACAGTGCAACTTACAGAAAAAGCAAATACATACCAACAAACAACTGAAACCCCAAAGAAGGGCACCCACAAAAATACAGTCCTTAAACACAGGCAGGACACAGCTAAAACAGAAATCAAAAGAGCGACAAGCTATACAGACTCCACCAACCTGTAATAATCTCACTAAGAAAGCACATCTCATATTGCGTACACTTACCTTACCCCTTGCCAGATTACTCCCCTTTTTTGCTATCTTGTCAGCGGAAAAGTTCACCTCTCTAAATTCTGGGACCTGGGTCTCCTGAAACAAAAGTAAACACTGAAGAACCCTACTTCTGTTCACAAGAAGAAAGAAAAACAACAACAAACGACAGTGGGTCAACTCAAAAGCCAACCAAAACAAAACACCACTGTAAACCCTGTCACCTATGAACACAGAAGGGTTAATGCTGGATTCATGGAGTTATTTTTATCCTAGTATACTAGTGCAGGTCGAAGTTTTTCAATTTTGGTACTCGGAATACCCACCATGCTTTAAGAGATTACCTATTGATCTTAACTGTGAAGCTTACTAAAATTACTTTCAGTCAAACACTAACATTGGGTGCACTGTTGCAACTCCCAACATCGAAAGGTAGGAAAATCAGACAAGCTTCATTCCGGAACCTGATAATTATCTATGATGTATCAACATGCTAAGAAGAAAGAATCAAACAGAATAACTTGTATAGATTCTCCGCTTATAGTCTCTAACAGTATGTCCTGGCCACTAAGTGTAAGCTAGTTATTCAATCATTACAACAGACCTTCTTATACAGTGCTGAACATTAGAGCTTCAGTTCTGTGAAAAACCAAGATATTCAATTCTGTATAACTTTTTCAAGAATATTGTTTAGAGGTTTTTTTTTTTTTTTTTGTGCTTAATCATTTCATTTTATATTAACAGCCAAAATGGCAAAACATAACAAGAAAGCACAACAGTGCAACTTACTGAAAAAGCATGTACCAACTAAACAAGGGAAACCTCGAAGATGGACACCCCACAAACAAACAGGCCTCAAACAAAGGACACAGCTAAAACAAAGATATTTAAAGGGAAACAAGCTATACAGACTCCAGAAAGCCTGTAATAGTGTAGACGAGGAGATTCTAATCTCACTAAGAAAGCAGGCCCCATATTATATACACTTACCTCACCCTTGCCAGACTACTCCCCTTTTTTGCTAAATTGTCAGCAGAAAACTTCACCACTCTAAAACTGTGAATAAACTACGAGTTTTCCGAGGCATACTGATTCTGGGTCTCCTGAAACTAAAGTAAACACTAAGCTACCCTACTTCTGTTCACAAGAAGAAAGAAAAACAACAACAACAAAAGACAATGGGAACAACTGACAAGCCAAGCAAAACAAAACACCAATGTAAACCCTATCACCTATGAAGACAGTAGGATTAATGCTCGATTCATGGAGTTATTTTTCTCCTAGTTTGTCTAAAAAGGTTACCGACGGAGCTATTATACTGATGATAATAATAGAGCAGGTCCAAGTCCTTCAATTTTGGTACTAAGAATACCCACCATGCTTTATGAGATTCCCCATTGCTTGCTAAAATTACTTCCACTTAAACACTACCACTACTGCAACTCCCAATATCGAAAACAGAGGCAAATTAGAAAAGCTTCAAATTGGATCTTGATAATTATCTACCAACATACTATACTAAGAAGTAAAAATCAAACAGAATAACTTGTACTGATGCGAAAGCTCTCAGTTTCGCCATTCGCCTGCATATGCTTACTTGAATCTGATCAATGAATGAAACAAAGTACTAAAGCATGCATCACATTCTCTCATTGAAATCAGGTCATGCGACTAACAAATGCAATTAGCAAAGTAATAAAGAGTGACTGCATATAAAAGAACACTCGCATAAAGTTGGATTAAAGATACAAACACATACTCGCAGGTATCGATACATAACGGTCGATAGTTTTAGGTTAATAAAGAGGTCCCTTGTTAACCAATCTCAAAATAAAACCCATTTAAATATATAAGCATATGAATATGACTTCAAAAAAGCTAAATGAAACTAACCAGTTTCTAACAGTTGATTTGTCCGCTAATTCCCAGTGACTTCATTGCACCTTCTTCGCCCAATTCTTTCAATGAAATTAAGGTATGCTTGTGTGGAAATACTTGACAAGATATTGCATTGACATATACAAGCTTTTCCCAAGTTGTTGAGCGAAATATTTTGATAATGCCTTCATCGTAACGTAAAACGGTGCTGCTGTCATCCACAAAGGCGAATGGTTCACTTTGCTCAAGACTAGTCACTTTACTCCAACCCCATGACTGGTGTCCTTCTTGTTCATCATTACTCTTTTTCATTAGCAGCCACACATCATCAAAGTCACGTTGCCGGAGGGATTGACAAACAGCATAATATAAAATCCCACCACCAGATACCCCTAACACCTTAAATTCGTGATCGACCTGCCTTCGCATACGAGGAGGTGAAATATGCTGCCGAAACCTTTCTTGGGCCAAATCAAACACCAGAACCATTCCTCCTACACAATTCCTCCAATGAAGGCATTCATTCAGAAACACACCATGTGTATGCTCAGGATATGCGGAAAATATAAAACCAAAATCAAACTTCCCAATGTGTCTCCATCCTTTACCACTTCCAGCAGTGTACACCTCCACCTCTACAGAATTAGGTTCTCCTCTTACCATGTAAATCCTAACAACTTTGTATTCATTAGTGGAAGCAAGGTAACCAAATCCACACGCCAAATGCGATTTGAAACCTTTTGTATCAAATTCTGGAAGAATAACGTATTCTTTTGTCACTGGGTTGAAAATAATAGCAGGTCCTTGAGTACTATCAGGTTGAGCTCCATAAACACAAATCAGACCATTAAATGACCCAATAATGATGTAAGCTTCACAATTAGTTTTGAAATTGATCTTTTTATAAATGGGTTTTGCATAATTCCAATCCTCGTTATCATTAAATTCAAAATAGGAAAGATATTTATTAGGATAAAAACTATCATCATCATCATCTGATTTCATGTAAACATATCTCAACTTACCTGAATCGATCGAATCTGGATGATTGAGACGAACTAAGTGCAGTTGGGGAAATGATGGATATTGAATGAGATTCTTCCATGTTTTACAGACTAACTTATATTCTAATACTGTTTCTGTGGGTAAACGAGTTAAGATGTCTGAAATTATATCTGTTGGAAAACATGGTGTGACTGCATAAAAGACCATCCATGAGCCAGCAGATAGCTTAAGATGATGAAGGGACCAAAACAGAAATCAAAACAGCAACGATTACTCCTCTTTTTTGCTATCCTGACAGCAGAAAAGTTCACCTCTCTAAAACTGTGAACAAACTACGAGTATTCACAGGCATACCGATTCTGGGTCTCCTGAAACTAAAGTAAACCCCAAACTGATAACATGGTGTAAATGATGAATTCATTTGGAGAAGTTGAGATAAAACTCGTTATAGAAAAGGGATACAGGACAGCATTTATATACTCTGGCTGTCTGGCAAGAGTTCTAACATGATAGGACAATAACAGAAGGTGCACGTGCGAAACGCAGGAGTACAAATAACAGATACAGAAGAAAACTGTTGCTACAGCACTTCAGTGTTAACCTGCACTACGTCGTCAGTACTGTCAATTCAAACAGCCCTACTTCTGTTCACAAGAAGAAAGAAAACCAGCAACACAAGACAGTAGATCCACTCACAAGCCAACCAAAACAAAACACCAATGTAAGCCTTATCACCTATGAAGACAATGGGATTAATCATTAATGCTAGATCCTTGGAGATATTTCCTCCTAAGAGATTACAGATGCTGCGATGCAGATATTGTACTGATGATGATAATAATGCAGGTCAAAGCCTTTCAATTTTGGTACTCAGAATACCCACCATGCTTTATGAGATTACCTAATGATGTGAAGCTTACTAAAATTACTTCCAATTAAACACTAACATTGTGTACACTACTGCAACTCCCATCATCGAAAGAAAAATTAAAAAAGCTTCAAATTGGATCCTGATAGTTATCTATCAAGTATCAATATACTAAGAAGTAAGAATGGGAACAGAATAACTTGTACTGATGTGGAAGCTCTCGCATTCACAATTTTCCTGCATATGCTTATTTGAATCCGATCAATGAATGAAACAAATTACTAAAGCATGCATCACATTCTCCTGTTGACATTAGGTCAAGCGACTAACACATGCAATTAACAAAGTAATAAAGAATGACTGCATATAAAAACATTCACAATAAGTTGGTATTAATAGTACAAACGCATACTCGCAAGTATTGATACATAACAGTCGATAGTTTTAGGTTAATAACGAGGTCCCTTGCTAACCAATCTCAAAACGAAACCCATTAAAACATTTAAGCATATGAATATGACTTCAAAAAGCTAAATGAAACTTACCAGTTTCCAACAGTTGATTCATCCGCTAATCGCTGCCATATTCACTGCTATCTGTCTCCTCCATTCCCACGATTCCCTGTGGCTTCAGTATTTCTGCCTTTTCTTCTCCCAATTCTTTCAATGAAAGTAAGGTATGCTTGTGTCGAAATACTTGACGAGATATTGCACTAAAATTTACAAGGTTTCCCCAGGTTGAAGTTGATGGGAGAAATACTTTGATAGTGCCTTCATCATAACGTAAAACGATGCTTCCATCCTCCATAAAGGCGAATGGTTCGCTTTGCTCAAGACTAGTAGCTTTACTCCAACCCCATAACTGGTGTTCTTCCTGTTCTTTCATTACAAGATTATTACTCTTCTTCATTAACAGCCACACATCATGAAAGTTGCGCCCTTCAAAAGTTTGACAAACAGCATAATATAAAATCCCACAAGAAACCCCTAACACAATAAAATCATCACCATCGTCATCACTATCATCATCGGTCTCCGTAAGCATAGGAGGTGGTGAAATATGGTCACGAAACTTTTCATTGGCCAGATCGAATACCAGAACCATTCGTCCTATAGAATCCCTCCAATGAAGACATTCATTCAGAAACACACCATGTGTTTGCTCAGGATGTGTGTAAAATCTAAAACCAAAATCAAACTTTCCAACATGTCTCCATTTCCCACTTCCCAAAGTGTAGACCTCAACCTCTACAGAATTAGGTTCTCCTCTTACCTTGTAAATCCTAACAACTTTGTATTCATTAGTCGAAGCAAGGTAACCAAATCCACATGCCTCATGAAAATGTTCAATTTGTTTTAAACCTTTTGCCTTATATTCTGGAAAAGTTTCAAATTCTGGAAGAACAACATATTCATTTGTGACTGGATTGAAAACAATAGCAGGTCCTTGAGCCTCGGGTATATCAGGTTGAGCTCCATACATACAAACCAAAACCATTAAACGAACCAATAATGATGTAAGCTTCACATCTAGTTCTGAAATTGATTTTTCTGTACATGGGTTTCACATAATTCCAATCCTCATTATCATTAAATTCAAAATACGAAAGATGGTTATTACGATCATCATCATCATCATCATCTAATTTCAAGTAAACATATCTTAACTTACCTGATTCGGTTGAATCTGGATGATTTAGACGAGCTAAATGCATTTGGGGAAATGATGGATGTTGAATGAGATTCTTCAGACCAACTTGGACTCTAATACTGATTCTTTGGGTAAACGAGTTAAGATATCTGAAATTATCTCTGTTGGAAGAATCTTGTTGAAACTCTTCTTCAATCGAGATCCCATTTTTTCGATTTTAGGTAGAGAAAATGAATTTTTTCGAGATCCCATTTTAAGATCCTATTCTTACACTTGGCCTACACTCTTTCGTACTGATTGCGGAAGGTATTTTTGCTTCACCGGGGCACTGTGGCGGTAGCCGGTGGCGCCTGAGGTAGATTTTGAAAAAAATGAGTCAAGACTACCAAGATTTTATTTTGCTCTTCTTTTTTTGATTTTTCCGGTGTCACCGGCTTTCAGTTCCCGCCGCTCATCGAACTGTTCAAGATTACAAGAAAACAATGTATTGACAAAACAACTACTAACAGAAATGCCTAGATACAAAATTTAGTACAACCCAGGTTCTGATGTTCATTGATGGTACTCGAATCTCGGTGTCTGCTTCGAACCAGTTGGTCGTTGTGAAGCTTCTTCATCCTACCGGACTTGATGCCTTTTTGGTGTTTGTTTTTTATTTCATCGGTCTCACATGCTGCTTTGTTGTGATACTTTCATCTGGTGCATCATCTTTTCTTGTAACTTCTTGCGGTTAGCAACTCTGATGTCAAGGATAGTAGGTTGGATTGGTTCGAGCGAACCATGTAGGTCCACCAGGCGGAAAAACTCCTGTTTCGTAAGAGTTTTCTTCTGAACGAGTTCATCAACCATGACATTCACAAGGGTTTGATTTCGCTTCAGGATCTGTGATACATTTATTTAAATTTAAGCAGGAATACAATAGGGTAATATATCCAACAGAACCGAGGTTTACCTCTTTAACGCGTTGATAACAAGTGTTAAGAATCTGCAAGGCCTCCAAATCGATGTCCTGATATATAAATTTTGGAATATGTTAGGGAATAGGGGATTTAACCAACATAGTCAACATAATAATATATGGAGAAGAGATGAGTGCAGCATACATCAAGCCGGTCTGCAACCCAAAAATCAGACAGCCCATAGTGTTTATCTGTAAGACCACCTAGGACTAAGCTTCGGGCAGCGGACCTGGCATTGTCTCCCGTTTCTGCCCAAATTGTGCTCAACTGAAATATTTCATCGTGTTAAATCTTACAAGTGAATCGTATTAACACTAAACAGCTACCTTTAGCATTAACAAAACGGCGTAAGCCTATCAAAACAATTTAGTGTAATCTAGTACAAGAGACCAGGAAAGAAGTTATCATACCTGATCTTTGCCATACCAAATCTCGTCTGCCGCTCGAGGTGCTAATTGAACAGTAATATGATCCAGCAAAGATTGTCGACTACATGGAGACATTGTGCAAAAATGGCATCTGATGATTAGCAACTACTTGAGACGAAAAAGTTGCATAAATAGCCCAAGAAATGTGGCGACTACCCAAATGAAGGGCGTGTGCTTCTGTCACACCCCTTCCTGAGGCTGGGAAATCCTCCAGCTACAGTTCTCATTTGATCAATTCTACGATTACAATGTCTATACCCTTATAGCAGAAAGGCAATGGAAGTGCAGTAGTTGGGTCAGAAATGAAGTCATACCTAAGCATTCCTTCACTAAATTTCAAATGATCCATCTTCACCCGGACATAACCCATTTCCCTTCCTGCTCTAGGTGATATAGTGACCTATTAAAATAAAGGAGTTCAGTTACACTACTAGAGGATCCAGTTTTCCAATTCAAGGAGAAAAACAAAATATGAGCTGAGTTCAGCACTGTACAAACTCAACATTCTTCAGATCTGGAAAGTTCACAGACGCCACAGCCATGGCAACTTCATTGAGAGCTAGTTGCTTCCACATTTCTTGGCTTCTATCCTTTCTATCAAGTGTTCCTCTTTCTTCTATTTGCACAGCTTGTAACAAATCATCAGTTGTAATCTGCGCAAGTACTAGATTTGCTTAACAGAATCTTAGACGGGAAATTGGTAGTATGCAGATTAGGTAAACTATCAGCTACACAAGTGAACAGGGCAAGTGCGTACAGTTGGATAACATTAATAGACATTCTCTAATTGTCTGTTGGCTTATAAAGGTACACTCAATGATAGCATGATTAGTTAATCAAAATGAAGAAACTTCTGAAATTCGTGTTTGAGAAATATAGGCCTACAGCTATGTTTCAGTAAGAGAAGAATAAAAAGAGAAATGCAGATACGAAATGGAGCAACTCTTTTTGGTTTTTAAGGAAATGCAAGTAACTGGCTCTATTCTAGAATATCAACATTCGTAACATAATGTGGGTTTCATTGATGTCTACCTCAGACACTTGAAATGTATGACAACATACACTGAAAATGCTAAAACATCTGGCGTTCATTAACTTGCAGGGCCTAGACAAAATAAGAATGCTACAGTTTCACTATAACTAGGACATTTACTAGATCACTGATTCTATATCCTCAAACAGATAAATATAAATAAAAAAGAAGGTTATATATACCTCAGTTCGTTCGTCACGCATCATATTAATGGCAGCAACCTCAATAATATTTGCTAGCTCAGCTCCTACCATTCCCTCTGCCATACTAGCGACAGCCATATAGTCTACATCTTCAGCAATTGGCTTCTTACGAGCATGCACCTGTTAGCAGAAAATAATAAGTAAACTTAGCATGGCCAAAAAATAGACAAGAATTGGTATTACTTATAGTCTTGTTATTACTCTTGCACGCAAAAGCTTTTGTTTACAGAACTGGTGAGGAGTTGGTACCTTCAGAATCTCAATTCGACCAATTTGGCCAGGTTTGGGGATGTAAATTTTTCGATCAAATCTTCCCGGTCTAACTAGTGCTGGATCAAGAATATCTGGTCTATTTGTGGCTGCGATAGTGATGACATTACCTCTCCCTTCAAACCCATCCAAGCATACAAGGAGCTAAAGTTTTCAGATAAACCACTAAATGTTAAGATATTAATTAGATTTAATAAAACCAATAAAAGTAGTTCTTCAATATCCTTCTACTGACCTGATTAAGAGTGGCATCACGCTCTTGTCCACCAGAACCTTTAATTAGACCACGTTCTCTACCAACGGCATCAATTTCATCAATGAAGACAACAGATGGTGCCTAAATAATGGTGCATCAACATCATTTCTACCCAAAATAAGCAATAATGTGACAATCACAAGGAAAAGATTCCAACAAAATGTTAAGCAAGGATAAATTCAGACAAATGGGGATGGCATACATTTTCCCTCGCTTCTTGATATAATGCTCGCACACGAGAAGCACCCACACCAACATATATTTCCACAAACTGAGAAGCGGAAATCGAAAAGAAATTCACCCCAGCCTCACCAGCTACAGCTTTTGCTAGCAAAGTTTTCCCTACTCCAGGAGGTCCACAAAGAAGTATACCACCTGAATAAGCAACAGATGAATTTATCAACATTCCAACTGAAACTAAATGCAAAAGAGACGCCAGACTAAACTATCGGCAGCTAACCTGCTAGATGATACTTTGGCGTATGAATTATCAATAATAAAGAAATGAGAAAGCATTTGACAGATTGTTAATTTTAATATGAAATGTCTACTTCAATATGAGTTCTGCAAACATTTCCAGTTCCATTAAATAAAATGCTTCTCACTCAATTACGAGCAATGTAATCTGACCTGGTATCTTTACTCCTCTCCTTCTGTACATCTCTCCATGTGTGAAGAACTTCACAACCTCTTCAAGTTCAAGTCGTATTTTTCCAAGCCCGGCAACATCTGTAAACTTCACATCCACACCTCGGTCCTGAAACTGGGGCAATCGTCTATGGCGCGCTCGACGAACACGAGCACCAGATTTCATAAACTGATTTGCCATTTTCATGTAAGGATTTTTATCACCATCCTTACCTTCAACCTCATCCTCTTCACCCTCTGTACCTTCCATCTCCTTCTCTAATCGCCTCATCTTCTGCCTCTCCTCCCTGTCGGCTTTCTCAATTTTTAACCTATCCTCATAATCCTTCTGTTGTTGCCTATAATTCAACACAACAACCCTATAAAACAAGTAAAAGAAGAAAACCCCAAGAAATCCTGCTATAGTCTGATCATGAGCCATATTTGCCCAAACTAAAGCCATCCGTTCATAACTCTCCTTAGACCGACGCAACGATTCCTCTTGCTCTATCCTTCTAATTTCCTTCCTCCTTTCCCTTTCTTCCGTCTTCTTCTGCATTCTAAGAGCCTTCTCCATCATCTCCCCTTCATTCTTCACTCTCGCCAACTCAAACTTCTTCCTCATCTGCAACTCTTTCCTCGCCATCTGAATCTCCAGAGCTCGTTTCGACAGTGGCTTTGTCTTCATAAACGACATCACAAACTCCGAAAACTTGTTCACAAATCCTAAATAAGGCGACGGATACTCGGGTTTCTTAACAGGAGGAGTATAAGCATTAACACAAACAGTATCCAATTTCAACTCATCCCATGATTCCCAAAAATTCACATCTCTTTCCAATGTTGGTAAAACAGTCCTTAAAACCCTAGAATCCTCTAAAACAACTAGAACTGAATCCGGCTTCAGCCTCAAATTCCCCGAAGGCAGCTTAATCAAATGTTTAAGTTTCCCCTCTTGTTTCAAATCCAATATCTCTGTATATGGAATTCTATTACTAACAACAGGCAACCCTTTAGACCATAATTTCAACTCTTCAGGTGATAAGGCTTCTACCTTCTTAGCTGCCCGTTTCCCTGATTTCGTAGTCTTTACAGCTGCATTTGCAGTTTTTGGTGATAATAATGATGCAGAAATTACAGATAAGGTTACTGAAAATTGAAGTAATTCTAATCCATTTCTCTTTTTCTCTTCATTTTCTGAGTTTTTAAAATTACATGAAATTGATGAAGGAATGTAAATGGGTTTTCTATTTCTATGCTTTTTAGGGTTCAGAGTTTTCAATTGATGGAATTGGAACCTTGATGAACTAAGAAAACTGTAACTATCCATGAAAAAAGAATTTAAAGAGGTGGAAATGTGATAGATAATGTTACTTACTTCATTTATTCGCAACTGAAAAGTTGCAGAAATTGCTTCCTCAGTTTCATCAAGTCTGTTTTAATGGAAGAATTGAAATTAGGGGTTTGATGTGTTACGCCCTAAATTTGTTTTCTGAATGTGGTGATGGTTTGGGAATTTGAGTGAAGTTCGAGAGTATAGTGTAGAGATATGGAAGGGAACGGAGTCTTCTTTTGAAGAGGCGAGAGAACTTGGTCAGGAACCAATTTCTTGTTCCTACTTCGGAACCAAATTTGTCTTTCTTTCGAGTGTTTCGGCCAAATATACGGTCAAATTTTTAAGCGAAGATATTTTGCTTCACAAAATGTCGATTTTTTTATTTCTTAAAGTAGTTTTGAAATTATATACCTAAACTAATTTTTTTGTTTTTTGATTTCTATAAGTTAAAAAGTTAATTTTGGATGTGTATCCTAACGCGTTATAAACAAAATTTGAGTTTGATTTGTAGAAGCGAAAAAAATTAACTATTTATCAGACATATTATTTTTTCTTTTAACTTAGAATTGAATTCAGTTTTTTTGAGAAGCAAAAGCACTTCTCCTACACCAGAAGGTAATTCCAAAAGTCAAAAACAAAACAAAAATTCTCCACAAAAAAAAAATTGACTTATTTTTGCTTCTATAAGTCATTCTTAAATTATATAGCCAACCTAATTTATGAGCTGTTTCTGAAAGAGTATTTAGACATCCTCGAAATTATTTTATTTGTCATAGGAAACATGGGAAAAGAAAACCATAACCAAAAGGATCTGCTTTTGGCTCGAAACTATTATTTTATGTTAATGTTAATATAAGTCATATTAACATAGTAGAGATAAGACATGTATAAAGACTTCAAAAGAGACATTTCAATTGCATGAAACGATTCATTCGTATCATATGATGAAACTTGATTAAAAGCTAATATCTCGTACTTTAAAGAGAGGGGCCTTTCATCAGAGACTTATGCAGGAACCGAGCAAGCACCAGCCTTATCACTTGCTAGTTTTTTCATCATTCAATCTTGAACTTTTTTTTTTAATAAGAAAACAAGGTAAACCTGACCATTAACGCAAAAAAGAGGTACCGAACCAAGTGTTCGTTAAACCATCTACTAGACTTACTGCCGCCAAACTTCTTGATATATAGTTTTCAGAAGTTGGGATTAAGTTTAGGGTTTTTATCCCCTTCATACAAGCATTCAAATTTTGATTGTTTCCCTCCTTCCAAGTTGTCGTTATGTTCTTCACCATTCTCCTAGTTGCTTCAAGGACTTTCATGTTGTCACTCTCAATTTGCACCAATTGCAGATGCAGATCACGTGTCCACTTGATAGTCAGCGAAGCCGCTTTTTCATCTAACTCTTCTCGATTGAGTCCTGTAGTGTTAGTGCACCCTGCCCAGCAGTAAGCCCCCGTATGATCATAACAAGTTAAAGCAATTGAAGAATTATTAATATCAAGATCCCACACCACAGTTATATTTATTTTCATAGACATAAACGGTGGGTTTGATATACAATCACACAATGCAATGTTTATCTCTTCCTCCCTAATTGGTAGCAATCTACACCTAGTGTTATCCTTAACTAAAGAAGTGATTGTGTACTTAGTGTTTTCCACATTCGGTTTTATTTTTCTAAACACTTGATCACATCTATCTTTCCACACCGCCCATAAAATGGTTGCCATTGTTTCCGGCCAGTTGATGAACTTTTTATCCCCGATGTCATTTCTAGTAAACCAGTTTCTAATCCAATCTAGGATATGCACCAGATTATTCAAAACAAATTCAAAGTTAAAGCCAATACTCTTGAAGACAGTTAAAGTGAAATCACAATTTAGAAAGATATGAGTTAGAGTTTCTTCCTGATGTCCACACAAAGGACAGGACTTGTTTATGTCTATCACGATTCTTGCGATCCTCTCATTTAGTGGAAGGATATCGTGTATGCATTTCCAAAGAAGGATTTTAATCCTTGGCATTATGCTGAGCTTCCAAATCTTTTTCCAAAAATTTGCATCCATCTGCTTCTCTTGGTGACCATCAGTCACAATTTGTTTGTATAGACACTTGGTAGTAAACTTGCCAATTTCTTCCAGTTTCCACACCAGTTTGTCCCGGCTCCCCTTGTTTATCCTAATTGCTCCAACAATTACCCCTACCGTTCTCCGAAAACAGAGCTGCAGCTTATCTGTATTCCATTTTATACTTTCACCATCACCTTCCATCAACTCAGCCACAAATATGAAAGTCTTGCTGTTTTGGTTTAGTGGTTGCAAATTACCCACTATCTCAGGGCACCATATGTCCTCCCAGATTCTGATTTTCTTTCTGTCTCCCACCCTCCAAACAACATTATTTATGATTCTCGACATCTCCTTATTGATGTTCTTCCAACTCCATGAAGCATATTCAAGGCAAGTATTTTCACCGCTCAACAGACTATGTTCCTGGTAGTATTTTTGTTTCATTACCTTGGCTAATAGGGTTTCCGGATCTTGCAAAAGTCTCCAAGTTATCTTTTCCAGCATCGCATTGTTGAAAATCTGCAGATTCAATAAGCCTAATCCCCCCAATTCCTTAAGGATCCATACATCAGTCCAAGCTTTTAGATATACTCCTCTTGAAATCGAAATATCTTTCCCCCAAAAGAAATCACGTTGGATCTTGTTAACCTTTTTCGTAATCGCCACAGGGATCATAAAACAATTCATTTGATACATAGGAAAAGTAGTAGTACAAGTATGAATTAAAGTAGATTTTGCAGCAGGAGACAAATTCTTATTCCAATTTTGAAGCTTATTTTCAACTCTATCACTAACATTTTTAAAAGAAATCACCTTAGATATATGAGTAAATAGAGCTGAGCCTAAGTACTTATCATTCAAAGCTATCCTACTCACTCCCAAAATTTTTCTCACACTATCAATAATGTTCTGATGAGAGTTAGTACTAAAAACAATTCCCGATTTCTCGAAATTTATCAACTGACCTGAGGCATTGCTAAAATCATTGAAGATTTTGAGTATATTCTCACCTTCCAAGTTGTTGGCTGTCGAAAAAACTAACAAGTCGCCTGCAAACAACATGTGATAAATAGGTGGTGCATTGCTCCCAACTTTAATCCCATGTATTAGGTTAGACTCCTCTGCCTTAGCTATCGCCCTAGATTTGACTTCCATACATATTATGAATAGGTAGGGAGATAGAGGATCTTCCTTCCTTAAGCCTCTAGAAGGTACGAACTGCTTACCTAGCACCCCATTCACTAGCACCGAAGAGGAAATAGTTCTGATACATTGGTTAACAAGTTGACACCATTGTTCACTAAAACCAAATTTCCTCATGACATTTAACAAAAAATTCCATTCAACCATGTCGAATGCTTTCGACATGTCGATTTTTATACCCATTAGGAAATCATTTCCCCTTTGGGCTCTCATAGTATGGATTAATTCATGTGCAATCAGCATATTATCCGCAATCTGTCTACCAGGCACAAAAGCAGACTGATATGGCGATATCAGTCTAGGTAAGAGACATTTCAACCTATTAGCAAGCGTTTTAGAAATTATTTTATAAACAATGTTACTCAAGCTAATTGGTTTGTAATCACTAGAAGACTGATGGAATTTAGTCTTAGGAATGAGAGATACAAATGTTGCATTTATTTCTCTCAGAATATAACCTGAAGTGGAGAAACTATTTACCATATTGAACACATCCTTTTTGACCACCTCCCAGTTTTTTTGAAAGAACCTAGGAGTGAACCCATCCGGTCCTAGAGAAGAATCAGGTTTCATGGAGAATACTACCGGCTTCAGTTCCTCGGAAGTTGGAGTTTGAGTGAGCATTTAATTGTCATCTCCGGTGAGCACCTGATGTACGATGTTCAGATAATCGTCGCACTCACTTGGATTTGAAGTAGCAGCAACCTTACTGAAGTGCTCAGTGATAACACATGAAATTCTTCCTTGAACGAAAGATGGCATTTTTTTTTCAAACTCTATCCCGCTTTCACACACCGAAAAAAGGAGATGGAAAAGGGCCGAAATGAACACCAGTTCAAAGAGATTCATTCTTAAATTAGATCCTTGAAACTTCGATATATCGCAAAGTCTCTTCCTTTCGGAAGAAACCCTTATCACTTCCTACATCTACCGATTTATCTGACCCATAGCTCCATTAACGAAGTCTTGACCAATTAATATGCCCAGACAACGTGGCATAATGTACCACGTATTTATGTGTTAAAACAACCTTGTAGAAGTTTTTCATGACCACTTTTGTGAATTTGTTACAAACTAAGATCGTTAAAATGTGCAAAGAAATAAATCTATCTATTTAAATAATTTCGGAAATCGTTTTACAATAACATCGTCAAACTAACTTATTGCTTTTTCACCTTTAAAAGTCAAAAAGTTACTTCTTAGTATACATCCAGATACCCTATAATAACGCGTTTGGATACCAGAAGCATAAGTTAGAGGAAAAATATTTTTGATCCACATGAAGTTGATTTTTTGATTCTATAAATCATTCTGCATCAAAGGTTTTTAAAGATATCTCATAGAAAAGACCCATCATATTTCTCTTGTTCCTCTTCAGTGGACGTGCTTGCACGTAATGTAAGAACTTATATGATGACTGCAACTTGTAAAGATAAAGGGACTATTGATGCTCTAGAGTCAATGCTCATAGAGGTAATCTAAAATGTAATATATAATATAAAATAATGGTGCATTTGTCGTTTGCAGCTTGTCTATCAACTCTTTACAACGAGTGTAGTACCGGCCCAGTGATGAAAATGTACAACTAGTAATGGGAATGGCGAAGGAACCGATTCATGCTCAAGAAAGGAACTTACACCGCGTTTTCAAAACGTGTCCAGGAGCCCATACTTTTTATGGGGTATGAATCTTTGTTTATAAAGTGCTCTATTTATTTGGTTGGCTTATTTGGGGCCTATAGCATTTAATTAGGGCCTATCAAATTTTCCTTCCCACACCACCAAATTATTTTGGGCACCCAAATTTCTAAAAAGTACTAATTTATCCTCATATTAATTCCTAAAACTCTCTCATATAAATACTAATCTTTCCATTTTGAGTAAATCCAAAAACAAAAAAAAACATAAACCTAAACCTAAAAAAACTTTATGTTTTCATCTTAATCTTTCCAAATTCTCAAAACCCTAATTCATCTTCTTCTCCAACGAATCTTCGATCCACACAAGCAAAAGGTAAGTCTCCATCAACCCATACTATGATTCTTCCTATCTTATTGATATACATGTTTAAATCTTCGTTTTTGACAAATCAAAGCTCTGATTACACCCAGAATCGGTCTTTATTGACATATCGAATAAACTGATTCTGGGTTTGGTTTTTGGCCATGAAGAGCATGCACAGTAATCGGTTTAAATGATGATTAACATCAACCGATTTTGTGTTATAAATAAAATATGAAAATACATCACCAGAATCGGTTTATATATGTAATATGTATAATCCGATTACACAGGCTTTTCATCTTCCTTGCCATAATCGGGTTTTATACATGTACCACATAACCCGATTCTGGTGGTCTCTTCAGAATTGGATTACCTTTGTTTCTATATGTACCGATTTTTACTTGATTTTTGTTAAATTTTGGTGTAGAATGGACTTCGGACACCTAGCATTTTACAATCGAGAGGTAACCTTGGAGGATGCTCTGAGGAAACCACAAAGAGTTCCAAAGAGAAGCCTATATAAGTTTTCTTTCGAAGATGAGACCAATCTTGAACAAGCGATGTCATTGATTGATAAGATGGCACTGGAAGATCTTGTTGAGGTCATCAGGTTCTCTCGGATGAGGTGAAACATTATTTTATCTTAGAGGGATCGCCACCAGGAATTGGAAGTTATGTTTGAAGAAATGGTTGAAGCTGCTGCAATGGTTGATGCTGCTGCTGGTGGTGCTGCAGCTGCTCCTGACACTGGTGCTGGTGGTGCTGTTGCTGCTCCTGATGTTGTTCATAATGCAAATTCTCATGGTGCTCCTTAAGTTTTTAAGTTTAACTTTTTAATATTAAAACTTTAAGTTTATAAGACTTGTGGTTTTTTTTTTGTTTTAAGTCTTTTGGGATGGTTTATATATGTAATATGGATGATCTTTGTGTGGTTGATGTTTTTATTTTGGTTGATCTTTGTGTTGAACTTGTTGGCACATAATGTTTAAATTGATTGTAGCCTATCATGCCAACAATCGTCCGACTCAATATTCCAAAGTAAACCGATTGTGCAAGCCATTTTTCCTGGATGTTTTTCAAGTCAGAATCGGAACACATATTTAAATATATAAACCGATTGTTGTCGGTAAAAATTCAAAATCTAACAGATCTCTAATCGTTTTACGTTGGTCACAAGAGAAACCGATTCCTTGTGGCATATCAACACAATCGAGTTTTACAGAGCTCCTAAAATACCGATTATAACAAATTATTTCACGTTTTTCAAAAAAAAACCGTTAGGGACTTTCTCTATAAAGAGATACCTCACCCTTGGACCCCATTTGCCCCAAAATTGATCATTTTATCCCCCCTCACTCCATATAATCCGCAACTACTCATTCCATACATATACATATATACAAGAAATGGCATCGTTTGAACCCGCGGAAGATCTGGCAATCACCAAAGCATGGTATGCGGAAAATTGACTTAGACGTCAATCCTCCGAAAGGGAGGATTCCACAACCTTTTGGGATAGGGTACACAAAAAATTTATTCAGGAGTTTGGGAATACTAATGCAAGAAGTCATTGAAAAAGCGATACTTGCTTTTTTTTGACTCCCCAACCTCAGATTTTTAACACTCGCCCCTTCACCTTGTCCATTGCACAATTTGTAAGTAATTTTGTGGTTATTTTTTACGTAACCCATGTTGTTTTATCTTCCAATGAAACACCACTAACAAATGTAAGTTTGTTTTTGTGTTTTTATAGCATGAAGTCGTGAAAGCGCGCTACTTGGAGGAAAAGGGGGAAGCATTCGCTTTCAATGCAAGCTATCATTTCTTGGAAAAAAGAATCCTAGAGGATAACCCAGAATACTTGGATGTTGTATCTTCTTCGAAGGAGGAAGATTGATGGTTTTAGAAGTTTTTGTATAGGTTTTGTGGTAGACCTCTATGTAAACCCTCACGAGACTATAACTCGTCCACAAGGGTCTGTTAGAGCATTGCTCGGTCGAACTCGCATGCGTTGCTATCTCAAGCATGTTTGTCAATGTTAGTGATCAAAACTATAAAGTCTTGATTTCTAGTCTACTATAGCTAAGGTCTCGGACTAGGATAAAAAGTGTAGTTGAGCTCAATAACTCCATGGCAATCATCATACAAGACGAAGGACTACTCAATGAACCAGTGGATCTTCATCGAATAAAAGGTATGTGGAGACTTGAACTTATCTATCACTCAAAAGTCTATCTAATTTATCTCATATCTTGAGACAAAAGTTGTTTTACTATATAGACTAAGAATATACACATGTGGCATTTCAAGCTGAGTATATCTCGCTTATCTATTTATCGAAATGTGTGTTGGTAAAGCTTTCGCTTTAGCCATGTTCATCTTTACCTAGTGATGAAAGTCATGTTATGTTTCAATCACTTTGGAAATTGCTCTGGCGAAAACTAGTTTGTGAATAACAACTATATGACGTCCTCTGAGAATGTTTCAATGATTGAAATGAGAGTTTAGACAATATAACCATTGGGGGATATAAACATTGTTGTGATAACACATATATGTATAAGTCCTTAGCACTTGAACCGAAGTTTGCGAACTTTGTTGATCAAGTGAAAACCGGAACTTGAGCAATCAACCCAGTTCGCGAACGTGCATAGTTCCCGAACCCGAGAATTTCTGCTGGAGTTGTAACTCGGTTTCAATTCGCAAACTCGGTCCACGAACTGACGGAAATTCTAGAACCCGAGAATTTCTGCTGGAGTTTGTGAATTCCAACTGGTTAAATTGAGTCCACGAACCCAGTCCGCGAACTTGAGTGGTTATGTCTAAAAACGATGTTCGTGAACTTATCTAAATTATCTAAGGAATGATTTTGCAAACCGTGGCTTTATAGTTCATGAATCGATTCGAGTGAATCACATCATTTTTGCTTCAATTGTGTCTTGTGTAGTACATAAGATCTCATAACAATTGAACAACTCTCTAACTAGTTCATTTGAGTCATTTGGACTAGTTATGGTGAAGAAGAATATGGTTGATATGAAAGTTATCATTTGGCTAACCATTTGGTTGATTAATATTGAACCAACCATTGTACACGTTTGGGTACGGTTACACAAACCCAAAATTTTCAAGTACATGTGTGTATGGAAAGCTAAGTTTTCTATCTAACAGTTGAAAGATATTAACTTGTATTTAATCAGGTTTTTATCTAACGGTGAATATTGAATGCTTTGTTACTAAGCTAACATTTATTGCAAACCCTGATTTGAAAGACTATATAAGGGAGATCTCTAAAGCATGGGAAACTTAATCCCCACACATTCTGTGTGATAATAGTTTGCTAAGCTAGAGTCGATTCTCCTTTAACCTTTGGTTTTCTTCTTCTAAAACCAAGTTAACTACTTAAAGACTTCATTGGGATTGTGAAGCCAGACCGATACTACTTTTCTTGTAGCTGTGTGATCTGATCTTGTTATTTCTATCTTACGAGTATAATTGTAATAATTGTCTAAAGATTTCTATCTCCGATAGGCAAGATATAAAAGTAATCACAAACATCTTCGTCTCATCGTTTGTAATTCCACAATATCTTTTTTCGCTGCATCGATTAAGACTATTGTGAGGTGATTGATAAAACTGAGCCATTCTTCGAGAATATAAGTCTAGTTTTATTGATTGGTTCCTGTTCACCTTGATTTATCAAAAGACGGAACAAAACTCATAGGTTTATTCGTGGGAGACGAATTTATCTATCTTGTAGACTTTTCTGTGTGAGACAGATTTGCTAAAGTCTTCGACTTTGGGTCGTATCAACTCCTGGTTGTGGGTGAGATCATCTAAGGGAATCAAGTGCGCATTATCCTGCTGGGATCATAGGCATAGGAGCATAAATGTACCTTGGATCAGTGTGAGATTGATTGGGGTTCAACTACAGTCCAGATCGAAGTTAATTTGGAGTAGGCTAGTGTTTGTAGCGGCTTAATACAATGTATGTTTAATCTGGACTAGGTCCCGGGGTTTTTCTGCATTTGCGGTTTCCTCGTTAACAAAATTCTGGTGTCTGTGTTATTTATTTTCCGTATTATATTTTATTATATAATTGAAATAATACAGGTTGTACGTTATTCAATCAATTAGAATATTCGACCTTATTGGTTGTTGATTTAAATTTATTGACACTTGGATATTGGTCTTTGGTACCATCCAAGTTATCTCTCTTTGATTAGACTTGCGAATCACATTTGCTTGAGTAAATCAAATTGAGAGATTGAGATAATAACTCCTTGAGTATTTTCTATTGATTGAGTCTAGTTGATTCTCTAGAATACAACTCGGATTTGTCCATACAGATTGCTAATCGAAAAATTGGGTGAGGTTGTTAGACCCCCGCTTTTTCAGGGTCGGCTTGGGGTTTAAAGGCTTGATGCATGTGCTAAATGCATCCTACAATAATAATTCAATGAGTAAAAATTGGTAACGAACGGAAACAATCGGTTTATATATATGTTATAAGTAAAATCCGATTACCAAAATCGTATTATAAACATGTCAAAGTTAACCGATTATAGAAGTCCTCTGTTAATTTGTAAACACTAATCCAGAATCGTTTTACAAGTGAATGAATGTAAACCGATTCTGGATTGGTGTTTACAGAAAAAAAAATCAAAAAGTTTGATGTTTTGATGAACTCTCTAACATTAGTTAATCTCGCATCCACAACAAAATTATCCCCTAATATGATTAATTATTGCTAATTATTTAGGGGTAAAATACGTAGTTAGGTAATTATTTTGATAAGGGGTGGTGTGTAGGTGATTTCTAATGAAATTTTTTGTCATCTAGTGATAGGCCCCAATTAAGTGTTATAGGCCCCAATTTAGCCAGGTTTATTTGGCTTTGCGTTACTCATTTCCTAGTGAAATTTCTCATGGGGAAGAAAATAAAAATTGGTCACCTTCAAAAGGTTGATCCTAGAAAAGCTTGTAAATATATCAGTAGCTACTTCAAAGGTCTATATCAATTTTTACCGTTGTTATTGTTGGGAATCTGGATTCTGCTGGGGCACTTCCTCTAATTTTAAAATACTTGGTAAATTCTGTCACTCATAATCTGCTAGGCCTTAAAATAGTTTATAATTTTACAATATTATGAGGGTATTATCCAGTTGTAAAGGAGATACATGAAGATTGGTTACTCTAACATTGGCGTCTCCTGCAAACAACGTTCAACCTATAATAGTCCGCACTAAGTCTGTTGCATTTGTTTTTTCCGAAAATTCCATCTTATATGATTTTCCTACTTCCTCCGAGAATTCATTGATGCACACACATATATATATATATATATAGAGAGAGAGAGAGAGAGAGGAAGGATCCCATCACACTTTTTTTCCTCACACTATCTTACACGTGGGACGTTAGTTTTGTAAATAAAAACTATACGGGGACGGATTTGAAGCTAAAATTTTGCGGATATGTTCATCTTATAAAGCTTTTTATGTTCCTGCCGAAAATGAGCGTATTCCGAGACGTATAACACCACCATCAACTATTTTGAAAATGATCCGTGAAAATTAACGAAGGTTTAACCATTGAAATAAAGACCAGTAGATTGTGAAGTTTAACATTTCGGAACATACTCATTTTTGGTAGACATGTATATCTTTGTAAGAGGAACATATCCCCAAAATATTAGCTTCAAATCTATTACGGTTTAATTTTTATTCAGAAAAATGGTGGCCAATGTGTGAGATAGTAGGAGAATTTTTTTAAAAGTGTGAATATACAAGTTGTTTTACAACTTTGATATACGACATATAACGTCTACCTTTTGAACTTCATATATGTGGCATAACATTATCTTTGCAATTCGTTGCTTGTTAGTGTGTGTTGAACTTTTGGTTGATTTTATACCTAGAGAACTATGTTTGACTACATGAGTTTAAGGAAGTAAATTTGTGAAATTTGTTTCATAGTCGAAAGGAATCAAAGGATCTATTCAAGGACTGATCCATTAAACAAGGATCTTTACTAGGACCAATCCTAAGAATCTATTCGGTATTAATATGTATTCAGTTTCCCAGTTTTAAATCAAGTCTCTAGAAAATATATTAGTAAAGTATACTTGTATATGCTAGATAAAATTGAGTTGTCATCCATGAAAAAGTTCGATATATTAGTTGGAATTTAATCAAAACCTACAATTGGTATTTATTGCATATCTCTTGATATTTTCGGTTTTAAAATTTTCTTGGTGTCCAAATTACCTTAGTCTATAACTAGTGAAGTTTGTTCTTCTTACCAACTTACTCCAAAATACACACACTTCATTTTGTAGTTTGTTATGGGAAGCGAACTAGTATTATTATTCGTAATACTCACGTGAAGAGCAGAGTAACCTAATTAGGCGAAAGCTTTTGTGTCTACTTCATTTAAAGACTTTTGTGGGATCAAGAAGCGTCTAAAAGTACCGTTGGTGGGAATACTATTATTTTAGTTCTAGTTTTCAATTATTAATTTGATTGACCAACGATAGTTGAACCTTGATAATCACTAGCTTGTTTATTTTGTGATCCTTTTCTTTTGATATAAGGTCACTCGAACTAAATTAAGGATCAACAAAGTTTAGATATGTTTTTAGATCTGAAGATATGCTTATGATGATCTATTATGTGTGTGATCGATCACAAGAAAATCAAGTTATTTGTGCATGTACAATAAAGACCGACGATTTGAAGGTAAAAATATTTTCTTAATGATATTTAGATCTTTGTGATTATACTTCATGCACACTTGATTGACTGGGGTCCAACAAGTTTTTTTTTTTTTAATCTTGATAGGCATCTTATAACTTTTTATGTAGATCGACGATCTACCATTTGATGGTTCTCTTCAGGATATGAATATGATAGATTGTGAACTAAGATTTGGTTATCTTGATAATCTTGATCTTAGTTGATCTAAACCGATACAAAACAAAAATCGATTAAACGGAACAACTTTGTATAACCAAACATATTTGTTTGATTTAGTTTTGAGATTGATAGAGCGGTTACCAAATACAGATTAGTCTTTTACTATTTCGGAATAGGACCCAAAGGAGTTGAGTGCTAGAAGTCTTCAAAACGGGTAAAGCAACTTAAGACAGTGAACTCTATCTTAGTATTCACGTGGGTTGACCAGATTAGTAGTAGGCTCAGGGATACTGAATAAACTGATCATAACTTGGAGTTAATTTACTTGGTATAAACTATACGAAGTTGGTAGTAGTCTTTGTATAACTGATTAATTATGATAGTATTCAAAACTAGACTAGGTCCCGAGGTTTTTCTGTATTTTCGGTTTCCTTGTTAACAAATCTTGTGTCGTGTTATATACTTTAATCTGCATTATTTAACTTATATTTATAATTATAGTACATACACTTGTTCGTTAATTATTAACACTTGGTTTGATCCCTTAATTGGTTCAGTTCGGGACTTTGACTATATACCAAGTGGACATCTTATGGTTTCTATCTTCTTGATAATAACTGTTTATATTATATCACGCAAGATGTGTCTTAATTAGGTTGATATCGAAGAGATTTTGGTGTACTTTGTACCCTTGTCATTTCAATTCATTTTTTCGGCTTTCGGTTTATGTTTTTGCTAAGGTACCCTTTGTGTGTTTTTTAAGAAAAGTGCTTTACAAAATTCGTCTATTTTATCGTAATAATTTAACTTATAGAAGAAGAGCTGACATGTCCTTTCAGTGATAAAGTAATAAAAGGTTTCTTCTATGTATGAATTAATCATCAGTATGAAAAAATTGTATGGTTTGGATCTAATTGTACTATTTAGCAATCTCCTTTATACCATCATTTTCATATAACATGGCAATATTTAGTAGGTACACAAGCATTTCAACTTTCACAACTCTAGCTCCTATAGCATTCCACTTTTCATGTTAATATATTACAGGATGTCAGCAGATATCACTTATAGTAACAACATTCAGATTGAGTATTGTTATTCACGTGCTTAAATTTTTTGGATTTAGTAAAAAACGGTGTGTATTATTGAATGTATCTCTAATGTTAACTCTACGGTGTTGCTGAATGGTATTTTAAACATTGCTTTCAATCCTTCTAGGGGACTCCGACATGGAGACCCCTTATCGCCCTATTTATGACGATAATAATGTGTTGAATGTCTCCATAAATGTCAGGATTAGTAGAGACATATGAACAACAAAATTATAGAACTGTCCCTGGTAAATTACCCGATGAAAAGCAATATCTGTAAAATCAGCGGAAAAAGAGAAATTAAAATGACAACAATTAATGGTACCCAAGAGAGTTATGTAGAAAATAATACACAATAAGCCTAAAGGAAATGATTAATTTTATTATTCATAATATTCAAATTCTAGGACTAAAAATAGTTAAATATTCTTTTTTGCGTCAAATGGAAGCAGAATATTGTGAATCTTTTTGCTTAGGTGGTTAGATTAATTTTTTCGTTCAAATAGTATAACTTAGTAACTAATTTTATTTGCTTTTACATTATTTTGTTATATTGTTATGAATGTTGTCATGAGAGGGATCAATAAAAGCTAATTAACAAAAAACCATATGGAATATATTAGATAAATCAGTGGGTTATGATTTAATGAACAAAATTATAATTGACTTTTGATTACATTTTAGCTTAATTTAATAAATAAAAATTAATAGGTTTTAGCTAAAATCTTAGATTTTATTTTTGCCGAGATATTGAATACGATGATACGTGGAAAGGAGAGAATACTAAGTACACCCCAAATTTTTTGCTCAACAACCTGTATGGACAAATTCTCATATAATCGTAAGTAGGTCAAAGCAATGACCCTTGAATAAGATTATACATAGATTTATTTTTTTCTCTTTCTATCCCATAATCACTATGTTTATACTAGAGTATATGAACCTTACTGTGTATAAGAATTTATGGACGATCTCAAAAATCAATATTCGGGATCAACCTACTCGTACCTGAATTAAGAGGATCTAGATTCTAACAAGTATGAAACTTGCAAACTATCTTTCAAGATGCGAATTCAACAAGATCAAACCTTGTAATTTATCTCAATTAATAAGGACTTAAAGCTATCTAGATTATTGTACTATACCTATTATAAATATAAAACAATACAATGCAGAAAATAAAAAACATAAGGCACCAGAAGTTTTGTAGACGGGGAAAACTTCACCCGCAGAGAAACCCTAAGACCTCATTCATCTTTGAACACCACAGTACTATACTAAGCATCTACATACACTAGCATACCATCAGACTTCGGACTAGAATGTAGTTGAAACCGAATTAACCTTCCAAGAAATTCAACTGCAGTCGTATTCCTTACGCCTATCTATACACCTCGCAAGGTTTTGCACACTTGATTCCCTTAGGTGACATCCTTTATAGGCTATAAGATTTGCTTCAACCTCAATGAAGACCTTTGGTACCAATCTTCCTCAAATATACTAGTCTATTAGATTTCCCTTTTGATTTTCGTTATTAACTTATAATCTTAATCATGTTCATTAACATTTAAGACTTAAACCATGATTCAAAAAAACAAAGTTATTTAGTGAACAAGGTTGTATCAATACCAAACATATTTGTGAAAATAGTTATTTAGTTATACGCATACCTAGCCTATAAACTAGTCTGTGAAATCATGATACTGGGATACACGTACTAGGTATGCGTACCTCCCCCTTCACGAACTCATAACCTTAGGGTACACATAATGGGTTTATGCGTACCTACCATGTTCTGGAACTCAGATGTCTAAGGTACGCGTACCTACCCTATGTCCACAATCTTAGTAGTTTTGAAAACTCTCTTTAAACAATTTGAAGCATTCCCAATCGCCATAGATATGAAATGTCATTGCTTGGGTAATTTTCAAATGATCAGCTTGAAACAAAAATAGTTTATGAACAATAATTTCTTCTTAACCAAGATTTTTAAGGATCTATGAACATCCATTACTTGAATTATATTTCAAGTCAACACAATCTTGACTTGAAATTTCTTCTTTGTAATACTAAATATACTAAAATCATACGACATATAGTATCATAAAGATAGAATGGTAAATACATGAGTAACTAGGATGGTTCGGTCTTCACAAACCTTTTTGTCGATGAAGTTCGTCAAATGTCTTCGTTTGATCTCCAATCTTCGAGGGTTATTCAGTGATATCTGATACTCAACTAGGTTATATATAAGACGACACTAGCTTAGAAACTAGGACACAAGAGTACTAGAGATTAAGAAATATTGTTGCAAGATTCTTTCTATTTATATATTTTCAAGGCTTAGTTATCTTTCAATTCAATCTCAGATAACTTGAGATCCAAATAAACACTTTTGCATTTTAGATGAAATTCAAATTAGGAATTCATGTGATAACTCCACCTTGAAATTACACAGAAGAATATGCGTTATGGTCCAGGGTTCTGGTACCTTGCACACTGATGGTTCATGGAAGCTCAGTAACGTTTGAACTTACAAGTACACAGTGGTGTTCAAAAACACTCAAGACTTAATCAATGATCCACAAACACAAAGTGATTTGGTTAATAAGTTTGTTTTAGAAGTATGTATGAGAATCATAGCAAAGTCGAACATACACATATAAAATAGTTCGTGTACCTCTTCTAGACCGGAACTGGACAAATTTGCAAACCTATGACAATTCGCAAAGTCAGGCCACAAGGGTTTGAAAACCTTGGTAGTTTGAGATAGTCAGGACATAAGGGCTTGGAAACTGGTTTTGCTAACTTTGGAAGTTCGCAAAAGTCGTAGTGGTTTGCAAATTTACCCAATTCCCGGACTCAGACGTAAAGAGTTTGCGAACCTTTACAGTCTGAAAAATTCAGGATGACTTTGGTAAAATATACAAGTATATTTATCTACCCCTGTGAAATTATTTTTCTCACATAATTAATTTTGAAACATTCCCAATAGCCATATACAGTATGCACAGTTGTTTGGGCAGTTTCCAAATTATAAACTTGAAACAAAAATAGTGCTTGAATAATAAATTGTTTTTAACTAACATTGTTAAGGATTTGAACATCCATTGATTGAGTCATATTCGAGTGTTTAACTAAGACAAGCTTGAACTCGATTTTTTTTTTTTTTGCAATATTAAATATACTATAATCATGCGTCATTGTCTCATAAGATAGAATGGAAAACACCATGAGTAAATAGGATGGTTCGGTATTCACATGCCTCTTTGTTGATGAAGTTCTCGTACATGTATTCGTTTAATCTTCGGTCTTCAATCTTCCAGGGTTATTTTATGATGTATGATACTCAACTACGATACTCTAATCGGAATCCAAGACTTGACTTTAGTAGACTAGAAATCAAGATATAATTTTTTACATCTAATATTAACAACAAACTTGAGATAGAAAAACTTGCAAGTTTGACCTAGCGATTCAAAAGATTGAAAATCTAAGTCATAAAAAAACAAACCAACCTAAAAGAAAGATTTTAAGAGTTAGAGGAAAGACTAGAAATTCAAAGAATACACAATAATCTTAAAGGAAAAGACTAATTTGCTTGTTCATAATGTTTAAATTCTTGGTTCCTAGCTGCTTCAAGTGGAACCGAAATATGGTAAATCTTTTTTGCTTAAGTGGTTAGATTAATTTTTGCGTTCCATGATTTAGTAATTAATTATAATTAATTTCACATGATTTGATTATTGATATGATTGTTGTGATGGAGGGATCAATATCAAAGCTAATTAACAAAAACCAAAGAAAATATAAGATAAATGAAGGGATTATGACTTAACGAACAAAACTATAGTTGATTTTTTATTATATTTTAGCTGAATCTAATAAATAAAAATCAATATGTTTTAGCTGAAATCCCAAATTTTATTTTGCCGAGATGTTGATAAGAAATCAAAAGATTGAAATCTAAGTCATAAAATAGCAAACCAACCTAAAAGAAAAGATATTATACCTCCGATGAAATGAGAGGTTCAATGATCTTCTTCAACATATTAGTTATGAATTTAAGATTAAGATTAGGGTTACAAGGGATGCGCATTGCAGAAGAAGACTTGGTGGAGGTATCCATCATGGTATTTTGTTGTAATGTAAATATATATATATATGACACATTGAGTCTATATGTTGACCAGAATGACATGTGTAGTAAGAAGGGCCTAGCCTGAATTGAAATCGCACAAAATGAAAAAAAAAATAAGTCAAAGTGGCAATAATTTCTTGACTTGAAAAAAAAAACATATGGTGTTTTTTATTGCAAAATTTGTGATTCGGCGGATCTGGGTATCCAAATACGCCTAAAAATGCAACCTGCAAAATTGTAATTCCACTAAACTCCCTAGTCCAATGAGTACTACTTTGAAAATTGGGCGTTTAGACGCACCAACAACAGAATGAATAAAAGTCCTAGTTGCGACATCACCTACACAATATAAAATTTTAGAAGATATCTTCTCTTTTACAAAAACAAAAAGTCCTGGTGAAAAAGATTTGGAGAAATGCAGCACTGATTACCATGTAAAGAATCTGGTTTTTATAAAATAAAATAGTCTATGATGAAGAAAAATGGAGCAGTGATCAACTCGAGAACAGAATACTACAGCTCATTATTGATAATGATGTCAGAATGAAAACCTACTGTTGATGGTGGTTTTTAGTTTACGGTTAAAATCGTAAAACACTAAACCCAAGTAGACAGTGATGTCACAACATTTAAGTGATAAAGCATTTACTAGACACATTTACTGAAACCTTTAATGTGTCTCTAAAAGAATTACCAGGGTATATTTTTCAAATTAGGGTTACGACAAGCCAAACCCTAATTCCCACGTGTGCCAATGGAAAATCATGCCAGCCACACCAACCGCGCCAAAGCATGCTAGCCGCACCTCTGTGCTAATGGAAAATCATGCCATCCACACCGACCGCGCCAAAGCATTCCAACCATGCTAGCTGCACCTTTGTGCCAATGGAAAATCATGCCAGCCACACCGACCGCGCCAAAGCATGTCAACCATGCTGGCCACACCTCTGTGCCAATGGCAAATCATGCCAGCCACACCGACCACACCAAATCATGCCAACCATGCTAGCCACACCTATGTGCCAATGGAAAATCATGCCAGCCACACCGACCGCACCAAATCATGCCAACCATGCTAGCCGCACCTCTGTGCCAATGGAAAATCATGCTAGCCACACCGACCGCGCCAAAGCATGCCAACCATGCTGGCCGCACCTCTGTGCCAATGGCAAATCATGTCATCCACACCGACCGCGCCAAAGCATGCCAACCATGCTAGCCGCACCTCTGTGCCAATGGAAAATCACGCCAGCCATACCGACCGCGCCAAAGCATGCCAACCATGCTAGTCGCACCTCTGTGCCAATGGAAAATAATGCCAGCCACACCGACCGCGCCAAAGCATGCCAACCATGCTAGCCACACCTCTGTGCCAATGGAAAATCATGTCAGCCACACCGACCGCGCCAAAGCATGCCAACCATGCTGGCCGCACCTCTGTGCCAATGGAAAATCATGCTAGCCACACCGACCGCGCCAAAGCATGCCAACCATGCTGGTCGCACCTCTGTGCTAATGGAAAATCATGCCAGACACACCGACCGCGCCATGCCAAACATATCTTGCCATGGCCCTTCTAGCCGCGTCACCCTGTTGGCCCTCACTACGCGGCTACCATAACGAAGGCGTGCAATAATCAACGGTTGCCCTTCAATCCCAGAAGCAAACCCTGGCCGTCTAAGGTCACCTCATGACCTTTGGCCCAAAACCCTAGCTTGGTCACGCACGTAGCCAAGATAGCCGCGCCATGCCAAAATGCCCTTACCTTGGCCCTAGCCATGCCATACTCCCATGGCAAACCCTTGGCCCCACATGCCAAGCCAAACCAAACCTATCCAATCTAGCCGCGCCATGCCAAACACATTCTGCCTTGGCCCTAGGTATGCTAGTCACGTCATGCCAACCCAATCTCCCTTGCCTTGGCCCTAGCCACGCGATACTCCCATGGCAAACCCTTGGACCCACATGCCAAGCCAAAATCGCACCTATCAAAAGCTATCCATGCCCAAGGAGAACCCTTGGCCCCATACTCCAAACCATGCCATGCCAACGGCATGCCAACCTAGCCGCGTCACCACGCTGGCCCTCACTACGCGGCTACTAAAATAAAGGCATGCAACGATAAACGATTTCCCCTCCTCTCAAGATGCAAAATATCGACCGTCGAAGGTCACCAGGCTAGCAAGTTTCCCTATCTTTACTTGCAAAGCCACAACAACATGCTCCATGTATTCCAAAAACATTCGAGACATCAACACAAACTGGGGGACGCTCATTAGGGTTTTGGTTTGGCGGTCTATAGCGTACGGCATACACATATGACTATTTCAAGATAGTGTAATAAGATTAAGGCGGTTAGTAAATGCAAGAAGCAACGGTGAAACGCTCCTTCATTATGGGACATCAATTCCATCAAATCCCATCAATATCATGCGTTACCACCTCTTCCCATTTAACCCATCCATTTTCTTTTCTTAAGAGGCCAGAGTACGTTTCTTTTGGACTTGTATAAGTAGGCTTACCTATTTCCACCAGAGACACGAGTTCTTCGTCAGGGAAAATACCACACTCAGAAAGGAAACTCTTGTTAGCTTTCTCAAAGCTCTCACCTTCTGATACAAGTCAAGCACTGCTCTTCCAGAATTATTCTGGCCTCAACACTCTCTTCACTTCCCTCCCTAAACCAACCTTTCTCCTCTACTTTGTGACCGAAGCAAGTCTGGAACGGCCATTTCTTGGTTTAGGCCGGACTTGTACAGATTGATCTCTCAAATCTAAAGTACTCCCTTACAATACATTGTTTAGGGTTTAAATTGTTTCTCACTTTCACACCCGCAATTACCAAAATAAGTAGAAACCATTTTCACCTGTAAACAATTGGCGACCACAGCGGGAGGTTCGATATTTCGGTTACAATGTCAATTTTCGACCATTGATCTCGTTCTTCGACCCATACGTCAAGATAGTAGAGGAAGATGATCCACTCCGACTCAGTCACCCGGCGACTCGATTATCAGTCATGACACGACAAGGGATAACTGGGGACTTCTCATTGGATATAGAAGCATACGATCCTCCCAAGGATCAACGGCTCGGTTATCAGACGGCTCAGTAACGACTAGGGACTTTCCATGGTGGTGTTTCCCATAAAACTCGGTCTTACACCCATAAGGTTCACTTTTCATCAGGAGACCTAAAAACCGAGTAATGACTGGGGACTTCCCAGAGGATAGAAGCAGACGATATTCCTCCCAAGGATCAACGGCTCGGTTATCATACGGCTCAGTAACGACTGGGGACTTTCCATGGCGGTGTTTCCCATAAAACTCGGTCTTACACCCGGAAGGTTCACTTTTTATCAGGAGACCTAAAAACCGAGTAAGTCTTACCTAGACTATATACATGGTTTGCTATTTCAAGTTTTCAAGACAAGATACATAGTTTACCCCATGTCGTCTACCAACACACGGTTCTAAGGTTTTTTTTTCCTGGGATGTCTTTGTCACTTTCAATCATAACCAAGACAATTCAATTCTAAACATTTCATTCAAAAAATATATAATCCAAAACTGTCAAGGTAGCATTTATCTATTAACCCGAGAAAATCAGGAAGTCAAAAACCAAAAACCAGGCGTCTCGTTTGCCTTAAAAAAAAACCTAAGGATAAGAGGTCCAAAAGACATATATATGTTCAAGGGAAGTTTTCCAACAGTGGATTTCTCCTTTTGATAAAGGCCTCCCTCGTGCTTTGGAGAGCCGCCCTCTTAAGTTTCAGCTTCCTGCACAACTTCTTGAATTCCGCTTCCTGCTTCCTCATCATGTATGCGGAAGGACCTTCAACTTCTCAGGCTAACGACCTTTCAACATCAGAGAGACCTTTAATGAACCAAGGAACTTTGAATCGAAGCCTATGCACATGTCATGATGGAACTTCCAGTCCAAGATTATATCCTCAGAAACTGTATGACCAGTCACGCTGCACATCTCATCAATCGAAGACAAGGCTTCCTCCACACGCTTGACTAACACATGTAGACTGGTGATCTTCTTAGTCATGGAAATATGACCGTAGCTTTCCAAAATCTTGGTGTACAATGTCGCATATTTAGTTGGCACGCTGAATCCACCAATCAACACATGACCTGGAAAATGGGCCACATACGGAGGATTGAAGGTGGCACTTGCAACTGAATCAGCAACTGGCAGGGGATCCCTAACTACAGTTTAACCCCCCCGAAGTGCTCTCCACCACCTGAGTCACGACAGCGCCCTCGGGACGATGAATCTCCATGCTCAAATCGCTAGCTGGTGCGGTTTCCATAGTAGGAAGTATGGTTACGTCTTTGCTCTGGTAGTCTTCCACTTCAAGATCATCCCCAGGAGCATTTTTCTCCTAAAAAAAATCATAATTTAGTTTTACTGCAAAAAAAAAAAAAAAAAATAGGGGAAAGAAGAAAAACGTGGAGAAGACTCACTGATTCGCTTTCAGACTGACTAGAGGAAAACTCAGCATTGTTGTCAGAAGAACTACTCTCACCATCACCAGACTCAGAACTTTCATCTTTCTCGGATTCTTCATCACTATGGATAGGCTCGACAACGCTACTTTCTGTCTCGAAAAATAATGTTTTATGACTGCTCGCAAGTTTGGCAAAGGCGTTCATACTACTGAGACCCTGGAAGGAATACAAGGACGCATCCTCAAAAAAGGAACAAAGATATAAACATTCCAAGATAAAGTCAAGAGGAGAGCCATACGTACTCGCATATTGGATGAACTAAAAGTCGGCAGAATCGTGGAGTCCGACTGAAAGTCGTCAGCACGATTCTTAGATCTTCGTTCCTTCACTTGGGGACTATCTGCATTTGGACTGACGGATTTTTGCTTGGCATTCCTCAGCAGTGGATGTTTTGCTAAAACCGCAGGAGAAGGCTTATCCAGACGGTTCTCTACCACATCACTCACGAATCCATGAATGACAAGGAACTCATCCTGCCAGAATGTGTTGTATTTGGAGGTCATCGATGGATTCCGTTCCGTGAGAAAAGACATATTTTTACCCGACACAGGAGCACTAGCATCGAGAACAGTTAATAAAGGGATTTCTTGAACAATCAGCTGGTGAAAAAATGGGACCCCTTGGTCAAAACCCATATGTCGAGCAGCCCTATCAACATTATAAGAGATCGTTTTGCAAGCTCCTTGGAAAAAAGATGGCACGTGACCGGGCGTGCAGCTAAGAAGGAACACCATCTCTCCAACGCTCAGGCCCTCATCGCCAGAAGACAAAGACATGTTCGAAGCGGGAGCAAAAAACTGGATCCCATAGACGAAAATTAACTGCATACGAGTTGTCAAGAAACCTAATCAGTATCGGACCAGTTTTTCGGCGCCTGTTCAACCAACGCAGTATTCTGGATCCACCCCAAGACTCGGGAAGTATGGCCAACGGTTTCTGGGAATACTTCTCGAAATGCTCCCACAACCATGCCTAGAGAAAAGCGGCATGAACATACGAATCCACCTTCATATGGCCATTCGAGGCACGCATGTCCGAAACCAGATGATCCAGGTGTGCATACAGAGAACCAATAAACAAACCGCCGATGGGGAGAACGACGCCCTTTGCCAATTTTATGGCAAACTTGATAAGTTCCTGTCTTATCTCTTTCTTGCCCGAGCCATCGTCAAAAATATCCCTAGATATCCAAAGACCCAAGAACGCCACGACATGGAGTACACTATTTTTCTGGTCCGACTCCAACTCATCAGGAAACCACTGAGACACCCACCAGTCATAAAAGCACTTCGTCTCGTTTTCCTTTCGAATGAATCCATTTGACTTCGCAACCATGGTGGCGCGCATTTCTTCTTCATCTGCAGACAGCCTGACGTCGAGGTTTCCAATTATAGGAATATTTAGCAACACATCCACGCTCTCTAAACAAATGGTCATTTCACCCCACCTGCATATGGCTGTATGAGTGTCTGGACACCATCTTGAATCAAAAGCGACCAAGCCTGGAATGTATTTCCTAATTTGAAGTACTGCGGAAGCCATAACAGCATCAAAAATCTGCGCCCTGGTCAAATTGGTCTTTACAGGCTCCTGGTCCATCATGAATCACACCCATTTTTCAAAGGAACTCAATGGACTTGCAGGGATTTTAAAGTCGATAGGAGAGGCATGGTATTCTTTCCTATGAAGGAAAAACCTTATTACGCTACCTGGCTGAACCAATCGATCCTCTCCTCCACTCTCCGAACCGGTCAGCGGGATCGGTATGTATTGGGGATGGTTTCTCCTAACCGTGGCCGATGCCGTGAAGAACTCGTCATCTATGTTTGGCTTGGAATTACTCACATCCTTCGGTACCACGAAAACTGTTCACATCTTAACAGAAATTCTCTTACGATGTTTTTCACCGCTGCGATAAATACGAAGGAACAAGAGGAGCAGGAATTATTACATAAGGCATGTAGAAATATTTTTTTATCAAACACAAGGGAGCCTCCCTGGGCACAAACCGACTGGTTTCAAGACTCTACATCACCACTACACGCAACCCAGAAACTCGCGCCCGGCCAGATAGACGTGCCCAATAACAAAAAAAAAGGGATCATGCACACGGCTACACCAAAACAAGGAGCAAACCCTAAAAATCTAGGTTTTTGTGAGAAAACATGGCAATTACTATCACGTGCCTACCTTGCACAGTGAGTAGGGGCGGTCAACATTACTATGGTATCCATGCCTAAGTGTTACAACAAGCTAGGATAAAAAATACCTAAGATTCACGCCAACATTTCTACAAGGTCATGAAAAGGTACGCATACAACTAGGGTTTACACCAGCAAAAAAGAAACGAATTAAAGAGAAGTGTTGGAAGGCGTACCTGGGATTCGCTCATCCTCTCTGCTTTACTGTTGTCACACGGCTGGGAGGAATAAATAGGTGTGAAACAAAAGAGAAGACGACCCTCCTTTTATATATACATGGTACGTGGGATTTTGAACAAAGAAAGGATTTCTTATTTTGAGCCAAGAATGGAAAAGAGGAAACTGGTCCCGCAAAGACCAATTTCCATGTCCAAGACCACTCACGCTATACCACGGCCCCACCGCGCCTAACCTCCCATATATACCATTGTCGCGGCCCTATCCAAGACATTGCTCCATCATCACGGCCCTACCACGCCTATACGCCCCTGCACGTTCCACCAAGACATTGTCGCGGCCAGGACCACGCTATCTCTTGGCCCCTCGAGCCAAGCTGTCCACTTGCATCGCCTCCCAAGACTGCGTCCCCTTTTCCTTGGAGATGTACGACCAAACCAAGACGGTATCTTTCGCCTCACCACTCCACAATCTGCATTCCCATTATAACTTACGCAGGGCCACCAACACGGGAAGCCAAAACTCACTTTACCACTCAAAAGGATAGTCGGATTCTCCTGACCATCTTTGCAATTATTTACACCTCGATTCCATCCTTTTCTGTCACCATCATATGCTTACCTCGCAACAAGGCATCTGTTCCGAGCTAATCGGGGGACTTAATGTTGATGGTGGTTTTTAGTTTAGGGTTAAAATCGTAAAACACTAAACCCTAGCAGGCAGTGACGTCACAACATTTAAGTGATAAAGCACATACTAAGAACATTTACTGAAACCTTTAATGTGTCTCTAAAATAATTACCAGGGTATATTTTTCAAATTAGGGTAACGACAAGCCAAACCCTAATTCCCACGTGTGCCAATGGCAAATCATGCCAGCCATACCAACCGCGCCAAAGCATGCCAACCATGCTAGCCGCACCTCTGTGCCAATAGAAAATCATGCCAGCCACACCAACCGCTCCAAAGCATGCCAACCATGCTAGCCGCACCTCTGTGCCAATAGCAAATCAAGTTAGCCACACCGACCACACCAAATCATGCCAACCATGATAGCCGCACCTATGTGCCAATGGAAAATCATGCCAGCCACACCGACCGCGCCAAAGCATTCCAACCATGCTAGACGCACCTCTGTGCCAATGGCAAATCATGCCAGCCACACCGACCGTGCCAAAGCATGCCAACCATGCTGGTCGCACCTCTGTGCCAATGGAAAATCATGCCACCCACACCGACCGTGCCAAAGCATGCCAACCATGCTAGCCGCACCTTTATGCCAATGGAAAATCATGCCAGCCACACCGAACCCGCAAAAGCATGCCAACCATGCTATCCGCACCTCTGTGCCAATGGAATATCATGCCAACCACACCAACCGCGCCAAAGTATGCCAACCTTGCTAGACGCACCTCTGTGCCAATGGAAAATCATGTCAGCCACGCAGACCGTGCCAACGCATGCCAACCATGCTAGGCGCACCTCTGTGCCAGTGGAAAATCATGGCAGCCACACCTACCGCGCCAAAAAATTCAACCATGCTGGCCGCACCTCTGTGCCAATGTCAAATCATTCCATCCACACCGACCACGCCATGCCAAACACATCTCACCATGGCCCTTCTAGCTGCGCCACCCTATTGGCCCTCACTATGCGGCTACCAGAACGAAGGCATGCAACAATCAACGGTTGCCTTTCAAACCCAGAAGCAAATCCTGGCCGTCTAAGGTCACCTCATGACCTTTGGCCCAAAACCCTAGCTTGGTCACGCACTTAGCCAAGCTAGCCGCGCCATGCCAAAACGCCCTTACCTTGGACCTAGCCATACCATACGCCCACGTCAAACCCTTGGCCCCACATTCCAAGCCAAACCAAACCTATCCAATTAGCTGTGCCTTGCCAAACGTACTATGCCTTGGCCCTTGCGATACTAGTCACGTCATGCCAAGCCAAGCGCTCTTGCCTTGGCCCTAGCCACGCCATATGTCCATGGCAAACCCTTGGCCCCACATGCCAAGACAAACAAACCTAGCCAAGATAGTCTTTCCATGACAAACGCACTCTGCCATGGCCCTAGATATGCTAGTCACATCATCCCAACCCAAGCGCCCTTGCTTTGGCACTGGCCACGCCATACGCCCATGGAAAACCCTTGGCCCCACAGGCCAAGCCAAAATCGCACCTAGCCAAATCTAGCCACGCCAAAGGTGATACCTTGGCCCCATACGCCAAACTATGCCATGCCAATGGCATGCCAACCTAGCCGCGCCACCACGCTTGCCCGTACTATGTGGCTACCAAATAAAAGGTGCCCAACGATCAACGGTTGCGCCTCCTCTCAAGATGCAAAATCTCGACCGTCGAAGGTCACCAGTCTAGCAAGTTTCCCTAGCTTGACTTTACAAGCCACAACAACATGCTCCATGTTTTCCAAAAACATTCGAGACATCAACACAAACTTGGGAACGCTCATTAGTGTTTTGGTTTGGTGGTCTATAGTGTGCGGCATACACAGATGCCCGTTTCAAGATAGTGTAAAAAGATTAAGGCAGTTAGTAAATGCAAGAAGCAATGGTGAAACACTCCTTCATTATGGGACCTCAATTCCATCAAATCCCATCAATACCAGGCATTACCACCTCTTCCCATTTAACTCATCCGCTTTATTTTCTTAAGAGGCCAGAGTACGTTTCTTTTGGACTTGTATAAGTAGGCTTACCTATTTCCACCAGAGACACGAGTTCTTGGTCAGGGAAAATACCATACTCATAAAGGCAACTCTTTTTAGATTTCTAAAATCTCTCACCTTATGATACAAGTCAAGCATTTCTCTTCCAGAATTATTCTAACCTCAACACTCTATTCGCTTCCCTCCCTAAACTAACCCTTCTCCTCCACTTTGTGACCGAAGCAATTCTGGAACGGGAATTTCTTGGTTTAGGACGGACTTGTATAGATTGATCTCTCGAATCTAAAGTACTCCCTTACATTATATTGTTTAGGGTTTAAATTGTTTCTCACTTTCACACCCGCAATTACCAAAATCAGTAGAAACCATTTTCACTTATAAACACCTACATGTGGAATTCTCCTTATGATCTCTAGTTATTATGGAAGGATTAATCGGGGGATACTAAAACTAATTGGGGGATATTTTAATGTTCATGCCGACATGGAAAATCCATGCCGGTTTTGATTTCCGGCATTGAAAAACCATGCTGACATGAACAGTAAAGTATACCCCAATTACATGTTCTTATTAAAAGCTTTGATATTAAAATGCAGAAGAGTCAAGATAACTCAAGTAAAGGAAATCTTTTTTCATTACCAAAGGACAATTTCTTATTTAGTTGTTGTGATGGGAGTTTCAAGGGAAATCCTGGAGTTGCTGGATTTGGTTTTATTGGTAGATACGTGAAGGGGGGTATAGTGGTTTCAGCTACTATTGGCATGTGCGTAGCTACAAACATCTTAGCTGAAATAATGGCAGTCTTATGTGTAGGTGTTTATAGGTGAAAATGGTTTCTGCTGACTTTGGTAATTACAGGTGTGAAAGTGAGAAACAATCTAAACCCTAAATAATGTACTACAAGGGAGTACTTTTAGATTCGATATATCAATCTGTACAAGTCCTTCCTAAACCAAGAAATGGACGTTCCAGACTTGCTTCGGTCACAAAGTGGAGGAGAAGGGTTGGTTTAGGGAGGGAAGCGAAGAGAGTGTTGAGGCCAGAATAATTCTGAAAGAGCAGTGCTTAACTTTTATCATAAGGTTGGATCTTTGAGAAAGCTAACAAGAGTTTCCTTTCTGAGTGTGGTATTTTCCCTGACCAAGAACTCATGTCTCTGGTGGAAATAGGTAAGCCTACTTATACAAGTCCAAAAAGAAACGTACTCTGGCCTCTTGAGAAAAGAAAATGGATGAGTTAAATGGGAAGAGGTGGTAATGCCTGGTATTGATGAGATTTGATGGAATTGATGTACCATAATAAAGGAGCATTTCACTGTTGCTTCTTGTATTTACTAACCTCCTTAATCTTATTACACTATCTTGAAACGGGCATTTGTCTATGCCGTACGCTATAAACCACCAAACCAAAACCCTAATGATAATCCTCTAATTTGTGTTGATGTCTCAAATGTTTTTAGAAAACATAGAGGATGTTTTCGTGGCTTGGAAAGTCAAGCTAGGGAAACTTGCTAGCCTGGTGACCTTCGACGGTTGAGATTTTACATCTTGAGAGGAGGGGCAACCGTTGATCGTTGCGCTCCTTCGTTTTAGTAGCCGCGTAGTGAGGGCCAATGTGGTGGCGTGGATAGGTTGGCATGCCATTGGCATGGCATGGTTTGGCGTGGCCAAACTTAGGTTTTCGGGCCAAAGGTTACCATGTGTCGTCTGGTAACCTTGGATGGCTAGGATTTTCTCCTGGGATTGAAGGACAACTATTGACTGTTGCACGCCTTCGTTTTGGTAGGCGCGTAGTGAGGGAAAACAGGGTCGCGCGGCTAGGGTGTATTTAAGCTTGGCATGTGGGGCCAAGGGTTTTCCATGGGTGTATGGCGTGGCCAGGGACAAGGCAAGGGCACTTGGCTTGGCATGACGTGACTAGCATGGCTAGGGCCAAGGAATAGTGTGTATGGCATGGCGCGGATAGCTTGGCTAGGTTTGGTTTAGCTTGGCATATGGGTCCAAGGGTTTTCCATGGACGTATGGCATGGCTAGGTCCAAGGTAAGGGCGTTTTGGATTGGCATGACATGACTAGCATGGCTAGGGCTAAGGCAGAGTGCGTTTAGCATGGAGCAGCTAGCTTGGCTAGGTTTGGTTTGGTTTGGCTTGGCATGTGGGGCAAAGGGTTTTCCATGGACGTATGGAATGGCTAGGGCCAAGGTAAGGGCGTTTTGGTTTGGCATGACATGACTAGCATGGCTAGGGCCAAGTCAGGGTGTGTTTGGCATGACGCGGCTAGCTTGGCAAGGTTTGGTTTGGCTTGGAATATGGGGCCAAGGGTTTGCGATGGACGTATGGCATGGATACCTTTGGTTAGGTACGTGGCCAAACTAGGGTTTTGGTCCAAATGTCGTGGGGTGACTTTAGACGGCAAGGATTTACTCCTAGGATTGAAGTGCAACCGTTGATGGTTGCACGCTTTCACTATGGTAGCCGCGTGGGGAATGCCAGCATTGGTACTGTCACACCTTCAAATTCTCCAAGAAATTTTTCGCGAAGTTATAACCCGGCAATACAGTGGTTCAATGATCTTTTATCACCCAATGTATTTCAGCCTTATAAGATTGTACCAATACAATCAGCCAACTCTACCAAGAGTATGCAACGGAAGACTAACTTATATTTTCTCTACCAAACAATGTAGCCCATACTACAAAGAGGTTCTTGCCATGTTTATGCTTCACAGAATTAGGGGAGTATAACAAATCAACAGGAAACCAAAGCCAAACGTATAAGCCAACAAACTCACTTTTATTAGCTTAAGGGGAAGATACAAAAACGTCCAACCAATGGAATTTTCAAGCTTATTCTCTAAGCCTATGCAGCAATCACTCTCTACTTCCTAAATGGTTCCTCAACACTCGAACTATTGAACTCCTAGTTTACAAGGGTTCTCTGACTATTTATAATGCCAAGAACCAGGGCCAATCCGTATGCAACTCTGTTGCACGCCCCATGAACATCCATCTGTCCATGGGCAGTTCCCCTAACCGCCAGTTCCACTTTTTAACTGCCAGCTTTAGTGTTGGCTTGCTTAATGACTCCACACCTATCTTCAATGGTTAGGGTAATGCCAAACTCGGTTATAAAGCACTTTATAACCGTCTCTAACTTGCTCGCACGCTTCAGCACGCTTGAACTTAAGTCCCGCAACAACGCCACTTGCAACTCAGCTTGCACTTTCACCAATTACTGCTATTATGGCCTAGGATGCACTATTATAACTTGCATTGTACACTTCTCATTTGAATGCCATCATTCAAGTATTATGTCAACTGAGTCTTGACTTGATTAGTTCCATCTCCATGCTTCATATGCATCACTTTCATATCTTTTATCGAGAAACTATCACCAATGGCGTGTTTGGCCTCACCATTGATGCATATGCATAGTCTAAGTCTTGGCCACAACTTAGAACCATGCCAAAGTCATTCCATGACTTTGCATCTCATCCTTTATTCCTTCCTTGAGCTGGGATAACTCTGAATAAGGATACACAACACTATCGCATAATGTTGTCAATGCTAAGTAACCTTTCTTGTCTCAGCCATTCTGGCGCTACATCGTCGGACATGCAGCTCCATCTGCTAGGTTACCATTTCCGTGACGCGCCATGATTATGCGTCACTATGCGGACCGGTCATAGACCTCCCCCACCCAATATGTTCAACGTCCTCGTTGAACGCAACACCAGTTCAGTTTCTACTGAACTTTCCTTGGCCTTGTACGCATCTGAGCCACTCTCAGAATCAGCAACTTTGTTTGGCCTATAAATTTTTCAAAACTTTTATGCCTAGTACTTTGCGCCGCCACTTAGTTTGTTTGCCTTGCCATTGAGCCTGTAAATTCCAGCTTCTTTGCCGCATCGTCGACTATGCTTCAATCTCCACTTCATTCACATCTCAACACCCAAATGCCATTTGCAATCTGTTTCTATTCCCCTTGCATCAGCACACAAATTTTCTTCCAAGCCACTCTGTGCCTAAGTGTACACTTCAGATAGACAACATATCTGGGTGATATGTATAACTTAGCTTACTTGCCTTCCATTCCGACTAACATTGCACTCTTGCAATTCAACAGGCCTTACTGTAGACTAAGTGTTCTTCAATCACGTTGCAACACTCCTTTGCAAACTTGACTGAAATACATGACATTAGCCATGACTTAGGATACCCCTAACATTATACCGACTCTCCCACCGATCCAAGGTTCCTCTTCACGTGCCTTTGAAACTAACAAGGCCTCACTTGTTCCTTCAAACTGCTACGCTTTAATGTAGCGGAAAAACAACATCATGTTATTCCTAACTATGAGTTACTCTTAACTCATATGCTTTATGGACTTACATCTTCATTCTTGCTGCGTTACTCCATGCTATCGCTGCCAAATAATGTCGCACCTCTACGTAACTCTGCCAACAACAAACTCGCCTATGCCACCAACTCTACTTCTTTGCATTGGTTTTTCTTTCAGCGTTTCTTATTGTATACTTTGGCTAAGTATACTTGTAGTGCTTCCCCAATGAACTAGTTTTACATTAAGAAAAAAGAGACAAGGTTTTTGCTTAAACACCACCTTCATTCATTACACTATCCTTACATAAGAAACTTAGGGACTCCTTCCCTTTTACACCACTGGACAACACTCGGCCTTACTGAAAGCAAATTACATTACCAAAAGCAAATACACCAACTAAAGTGTGCTGTCTTTTAAGACCATAAGATCAGCAGCACCCAACTTAACTTGAAAACATAAAATAGCAAACGGATAGTATGCCAAAGTCTCCATACTTCAGCAACCTTGCAGGTTCAAGCACTTGCAAACAACAATGCAAGGCCCCTGCCTCATACATGTGCTAATCACGACGAACAAGGGATTCTAAGATCCATAGGATATCCAAATTCCATATGAATTTTAGCTAAGCTTTCTTCGAAAGAGTGAACTGGTGCAAACTCACTTTCCTTCCATTTTTCGCATTTCATGTCAACCAGACTAACTTTCCCTACACCCTTCACAAAACAAGGTGCACTAGGACTTTGTATGAAAATCCCGCCAAGGTGAGGCATCACCGTTGCCTCTGCTTCTTTGAAAAAGTTGTTGCCAAGGATCATCTCGAAATCATTGAGATGCATCACCATTATGCTAATCTGTCCACGCCATGCTCCAACTTCAATATTCGCCACTGCCATCCCCTTGATTGGATTAGCTATATCATTCACTGTCTTCATGCAGTGATCAGCTTGATATACTTCCAAACCTAAGTACTCTGCCATCGACAAACTCATCACAGTATGTGACGCACCCGTGTCTGCCATGCCCCAGAGACGATGGTTGTGTATGCCAACTTTCACATAAACTAAGCCAGCACCCATCAGCCCATGCTGTACTGCTGCCGTTTGTGCTACTATGTTGCATAGTTAAATATGATTAACATGCTCCACTTGATCAGCTTCTTCTTTGTCACCACTACACTCAGTGACGATTGCGGACAATTTTTCTTTCTTTGGACAATCACGCGCAAGGTGAGGACCCTTGCATAAGAAACATCCACCTTCCTTGTTGTTCCTTGAAGCCAAACTATCATCCCTTTGATAGCTTCTTTCCTTGTCCTCAGAACTTTTCTTATCCTTGTCCTTAAACTTATGGTTTTTCTTATCCTTGACCTTCCTACTAGCATCAGTTGAGGTATTGACTGATCTATAATCAGAAAGGCTGTCCACGATTGCAATGGCTGAAGGTAGGTCTTTGGCACCCTGCCTTCTCACTTCAGCCTGAGCCCACGGCTGGAAACCAGATATAAAATTAAACAACTTGTCTTCCTTCGACATGTTGCGAATGTCTAGCATCAGAGACTAGAACTCTTTCACATATTCCTGTGGTGTACCGGTATGCTTCAACTTACGCAAGCTCTCTCTGGCTAGCCAAAAAGCATTGCTTGGTAAGAATTGACTCTTCAATTCTTCTTTCATGACATTCCATGTCACGATGCCTGGACGACCAGCAGTAAGGTCATCATCAGTTCTAGTTCTCCACCATAATTTCGCATCACCCTCCAGGTACATGCTAGCGAGAGTAACCTTTTGTTCTTCTGGGGTTCTGGCGGCCTTGAAGTATTGGTCCATGTCCCACATGAAATTCTCCAATGCCTTCGCATCTATTGCGCCAGAAAACATCTTAGGTTCTGGGACTTTAATCTTCGTAAAGTCACTACCACTACCACCTGCAGTAAAATTGATCTGTTCCAATTACACCCACCATTCACCTCAAAACACTGATCTCATCAGTTAGTTCTTTCAAGGCTCCTGTGAACATGGTCTTAACAGCATTGATTTGGCCTTCCAAATCACCATGCTTCATAGTTGCATTCTGGCTTGCCACAAGCATATTAGCGACATACGTGTCTAACGCTTGAATACAAGCCATCATCGTAGCATCATAATTAGCATCACTAGGATGGCGCACCTCTTCACCAATCCTGTCTTCCAAGTCCGCTACCCTATCAGTTAAGGCATCCAACGAACTCTTCTTACCAGCCATTACGATCTAACAATTTCAACAACTAAACTCGAGCAAAACAGAGAAAATCTTCCAAAAACAAAGCCGAAACAGAGCAAACCGTGCTCTGATACCCGTACTGTCACACCTTCAAATGCTCCAAGCAATTTTTCGCGAAGTTATAACCCAACAATACAGTGGTTCAGTGATCTTTTATCACCCAATGTATTTCAGCCTTATAAGATTGTACCAATACAATCAGCCAACTCTACCAAGAGTATGCAACGGAAGACTAACTTAGATTTTCTCTACCAAACAATGTAGCCCATACTACAAAGAGGTTCTTGCCATGTTTATGCTTCACAGAATTAGGGGAGTATAACAAATCAATAGGAAACCAAAGCCAAACGTATAAGCCAACAAACTCACTTTTATTAGCTTAAGGGGAAGATACAAAAACGTCCAACCAATGGACTTTTCAAGCTTATTCTCTAAGCCTATGAAGCAATCACTCTCTACTGCCTAAATGGTTCCTCAACACTCGAACTATTGAACTCCTAGTTTACAAGGGTTCTCTGGCTATTTATAATGCCAAGAACCAGGGCCAATCTGTATGCAACTCTGTTGCACGCCCCATGAACAACCATCTATCCATGGGAAATTCCCCTAACCGCCAGTTCCACTTTTTAACTGCCAGCTTTAGTGTTGGATTACTTAATGACGCCACACCTATCTTCAACGGTTAGGGTAATGCCAAACTCGGTTATAAAGCACTTTATAACCATCTCCAACTTTCTTGCACGCTTCATCACGCTTGAACTTAAGTCCCGCAACAACGCCACTTGCAACTCATCTTGCACTTTCACCAATTACTGCTATTATGGCCTCGGATGCGCTATTATAGCTTGAATTGTACACTTCTCATTTGAATTCCATCATTCAAGTATTATGCCAACTGAGTCTTGACTTGATTAGTTCCATCTCCATGCTTCAGATGCATCACTTGCATCTCTTTTATCGAGCAACTATCACCAATGGCGTGTTTGGGCTCACCATTGATGCATATGCATAGTCTAAGTCTTGGCCACAACTTAGAACCATGCCAAAGTCATTCCATGACTTTGAATCTCATCCTTTATTCCTTCCTTGAGCTGGGCTAAATCTGAATAAGGATACATAACACTATCGCATAATGTTGTCAATGCTAAGTAACCTTTCTTGTCTCAGCCATTCTGGCGCTACATCGTCGGACATGCAGCTCCATCTGCCAGGTTACCATTTACGTGATGCGCCATGATTATGCGTCACTATGCGGACCGGTCATAGGTACCATGGCGAGATGTGTTTGGCATGGCGCGATCGGTGTGGCTGACATGATTTTCCATTGGGACGGAGGTGCAGCTTGCATGGTGTTTATGGGTGAAAACTATTCCTGCCGATTTTGGTAATTTGGGGTGTGAATGAGGAATAAATCTAAACCTTAAACAAATGCACTGCGCGGTGAGTGCTTGTAGATTCATGAGATCAATCTGTGCAAGTCCGGCCTAAACCAAGAAATGGTCATTCCATACTTGTTTCGGTCACAAAGTGAAGGAGATGGGGTTGATCTTAGGGAGGGAAGCAAAGAAGGTGTTGAGATTGTGAAGGTGTTGGCTATGTATGACTTGTATCATAAAGCTGAACTGGCTTGCAGGATGTAAGCTATCAGTTCCGGTGTTTGAATATGATTGTATCAACACTTGCCTCTGTTATCTCGTCTTGTTCTATTCTTGTTAAAAATAGGGCGGAGAACCTATTTATACAAGTCTTTTAGCCTAACCCTCGTATCTCGTGGGAAGTGGAGAAAGTGGAGTGATGGAGTAGTGTGTTGGTGTCACACGACCAGGCTTTCCCACTTCTCCTATCATCACTAACCGTCCATGACTTCCTGACACGTTCTTGTGATGGCGTGTTGTGCGCTGCACGCTGTAAACCTCCAGACCAATACCCTAGTATGTATCCCCCAGTTTGTGACATGATTGATATCTTGAACATGTGGATCTTGGGACCCACAGAAAGTAGCATGTAATGCTACGTTATTTAGGAAATTGATACTTGTGAAGTATCGTGTGTATACTATGCAGGTACATCATCGAGTATATTCATCATGTATGAAGCATCGTTGTTTGACGGCATGCCGGTGCACATGTTCATACCTTACTATCCCATGGAAGTTTGATCTTAGCCACTCAATTTATCCGGCCAAGTTGAGTGGTCGAGATCAATTTGCGACAGTAAACTAGTGCCGCAAAAGCCGCACACCGTACCAACTTCGGGCGCGCGTTCCAAGACGATCAGGCTTGGTCGGTCTTGGCCGATTGCTCCAACGTGTAGGTGGTAGGCTGGTTTTCACACCTATGCCTTACCTTCCCACGAAAACATGATCTAAGCCACTCAATACGTCCGGAAAAATTGAGCGGTTGAGATTAGTTTGCAATTTGGAAGGAGCGACCATGCATGTTGGAGGCGTGCGAACCGAGGAGAAAAGGAGAGTTCAGTCTTGGACGATTGGGTGTAGAGATAGGTGGGCCTGCAGTGATCGTGTTGATACTTAACGGAAATGCTTATCCTATTCCTGGACCCTTCGTCCGATCAGGAGAAGATGGACTCTTATGATCGCGACATAAACCCAAATCAGGGTATTGCCGGCCGTGTGTTGTACCTAGTTTGGAGCGTACGAACTAGGACGACCAACTACAGTTGGTCCTGACCTATCGTTCAGGTATGTAGGTGGGCCCACGGTGATTGTGTTGACATGCTCCGTGCCCCTTGAATCTACATCTTCACCCTCCATCTATACCTGCGAATATGGATGGTTGAGACTGTTTCGCGACACATGTAATGTGCCACAAACCCTAATTTAGGGTTTTACGTCCATACTGCTATGGTTTGGATGTTTTGGCAAGCTAGGCCAATCTTTTGGGGAGGCCGACCATGCGGGGTCCGCATTGGTTCGGAAGCGGATATTCCATACCTGCTTGGGGGTTATGGAATCGATCTGGGCCATCCAATCATGCTGGTGGAGTTGGATGGTCGTGATCATATCCATACTAACACGGTCAGTCCGGATGCTCAATCGGGCTAGTATAACACACCAAGAGTGGCTCAATCGGGCTAGTATAACACACCGAGAGTTACAGCCTGTACGGGTATTTCGTACATGTTTCATTATAATTATTGGAGATTCGTGTTTCTCTGCTGAGAGCAACACTCATTCATCATGCCGCACTGATAATGAGTACAAGAAATACAAGTCTGGTTGTGCATTAATTAATAATGCTGTAAATTCACAGGGTATATGGGATTGTTGCTACATGCTCCAACTTGGATGAATTTCGTGTATTTAATTCACAGAATGTGATTGTTGCCACATGCTCCATTCTAGGTGAATTAGTAAAGTGAAGAAGTATTCGACACTTATTAATGGCTTTATGTTTTACAAGATGTTAGCGCATAATTTTGGCTTTTACAATTTTAGCCTTAAATAAAAATCCACCATCAATATTAAGTCTCATGCCTAGCGCATAATGGTTACACTATTGTGGGGTAGGCATGAGATGGTGACAGTTCAAGACAAAGATTATGAGACAAAGTTAGATGTTACCAAGAGAGACAAGTCATCCTGTCCTTGGAGCATGTCACGTTCAAGAGGCGTCCAGGCGAGTGTTCCCCTAGCATGATGTCGGTCTTGCCTACTTCGATAAACTATTTCGGCTGTTTCGTTCGTGGGGCTATTGCGCCTGCTTGATCGAACGTAACCTTGATGTGCCTTCTTCGGTTAGACGTGGGTCCACTGTGTGCCTACTTTGGTTGAACGTGGGACTCATCATGTGACTTCTTCGGTTAAACATGGGTCCACTGCGTGCCACGTGCCTGCTTTTCTTGGGGCCGGCTGTGCCTACTTCGACCAATATGGGGCTGGTATCAAGTGGGACCCTCCACGTGCCTAACTAAACATCGACCTTGTGTTTTGACTGAAAACCGGCCCTGCTGCGTGCGCCTATTTTATTTGAATACCAGCCTTGTGACTTTGATCAATACCAGACTTGAAACTTGAGCAATTTCGTACTTGTGACTTGATCAACACCGAACTTGAAACTTGAGCAATACCGGACTTGTGACTTGATCAACACCGGACTTAAAACTTGAGCAATACCGGACTTATGACTTGATCAACACCAGACTTTAAACTTGAGCAATACCGGACTTGAAACTTGATCAACACCGGACTTGAAACTTGATCAACATCGTACTTGAAACTTGAGCAATACCGGACTTGAAACTTGATCAACACCGGACTTGAAGCTTATACCGGACTTGAAACCAATACTGGACTTGAAGCGTATACCGGACTTGAAACCAATACCGGACTTGAAACTTGATCAACACCGGACTTGAAACTTGAGCAATACCGGACTTGAAACTTGATCAAAACCGGACTTGAAGCTTATACCGGACTTGAAACCAATACCGTACTTGAATCTTATACCGACCTTTGGACTCCGGACTTGTGCATTCCAACTTAAACGTGTGTCTTGTCGTGTGTGACTACTTATCTCGTGCGTTTTCATACAAGTATCGACTCCTGTCTTTTATTGTAGAATGAAGAAAAGAATTCATGTTGAGATGTCTTCTCAGGATAATGCTGGTGCCAAGTCAGGGGGTGTTGACAACTTCAAAGATATGACGAAAATTGATAATGAGTTGTTCACCGTGCCCTTTCAACTATATGAAAATATCCGTTCCACATGATAACCCTTCTCCTATCGACTTCAAGATTTTTCATGCTCCACTGGGACCTCATGAAGGATGGATGAGACGTATGTTGAGCAATGAGTACATCAAAGATAACTTGACCAGACCACAGATTATTGATGTAGCTTGAGTGTTGAAACGGCTCGAGAGGATGTTAAAGTGGATCCTGGAGAGAGTGTTGAAGCAGGATTCTAAAGAAAATGTGGGTCCCGGAAAGAGCGTTGAGGCGTCTCTTGAATATACCATTGAAGCAGATTCTGCTGGAGGGAGCGTTGAAGTGGCTTCCTCTTCAGTTCGATTTACCCTTGCGAATTCCATGCTTCTTGATTGACCATCTCTCTCGTGTTGAATAAGTCCTTGACTGCCGGTGAAGGAACTTCATGCTGAGCCTCAGTCCCCAAGCGTGGTTTACATGGTTTGTTCAGAGTGGTTATTGTCGATCCAGGTATGGAATATCTTGGACGTTGTTTCATCATTATGGTATTCATGCATGTGGTACTAGAGTTGGAGTTGGCAGACGGGAAGGATGTTGTATCTCTGTATTTTTCCTCTTGCTGCTTCTGGGAACTTCTTATAGAAGGCTGAAGGTTGTATCGTCTGTTGGTGAGATATAAGCCCCTACGGATATTATGAGGCTCTTCATTACCGGTAGGCCTGGTTCTTTCTATCAGGGCATATGTTGTTGTAGATGAGCGTTCAACAGCCCCAGTGCAGATTCTCCAACATAGCATGATAGACATGTACCACTTTCTGATAAAGTGACTCGCGTGGACATCATTATCTTCTTGAGGTTGCTCCCTTGAGGTATCGGATCCAGTGAAATATTGACATCATAGAGCGTTGATACGTTGCACCGGAATTCTTTAAAACAAATGCAGTATGGTATAATAAAAAAAATCGAGAGGAGTTCGAAAAGATATCTTACTTGCATCATGCTTGTACATCCTTATCTGGTTGTAGCCGCTACATCCATCCATGTGGGAGAACATGCCGTGTCCGCTGGTTGCATCTACTAACATGTCGATGTTAGGTAGAGGAGGATCGTTTTTGGAGCATCACCTGTTCAAGTCTTTGAAGTCTATGAAGCACCTAATCTATCCATTTTCCTTGTGTCTGAACTGCAACTGTTTAGCCGACTTGGATCCAGGTATGACATGTAGATGATGGATGACCAATTTTCATCTAAATCCGGCATTTCTTCATATTTCCAAGCGAATATGTCTTGGTACTCTTTGAGAAGTTCCACGAGCTTCGTGCATTTATCCGTACACAAGGTTGAGCTGATGGAGATAGGCCTAGGAGATTCCTCAACGATTTCAATCTCATCAGTTGTGGAGTTGGTGCCATCTTGCAGCTGTTGTGGAGCATCTAGCACTTGCTCTTGTAGTTCGTTGTTGTTGTAGCATTCCATTGGGTGGAGAGAATAGGTAACAATCTCCCCTGCTAATTGATAATGGAAATGTCGGTATACCATTTCCCTTTCTGGTCACGACTTGCCACAAAAGTTTGTTCCCTCTTCGTGTGAACATGGGTCATGGATTCACAGGATGGAGAAGAATGCTTCGTCAGCAAAGATGTATCGTGGGTCTTATCCCTCAATGATGCAAGCCGGTATTCTTCCTGAATTAACACCCACATAGGGAGTGGGACGCAACGAACTTGTATGATTCTTTCTGCGGAGATTCTCACGTATGTGCTGGTTTGGTTTCCCGCGAAGTCTGTCATTATGGTAGGCTTCCATACGACCTTTCCTGGGAGAACCTTGGATGTCCTGAGAGTCTTGAGAGTAATCACATTCTAAGACGCTCATGTGTCGATAAGGGCCATCTTGAACTCCGAATCCTTGATGCGTGCGGTGACATATAGGGCACGGTTGTGACCTTCCTCTGGTTGATTGCAGCAAAACATCTTCGCGCACTGATTCTTAGAGAGGTGTGAAAGTTCGCATAAACTTTTCACTAGAGAAACCGCTTCCCGATCCACTGGCCTCTGGTTCTTAGTAAAACTATTGAATTTAGGAGGATCAGTCCCCAGTGTAGGAGTCTTCATGACATGACCGCTCATATCTGATGTCGCTTCTTTGATCAAGTATGCAATGGTAATGGGAGATGGTCCTCCTCTCGTCCCTCCGGCTCCTCGTCCCGATGAAGGAGTGAAAGTTGTTGCTCTAGTGACCACCGGAGGCGCTACCCTTTAGGGATGCCATGATTTGCGGCTGGCTCTGGTGATGGGAGGTGTTACACTTACTTGAACATCACATGCTACATTGGCACTGGTATCATAAGTGACGGCTCCACGAGATGTATTGACCATGGTAGCTCCACTGACAGGTACATCGACACCGGGAGTGTTATCCACACTAGATCCGTCAGAATTGATTGCTGATCCATACCTGAGTTCCCCCATCTTGAAATGAATTGCTGATTGAATTGGTTTTAATATCTACCCTTTTTGAAATTGATGAAATTGAATCGGATTTCATAAAAATTGAATTTGCAACTGAGAGATTAACCTCCCACTGTGGTCGCCAATTGTTTATGGATGAAAACTATTCCTTCCGATTTTGGTAATTTGGGGTGTGAATGAGGAATGAATCTAAACCTTAAACAAATGCACTGCGCGGTGAGTACTTGTAGATTTGAGAGATCAATCTGTTCAAGTCCGGCCTAAACTAAGAAATGGCCGTTCCAGACTTGTTTCGGTCACAAAGTGAAGGATATTGGGTTGATCTTAGGGACGGAAGAGAAGAAGGTGTTGAGATTGTGAAGGCGTTGGCTATGTATGACTTGTATCATAAAGATGAACTGGATTGCAGGATGTAAGCTATCAGTTCCGGTGTTTGAATACGATTGTATAAACACTTGGCTATGTTATCTCGTCTTGTTCTGTTCTTGTTAAAAATGGGGCGGAGAACCTATTTATACAAGTCTTTTAGCCTAACCCTCGTATCTCATGGGAAGTGGAGTTATGGAGTAGTGGAGTAGTGTATTGGTGTCACACGACCAAGCTTTCCCACTTCTCCCATCATCACTAACCATCCATGACTTCCTGACACGTTCTTGTGATGGCGCGTTGTGCGCTGCACGCTGTAAACCACCAGACCAATACCCCAGTATGTATCCCCCAGTTTGTGACATGATTGATATCTTGAACGTGTGGATCGTGGGACCCATAGAAAGTAGCATGTAATGCTACGTTATTTAGGAAATTGATGCTTGTGAAGTATTATGTGTATACTATGCAGGTACTGCATGGAGTATATTCAACATGTATGAAGCATCGTTGTTTGAGAGTCTCAAAATAACCTCATGTCCAGCTTACTTCATGTGATGGTTTGGAGGTTGCGAAAACAAGTCCTCCCTTGGACGACCACATAGTGTGGTAGAGTGACGGATGGTGATCACCATGACTCCTGACCAAGGCTATGTAACTAAGCCGGTGAAGTTGGATGGACGAGATGATCTTTGAGACACTCATCTGCGACCGTTGATGGAATTAGGGTTTATGGAAAAAGTGCGCAAACACCACTTTCCATCTTGGTCGAATCCAAGCTTGGGACATAGTTTTGGTATGGCCGGTCGGTCATGTATGCTGACGGCATGCCGGTACACATGTTCATACCTCACTATCCCATGGAAGTGTGATCTGGGCCACTCAATTTATCTGGCGAAGTTTAGTGGTCGAGATCAATTTGCGACAGTAAACTAGTGTCGCAAAAGCCACACACCGTACCAACTTCGGGCACGTATTCCAAGATGACCAGGCTTGGTCGGTCTTGGACGATTACTCCAACGTGTAGGTGGTATGCTGGTGTTCACGCTTATGCCTTACCGTCCCACGAAAACATGATCTATGCCACTCAATTCGTCCGGAGAAATCGAGCGGTTGAGATTAGTTTGCAATTTGGAAGGAGCGACCATGCATGTTGGAGGCGTGCAAACCGAGGAGAAAAGGAGAGTTCGGTCTTGGCCGATTGGGTGTAGATATAGGTGGGCCCGCAGTGATCGTGTTGATACTTACCGGACCTTCTTAGCCTATTTCTGGACCCTTCGTCCGATTAGAAGAATATGGACGCTTATGATCTCGACATAAACCCTAATCAGGGTATTGACGGCCGTGTGTTGTACCTAGTTTGGAGAGCACGAACTAGGATGACCAACTACAGTTGGTCCTGACCGATAGGTCATGTATGTAGGTGGGCCCACGGTGATTGTGTTGACATGCTCCGTGCCCCTTGAATCTACATCTTCACCCTCCATCTATACCCGTGAAGATGGACGGTTGAGACTGTTTTGTGACACATGTAATGTGCCGCAAACCCTAATTTAGGGTTTACCGTCCATACTGCTATGGTTTAGATGTTTTGGAAAGCTAGGCCAATCTTTTGGGGAGGCCAACCATGCGGGGTACGCATTGGTTCGGCAGCGGATATTCCATACCTTCTTGGGGGTTATGGAATTGATCTGGTCCATCCAATCATGCTGGTGGAGTTGGATGGTCGTGATCATATCCATAATGATACGGTCAGTCTGGATGCTCAATCGGGATAGTATAACACACCGAGAGTGTCTCAATCTGGCTAGTATAACACACCGAGAGTTGCATTTCGTACATGTTTCATTATAATGATTGGAGATTTGTGTTTCTATGCTGAGAGAAACACTCATTCGTCATTCCGCACTGATAATGAGTACATGAAATACAAGGTTGGTTGTGCATTAATTAATAATGTTATAAATTCACAGGGTATATGGGATTGTTTCTACATGCTATAACCTGGATGAATTTCGTGTATTTAATTCACAGAATGGGATTGTTTCCACATGCTCCATTCTAGGTGAATTAGTAAAGAGAAGAAGTATTCAACACTTATTAATGGCTTTATCTTTTACAAGATGTTAGCGCATAATTTGGCTTTTACAATTTTAGACTTAAATCAAAATCCACCATCAACACATGGTTGGCATGCTTTGGCGCGGTTGGTGTGGCTGGCATGATTTTCCATTGGCACAGAGGTGCGGTTAGCATGGTTGGCATGCCTTGGCACGGTCGGCGTGGATGGCATGATTTTCCATTGGCACAGAGGTGCGTCTAGCATGGTTGGCATGCTTTGGCACGGTTGGTGTGGCTGGCATGATTTTCCATTGGCACAGAGGTGCGGATATCATTGTTGGCATGCTTTGGCATGGTCGGTGTGGCTGGCATGATTTTCCATTGGCACAGAGGTGCGGCTAGCATGGTTGGCATGCTTTGGCGTGGTCGGTGTGGCTGGCATGATTTTCCATTGGCACAGAGGTGCGGCTAGCATGGTTGGCATGCTTTGGCGCGATTGGTGTGGCTGGGAATTAAGGTTTGGCTTGTTGTAACCCTAATTTGAAAAATATACCCCGGTAATTCTTTTAGAGATACATTAAAGGTTTCAGTAAATGTGCCTAGTAAATGCTTGTTGCTTTAAATGTTGTGACATCACTGTCTGCTAGGGTTTAGTGTTTTACTATTTTAACCCTAAACTAAAAACCACCATCAACATTAAGTCCCCTGATTAGCTCAGAACAGGTGCCTTGTTGCGAGGTAAGCATATGATGGTGACAGACAAGGACGGAATCGAGGTGTAAATCATTGCAAAGATGGTAAGGAGAATCCGACTAACCTTTTCGAGTGGTAAAGAGATTTTTGGCTTCCCGTGTTGGCGGCCCTGCATAAGTTGTACTGGGAATGCAGACCGTGGAGTGGTGAGGCAAAAGTTACCGGCTTGGTCTGTTCGTACATCTCAAAGGAAAAGGGGGCGCGGTCTTGGGAGGCTATGCAAGTGGATAGCTTGGCTCGAGGGTCCAAGATGTGGCATGGTCTTGGTAAGGTGAACGCACGTAGATGATAGGGTCGCGTCAGTGGAGCAGGAGGCTTGGCCTGGCGAGGCCATGGTAGGGCGCGGATCGGTGGGGTGAGGCATGAACAGATGGCCAGTAGCGGTGAGGATGAGACATGGCACAGACTGCTTGGTAATTTATCTTCAAGGGCTTGGTTGTCTCTTTTCTTATTTGACTCGACCAGGAAGATCTTTTTCTCTTCAAACCAAAACGTTAGGCCCACAAAAGAGGAAAATCGTTACTCTTTTTTCTTTGGTTATGTTGCCGATTTTTCTTCTGAAGCTTGGCGTTGGCGGTGGGAAAGGAACACACGATCTAGTGGGCCTAGAGCACGTTCTTCCACGCTTTCTCACTAACCATAATTATTTCTCACATCCAGGTATGAGGTTTAATTAGAATCGGATATCATGCCTTAACTCACGATCGGTATAAAAAACTTTCCCTTTTGAGGTTGCATCACCTTGTTGTACATAAAAGATGATCTTGAACTCTAGATTCGCGTAGTTTGTCTTCGTCCATCCTCTTTACTGGTATCACCTCGCGTTTCCTTCTTAATTATTTTTTTATATCCTTTTTCTTATGTGTGTATAGATAGGATGAAACTTGACCACTTTTCTTATTCTTTGTAGTGTATGATGGGACCCTCTGGGGATATCCATGTCTTTGATTCTTCGGAGAAGGATTTCAGGATTGGCTGAAACCGCTCTTCTTCTCATGAGGAGGCATTATCTAGAATCAAATTTCTGTTCCATGAAGCTGGTGAAATCATCAAGGACCTTCCTTCCATCTATCTTCATGAAGTGCAGGCGCGTGTTCGGACTTTCTTGGATTCGGTGAACATGAAGGAGGGACGAGAGAATGAGGAAGAACCTTGGCATGTTGAGAAGTTCCAGTGCGGAAAAACCTCCCCTCGGTCCAGTTATAGGGCGAATCGAACAGTTTCTAGGTCGGAGCAGCGAAAAATCGAGCATGTGAAGCTTTTGGAGGCAAGCGCCATGGTTCTAGAATTTGACATGGATGAATCAAAAAATCTTCTTCGAAGGGTCAATAAAAGAACCTCCGAGAAAGCGTCTTACGGGACCGAAGTAATCTTTGAAGTTGACGCCAGAGGTGTCGCTAGAAATATTGGAGAGGTCATGGTGGCGTATGCTGAACCGATCATCGAAGAGGATACTTTTGCTGATGTGGTTGCTTCGGGATGGGACGTTGAGGTTGATGCTACTAACACCATTGAATGGAATCTTTTTTGCTCGAGAGATTGTTGGGGGAAGTGCTTGAAGGTGGCCTTGACCAAGGGGACTCGTGTTCCATCCTTCAAGGGATAATTTCTCCATTTTGTTATTCTTGTTAGTCGCTTAGTTCCCCTGATATTTTTCGCAAACTCATCTTTACCTTCTTCTTCATCAGTCAACATTTCGCTTTATATATATATATTGAATGATTGAATGGGGTATTTCTGGTTGTGGTATGATGGCTTTTCAGTGGTTTTCCGGATTAGTTTGATGTATTTATCTGATGTCTGGGGAACTCATTTGGAAAGAGATGTATATATACTCTCTTTTTTTGATGAAAAATAAAATTCCAGGGAAGAATACAAACGGTGTATTCATCTTGGGGAAATACAACTACTAAGATGAATTGTTAAAGGAAATACTAAAGGGAGAGTGGCTGGAAAAGTACATCATTTTAGGGATTGGAGGCATTGAGCCATCGTGAGTGAACTATTACGCCTTCAGGTATGTCCGTGTTGATGAGCTTGTAATATCCTCCTAAAAGGGTGTCTTCCACCATATACGGCTCGTCTTCTCTTCCATTGGGCGAATCAATTTGAATATCCATTTTTACCGTCATCTTCCCAACCTGAAACGAATTTACCTTAACCACTATATCTCCGATTGAAAACGGGTTCAGGCGTTGTGTAACCGTTTGAGTCTTGGCTTCATTGGTTTTGATGGAAGTTTCCAAGCTTTTGGAAAAGTGTTCAAATAGCAGAGCACCCCATTCGCATTTCTTGACATCGTCCATGCAAGTAATCGCGCTGAGTCTCCATGACGGAATAGGGGAAGGAATGACTGGTTATAGAGACGTCCGTTCGGCCAAACTTACTTGCGTTTGAAATCCATGAGCTAGCGCCAACAGGTCTTCTCCAGATGTCCGGGTTCCATTGATAACTCGTCGATGCGATAACCAGTGGGATGATTTGTTGGAGATTCATTCGTGTGTGGACGTATGTAGGGGGTGCGCATCTAGTTTCACTTTGTTGTTGAGTACCCATAAGTGCCCCAATATCATGTTGTGACCCATTTCTTTGACAATATGGAATTTGTTATGCGTTATAACATCTCCTATCTTGATCTCGAGGTTGATGTAGCCATGCACGTTCGAGGCTTCCCCTCTTGGGCTCTTAATCAAAGATGGGGAATATGTAGCGTCTTGTTTTGTAAATCCTGCAATCTTTAGTATCTTGAAAGTAATGATGTTGAGGTCAGAGGCCGCGTCGATGAGCGTGTTATAAAATTCGATACCTCTTAAATGGGACGTGGTCATCAGTCCCAATTATCCCCTTTGATTTCGTCTGGTTGGGAAGCTTGGGCCCCTGGTGTGGTTTCCGGGGAGAGAAAAAGTCATTTTCCAGATACAACGCGATTGAGAGCTGCGAAAATATCTTGGCGCTGCACCTTGGAAAGATAGAGAATTTCGCATACATGCTGCATCATGGATTGTATAGTCTCACGCACGGAGTCCCCATAGAACCCACAATTTCTTATTGGTAGTGGGTCTCTATGTACTCCCTCGTCTCCTAGTTGGATCTCCCCCGCTTCTATCTTCTCTTTGAAGATATGCTTTAATCTGTTGCAATCACTGGTTAGGTGGTGAACAAATCTGTGATGGTGACAATACTTGGGTTTTTCCATCTCGGCCTCAGTCGGTGGACATCTGGGAGGTGGCAGTCTAATAACATCGTCTTGAATCCATGCTTCTAGGAGATCAATCACCTCCTCAATTGGAAACGGGAATTTTTTGGCATTCCCTTCAGTTTCGTGTTGACGCATGGGAGCTTTAGGGGAGGCCTTCCGTGGCGGGATTGCATGCTGTGCCGATGCTTCACGTTTAGGCTGATGATCTACAGCTGGGGACTTCCTTTTCCCTCTCTAATTTACTATGTTTAAAGAGGAGGGGCCAGCGTTAAATTTTTTGCTGGTGAGACGTCTGTTCCCGCGAGCTTCGTGCAGGTCTTCGGCTCGAGTCGGTCTAGACCTATCCAGTAATGCTGGTGTTGTCGTTTCAGAACGTCTGGCAGCTTCATGGAGTTCTGAGGAAACACAAGTTTTCTAGCAAGGCACGGTAAATAGGAACCATACCGTTAATGCACGCGTTCACCAGTTGTTGTTCGGTCACGTTTGGGTAATGACATTCCAGTGCTTGAACCCTGAATCTTTTGACAAAATCATTCGAGTGTTCGTTATCCCACTGGTACATCCTTCCGAGGTCTGAGAGAGTAACTTGGTCAGATACGAAGAAGTACTTCCTGTAAAACGCGGTAACCATGCTACTCCAGTTGGGAATATTGTTCGGCGGGAGATTGTTGTACCATGTATACGCCCTTCCGGTAAGTGATTTTGAGAACTCCCTTAGATGAAGAACGTGATTATATTCATGTTCACCTAGGGATTCCAAAAAACGGGAGACATGCTCATGTGCATTCCCGGTACCATCGTACATGGTTAATTGAGGAGAGGAGTACCCACTTGGCAGAGGGATTCTTTTCATTTCGGATGGGTAAGGGGGTTGGTGCTGATGCATGTCCATTTCATCATTCTTGACTCGGTTGTAGAGAAGTTTCTCCAGATCTTCTCGCGTGACGAAGTTGGACGGCTGACTTCTTCCCGATGGGATTCTGGCATGAATATCCTCATCTGCGGAGGCGTGTTATGTCGGGGTGCTAGCGCCGGGGGGGTTGGAGACGTTCCTAAATGGCTCTGGAGGGTGTGACTCGCGTGGTAGCCTCTCTGTTAGAGCCTTGATAAAGACGAGTACTTCCTTTTGTGTCGAAACCATATCCGTTTGAGCTCTGGCGAGCATTTCCTGTCATTCCATCAAATCATAGGTGGTGACATAAGGATAGCTTCCTCTGGTCCCTCCGGTCTCTCGTTCCGTCGGTGGGGTAGTTGGAACCTTAGTTGTGGTCGGGGGTGCCATGTTAGACGAAGCATTAGGAGCCGTAGTGGCAGCTCTGGCTCTGGTGACTAGTGGCGTAATGCCCGAAGAGGCATTTTCGTTGCAGTGATTAGAGGGTTGTGCAGAGACATTAGAGGCGGGGGCGGCTCTGGCCCTGGTGATTGGCGGTGTTACGCTTGAGGGAGTGCCTTCGGAGTTACTATAGGCAGTAGGTGATGTAACGACGTTATTAGGAGAGACATTAACATTAGGGACGTGCTCCGTGCTGGTATTCTCGGAAGCCGCTCCAGACCTGAGTTCCACCATATTGGTATTGACGTTCGGGAAATAAAATCAGGAGTTAGAGTTGATATTGTCACCGATAGATCAATCGTCCCACCGTGGTCGCCAATTGTTTATAGGTGAAATGGTTTCTGCTGACTTTGGTAATTGCATGTGTGAAAGTGAGAAACAATCTAAACCCTAAACAATGTACTGCAAGGGAGTACTTTTAGATTCGAGATATCAATATGTACAAGTCCGGCCTAAACCAAGATATGGCCGTTCCAGACTTTCTTCGGTCACAAAGTAGATGAGAAGGGTTGGTTTAGGGAAGGAAGCGAAGAGAGTGTTGATGCCAGAATAATTCTGGAAGAGCAGTGCTTGACTTGTATCAGAAGGTGAGAGCTTTGAGAAAGCTAACAAGAGTTGCCTTTCTGAGTGTGGTATTTTCCCTGACGAAGAAATCGTGTCTCTGATGGAAATAGGTAAGCCTACTTATACAAGTCCAAAAGGAAACGTACTCTGGCCTCTTAAGAAAATAAAACAGATGAGTTAAATGGGAAGAGGTGGTAATGCCTGGTATTGATGGGATTTGATGGAATTGATATCCCATAATGAATGAGCGTTTCACCGTTGATTCTTGCATTTACTAACCTCCTTAATCTTATTACACTATCTTAAAATGGGCATTTGTGTATGCCGTACGCTATAGACCACCAAACCAAAACCCTAATGAGCATCCCCATGTTTGTGTTGATGTCTCGAATGTTTTTGGAAAACATGGAGCATGTTGTCGTGGATTGGCAAGTCAAGTTAGGGAAACTTGCTATCCTGGTGACCTTCGACGGTCGAGATTTTGCATCTTGAGAGGAGGGGAAACCGTTGATCGTTGCGCGCCTTCGTTTTGGTAGTCGCGTAGTGAGGGCCAATGTGGTGGCGCGGCTAGGTTGGAATGCCATTGGCATGACATGGTTTGGCGTGGACAAACTTAGGTTTTCGGGCCGAAGGTTACCATTTGTCGTCTGATAACCTTGGATGGCTAGTATTTGCTCCAGGGATTGAAGGACAACCGTTGATTGTTGCACGCATTCGTTTTGGTAGCCGCGTAGTGAGGGCCAACAGGGTGGCGCGGCTAGGGTGTGTTTAGGCTTGGCATGTGGGGCCAGGGGTTCGCCATGGGCGTATGGCGTGGTCGGGGCCGAGGCAAGGGCGCTTGGCTTGGCATGACGTGACTAGCATGGCTAGGTCAAATGCAGAGTGTGTTTGGCATGGCGCGGCTAGTTTGGCTAGGTTTGGTTTGGCTTGGAATGTTGGGCCAAGGGTTTTCCATGGATGTATGGGATTTCTAGGGCCAAGGTAAGGGCGTTTTGGCTTGGCATGACGTGACTAGCATGGCTAGGGCCAAGGCAGAGTGTGTTTGGCATGGCGTGACTAGATTGGCTAGGTTTGGTTTGGCTTGGCATGTGGGGCCAATGGTTTTCCATGGACGTATGGCATGGCTAGGGCCAAGGTAAGGGCGTTTTGGCTTGGCATGACGTGACTAGCATGTCTAGGGCCAAGGAAGGGTGCGTTTGGCATGGCGCGGCTAGCTTGGCTAGGTTTGGTTTGGCTTGGCATGTGGGGACAAGGGTTTTCCATGGCTAGCTTTGGCTAGGTGCCTGACTAAGCTAGGGTTTTGGGCCAAAGGTCGTGAGGTAACTTTAGACGGCCATGATTTGCTCCTGGGATTGAAGGGCAACCGTTGATTGTTGCACACCTTCACTTTGGTAGCATCGTGGGGAAGGAGAGTATGGTGGCGCGACATGGGGGCCATGGAGAGATGTGTTTGGGATGGCGCGGTCGGTGTGGCTGGAAAGATTTTCCATTGGCACGGAGGTGCGGCTAGCATGGTTGGAATGCTTTGGCGCGGTTGGTGTGGCTGGCATGATTTTCCATTGGCACGGAGGTGTGGCTAGCATGGTTGGCATGCTTTGGCGTGGTCGGTGTGGCTGACATGATTTACCATTGGCATAGAGGCGCGTCAAGCATGGTTGGTGTGGCTGGAATGATTTGACACTGGCACAGAGGTGCGGCTAGCATGGTTGGCATGCTTTGGCGCGGTCGGTGTGGCTGGCATGATTTGACATTGGCACAGAGGTTCGGCTAGCATGGTTGGCATGCTTTGGCGCGGTCGGTGTGGCTGGCATGATTTTTCATTGGAATATGTGGGAATTAGGGTTTGGCTTGTCGTAACCCTAATTTGAAAAATATAGCCCGATAATTATTTTAGAGACACATTAAAGGTTTCAGTAAATGTGCCTAGTAAATGCTTGTTGCTTTAAATTTTGTGACATCACTGTCTGCTAGGGTTTAGTTTTTTACGATTTTAACCCTAAACTAAAAACCACCATCAACAGTAGGTGAGTTGGCTATTGATAATAATCTTCTGAAAGTGTGCTTTAGAACAAATTAAAGTCGCCATATATATTGCTGCTATTCAAAATGTTAATCTACCTTGGATACTTATTAATTACAAGATTTTGTTTTTACTCGGTCAATAAAATTAAAAAAACGAAACTGTATAGGGGCTAGGTCTTACTAGTGCACATCCGTGAGGCCATCACTAGTAGAAAACCTACTTGAAACGAAAATAAACCACTCCAGGCCATTCAAAAGAAGGAATGAAACCTGGCCTACCCTCAAAATATTCAAAAATATCTTCAGCCAACAAACAAGCTTGTTTGGCCAAAGCATCAGCTAAAAAGTTAACTTCCCTATAGCTATGGACATAGCGAATATTATCATAAAAGAGTCTTTCTATTCTCCACTTCTGTTTTAGCCTCCAAGGCAGCTCATCTTTTTGAAAAGCTTGGATGCAATTCATCGAGTCTGATCGAATGCAAAGGTTTTTGACATTCCACCTTTTTGCTAACACCGCACCGTAGATAATTGCACGAACCTCCGCATAGTAGTTGGTTTTCCAGCCAAGGACAACGCTAAGGACGCCAATTGGAATCAAGGAAAGTAACACCACATCCAGCTTGGCCTGGATTTCCAAGTGACGCACCATCACAACAAATCATAATTTCACCTGGGTTAGGAGGAGACCAACTTACATCAACTCGAATTGAAATTTTGCATGATCTATGCCGCACCTTAAAATAGTTCAAAATACGCAAGTCATCCAAGTTATTATGCATGTGGCCATTAATACGAATTGAGTTATCACGAATTAACTGATAAACTCTCCCCTTGAAGCCTAGCCACTGCACCGTAACATCATAAAAATAGGCCTTGTTGCGAAGCTTCCATAATTCTGTGACAATTGCAAGATGTGCAACAAGCCACAGATCTTTTATCATCCTACTACGCCATTTTGTAGCCTTATTAGAGGCCACCAGATATTCCATTGGTTACAGATTTAAAATACCAACCGCCCAAACCCAAATGCGCTTAGAAATCCTGCAATGCCAAGTGATATGACTCATAGTCTCACAATTCTTCTTACAAAGGCGGCACATAGTAGGCATAGACCTACCCGTTATTTTTAATAATATTATCTTCAGTTTCACAATACTGATTCTCCCATATCTTCCAATACTGCACACTCAAAGTAGGATGCACAACATTCCTAGTAAACAAAACAGCAGTTGGCACAATCTCCGCAGGTGCCTTAATAGCGGCCTTAGCAGATTTAACCGAAAAAATGCCCTTCTTGTCCAAGTCCCAAATCTTGTAATATTCACCACCAGCAATTAGAGGTAAATCATCAATATCAATGTTACAACGAATCATCAAGTCTCTAGTATGTTGAGGGATAGCCCAAGCACCATCAGCAATTACTAGATGAAATATATTATTTGACAAGCTTCAACAGTCTTTTGTCCTTAGTTTCAGAGAAGTCAACTTCTCTGCTGATTCTTTAACCAAAAGAGGTGTTGGGTTTGAATACATAGTATACATAGGAAAACCTGATTTCATTACAAAACTTAAAATTCCTTTTCTTTCTTTTTTTTCTTATTTTAGATTTTATTGTTTCTTTCTAGTGTATTTATTTTTCTTTTTAGTGTATGCATATATTATAAAATATTTGCTTTCTATTTCGTTGTTGGTTAGTTGAGTCAATTCTAATTCGGTTACGGTTTTGTTTTAATGAAAAGAATTAGTGTCAAACAAATTCTTTTTGGGGAATTTTCGACAAAAAGAGAAAAAAAAAATTCCCATAGAGATAAGACTTGGCTTTATATTAGGACATCTGGTCAATTCGATCATGGCACTAGTCGAAAAACTTTTGTCACGTGAGCGTGGTCGTTTGAAATTTAAATTTGTTTGAAATTTATATGTGCGCACCCATAATTGAAAATTTGAAACCAAATAAAAATTTCAAATTAATTTGAATTTAGCGATTTAAATAGTTTGTTAAGAGAGGTTTGGAGTTGTTGAAAAAGAAAAACATATCCGAAGCTGGAGTGGGAGCAGTAGCATCTTCTCTTCTTCTCTTACGCTAAGAAATCCATACAACTAAGTTTTACTAATTTGAATATTAAAGCAAAAACTACTCTAATATGATCTGGATGTTACGGTTGTTAGATGAATTTATGTTTGTTAATTTGATGAATTTCTTAACTAGGTTAATTTCTCGAGTCTTGTTTAATGACTAAATCTGATGATTTCACTTGGTTTAATTCCTGGTGATAATTTCATGTGAATCTAATCTGAAAGATGTAAGAAATTTTTTAGGGATATTTATTTTGATCGAAGATTTCATATCTAATTTCACTTTAATTATAGTTTCCTTTAATTCGTAGTTAAATATTTTCATTTGAGATCGATATATCACTAATTTAATTTTGATCTGCAGCATAAAATTTGTTGTACTATGTCTAATCTTTTGCTCGAAATTCTCGACTATACTTACATGCGTTTAATCAATATAAATACGAGGACGGATCCGTTGACAGGCTAAAGTTTTATAAGATCTAACCGTGCCTGTGTTTCCATTAGATCCGTCCAAGTTAATGGTGTCGATTTAATAAAGTTTGTGTGCTTGTCTGGGTCGACCAACAACCCATAAAATAAAATGCTTTCTTCGTAACTTAGTTTTCTCCATGCCTTCGCACTTTTCTTTCCATCTTTCCAACATAAACCCGTGAATTGTGTAACTAAAGAAAACTATTCATCAACTTAACATCATCAATTTGGAAGAACAATTGAAATTCAAAACCTATTCGACTGGCCGCTTGAATTCTTCAGAAGGAATCGTTTCTATTAGCGAGCTAATTGTAATCCAGAGACGAAAATTGGATTTAGGAAGAAACATCCACAAAGATCCGAGGTTCCAAAGTTCAATAAAGTACAAGTTAATTTAATCAATCAGAGAAAAACCAAATCATTTACCAAATCCCATCGTATTGAAAGATATATTCCTTCTCCATCGATGATTATAGATCAATCTTGACGGGAAGATCTTGTCCAAATCTCTTGAATTTTTATAGTTCTCCATGTAAATCAGTTAAACAATCTTCTTCTCCATAGTGTGTAATTTTAATTTAAAGTTTATTCTATATCTTTTTGAGATTTAGAACATACATAAGAAAGAGTAATGAGTTTCGTTTTTACATGATTTCTCTGCAAGTTGCGAATCTAGAGTAAAAATATAAAATAAAGATTGAAAAAAAAAAGATTTAACGAGATAATGGGAGTTAAAAATACTTTTAATAGGTGACAGGTTGACCCGGGATATTTGAGTAAACTTGATTAAATCTCAACCATCAATATTGATAGATCCAACGACAACAAGGGGCTGTCAGATCTTGTAAAATTTGAGCCTGTCAACGGATCCGCCCTCTATAAATACTTGTATAGATTTGTGGAGATTCAAAAAGAGTCACAAAAATTAATAAATTTCTGAGAGTTGTACATAATTAAATAAAATCATGCGGATTTCGACAAAGTTATTTAATGACTTACAGAGATTTGTAGATTCCCGAAAAGTTGTAAAAACATATTTGATATATAGAAATTTAAAGAATTATATAAAAACATGACATATAAATACAAATCTGAAATATCATACCTTATTTATTATACTAACTTTGACTAATTACAAAAAAGAAAAGAAAATTATACATACAATATCTTTCTTTAGTTCAATTAAATGCAATTAATAATGAAAATAATTATTATTACACATTTGTATAGAAGAATTTTTTTTACAAAGTGTTTAATCATATCATAAAGATATATGCATCTATGGTTATTTTTTTGAAGCATACATGCATCTGTGAAGTATTTTTTTTAAAAAAAATTGTTGGAAGTTTTGACTTTTTGTTGATTTTCAAGGAAGGAAGTTAAGTCAATCATGAGAATATCAAAGTGATTTTAATATCTAATGAAGAAGTTGTTGCTGAGTTCATCAACAATCTCGAGCTACCCAAAAACTCATCATCAAACAATCATCAACATGTTTTTAAAGCACAAGAAACATCATCCCTTCCCAACTGCTATTTATGTTGAACTAAAGAGGATAACCAGTGAACCTGTATCATTGGCCATTTCGAACAAGAAGCAATGTTTGGTTTACCAAATCCTCCCTTCTCAAGAAACTGCGATTCCTCAATGCCTCTTTGATTTACTTGCACGCGACGATGTTCAAGGGTTCCATTGGGTGAAAGGCGGTAATAAAAGCAGATTCAACTCTTTAACCCCTATTAGGCATATGGTGACTCAACTTAATGTTCTTAATGAGATGAAAATGGAGATTGATGCTGCTTCTTTTCAAGTGACGGCAAAAGCTCTGAGTGATGTTTTCAAGAAAATAGAACTTAAACTCGGTAAAGGAACCAGACTACCAGAGGCTACCTCTGTAAAAATACGGAATGACTATATCTCCCTTGCCATTATAAAGACTTACATCACCTGGAACCTAGATGGATTCCAGTAGCAACTCTTTTTGGAATCTTATATATTAATACAAAACAAACCAGTTGTTGTTTCCGCAAGCTTGTTCAACTTTATGTCTTTTTTTCTACATTATTATATGAAAATGAGAACATGTGGTAAACATTTATGGATGGTTATTTTCTTAGTTTCTGTATATGTGTTAGATGCTTGGTTTGAAGAAGATGGATGGTTCTTCTTTTACTCTTAGTACTAATCTTTTTCTTTTTGGTGTCAGCAAGCCAGTTAGCTAGTCTCATAACATATAAATTCTCATATATTTTTGTTGCACTTTCTTTTTGATAAGAATTTGTGTTGCCTGACTTTTCTTATTTCTTTTGCATTACTTCAGATAATGAGATTAATACTCATAATAGTTACATATGTGACCAAAAACTTATCTTTCGCGTGAGAATACATCTTATTGATTTCAGATTTGAAATATGACATTCTGGACTTCTCCTATTTCTCATCCTCACTTATCTTAAGAACCATCCAAGTAAATTTTAGAAAATCCTAAATCCTATCTTCTCTCTATACTCTCTCACTTCTCAAAAACTAGAGAAAACACATCTACTTCTTGTTCTTCCTTTGCTCGGATCTAGTCCTTTATGGTCTAGATCTGAGTAAAGATTATTTATTTTTTTGTTTCCAATAATTTCTTCGCCATTAGAGCGGTTTTTATCTTCGCTATTTGGGCGATTTTATCTTCACTTTTAGAGTTTTTTTTTCTACCGATTTGTTACTGTTTGGTTTTCTTGATAAAAGTACATCGACGATTTGACACGGGTGAAGATCAATTTCATTTTCATCAGAAAAATAGATCCAGGGTTTAGGTTAGTCATTGCACATGAAGAACTTTGGGCATATCACTCCTTTGTTATAGGTGCATCTCTTTTCCAAGATGATAATTTATTAAAATGGTCGAATTATAATTTTGAATACCATTTCTTCTCCAATCTCAGAGTACAAGATTTGGGTGCTATCGTGGTAGATCGCTATTTCTCTTCGCGATTTATTTACGTTTTGTATCTTTCTTTGTATTTGTTTCATGTTATGATGTACTTGTTTCTCTTTAAAACCATCATGAACGTTACTTGCGGAACGAAATACTTATGGTTTGATGATCAAAATTTTTGTTGTTGGAGATATACTATTTGGACCTTGATTCAGTAATACTTTAATGTTCCTAGCTTGAATCCATGAATAATTTATGTTGTGCCATACATTGATTAGTTCATAACTCAAATGAGCTTCTTTAGCAATTTATGCAGTTCAAGTTTCTTATGTATGTCATTGTCCAATTTTGTGAAAACCGATAATTATCTTGTGGTCATATATACGACTTATTTGCAAACCCAAATTATAACAATAACCACCAGTCAGAAAATGATGCATAAAAAAGGAACAATACTAATTATGATTCCATGGTGGAAGTTGTCTTGTAGTTGACTAAGGTGCTATAAAAACTTTACCTACAGATATTATCGAAATTGAAAATGAGGAAGAAATTGTTGAGGTCATTGAAAGTAAGTATGAAAAGGAGATAACCGCCACACATCCTTGTAGTGTCGAAGGTAAAGAACTATAGATTGTATCCGCTGATGAAACTTCTAACGCATCCAAAGTGTTTAAAGAGACCATTATCATTTCGAAGGTATGGGAAATGTGAATCTAGCTCTGAAAAAGTTGTTTCAACCCTATTCTGCTGATCGTGTTCAACTCCACATAGATTTAGGTCTTATAACACCACAATTTGCCAAAGTGTCACTCAAAAAGGTGATTAGAATCTAAATTTTAAATTTTCGAATCTCTTGTTATTTTTGCGGATTCTTCATTATTGAAGTGGTATTTCATTCACTGTATGTAATCTTTGTGGTTTTCCATATTTACATTATTTTCCTGAACGAAATTACAAATTAGTTCCTCAACATCATGTTGGATATTTTCAAAAGGATGCATTTTTGTTTGCTGCTATCCAGGGGGGTCAATGAGGTCTAGAGATGACCCTAAAACTTATGTTGAGGAAATGAGGTACAGAGATGTTATTTTCTGGAAAGAGTCTATCAATGATGAAAAACATTCACTTTTGTCTAACGGTACTTGGATATATTGTGATTTACCTCCTGGCTTCAATCCTATAGGATGTAAATGGGTATCATGACAAAAATGAATGTCGATGGTTCCATTAATAAGTTCAAAGCCAGACTAGTTGCTAAGGGTTATAAACAAAGACATGAAATTGATTACTTTGATACATACGGTCATGTTGCTCGCATCTCATCTATTTGTTGTTTAATTGCACTTGCGTCTATTCACAAGTTAATTAGATATCAAATGGATGTCAAAATTGCCTTTTTAATGGTGATTTAGAAGAAGAGACATATATGGAACAACCCAAAGTTTTTATATTACCAGGCCAGAAATTAAGGTTTGCAAGTTGGTAAAATCTTTTTATGGTTTGAAGCAAGCTCCCATGCAATAACATGAGAAGTTTGACAAAGTAGCTTTTTCATATGGTTTAGTTATGAATGATGCTGATAAATGTATATATATGATAGTTTTGTATGTGTAATTATCTGTTTGTGAAAAAGCGGGGGTCTAACAACCGCACCTAATATTTCGTTTAGGCAATCTGCATGGAATAACTCCAATATACTTCCAAGAGAATCAACTAGATAGTCAGACTAAGTCAAGGAAAATACATCCAAGAGTTATATCTCTGTTTCTCAATGTAATCAACAAATTAAACAGATAGAAATCCGCGAGCCTGATTATTATGAGAAACAACTTGAACGGTACCAAAGACCAATGTTCAAGTTCCAATCAATTTATATCAACAACCAAAGGCTGGATCATCTAATTGATTGAACTACGCACAACCTGTGATATATCAATTATATAAACAAATATAATGCAAAAAAAAGAAACAACACAGACACCAGAAATTTTGTTAACGAGGAAACAACAAATGAAGAAAAACTCTGGGACCTAGTCCGGATTTGAACACCACATTGTATTATGCCGCTATAGACTCTAGACTACTACAAGTTAACTTCAGACTGGAATGTAGTTGATTAAGGTACAGTCGCGTTCCTTACACCTCTGAATCCCAGCAGGACTCTACGCACTTGATTCCCTTAGCTGATCTAAACCACAACTAAGAGTTGATACAACCCAAACTCGAAGACTTGAAAAAAAAATCTTTCTCACACAGAAAAGTCTATTGAATAGATAAATCTGTATTCCACAGAAATACCTACAAGGTTTTGTTCAGTCTTTTGATAAATCAAGGTTAACATGAACCAATTTATATACCAGACTTATATTCCAGAAGAAAAGCCTAATAATATCAATCACCTCACAATGATCTTAACCGTATGGAAGCGGAACAAGATATTGTGGAATCACAAATGATGAGACGAAGATGTTTGTGACTACTTTTAATCTTACCCACCGGAGATTGAATCTCGAGCAAATCTTAGAGAAGATAGTACTTAATAAGATAGGAAAAAATAAGATCAGAACACGCAAGGTTTGGTTTCAAAATCCCAATGAAGTATTTAAGTCGTTAACCTATAATGGTTTTATAAAAACATAGGTTAAAGGAGAATCGACTCTAGTCGCAACTAGTATCATGATGGGATTTTTAATTGTTGTTATAGTAATAAGATTCGAACTCTAAGACTTGTGAGTATTAAATTTAAAGATTTAATGAAAATAAAAATATATACAAAATAAATGTAAATAAAAGAGAGAGTTACGGGGACTAGTATTCCACCGAATTCATATCATAAGGCTCAATTATTTATTCTTCAGCAATTATCGCTCAATAAATAAAAACATGGACTCTGATTTTGCCAAAGTAGATTCTCAAAATATTAGCTATAAATCGTAAGCATGGGACATCAAACATTTAAGCAAGCATGACCCATCAAATAAAATAATAACTAATTAATTAAAATCATAATTCTAATTTAATTAGTGCAAAATTCATATAGAGAATAAAATAAATCTACCCATGTATGAAATTTGGATTCCTCCGACGACCCAGTGCTTGGTTTTAGCTCATTATGTTGGATACACGCTCAAAATATGAATTCATCGCTCAAAAGTGCTTACAAATGATGAAAAGAAGAAAAATCAAATAAACCAGGAATTTACAACAGCTGCGAAGCGTTGCAATCCACTGTTATAGTATACGATAAACAAAAAGTGATGTAGTCACTGTTCAACTGTCATTGGAAGCATGTTGCAAAACCGGGAATAAATCACGGTTTATTAACGATAAGATTTCTCAGCCTTTTGTTCTTCGTGTTCTTGGAACATCAGCAGCAGAAATTTCTGCAAATTGATTTTCTTGATTCTCTCGTCTCTGCTAACTCCTCAAACTCTCGATATCCCTTCCTCCTGCTTCCAAAATTCCTTTTATACTCAACAGACCCATCCAATCTCCAAGTAAATGCGAATATCTTCCCTTTATTTCTCCCGGGATTTTTTTTTTTTTATCTACTGCATGCTTCTACCGGCGTCAAACCTCCTTGTTTTATATTATACACATTCCAAACACGATACAGATTGAGTCAAACTCTTTAACACCTCAAACAAGCCTCAGTTTTACTCGGGATATGATATATATAACGTGAAATATTCTCGTGTCTCTGTTTTTATTTCATCGCCACATTCACTCTTATTTCTTCGAAACCAACAAACTTACCATTATTGTTTCATCTTAACAAGATACTGCCAATCAAATTCCACGTAAAACTCTTAAGAAATGTCGCTCCAATTCAAATCAGAAAATCAAACAAAATATCGAGTCTTTAATACTGCCCATGTTCACGAGAAATCTTCTCTTCTTTCTAATTTTAATTCTTGTAACGTTCTTGTTTTAGTCAAACATGCTAAACCAACCAAATCTCGTGAAAAACTATGAGAAAGTCACGTCCAAATCCAATACAGAAATATCGCATGTGAATGGTCTTTCTTTCCCGCCAAATTGTGTTTAAACGAAGAATAAAGGTGGACAACCCTTAGCCAAATACGGAGTATTAATAGTAATAGGTACTGGATAGTAAAGAAGGTACCCCTTACTAATTGAGGTGTCCCTTAACCAACATTGAGAGTCCTAATAACACGTGTCCACCGGGTGCAAATAACATTTTTCGAGCCAATTCTCCACAAGAGATTATTATTCCAAAAACAACTAAAAAAAATTTATTAGAGAAATAATGAGTCCTAGTTAATGCATTTATGGGTTAAAATGCGTCGCACATTCGTTCTTATCATATCACACAGGAGGTGTGGGGATTAAGTTTCCCAGTTGCTAGAGTTCTCCCTCATATAGTCTTCAAATCAGGGTTTGCAATCAATGTTACCTTGGTAACAAATCATTCAATACTCACCGTTAGATGAAAACCTGATTAGAGTCAAGCTAATATCTTTTAACCGTTAGATTGAACTTAGCTTGTTACAAACAATTGAAATGTGCCTTGATTTAGATATGGGTAACCGTACCTAAACGTGTACACATGGTTGGCTCAACTATAGTTAACCGAAGTTAGCCATATGAACACTTTCATATCAACCTTGTTCATCGTAATCACAACTAGTTCAAATGACTCAAATGAAACTAGTTATAGAGTTGTTCTATTCTTTATATTCTCATAGAAGTATACAAGACACAATTGAAGCAAAATCGATTTTGATTCACTCGAATCAATTCATGAACATTATAGCCACGGTTTGCAAAGATTGCATTCCTTATTATATAAATGTATTTGTTCACGAATAAACAAATTTTAGAACTTAACCCTACTCAGATATGCAAATGGGTACGCATACCTAGAGTTTCTGGACCTGGTCAGTTCGCCAGTATTCAAATGGGTACCCATACTTTGTTTCACGACCAACATCCGTTGAATTAGTATGCAAACGGGTACGCATATGGTTATTCATACTATGGTTCCCGTACTTGGAGTAACTTGCAACAGTTAGCATATAAGTACGCATATTGTGTTATATCCAATCAATGTTTAATTGTACTAAACTCCATTTTAATCATTGAAACATTCTTAGAAGATGGGAATAATTGTCTCACACAAACTATTAGCTTCAAAGCAATTTTCGAGTGATCAATAGGTCAATACGAAACATTCTGAGTCTACATCAAATGACTATCTCACACAAATCATGTAATATGTTACCAGGAAATTTTCACATGATCATCTTTTGACTTTCGTCAAGAATAAAGATGAACTTGGATAAAGCGAAAGCTTACCAACACATATTTCTAGAAATATGTAAGTGAGTTAAACTCAACCCGAAATATCAAATGTGTATAATGTAAAGTCTATATAGTTATACGACTTTTGTATCAATAGGAGATATAATAGAAATATACTTCTGATTATTATTATTTTGAAGCAAAATATACTTCTGATTGATAGATGAGTTAAAGTATTCACATACATTTTGTTGATGAAGTTCCACAAGCTCCCCTTAGTAGTTCTTCGTCTTCAATTGATGAATGACGTGAAGTCTAAAGCTCAATTACACATTCTATCTTAATCCGAGACATAGATATAAGTAGACTAGAAATCAAGACTTATAGTTTTGACAACTAAACTTGACAAACAAGCTTGAGATATCAACGCTTGCGAGTTCGACCGAGAAGTGCTCCAACAATCTCCCCCTTTTTCAATTTTAGTGACAAAACTATCAATACATATGGATTACAAAATAAATAAATTATGTAGCTTCTCATCCAAATGCTTGATTTCTTTGGTTCTTCAACATTACTCGAAATCTTCGTCACTTCCAAGTACTCCAATGATTCTGAACGTGTTCAACTCAGCATCATAGTGTTTGAATATCCGTAGCCATAACCATATTTTTCTCAATTATTGTTATACAGTGTCATAGTATTATTACACAGCATCAAAGTTCAATTGTATCACGAATTTACAATGATATGTATCACTCCCCCTTAGCCAATACTTCATATCATAATGATAACCACTCCCCCTTACATAATTATCCGTAAACCATATATATTTGTAGTGTGAAATACACATTAATTCTTCCCCTTTTTGTCAATATAAATTGGAAAAGGTACGAAAACTAGCGGGATCATAATGAAATTCTCATAGAGATACTTCATGACTAAAAGAGAACATATCAAATTTGTTTCGATGATTTCACATAGTCGAAACTTAGTGTATTCATCAAGGAGTTTATAAAGATATAAGAAAACTCCTATAATATTCCACAATCGCACTCCCCACAAAGATTTGGCAATTAAACACAAGTTCAATTAAGAACTCTCCCCCATAAAATATCATTCCCGAAAGAATAACAAGAGCGACCTTACTTTTACAAGAAAATAAGGATTTATTTGTAGAGTTTGATACTTAACAGAATGTTATCTACGTAGAAACAAATGTGAAATTGAAACAACACTACACTGGAGTTCAGAGTCTTGATTGCCCAGTAGATATAGATAAGTCCAGGGAAAAAAGACTAGAATACTTAATGAACCAAAAATACACCATTAGACTGTCGTAAGTGTTGAAACGTTGCAATATCTAAAGGTTTGGTGAGAATATCAGCCAGTTGTTGTTCAGAAGGCACAAATTCCATGTTAATAGTACCATTTTCATAGATATCTCTAATAAAATGATACCTTATGTCAATGTTCTTAGTTCTTGAGTGCTCAACAGGATTTTCAGTAATACGAATCGCACTTGAGTATTTAGCTTCGCATGTAGAAAGGGATTGTGAGTTTTGTCTTCTACACATCCTGCCCAGTCTTCATCTGAGTAGGCAGTAAGATCAACGTTAGTATCAAAAGTATAAGATAGACCATACCCGATAGTGTGTTGGATATATCACATGATCCTCTTTGCAGATGCAAGATGAGATTCCTTTGGATTATCCTGAAATCTAGCACAACAACACTAAAATCAATATCAGGTCTAGTAGTTGTAAGATATAAAAGGCTTCCAATGATAGATGAATAAAGTTTTTGATCCATATTTACTCATTTCTCATCTCGATGTAGTTTACCAGTGGTGGGCATATGAGTCAGTTTTGGGGTTGACTTACCAAGATCGAACCTTGTCATAAGATCCTTAGTATATTTTTCTTGAGATAAGTAATTCCATCCTTATGTTGTTGAATCTATAATCATAAAAAGAATTTTAATTCACCAACATTGCTCATTTCAAACTCCTTACCAAGAGACACTTGAAAATATTTTGCAAGTTTCTTAGATGTTGATCCATAGATGATATCATCTACATAAACTTGAGCAATGACAACATCTTTCCCACTCCATTTGGTAAAAAACGTTTTATCATCTCCACCTATCGAAAAACCTTTCCTCAGAAAAGAAGTACTTAGTTTTTCAAACCAGGCACGAGGTGCTTGTTTTAACCCATATAATTCCCTGTTGAGCTTAAGGACATGATCATGGAATTCTGGATTTTAGAATCCCTTAGGTTGAGTGACAAACCTCTTATTTTCAATTTTCGTTTAGGAACACGAATTTTATGTCCATTTGATACAGCTTAACCTTAAGAAAACAAGCATAAGCTAATAACAAACTAATGGACTCAAGGCGTGCCACGGGATAAAAGGTTTCATCAAAGCCGATACCTTCAATCTGTGAATATCCCTAAGCGACAATCCTGGATTTTTTTTCTGACAATGATGCCAAATTCATTAGACTAGCTTGTTCTTGAATATCCATTTGGTACCAACAATATTGATACTAGGGGGGGTGGGGAGGTACTAGTTCCCATACATGTTGTCTTTGAAATTAATTTAACTCTTCATGTATCGTATTCACCCAAAAAGGACCGCTAAGAGCTTCATAAATATTTCTCGGTTCTACTTGCGATAGATAACAAACAAAATTGCAAATATTTCGAAGTTGTACTTTCGTCTTAGCTGTAGAATCCTTTCCTCCAAAGGTGCCGTGGAGGAGAACGTTCTTGTTTAATAGGAATAGCCTGATTATGGCCTTTCTCCTCGTCACTAGAAATGTCAGGATCGAAAACTGTTGGAACAACTTTTACTGATTTTAGAATTTCCTTAACTTTCTCAGTTGTCTCGGTTGGAGGAATTTCAGCAAGAGAGCTATCATGACGGAAATTTCTTAGATCATCGATGATGACATTTGCATATTCCATCATAACTTGGGTTTTGATATTAAATACTCGAAAACCACTACTATCAGATGCATATCCAAGAAAGATACCTTCATCGCTTTTAGAATCAAATTTCCTTTTCTGTTCTCGATATTTCAGAATGTAGCACTTACTTCCAAACACTCTGAGATAGTGCAGGTTAGGCTTCTTACCGTACCACAACTCATAAGGAGTATTTAGGGTTTTTGACCGTAGGTAGACACGTTTGATCAAATAGCGTGATCTAAAAATAACTTATCCCTAAAACTTTAACGATAAGTTTTTGTTATGGAGCATTACCCTTTCCATTTCTTGATTGTTCTTATTCTTCCTTTATGCAACTCCATTTAATTATGAAGTAATGGGTGGTGAGTATTGTTGAATAATCTCCAGTTTGTCACAAAATTTAAACACCTTAGTGTCCTTGAATTCAATTCCACAGTCGCTTCTAATTTTCTTTAGCTTGCGACCTTGTTTATTCTGGATTCTATTAACAATAATCTTGAATTCACCAAGGGTTTCATTCTTATGAGCTAAAAATTCCACCCAAGTAAATCTTGTGTAATCATCTACCATAACTAAAGCATACTTCTTCCCAGCAACAATAGGTTATTGAATAGCCCGAAGAGATCCATATGAATTAAATAAAGTGGAGCTTTAGTGAGAATATCTCGAGATGATTTATGTGGAACTTTTGTTTGTTTACCATTTTGATAGGCACCACAAACACCCTCAATCTTAGCATTTATTTTGGGAACACCTCTAACAATTTCTTTATTGATGATCTTAGTTAGAAGGAGATAATTTATGTGACCAAAACGTTCATGCCAAAGATGAGTAGATTCCACCTTAGTCAAATTATAACAATTTTTAAACTAAGTATCTAAGAGATAACAGTTATTTTTACCACGAGTTCCCTGAAAAATTACTTTTCCAGTTTTGTCTACAATGTCACATCCATTCGCATTGAAGACAAATTTATGGCCTTTGTCACAAATTTGACTAACAGAAAGAAGATTAGTAGCCATACCTTTAACGTATACTACATCATGGATTTTAGGAACGCTAGGTAGTTTGATCATCCCCTTCTTGATTATTTACCAACAACTCCCATCTCCGAATATTACTGGACCTCCTTGTTACTGTACCTCCTTCAAAATCGTTTGAATTCCCAAACCATGAAAGATCTCCAGTCATGTGTTGGTTGCATCTACTATCAAGGAACCACTGAAAGGGTGATGTTGATTTTAGAGAAAAATCTCCCATAATAATGCTACTAACCCGATTGGATTTTCTGTTAGATTTGTAAACTTTTTGAGAAAAGAAAACAGTTGTTCATATTTCTTGTGAAGATTACTAGGAACCTTTAAACTTTTCTTGAAAGACATACATGTATGTTGAAAATGATTATGAGAACCACAAAACATACATATACATAAACCAACATCTTTAAACTCATCTGAGAAGTTCTGAGTCCTGTCAGGTTTCACAAAGCCTAAACCTCGCTTATCTCCATCGAAGGAACTTTGACAGACTTTAAATCTTTATAATTTACAATATCTGCAACAAGATCAGAATTGATCCAGATTTTTTCATCCAACTTCTTATGGAGATTAACTAGACCTTCCAAACGTTCTCGAAGATCACAGTTTTTTATATAAATTTCGCAATAAAGACCATCCATTTTCCTTATCAATCACTGTTTTTATCGACAAATATTTTTGATGATTTTTTCTAGATCAAAGCACCCAACCTCATCAATGGTTTCTATAACACACTTGGAGTTGAATATATCTAATTTCGGTAAAGCATTTATAGAGACTTTACTGTCCATATAGTCAGATTGCTACAAACACATATGTAGTTGCAGGAAATCCTACACTACACCCTTATTAAGATTTTACAATATTCAACTCATAATTGAAGATTAAAAACGACACTTATCATTTAAATCTCAGAAATGTTTACAGAAATCCAGATTACAACTATTCTCTCCAAGTTTTTCTCTCCTCAAGACTTTTTCAACTCTCAAAAATATATCATCCTTCTCTAAATCTATTGGAACCCTTTATATAGGAAATTACCTAGTGGATGACAGCTAAGTTTTCCTTTTATTTCGGATTTACTTTGCGATCTTTTCGCGATGGTTATAATGTTTATTATAGCAAGCTTTATAACCATCGCAAGACAAACATGCTTTTCTTGTGTTTCTTCAATCGTCAGCGTATTATGTCATCCTTTGTAACATTCGCAAAGTGTCATTGAAAAGCTTGCGGTGATGCTCACTGGAAAGTGTTGTTAATCTCACAGAGAAATTTTGTAGCGATATTCTGGTCCTACATCTTGCCTCTTCTCATATCTTTTCTGCGAAGAAGAGAAGATCGTGAGAACTTTTAGAATGCCACAACTATTTATCTTTTCAGACTTCTCAGTTTTGACACGTTTCTGTATCCTTCGCCAGCTGTTTTCACGTATTCTCTCTTCTAATAAATTTTTGACACGTACTTTCTAACTGCTGCGATCTGACCACTCATGTCTTTTCTTTGCATTTATTGCATTCATCTTTCTTCGAGAAATCTTTTCTTATATAAATACTTCTTTCATTCTTTTCATTTCCACTTTTACTTTCTTCTTATTTCTCTCCGTAACTTCTCTGCAATTTTACTGTTCTTCCATAAATTGCGCGTCTGTTATCGCTGTGATTTCTTTCTTATTGTAGGACCAGAATATCGCTATAACGCTATTCTTGCGATATTAACAACGTTTCTGCGATCGTCACTACCAATTCTTTAACAACGTTTCACGAGCGTCACATAATATCCAAAAGAAGATGACGATGGAAGAAATAAAGGAAGAATATGTTGATCCTGCGATGGTCATCATTCTTACGATAGGAAATATTGTAGCGATATCGATGAGATCGCAGAATAGATCCGAAATAGGAGGAAAACTTAGCTGTCATCCATTATGTAAATCACTATATAAAGGGCTCGATAAATCCAGAAAAGGATGATGTATTTTTGAGAGATGAAAGAGTCTTGAGGAGAGAAACTTCAAGAGAATATTTGTAATCTTGATTTCTTCTAATTCTGTAAACATTTCTGAAATTTGAATAGTAAATTGTCGTTTAAATCTTTGAAGTTTAATTGATTTCCAACAGATTTCTATAGAATATTAACAAGGGTGTAGTGTAGGAATTCCTGCAACAATATTTTGGCGCCCGAAACAGGGAATGAATTAACGAAAATCGAAGAAAAAGCGAAGAAGAAGATAAGAAGTGTTCAAGATTAAGGAAAGTTAATCGGTGAGATAATTGAAGCAAGGATGATCAGAATCAAAAAGGATTGTAGAAAATTAGAATGTGATATGATAACAAGAGCAATGGTTGATAGATTTCATGAAAACATTAAGGGGAAGATACGTAAACGGGATTTTGAAGGAAGAAAGATTATGATAGTGGAGAAGATACGTAAACGGGATTTTGAAGGAGAAATCAATAAAATCTGTAGAAGAATGGGCTATGAATAGAACTTTGGTAGATACATGAAGTTCTTTAGACATGATATTTTATCATACCTTCAAGAAAATGGGATATAAGGATGAAGAAATGTCTCATTCAACATATTATGTTCATGGCTTTGGAAAGTCTATAACAAAACCTAAAGGCGAGATAGTGGTACGAATTCCACTAGGATTAATTGAAACACAAATATCATTATGTGTGGTAGATGTGGAATCGCCGTACAATATGATACTAGGAAGACCGTGGATACATGCAATCAAAGCCGTAGCATCAACATTGCACCAGTGCATTAAATTTCCTATGCCCAGTGGAATCGGAGAAATTAGAGGAGATACGGATTTTGCAAAATTATGTTACCAAATTGAAGTGAAAATTTGTGAAAACCGTTCAAAGTTACGAAAAGCTCGCAGAAAACTGGCGAGAGAATCAAAGAGAAGAAGAGTTTAAAGTTTACATGATAAGAGCAAAGGAGGGAAAAGAAGTGCCCAGTGAAATTTCGCGAGAGGGAGACGAATTCACGAGAATTATGAAAACACCAACACCAATGGGAGAACCTGAAACCAGTTACACTGCTGCAGAACCAACAAAACTAGTAAATATTGGGAGTAAAGAAGATCCTAAAATACTAAAAATTGGGACTAGAATGGAGGCAGATGAGGAAGAAAAAACTATAAATTCTTGCGAGAATATAAAGATATCTTCGCGTGGAGTATGGATGAAATTCCGGGGATAGATCTATCAATAGCATGTCATAAATTAGAAATTAACAAAAATGTAAGACCATTCAAGCAAAGAATAAGAAAAATTTCAACAACATACCATTCTCAAATAGAGGAAGAACTACAGAAAATGCTCGATGCAGGAATTATAAGGCAAGAAAAATATCCAGAATGGATTGCAAATATGGTGGTGGTCCCGAAGAAGAACAAAGGGATAAGAATTTGCATAGATTTTACTTATTTAAACAATGCTTGTCCAAAAGATAGTTTTCCATTGCCAGATATCCCACAAATGGTTGAATCAGCAGCGGGAAACGCAAGAATATCATCACTAAATGGATATAAAGGATATAACCAAATTCCTCTCCCCGAAGAAGATCAAGAACATACAACATTTTTTGCTCCAAGAGGGTTGTATTGTTACACAAAGATGCCATTTGGTTTACGAAATGCTGGAGCAACATATCAAAGAATGGTAGAGAAGGTGTTTGCAAAATGGATCCACAAAACATTAGAAGTGTATGTAGATGATATGTTGATCAAAAGCAAAGAAGTCGAGAATCATGTGCAAGATTTGAAAGAAATTTTCGATCAAATGAGGCAATTCAATATTAAAGTGAATCCTGATAAGTGTACCTTTGGAGTAACTTCAGGGAAGTTTTTGGGGTATATTGTATCAAAATAAGGAATACAAGTTGATCCATAAAAGGTACAAGCAATTCGCGATATGCCAACACCTGCAACAATAAAAGATGTACAAAAATTGAATAGACTCTTAGCCTCGCTATGGAAATTCATTTCGCGATCTTCAGATAAGTGCAAACATTTTTTCGACATATTGAAGAAGGTAACAAAATTCAAGTGGACGGATGAATGTGAAGGGGATTTTCAAGGAATCAAAGAACATTTAGTGAACGTATCTATTTTACAAAAGGCTGAACCAGGAGAAGAATTATTGATGTATCTCGTGACAACCGCATACGCGCTAAGTGCAGTACTACTGCGAGTAGACGAAGGAGCAGAAAAAAACCAATCTATTATATCAGCAAAACATTCAATTCTGCAGAGAGAAATTATTCCAAGATTGAGAAGTTAATTCTAGCATTGGTACATGCGAATTTCAAGCTTCGTATTTATTTTCAAGCACATAAAATCAAAGTATTAACAAAGGCACCCATTGAGTCAGTAATGAAAAATTCAAAAAGATCAGGTAGGGTTGAGCGATGGAACGCACAAGTAGGACACTTTGATATCCAATATGAAATTCTATCTTCGCCAAAGATAAAATGTGGAAAGTCTACTCCTTTATACCCACAAACAAATGGTCAGGCTGAGGCAAATAATAAAACAATCGCAGACATCTTGAAAAATAAGTTAGAAGGATACCAAAGAGCATGGTGTGAGCAAGTACATAATGCAATATGGGCTTACAACACAACTAGATGAGAAGCAACTGGAATGTCGCCATTTTGTTTGACATATGGGGTAGAAGCTGTACTACCAACAGAAGTTGTTATTCCTACAACAAAAAGAGAAGCATGGGAAAGAAATTTAAGTGTCGGTATGATACTAAATAAGTTGGATGAATTAGAAGAAAAAAGAGAACAAACTCTACAACATATGGAGAATTATCAACGCAAATTAGCTCTCGAGTACAACAAACGTGTTAAGAAGCGTGAATTCCAACCTGGCGATTTAGCACTGCGAGAAACGCCTGGTTATCAGTGAGAAAATGGTGGAAAATTGGCGAGAAAATGGGATGGACCATACATCATTAAAGAGATAGTTGGAACTGGGGCATACAAACTAATGGATCCTGAAGGAAGAGATGTTGGTCAAAGACTCGATAGACCATGGAATAGATTATTTCTGAAGAGGTATTATCAATGACATCCTCTGAGAGATAAGAAATACTGGTATGTTATATGATGATACAGATAATAAACTCTTTTCTCTCTTACAATTGAAAAATTCTTCTGATAACAAAGCTCAACAAGAGCAGCGAGCATCATCGCAAGAAAAGCGAATAAAATTTCGCAGAGATTAAATAATGGGATAAACCTTTATGGCATGCACCCTAGTTCACAAATAAAATTTCGCAAGAGGCAAATGTAAGACCTAATAGTGCGTCATAAGAGAGGGTATCTCTCGACATGATTCAGGGGTAAGGTTATACCGCTGCTGGATCGAGTCATGTAGATGTTGGGGTTAAAGAAAACCTATCCGGGAGAGAGATCTTGGATTTCCAACTATATATGGTTATACCCTGGTTGGACGACTGAGAATCTCTTCCAAGAAGTGCAAAGTATGACCAAGGCGCCGAGGTACACGGTTGAGCCAAGGATGCCAAGGGCGTACGAAACTTCCTTGCCATTCTTGGTAAGTCTTGGCTACGATGCACTTGGCCTGAAGAAAACCCCACTTAGGGTGCAATCTTGTAACTATAAGCCATATAGGCATAAAGGACAAGAGGCTGCAAAAACAGCTGGTTGTTGGTAAATCTGGATGGGAGGATCTAGTCTTGTATGGCCGATGTGCCCTCCTTTAAGGGGAAACCAGGGGGAATATAAGGGTGGCACCCTCTATTAGGGAGCTGATAAGTGTCTTAAGAAGGAAATGTCATGGGGATTTATGATCGCAAGAACATTAAGGCCTATCATATTGTCGCGTGACGTAAATTATACAGAGGCAACAAGCCAAAAGTTAAGATGAGATCAATGGGTTTTTACATGAAAGTGTAAATACGTCCTGCGATTTCATCACAAGACGACAATGTCATAAGGCTAAATTATTGAAATAGAGTTTATACTTGTCAAATTGTCACAAAGATTTTGAAATAACATGGATAAAACAAGATCAAAGGGTCTTTACATGCAAATGTTAAGAAATCCTGCGATTTTGTCGCAGACATAAAAAATTTGGCAAAATAAGACCTTTAACTAGGAAGGCAAAATAAGACCAAAAGAATAATCTTTACCAATTAACTATTCTATTTTAAGATTGCAGGAAGTATTCATTCATCGTGGAACTATTTATAAGAAGGCAAATCCTTCACATTGCAGATTCCTTCATAATTTTCACAACATCGCAGCAGTATTCATTATATCGCAGATATATTCATACTTTCGCGAATATCGCAACAAAACAATTCCTTAAAGAAGATACAAAAAATGATTCGCCATTTCAAGAAAGATAATGAAGTGCAAGTAAGGGAATAGAGAAGTAAGATAATTTGATTATCTTCCTTGAAAAATATTCAAAGTAAGCTAAATTGAAAGTTAAATTCTAAAGAGTCTCAAAAATTACATCGCTCGCAAGAAAGAAGAAGAAAAAGAAAGCAAAGATAAAATTCAAGTTTCAGCGATGGCTTCGCCAGATTTATTCTTCTTGCTCGTCAGATTTATTATTTCTGCCAAAGTTATCAGCTTCTTCAGCATCCTTTTCATCATGAGTCTATCATTCTTTTGACTCTTCATCAACATTTGCTTCGCCACCCGCAGCTGCTTCTCTGGGAGGACTTATTTTTTATTCTTCTTCACCATCTTCTTAAGTGGTATTCTCTTCATCATTAGTAAACTCTAAATCTTCATCCATGGGAAGAGGAATTTAATCATCATCAACCTTTAGAGGAGGAACAAATACAGGAGGGAGAGAATTGGAGAGAAGAATCTCGTTCACAAGAACTTCAGCACTGAGGTGGACCTTGCGAAGGAAACTTTTATCACGATTCCTAATCTCTATGTTTTTAAAGTATTCGAGATAGTCAAGTCTTCTTTCTGCTTTGTCGCGGGAATCAAGATAATTGGAAACAAGAGACTTATTTTCTTTGCGAACTTTATCCAATTTAGTGGTCAGATCAGTGATGGTAGAATGAAGATTTCTTTCGCATTCTCATGAGCAACAAAATAATAAAAGATCAGTTAGACAAAAATTACACAAGGAATATAACACAAAATTTTATAAGAAGATCAACAAGAGAGGCAGTCAATTGACTACCTTCTTTTTGCAAGGTTAAGTTTTGGATTAATGTAAATAAACAGTTCTCCCATTGATTCATGGCATCATCGAATTTATTGCCAACCATACCCTTCAGACGAGATTTCATACTTTCTTCTTTATTGCGAAGATATGAGTTTTCCTTTGCTAATAAAGAATGAGATTCCCTTAATTGAGAGTATTGGTATTGAAGTTCACTGGCTCTTAAACTAAGAGTTAATCTACCCTTGATAAGTTTATCCTTCTCGGCAGCAGATGATTCAGTTAATTCCTTGAGCTCATTCTTAAGAGAACGAAGAGATTGCTCTTGATTGTTACATATGCTTTGAAGATTACTTAATTGCTGCGAGGAAATCTCCATCAAGCTTGAAAATCTATGTTTTTCTTGGGACAAAGTCTTATTTTCATATGATAAAGATTCAATCGCCAAATTAGCCTTAAAAAACAAGTATGAGAGGCGATCAACCTCGCCACTTAATAAATTCTTCCTTTGCAATAATTGATTATTCTCATTAGTAAGATTATTTATGTGATCAATTTAATAAGTGTAAATATTGTCTAGTCTAGTATGTTGATCCATCCAAGAATCTCTTTCAACGCGAGCTTCTTCAGCGATAGATTCAAATTTGAGTCTTTCTATGAAACGAGTCCGATTTGAAACTAATATATGAATCAAGAATTTAAGAAGGAAGCCTGAGTACAGAAAATATAAAAATAAAACAGAAAAATCAAAGAGCAGAGGCAAGAAAAATGTACCTTTCAGCTCGTCATTTTTTCTGCGAAGATTCTCGCAGTCTAGAGAGGAGTTGCAAAGCATATGATTCAAAGTATCACATTCAGCAGTTTTAACTTGAAGGCTTTTCCTCAGAGCTTCAACTTCATTTTCCAAAGATGCTCGCGAAGCATTACCATCAGAGCCAAAATAATTAAGCAGAGTCTCGCAAGCTTCATGTTGAAGAGGGTCAGTGGAATACTTTATAGCATTGTCTAAAATGTTAGACAATATTTTAAAAGCAACATCAACACCTGCAAAAGTTTCGTTTGATGAAGGAAGGGGTGTAGAAAATGAAGTAGTAATGAGAGCAAGTTGACGATAATTTGTGATGGTTGAGTTGTCAGGAAGAGTATGTATAAAAACAACAGTTGAAGGCCGTAAAGGACTATAAGGAGTCTCAGTTACAGCAATTTTAGAAGTTTGATATGTCAAAGGATCAGAAAAAGTAGAAGTATGGGTAGCGATATTCTCGCAAACAAAAGTAGAAAGATTTGGTTGCGATGGTGTGGGAGTAATCTTCACAGATGTTAATGTGGGCATAATGAGATCTTCCCCAAGTGTCTTAAAGTGGCGAGATCTTTTGGGAGGCTTAATAGGGTTCTCGTCATTCTGCAAACAATAACTCAGATAAGAAATAGAGGCAACAATATTGTTATTAAGAAATAAAATATGTTTCTTACTACCTTATCATTCGCAGAATTCCTCTTCTTCTTCTCTGCTAGTTTTTTGCGAGTATTAGGGTTTTGAATCGTGGATTTTTTAGTTCCGCTGAAGAAAAGATATAACATGGAAGTTATGAAGAATCAAATAAGAAAGATTGGAGAATGAAAGTAAAAATTGGCTTAAATAAATAACATAAGTCAAGAAACATACCTTGATGACTCCATTAGAACAGTAGCAGAAGAATATGAAGAAGAAGAAAAGTTGCAGACGGGAAGATGAAGTAGACAAATAAAGAAGATGAGGAAACGAAAGAAGAAAATTAGTTTTGAAACTTAACTCTACCTTTTATAGGCAAAAAGTGGTGGTCCTATTAAGAATAGACGTGTCAATAAATGAAGGAATTCACAACACGTGTAAGAAAGGCTAGATTAACGGAATCTTGTCGAGAAGAAAGTATAAAAGAGAAAAAAGTTTCGAGGGTAATAAAGAATATTGGTTCTCATGATCTTCTCTTCTTCGGAAAAGACATGAGAAGAGGCAAGATGTAGTACCAGAATATCGCTATAACGCTATTCTTGCGATATTAATAACGTTTCTGCGATCGTCACTACCAATTCTTTAACAACGTTTCACGAGCGTCACAGAATATCCAAAAGAATCTGACGATAGAAGAAATAAAGGAAGAATATGTTGATCCTGCGATGGTCATCATTCTTGCGATAGGAAATATTGTAGCGATCGCGATGAGATCGCAGAATAGATCCGAAATATGAGGAAAACTTAGCTGTCATCCATTATGTAAATCCCTATATAAAGGGCTCGATAAATCCAGAAAAGGATGATGTATTTTTGAGAGCTGAAAGTGTCTTGAGGAGAGAGAAACTTCAAGAGAATATTTGTAATCTTGATTTCTTCTAATTCTGTAAACATTTCTGAAATTTTAATAGTAAATTGTCATTTAAATCTTTGAATTTTAATTGATTTCCAACAGATTTCTATAGAATCTTAACAAGGGTGTAGTGTAGGAATTCCTGCAACTACACTTATTTTTCAATCTTCTTCTTCATTCCCATACTTAAAAAATGGTTATTGCTGGTGCTAAAAATTTGGCTGCTTTTGGTGAGATGCGAGAAAAACTCAATATTAAAAGTTTTACTTTGTCCACAATTCCAGATCAAGACCCTAGATCCGAACTTTCTCTCAAATTATTTACCGATTATCAATGTTCCCGCGAGAAAGTTATAGTATCGCTAGGTTAACTTGAAACTGGTCTTCCCATTCCTCTCTACGACCCGAAACTTCCATTATTCTATCAAATAATCTCTCACGAGAAGTTTTCGCGAGCAGTATATCAGTTAGGTGGAGATTGTATTCGATTACTGCTTGAATATGCTTCTCGGGATGCTGATAAAGGGTCCCTCTACCCTGAATCTACGAAGAATCCTCAATTTAAAGATGTTCCAATTGTCTCTGCAAATTATACTATGGAGAAGTTTTTTGAAAACTACAAGATAATTCTTATGAAGAGAGATAGCACTTGCTGGGGTGTTCGCTTACATAAGAAAGAGAAGATCGCTGATGATAAAGTTCTTATTCTAGATATAGATTGGCATACAATAATAATCAAGGCCCTCTCCATTCTAGCGATGACAAGTGGTTTATTTTTCCTCTAACTTTAGAAGGTCCATACATCTCTGGCTCCCATGCGCTACCTGCGAGTACTACAGAGTATCAACCATGGGTCTTCTACTGGCTTGAAAGAACTAAAGAGGTATGTTCTCTCCAATTTTTGCATAATTATTATCCATCATCTTCCTTATGTTTTCATATTCTCGCTAAATGACTTCGATTTTTTCCAGATTGACAGGATGAAACTCAATTACCAGAACTTTAGGAAACCCAGCACTTTCTTAGCTCTTAAATCCTTCACAGATGAAGTAAGAAATATCTTTTTATGAATTTTAACAATATATGGTTTCCCCTATTTCTTATCTTCATCTGTGTTCGCAGGAAATTGAAGAATTAGAACCAATAAAACCCGCGAGAAACAAGGTGAAATCTGTGAAATATTCAAAGGATAAATCTACTGCTCCTCGCGGTGAGGAATCTGACAATCCTCCCTTAAAGAGAAGAAAGACCCAACAATCTTCTTCTTCAACTCCTCAACCCATTCCAGAAAATTTAATTGTTGATTTTGATAAGGACAACAATGATGATGATAATGACATTCCTTTCATGAAAGATTCTTCCTCTTCTGAGTCATCAATGGCTAAATTATCTAAGATTTTTGGCGATATTACTCATGGTATCGCTAATGATTATGGAGATGAAGTTCTTAACAAGACATCACAGGCTCTCGCCAAAGTATTTGATGCTCCCATATTGGTAGATAATGATTCTCTTCAAGGAATCTCAAGATCGCTGACTCCCAGTCTTTTAAATTCTATTGGTACCCTGGTATATTTTCATTTCTTCAACTTGTTTATGTATTTATTCCATCACCAAGTTTTAACTCATATTATTCTCTCGCAGGTTGGGAAAGCTTCATTTGTTGTTGCCTCTGATTTGGATAAGAGACGTGCGTTTTCTCACCAGAAGAACATTGCTCTTCGCGAAAATAATGAGAAGCTTGAATCTGAACTTTCTAGTCTTCATGAGAAAAATAAATAATTAGAGAAAAATATTTCTAATCAATCGCTCAGAGCATCCAACCTTGATACTTCCAATAAGCAACTCTTAGGTATGAGAAGTTTCTTCTTTTTCTTTTATATTTTTATTTTTCATTACACTTTCTTACTTGATGTGTCATTCTCGAAGACATTTATGGTCTCACTGATGAATCTTTAACCATTCGTTCTTTCCCCGAACCAGTAGATAATGATACTCTTCTAGAGCTTCTTAACAATTATTTGAATAACCCTTCCGACATTAATTCTCTTTCCATAGATGAACTCAGATCTAAGTTTCGCCTCTTAGAAATTGATCACAGATCTTGTTTAGATATAACTCACAGATTCAAACAACTTTACCATAATTCTAAAGTAGAGATTAAAACTTTAAAAGCCAAGAATAAAGATCTTTCAAAAGACAAAGATCGTATATCTAGGCAAGGAGCTGAAGCTTTAGAAAACTTTCAAAAGACCATTCTTGAGGTTCAAATTGAAAGGGATAGACTTCTTCGCGAAAAAGAGGATTTTGTTGAAAAATGAAACCAAATTGGTTCTCGCCTTCTTATTAATAATCATGAGGAGTTTACTTGGTCTGCGAAGGTTCTTGATAATGCCAAAACTAATTTAGCTGTAGATGTTAGTCTTCACGTTGAACAAGCAGCTTTAATTAAAGACCTGGTTTCTGAAAGAGAAGGTTGTTAATCTTTTTTCCTTGTTAATTCTTTATTTTTATTGTTCTCCCTTGTAAAATTTCTAACTTGTTGTTATATACTCGCAGGTGCTGAGAAGAGATATATTGAAAGAATTGGAGAACTTGAAGCTGATAAGAATCAACTCGCAAGTACTCTTGCTGCTCGCAATGAGAAGTATTCAAGATTGAAAGAACAATTAAAAATCAAAGTTGCGAATTTTAGTAGCTCTCTTGTTGATGTTCGCAATGCCTCCATTAAATTGGTTTGCGATGATCATAACATTCCTCATTCTCTATATCCTGATCTTGAAGAAGAAGTTCCAGCAAAAACTCCAAACCTTGTTATCTCTGATAGTGAAGCCGAGGAATCTGATGAAGACGAAGATATTAATGAAAAGGGAGAAAAGGAGAAATCTGGCGAAGAAGAGAAATCTAGCGAAGAAGAGAAATTTGATGAAGAACATGGTGATGGATCTAATTAGTTATGTCTCTTCTTTTTTATCCTCCTTGTAATTTTTATACACTTATTTCCTTCTTCTTGTAAAATTTCTGCGAGATTCTCCAACTTGCTGCGAGTTTTCTTGATGTATAAATTTCTTTTGCTTCTTCCTGTATGACTTAGAAAACAATTCTTTTCTTGCAATATTAGTAAATCAATATATTTATTGCCCTTTAACTATATGCGTAAATGTGTCATATAACAATATCTATGCAATTTTATCATATGATGATGAATAATAATTTCTTCATTCTGTGCATTCCCATACTTGTCTCTGTTATTCATCTGCAATATGAGAAAATTGAATGGATTTTAGATATCAGTTGTAAATAAAATCTGTTGAATACATTCTGCCTCAATATCTATGAGAATATCGCTATCTATAATTGTATAATTTCTATGTTGCTATCGCAACCAAGTAATCTTATGGTCTTATTATACCTTCCTAGTTAAAGGTCTTATTTTGCCACATTTTTATTTTTGCGACAAAATCGCAGGATGTCTTTACACTTACATGTATTGACCCATTTATCTTGTCTTATCTGTATTTTGTTAATTTATTTGCAACAATATGAAAAGCCTAAGTTCCCTTGCGAGAACAACGCCTCATGACATTGTCGTCTTGCGATAAAATCGCAGGACGTCTTTACATTTTCATGTAAAAACCCATTGATCTCATCTTATCTTTTTGTTCTTTATAATTTTCCTCACGCAAAAAAATATGACAGGTCTAAAATGCTCTTGCGAGCATAAAGCCCCATGACATTGCCGTCTTAAGACACTTATCATCTCCCTAATGGAGGGTGCCGCCCTTATCTTCCCCCTGGATGCCCCTTCAAGGAGGGAACATCGGCCATACAAGACTAGCTCCTCCCATCCATATTTACCAAAAACCAGTTGTTTTCGAAGCCTCTTGTCCTTTATGCCTATATGGCTTATAGTTACAAGACTGCACCCTAAGTAGGGTTTTCTTTGGGCCGAATGCATCATAGCCAATACTTACCAAGAATGGCCAGGGTAGGTTCATCCGTTCTGGGCACCATTGGATCAACCGTGTACCTCGGCGCCTTGGTCATACTATGCACTCCTTAGAAGAGACCCTCGGTCGTCCAACTAGGGTATAACCTTATAAATCTGGAAATCCAAGGTAACTCTCCTGGATAGGTTTTCTTTAACCCCAACATCTGCATGACTCAGGTTCCAGCAGCGGTATAACCTTATACCTGAGTCAAGTAAAGAGATTCCCCCTCATATGACGTACTTTAGGTCTTATATTTTCCTCTTGCGAGATTATACCCACGAACTAGGGTGTACGCCATAAAGGTTCGTCCCATTCTATAAATCTCTGCGAAATTCTATTCACGTTTCTTGTGAGTATTGCAACTCTGAGAAAATTTCATTTCTTTGACTTTCTTTCCTTTTGTATGATAAAATTTTAGGTCCCTGTCAATTACATTTTCTTCAAACAAATCATTCATAAACTTCTTAAATTTTATCATACTACCTTTCTACTTACTATATTCCATTGTTACTTTCCTGTTGCGTTTTACTATCTTTTCTTCACTAGCGAGATGCTCGCCGCCAACTGTTTTTAGCATTTTTTGACTTTGCATCATTTCATCTTCTCGCCTCTCTATTGCATCAATCATTAGTCTGTCTTCTCTTTGTTTCTTTTTGATGTTCTACGTCCAATTTCTGTTCCTCGCGGATCTTCCCTAGCAAGTTTCCATGTCGATTTCATAGCACTTCTTCCCTTCAACCAAATATCCCTTTATAATTCCTATACCATTGGGATGTGGAAATTTAATACATTGATGATAAGTCGATGCCACACCTAAGATTCCGTGCAACCATGGCCTTCCAATCAAGGCATTATACGGTGATTTAATGTCAACAACACAGAATAAGACCTCAGAAGATATCCCCTTTAGTGGAATCCACATTGTAACTTCCCCTTTGGGTTTGTTAGAAGTGCCATTAAAACCATATATCTTGTACGTAGATGGTATTAAATATTCGTCTCTTCCTCCCATGGTCTTATAAGGGTGATAAAATAAAATATCAATGGAGCTGCATGTATCAATCAACACTCTATTAATTTCCCATGAATATTCATTTTCATCATCTTCAATTTTGTCTTCATTTCCATCTTCATCCTCTTTTTGTTTTGGGTTTATCTCTAATCTAACAACTAATGGCTGATCATGCATCTCGCCAGGGTTTGCTACTTCTTGTGCAGTGAAAGAAATAATTTGCTTCTACCATTCCTTTAATGGCGAGGCTCTCGTAATATTTAGTATTTCTCTTCCATCGGTATTTCTCGCAAAGACTCTGCTTAGAACATTGTCATGGAAATCCTCAATGGTCTTGAATGAATGTATAATGGAATTACTAGATAAATTCTTTACCTTAGATCCCACTTTTATCACAAATGTTTCCGCTCCTTTTACATTATTCACTCTGCGAATGTCTGGCGCTGGGGGTTATTGATGAGATTGTGGGTATCCTATTAAAAAGTGATTTAACTTTCCTTGATCAATCATCCTCAAAATTATCCTTTTTACATTCCTGCAATCATGTATTGAGTGACCAATAAAATGATGGTAAGGACAAAATGCTTGATTTCGATTATTTGGATGTGGTTCTTTTCCCATGTTCCAGGGTGATGGTATATTTTCCATCAAAATGATTGCTTCCTAAATTTTCTCTATGATGGTATTCAGGGGTGGCATCTTAATTTTTTCCCATATTATCTTTTGATTACCTTGAACTCTAAAATTGTCTTGCCTCTGCCCACCATAAGTTTCATGTGGTTGATCAAACCTTTGGATCTTGATATTTCCACCGCGATTGTAATAATTCTTCTCTCTTTCATACTCTTCTTGATCTCGACTGCCCATGGCTACTAACTTCTGCTGGTTATCAATCTCCACTTTCTCTTGTTGTGGCTACGAGGTGCTCGCCACATTATTAATCATTTTAGGAAGTAGACTTCCATTTGCCGCTATTGAGCTGGTATTTGCGACTGGATATGATTCCATCTCATTTTATTTTTCTCTCAAAGCAATGTATTCCTCTTGTAATTCTCGCAACTCAGTCATTGTAATTGTATTCTTGATTATGAAAATTTGTATGTACAACAGATTGGTTGCGAACATTGCATTGATAAAAGATAAAATGAGATATCTCTCATCCACTCTTCCTGCCATTTCACTGCACATTGTATTCCATCTTATGGTTAGGTGTTTCAGACTCTCGCCAACCCTCTGCTTTAACCCAAATATATCTTCAATACCCGGCCGTGATGAATTGTTGCTTATGTATGCTCCCAGAAATATAGCTTGCAAATGATTAAAAGAAGTTATAGTATTTTTGGGCAACCCCTCAAACCATTTTAGAGCCTCACCAGTTAAGCTAGGCGCAAAATATTTGCATAATACAACATCATGGTTTTCCCACTGTAGCATACACCTAACATAAGCCTTGACATGTTGAACAGCACAGGTAGTTCCATCGAAGATACTGGTTAATGCTGGTAAGTTGCATTTTGGGGGTATTCCTCTTAATTGTACTTCTTGAGTAAATGGAGTTCTCGCAGCTTCCTCAATTGCTTCATCAAGTTTCCTTCTCCCTCCTTCTCTTCTATTATTCATCATTTCCCTCATTTTTGTTAATTCTCTTAAAATTTGTTCATTCCCAGTTGAATTTTTCTCCATTGGCCTTTTCAATGCAGCTTCTCTTCTTCTGCGATTTTCTCCATTTCTGTCTATTTCTCCTCGCTGTCTTTCTATTCTTCCTTTTATTATATCGTAATCTTCATTGATACCATTATTGTGGCGATTCTACGCGTGTCTCCTTTCGCGATTATCATGATTATTCTGTCGAATTGCCTCCTGAAGTTCTTGTTGTTCCACTTCTGCTCTTAATATTTCCCTCTCGCAAGCCAGACTTGCTTGTTCAGCATAATGTCTCTCAATTTCGTCCTCAATGATTCTTTGATGTCTTAGGTTTTCTCGCCCATGTAATATTCTTCTACCTTCTTCTCGATTTTCCTCGCCGTTTTGGTTATTTCTACCCTCTTGATTTCGTCTACCATTCACAAATTCATCGTGTAGAATAAGGCGATCATCAATTATCTCCTCTTCTCTATGATATGGTTCTTCATTTGGATTTTGCATTCTTCCTTGAATATTTGCTCCAATATTTCTCATAGGGAAATTTTTCCTTGGTTCTTCTCTAAATGATCTTGAACTTGACCTAGCGGTACTCCTTGATCTTCTTCGTTGCAATCTTAAATTCTCCATTATTAACTCATGATTTTGTCTTATTAAATTCGCACGTTCTTCCGCTTCTAATCTTCTTTCCTCCTGTATTCTTTGTCTTATATCATCTGCTGTTTCATTTTCATTTTCTTCATGGACCAATCCTTCAATCACTTCTTGATCTCTTTCTGCTCCTCTTTCGTTTCTTAATTGTCAATCTTCTGCTTCTTCTGTCGAATCCGATCTCCAAGTATGCACACTCACTCTATCATAATCCACAGCTCCATATTCTATTGGTGTTTGTTGATTCGGCTGTTGGATTTGATTTTCTCTTTCATTCCTTATTTTATTTCTTCTTGTCCTTATCCTTGAAGACTCTCCCATTTCATTTGTTCCTCCACCCGCAAGTCTTTTACTCCTTCTCACAGTTGTGGTTGGTTCTGACGTATTTCTTCTTCTTCTAGACATTATTCTTATCGAGTTGTTGGGTGTTGCATACAATCTTTCACTAATTTTTTTTTTATAAATTCCTTCCAATCACAATGTTAAATTTTATCTTTCTCTTGAAATAATCACCAATTCAGTTCATGTTTCGGGCGCCAAAATATAGTTGCAGGAAATCCTACACTACACCCTTATTAAGATTTTACAATATTCAACTCATACACCCTTATTAAGATTTTACAATATTCAACTCATAATTGAAGATTAAAAACAACACTTATCATTTAAATCTCAGAAATCCAGATTACAACTATTCTCTCCAAGTTTTTCTCTCCTCAAGACTTTCTCAACTCTCAAAAATACATCATCCTTCTAGAAATCTATTAGAACCCTTTATATAGGAAATTACCTAGTGGATGACAGCTAAGTTTTCCTTTTATTTCGGATTTACTTTGCGATCTTATCGCGATGGTTATAATGTTTATTATCGCAAGCTTTATAACCATCGCAAGACAAACATGCTTTTCCCGTGTTTCTTCAATCGTCATCTTATTACGTCATCCTTTGTATCATCACAAAGTGTCATTGAAAAGCTTGCGGTGATGCTCGCTGGAAAGTGTTGTTAATCTCGCAGAGAAATGTTGTAGCGATATTGTGGTCCTACAACATACTTATGAGGTTTTAAACGTGTTTTCCTACTCTGATACAGATAGAAATCTGTATGGACTAACTCCAATATACTTCCACGAGAATCAACTAGACAGTCATCCTCAATCAAGGAAAATACACCCAAGAGTTATATCTATGTTTTTCAATGTAACCAACAAATAAAACAGATAAAAATCCGCAAGCCTGATTATTATGAGAAATAACTTGAACGGTACCAAAGACTAATGTTCAAGTGCCAATCAATTAATATCAACAACCAAAGGTTGGATTATCTTTAATTGATTGAACTACGCACAAATTGTGATATTTTAATTATACAAACAAATATAATGCGGAAAAGAAATAACACAGGCACCAGAAATTTTGTTAACAAGGAAACCGTAAATGCAGAAAAACCCTGGGACCTAGTCCAGTATCAATCTACTATAGACTCTAGCCTACTACAAGTTAACTTCGGACTGAAATATAGTTGAGCCCTAACCAATATCACACTGATTAAGGTACAGTCGCGTTCCTTATGCCTCTGAATCCCAGTAGGACTCTTCGCACTTGCTTCCCTTAGCGGATCTCACCCACAACTAAGAGTTTCTATGACCCAAAGTCGAAGACTTGATAAACAAATCTGTCTCACACAGAAAAGTCTATTGAATAGATAAATCTGTCTCCAACAGAAATACCTACAATTTTTTTTTCCGTCTTTTGATAAATCAAGATGAACAAGAACCAATTGATACACCAGACTTATATTCCTGAAGAACATCCTAGAAATATCAGTCACCTCACAATGATCTTAACCGTATGATAGCGGAACAAGATATTGTGGAATCACAAACGATGAGACGAAGATGTTTGTGACTACTTTTAATCTTACCTATCGGAGATTGAATCTCGAGAAAATATTAGAAAAGATATTACTCAATCCGATTGAACAAAGTAAGATCAGAACACACAACTACATAAGAAATAGTTGGGTCTGGCTTCAGAACCCCAATGAAGTCTTTAAGTCATTAACCTATAATGGTTTTTAGAAAAACCTAGGTTAAAAGAGAATCGATTCTAGTAACAACTAGTATCATACAGGAGGTGTGGGGATTAGGTTTCCTAGATGCTAGAGTTCTCCCTTATATAGTCTTCAAACTAGGGTTTGCAATCAATGTTACCTTGGTAACAAAGCATTCAATATTCACCATTAGATGAAAAACTAATTAGATTCAAGCTAATATCTTTCAACCTTTAGATTGAACTTAGCTTGTTACACAAAAATGAAATGTGCCTTCATTTAGATATGGGTAACCGTACCTAAACGTGTACACATTGTTGTCTCAACAATAGTTAAACGAAGTTAGCCATATGAACACTTTCACATCAACCTTTTTCATCTTAATCAGAACTAGTTCAAATGACTCTAATGAAACTAGTTACAAATTTGTTCAATTTTTTATATTCTCATATAAGTATACAAGACACAATTGAAAAAAAAAATCGATTTTGATTCACTCGAATCAATTCATGAACACTATAGCCACGGTTTGCAAGGATTTCATTCCTTATTATATAAATGTATTTGTTCACGAATAAACTAATTTGAGAACTTAACCCACCCAGGTATGCAAATGGGTACGCATGCCTAGAGTTCCTGGTCTTGGTCAGTTCGCCAGTATGCAAACGGGTACGCATACTGTCGTTCATGACCAACATCAGTTGAATTATTATGCAAACGGGTACGCATACTAAATTCCCGGACCTGAAATATTATGCCAGTACGCATACGGGTATGCATACTAAGTTCACGTACTTCAACTGTTAAACCAATATGCATACCCGTAAGATGACTGTCCCACACAAATCATGTAAGATGTTACCATGCGATTTTCACATGATCATCTTTTGACTTTCGTCAAGAATAAAAGATGAACTTGGTTAAAGTGAAAGCTTACCAACATATATTTCGAGAAATATGTAAGCGAGTTAAACTCAACTCGAAATATCAAATGTCTATAATGTAAAGTCTATATAGTTATACGAATTTTGTCTCAATAGGATATAGAATAGAAATAGACTTCTGAGTGATAGATGAGTTCAAGTCTCCACATACCTTTTGTTGATGAAGTTCCAAAAGCTCCCCTTAGTAGTTTTCTTCTCCAATCGATGAACGCTGTGAAGTCTAAATCTCAACTACACATTTTATCCTAATCCGAGACATAGCTATAAATAGAATAGAAATCAAGACTTATAGTTTTGACAACTAAACTTGACAAACAAGCTTGAGATAGCAATGCTTGCGAGTTTGACCTAGTAGTGCTCAAACAGTTTTTATGTTGATGATATGTTTATTTTTGGATCTGACATATATTCAATCTTGTTTTCCTTCTGTCATTTTCTCTAAAGTCATATCTACTTATTATGCAATTCGACAATTTGTTACATAAAAATAGAATAAGATGGAAGTTAAATGGGGATAGTAACTTCACAGTTAAGTCAATGTATGCTAAACTTAATGATCCTTTTATATCCTTATAGGGAGTAATAAACATTCTATTTTTTTTTGGAAAAAGCTATGGAACCTATAAGGTTTCACAAAGGATGAAACTATTCATTTATAAATGTTTGAATGATGTTTTACCTATTAACTGTACTCTGTATAATTACACTAGAAAAACCTATTCAAGATGTATTTCATGTTAAAAGGAGGATGAGATAATGGAACATATATTCTTAAAATGTTTATTTGCTAAAACTATTTGGATATTGCCTCCTTGTCCTTCATTATGACGCCTCTTTTAAGGAACATTTCTTCTCTTGGATGAATGGAGTTGCTCAAGTCATTTTTGTAAAATCCACAACAATATAATGTTGGTTTATATGGAAGGAGAGGTGTAATAGGGTGTTTAGTGATAATGCTAGATCCTCAATTACGACATCCCTTAATATTCAGAGACACATTTAGTTCTGGATTCCTAGAGATGAAGTTCTTAACCTAAATTTTTTGTTTCCAAGGGTGGTAAACACATTAAACAGACAGCCTCAATGGATCTCTCCAAGTCTAAAATGAGTTGAAAGTTAATGTGGATGCTGCTTGGAAATTAGATGTTAATTCTAATACATTTATTTCTATTGTTGTTCATAATCATGTAGGTACTATGGAAAGGGAAAGAGCATGACCCAAAACTACATCCAGTGCAGAAGAGGCAGAAGCTCTAGAAGGATCCAGTTGGGAAAAAGAAGCAAGGATATCGACATTTAGAATCGAAGGAGATTATAAGAGAGTACTTGAATGACACAAGCAACATAATTTTATGGAAGTGTGAATCTATTCTGAACTAACCAAAGAGAATTTATACTCAATGCGATAATTTATTAGGTTTTAAGTATGCCACAAGAGAACCTGATAGAGTTGTGGATATTCTAGACAAATAAGCAAAAATAATATGGGCATAGTGTTAATCGAAGTATTTCTCCTTATTGTATTCATCTATCTTTATTAGTTTATAAATACAAAGAAGGAATATTACAACAACAACCAGCTTTACATATCCCCGACATAAATATTGTAAGACTCTCAGGTGATCAAGTTGGTTAACTGCTTTTAATACATTTTCATTCTAAAAAAAAAAAAACTGATTTTGAGATATTTTATAACATGTCGATGGGGGAGAACATGCCGTGTCCGCTGGTTGCATCTACTAAAATGTCGATGTTAGGTAGAGGAGGATCGTTTTTGGAGCATCACCTGTTCAAGTCTTTGAAGTCTACGAAGCACCTGATCTATCCATTTTCCTTGTGTCTGAACTGCAACTATTTAGCCGACTTGGATCCAGGTATGACATGTAGATGATGGATGACCAATTTTCATCTAAATCCGGCATTTCTTCATATTTCCAAGCGAATATGTCTTGGTACTCTTTGAGAAGTTCCACGAGCTTCGTGCATTTATCCGTACACAAGGTTGAGCTGATGGAGATAGTCCTAGGAGATTCCTCAATGATTTCAATCTCATCAGTTATGGAGTTGGTGCCATCTTGCAGCTGTTGTGGAGCATCTAGAACTTGCTCTTGTGGTTCGTTGTTATTGTAGCATTTCATTAGGTGGAGATACTGGGTAACAATCTCCCCTGCTAATTGATAATGACAATGTCGGTATACCGTTTCCCTTTCTGGTCACGACTCACCACAAAAGTTTGTTCCCTTTTCGTGTGAACATGGGTCATGGCTTCACAGGATGGAGAAGAATGCTTCATCATCAAAGATGTATCGTGGGTCTTATTCCTCAATGATGCAAGCCGGCATTCTTCCTGAATTGACGCCCACATGGGGAGTGGGACGCAACGAACTTGTCTGATTCTTTCTGCGGAGCTTCTCACGTATGTGCTGGTTTGGTTTCCCGCGAAGTCTGTCATTGTGGTAGGCTTCCATACGACCTTTCCTAGGAGTGCCTTGGATGTCCTGAGAGTCTTGAGAGTAATCACATTCGAAGATGCTCATGTTTCGATAAGGGCCATCTTGAACTCCGAATCCTTGATGCGTGCGGTGACATATAGGGCACAGTTATGACCTTCCTCTGGTTGATTGCAGAAAAACATCTTCGTGCACTGATTCTTCGAGAGGTGTGAAAGTTCGCATAAAATTTTCACTAGAGAAACCGCTTCCCGATCCACCGGCCTCTGGTTCTTAGTAAAACTATTGAATTTAGGAGGATCAGTCCCCAGTGTAGGAGTCTCCATGACAGGACCGCTCATATCTGATGTCGCTTCTTTGATCAAGTCTGCAATGGTAATGGGAGATGGTCGTCCTCTCGTCCCTCCGGCTCCTCGTACTGGTGAAGGAGTGAAAGTTGTTGCTCTGGTGACCACCGGAGGCGCTACACTTGAGGGATGCCATGATTTGCGGCTGGCTCTGGTGATGGGAGGTGTTACACTTACTAGAATATCACATGCTACATTGGCGCTGGTAGCATAAGTGACGGCTCCACGAGATGTATTGACCATGGTATCTCCACTGACAGGTACATCGACACCAGGAGTGTTATCCACACTAGCTCCGTCAGATTTGATTGCTGATCCAGACATGAGTTCCCCTATCTTGAAATGAATTGCTGATTGAATTGGTTTTAAGATCTACCCTTTTTGAAATTGATGAAATTGAATCGGATTTCAAAAAAATTAAATTTGCAACCGAGAGATTAACCTCCCACTGTGGTCGCCAATTTTTTATGGATGAAAACTATTCCTGCTGATTTTGGTAATTTGGGGTGTGAATGAGGAATGAATCTAAACCTTAAACAAATGCACTGCGCGGTGAGTGCTTGTAGATTTGAGAGATCAATCTGTGCAAGTCCGGACTAAACTAAGAAATGGCCGTTCCAGACTTGTTTCGGTCACAAAGTGAAGGAGATTGGGTTGATCTTAGTGAAGGAAGCGAAGAAGGTGTTGATATTGTGAAGGCGTTGGCTATGTATGACTTGTATCAGAAAGCTGAACTGGATTGCAGGATGTAAGCTATCAGTTCCGGTGTTTGAATACGATTGTATCAACACTTTCCTCTGTTATCTCGTCTTGTTCTGTTCTTGTTAAAAATGGGGCGGAGAACCTATTTATACAAGTCTTTTAGCCTAACCCTCGTATCTCATGGGAAGTGGAGTGATGGAGTAGTGGATTAGTGTGTTGGTGTCACACGACCAGGCTTGCCTACTTATCCCATCATCACTAACCGTCCATGACTTCCTGACACGTTCTTGTGATGGCGTGTTGTGCGTTGCACGCTGTAAACCACCATACCAATACCCCCAGTATGTATCCCCCAGTTTGTGACATGATTGATGTCTTGAACGTGTGGATCATGGTACCCACAGAAAGTAGCATGTAATGCTACGTTATTTAGGAAATTGATACTTGTGAAGTATCATGTGTATACTATGCAGGTACTGCATCGAGTATATTCAATATGTATGAAGCATCGTTGTTTGAGAGTCTCAAAATAACCTCATGTCCATCTTACTTCATGTGATGGTTTGGAGGTTGCGCAAACAAGTCCTCCCTTGGCCGACCACATAGTGTGGTAGAGTGACGGATGGTGATCACCATGACTCCTGACCAAGGCTGTGTAACTAAGCCGGTGAAGTTAGATGGACGAGATGATCTTTGAGACACTCATCTGCGACCTTTGATGGAATTAGGGTTTATGGAAAAAGTGCGCAAACACCACTTTCCAGCTTGGTCGAATCCAAGCTTGGGACATAGTTTTGGTATGGCCGGTCGGTCATGTATGCTGACGGCATGCCGGTACACATGTTCATACCTCACTATCCCATGGAAGTGTGATCTGGGCCACTCAATTTATCTGGCAAAGTTTAGTAGTCGAGATCAATTTGCGACAGTAAACTAGTGCCGAAAAAGCCACACACTGTACCTACTTCGGGCACGCATTCCAAGACGACCAAGCTTGGTCGGTCTTGGCCGATTGCTTCAACGTGTAGGTGGTAGGCTGGTGTTCACGCCTATGCCTTACCGTCCCACGAAAACATGATCTATGCCACTCAATTCGTCCGGATAAATGAAGCGGTTGAGATTAGTTTGCAATTTGGAAGGAGCGACCATGCATGTTGGAGGCGTGCGAACCGAGGAGAAAAGGAGAGTTCGGTCTTAGACGATTGGGTGTAGAGATAGGTGGGCCCGTAGTGATCGTGTTGATACTTACCGGACCTGCTTAGCCTATTCCTGGACCCTTAGTCCGGTTAGAAGAAGATGGACACTTATGATCTCGACATAAACCCTAATCAGGGTATTGACGGCCGTGTGTTGTACCTAGTTTGGAGAGCACGAACTAGGATGACCAACTACAGTTGGTCCTGACCGATCAGTCACGTATGTAGGTGGGCCCACGGTGATTGTGTTGACATGCTCCGTTCCCCTTGAATCTACATCTGCACCCTCCATCTATACCCGCGAAGATGGATGGTTGAGACTTTTTTGCGACACATGTAATGTGTCACAAACCCTAATTTAGGGTTTTCCGTCCATACTGCTATGGTTTGGACGTTTTGGCAAGCTAAGCCAATCTTTTGGGGAGGCCAACCATACGGGGTACGCATTGGTTCGGCAGCGGATATTCCATACCTTCTTGGGGGTTATGGAATTGATCTGGGCCATCCAATCATGCTGGTGGAGTTGGATGGTCGTGATCATATCCAGACTGATATGGTCAGTCCGGATGCTCAATCGGGATAGTATAACACACCGAGAGTGGCTCAATCGGGCTAGTATAACACACCGAAAGTTGCATTTCGTACATGTTTTATTATAATGATTGGATATTCGTGTTTCTATGCTGATAGAAACACTCAGTCGTCATTCCGCACTAATAATGAGTATATGAAATACAAGGCTGGTTGCGCATTAATTAATAATGTTATAAATTCACAGGGTATATGGGATTGTTGCTACATGCTCCAACCTGGATGAATTTCGTGTACTTAATTCACAGAATGGGATTGTTTCCACATGCTCCATTCTAGGTGAATTAGTAAAGTGAAGAAGTATTCAACACTTATTAATGGCTTTATCTTTTACAAGATGTTAGCACATAATTTGGCACCATCAACACATGGTTGGCATGCTTTGGCGTGGTTGGTGTGGCTGGCATGATTTTACATTGGCACAGAGGTGAAGCTAGCATGGTTGGCATGCCTTGGCGTGGTCGGCGTGGATGGCATGATTTGTCATTGGCACAGAGGTGCGGCTAGCATGGTTGGCATGCTTTGGCATGGTTGGTGTGGCTGACATGATTTTCCATTGGCACAGATGTGCGGATATCATGGTTGGCATGCTTTGGCGCGGTTGGTGTGGCTGGCATGATTTTCCATTAGAACAGAGGTGCGGCTAGCATGGTTGGCATGCTTTGGCGTGGTCGGTGTGGCTGGCATGATTTTCCATTGGCACAGAGGTGCGGCTAGCATGCTTTGGCGCGATTGGTGTGGCTTGCATGATTTGCCATTGGCACACATGGGAATTAAGGTTTGGCTTGTTGTAACCCTAATTTGAAAAATATACCCCGGTAATTCTTTTAGAGATACATTAAAGGTTTCAGTAAGTGTGCCTAGTAAATGCTTGTTGATTTAAATATTGTGACATCACTGTCTGCTAGGGTTTAGTGTTTTACGATTTTAACCCTAAACTAAAAACCACTATCAACACTAAGTCCCCTGCTTAGCTCAGAACAGGTGCCTTGTTGCGAGGTAAGCATATGATGGTGACAGACAAGGATGGAATCGAGGTGTAAATCATTACAAAGATGGTAAGGAGAATCCGACTAACCTTTTCGAGTGGTAAAGAGATTTTTGGCTTCCCGTGTTGCCGGCCCTGCGTAAGTTGTACTGGGAATGCAGACCGTGGAGTGGTGAGGCAAAAGTTACCGGCTTGGTCTGTTCGTACATCTCCAAGGCAAAGGGGGCGCGGTCTTGGGAGGCGATGCAAGTGGATAGCTTGGCTCGAGGGTCCAAGAGGTGGCATGGTCTTGGTAAGGTGAACGCACGTGGATGATAGGGTCGTGTCATTGGAGCAGGAATCTTGGCCTGGTAAGGCCATGGCAGGGCGCGGCTTGGTGGGGTGAGGCATGAACAGATGGCCAGTAGCGGTGAGGATGAGACATGGCACAGACTATTTGGTAATTTATCTTTAAGGTCTTGGTTGTCTATTTTCTTATTTGAATCGACTAGGAAGCTCTTTTTCTCTTCAAACCAAAACGTTAGGCACACAAAAGAGGAAAAGCGTTACTCTTTTTGCTTTGGTTATGTTGCCGATTTTGCTTCCCAAGCTTGGCGTTGGCGGTGGGAAAGGAACACACGATCTAGTGGGCCTAGAGCACGTTCTTCCACGCTTTCTCACTAACCATAATTATTTCTCACATCCAGGCATGAGGTTTAATTAGAATCGGATATCATTCCTTAACTCACGATCGGTATAAAAACTTTCCCTTATGAGGTTGCATCACCTTGCTGTACATAAAAGATGATCTTGAACTCTAGATTCGCGTAGTTTGTCTTCGTCCATCCTCTTTACTAGTATCACCTCGCGTTTCCTTCTTATTTATTTTTTTATATCCTCTTTCTTATGTGTGTATAGATAGGATGAAACTTGACCACTTTTCTTATTCTTTGTAGTGTATAATGGGACCCTCTGGGGATAGCCATGTCTTTGATTCTTCGGAGAAGGATTTCAGGATTGGCTGAAACCGCTCTTCTTCTCATGAGGAGGCATTAGCTAGAATCGAATTTCTGTTCCATGAAGCTGGTGAAATCATCAAGGACCTTCCTTCCATCTATCTTCATGAAGTGCAGGAGCGTGTTCGTACTTTCTTGGATTCGGTGAACATGGAGGAGGGACGAGAGAATGAGGAAGAACCTTGGCATGTTGAGAAGTTCCAGTTCGGCAAAACCTCCCCTCGGTCCAGTTATAGGGAGGATCGAACTGTTTATAGGTCGGAGCAGCGAAAAATCGAGCATGTGAAGCTTTTGGAGGCAAGCGCCATGGTTCTCGAATTTGAAATGGATGAATCAAAAAATCTTCTTCGAAGGGTCAATAAAAGAACCTCCGAGAAAGCGTCTGACGGGACCGAAGTAATCTTTGGAGTTGACGCCAGAGGTGTCGTTGGCAATATTGGAGAGGTCATGGTGGCGTATGCTGAACCGATCATCGAAACGGATACTTTTGCTGCTGTGGTTGCTTCGGGATGGGACGTTGAGGTTGCTGCTGCTAACACCATTGAATGGAATCTTTGTTGCCCGAGATATTGTTGGGGGAAGTGCTTGAAGGTGGCCTTGACCAAGGGGACTCATGTTCCATCCTTCAAGGGCTAATTTCTCCCTTTTATTTTTCTTGTTAGTCGCTTAGTTCCCCTGATATTTTTCGTAAACTCATCTTTACCTTCTTCTTCATCAGTCAACATTTCGCTTTATATATATATATATATTGAATGATTGAATGGGGTATTTCTGGTTGTGGTATGATGGCTTTGCAGTGGTTTTCCGGATTAGTTTGATGTATTTCTCTGATGTCTGGGGAACTCATTTGGAAAGAGATGTATATATACTCTCTTTTTTTGACGAAAAATAAAATTCCAGGAAAGAACACAAACGGTGTATTCATCTTGGGGAAATACAAATACTAAGAGGAATTGTTAAAGGAAATACTAAAGGGAGAGTGGCTGGAAAAGTATAACATTTTAGGGATTGGAGGCCTTGAGCCATCGTGAGTGAACTATTACGCCTTCAGGTGTGTCCGTGTTGATGAGCTTGCAATATCCTCCTAAAAGGGTGTCTGCCACCATATACGTCTCGTCTTCTCTTCCATTGGGTGAATCAATTTGAATAGCCATTTTTACCGTCATCTTCCCAACCTGAAACAAATTTACCTTAACCATTATATCTCTGATTGAAAACGGGTTCAGGCGTTGTGTAACCGTTTGAGTCTTGGCTTCATTGGTTTCGATGGAAGTTTCCAAGCTTTTGGAAAAGTGTTCAAATGGCAGAGCACCCCATTCGCATTTCTTGACATCGTCCGTGCAAGTAATCGCGCCGAGTCTCCATGACGAAATAAGGGAAGGAATGACTGGTTATAGAGACGGTCGTTCGGCCAGACTTACTTGCATTTAAAATCCATGAGCTAGCGCCAACAGGTCTTCTCCAGATGTCCGGGTTCCATTGATAACTCGTCAATGCGATAACCAGTGGGATGATTTGTTGGAGATTCCTTCGTGCGTGGACGTCGGTAGGGGGTGCGCATCTAGTTTCACTTTGTTGTCGAGTACCCATAAGTGCCCCAATATGATGTTGTGACTTGTGACCCAGTTCTTTGACAATATGGAATTTTCTATACGTTATAACATCTCGTATCTTGATCTAGAGGTTGATGTATCCATGCACGTTCGCGGCTTCCCCTCTTGGGATCTTAATCATAGATGGGGAATATGTAGCGTCTTGTTTTGTAAATCCCGCAGTCTTTAGTGTCTTGAAAGTAATGATGTTTAGGTCAGAGGCCGCGTCGATGAGCGTGTTATAAAATTCGATACCTCTTAAACGGGACGTGGTCATCAGTCCCAATTATCCCCTTTGATTTCGTCTCTTTGGGAAGCTTGGGCCCCTAGTGTGGTTTCCAGGGAGAGAAAAAGTCATTTGCCAGATACAACGCGATTGAGAGCTGTGAAAATATCTTGGCGCTGCACCTTGGAAAGATAGATAATTTCGCATACATGCTGCATCATGGATTGTATAGTCTCGCGCACGGAGTCCCCAGAGAACCCACAGTTTCTTATTGGGAGTGGGTCTCGATGTACTCCCTCGTCTCCTAGTTGGAGCTCCCCCGCTTCTATCTTCTCTTTGAAGATATGCTTTAATCTGTTGAAATCACTGGTTAGGTGGTGAACAAATCTGTGATGGTGACAATACTTGGGGTTTGCCATCTCGGCCTCAGTGGGTGGGCATCTGGGAGGTGGCAGTCTGATAACATCGTCTTGAATCCATGCTTCTAGGAGATCAATCACCTCCTCGATTGGAAACGGGAAATTTTGGGCATTCCCTTCAGTTTCGTGTTGACGCATGGGAGCTTTAGGGGCGGAATTCCGTGGCGGGATTGCATGTTGTGCCGATGCTTCATGTTTAGGCTGATGATCTACAGCTGGGGACTTCCTTTTCCTTCTCTAATTTACTATGTTTAAAGAGGAGGGGCCAGCGTTAAATTGTTTACTAGTGAGACGTTTGTTCCCGCGAGCTTCGTGCAGGTCTTCGGCTCGAGTCGGTCTAGACCTATCCAGTAATGATGGTGTTGTCGTTGCAGAACGTCTGGCGGCTTCATGGAGTTCTGAGGAAACACAAGTTTTCTAGCAAGGCACGGTAAATAGGAACCATACCGTTAATGCACGCGTTCACCAGTTGTTGTTCGGTCACGTTTGGGTCATGATAGTCCAGTGCTTGAACCCTGAATCTTTTGACAAAATCATTCGATTGTTCGTTATCCCACTGGTACATCCTTCCGAGGTCTGAGAGAGTAACTTGGTCAGATACGAAGAAGTACTTCCTGTAAAACGCGGTAACCATGCTACTCCAGTTGAGAATATTGTTCGGCGGGAGGTTGTTGTACCATGTATACGCCCTTCCGATAAGTAATTTTGAGAACTCCCTTAGACGAAGAACGTGATTATATTCATGTTCACCTAGGGATTCCAAAAAACGGGAGACATGCTCATGTGCATTCCCGGTACCATCGTACATGGTGAATTGAGGAGAGGAGTACCCACTTGGCAGAGGGATTATTTTCATTTCGGATGGGTAAGGGGGTTGGTGCTGATGCATGTCCATTTCATCATTCTTGACTCGGTTGTAGATAAGTTTCTCCAGATCTTCTCGCGTGACGAAGTTGGACGGCTGACTTCTTCACTATGGGATTCTAGCGTGAATATCCTCATCTGCGGAGGTGTGTTATGTCGGGGTGCTAGCGCCGGGGGGGTTGGATATGTTCCTAAACGGATCTGGAGGGTGTGACTCGCGTGGTAGCCGCTCTGTCAGAGCCTTGAGAAAGACGAGTACTTCCTTTTGTGTCGAAACCATATCCGTTTGAGATCTGGCGAGCATTTCCTGTCATTCCATCAAATCAGCGGTGGTGACATAAGGATGGATTCCTATGGTCCCTCCGGTTTCTCGTTCCGTCGGTGGGGTAGTTGGAACCTTAGTTGTGGTCGGGGGTTCCATGTTAGACGAAGCATTAGGAGCCGTAGCGGCAGCTCTGGCTCTAGTGACTGGTGGCGTAATGCCCGAAGAGGCATTTTCGTTGCTGTGATTAGAGGGTTGTGCAGAGACATTATAGGCGGGGGCGGATCTGGCCCTGGTGATTGGCGGTGTTACGCTTGAGGGAGTTCCTTCGGAGTTATAATAGGCAGTAAGTGATGTAACAACGTTATTAGGAGAGATATTAACATTAGGGACGTGCTCCGTGCTGGTATTCTCGGCAGCCGCTCCAGACCTGAGTTCCACCATATTGGGATTGACGTTCGGGAAATAAAATCAGGAGTTGGAGTTAATATTGTCACTGATAGATCAATCCTCCTACCGTGGTCGCCAATTGTTTATAGGTGAAATGGTTTCTGCTGACTTTGGTAATTGCATGTGTGAAAGTGAGAAACAATCTAAACCCTAAACAATGTACTGCAAGGGAGTACTTTTAGATTCGAGAGATCAATATGTACAAGTCCGGCCTAAACCAAGATATGGCCATTCCAGACTTTCTTCGGTCATAAAGTGGAGGAGAAGGGTTGGTTTAGGGAAGGAAGCAAAGAGAGTGTTGATGCCAGAATAATTCTGGAAGAGCAGTGCTTGATTTGTATCAGAAGGTGAGAGCTTTGAGAAAGCTAACAAGAGTTGCCTTTCTGAGTGTGGTATTTTCCCTGACGAAGAACTCGTGTCTCTGATGGAAATAGGTAAGCCTACTTATACAAGTCCAAAAGGAAACGTACTCTGGCATCTTAAGAAAAGAAAACAGATGAGTTAAATGGGAAGAGGTGGTAACTCCTGGTATTGCTGGGATTTGATGGAATTGATATCCCATAATGAATGAGTGTTTCACCGTTGATTCTTGCATTTACTAACCTACTTAATCTTATTACACTATCTTAAAACGGGCATTTGTGTATGCCGTACGCTATAGACCACCAAACCAAAACCCTAATGAGCATCCCCTAGTTTGTGTTGATGTCTCGAATGTTTTTGGAAAACATGGAGCATGTTGTCGTGGCTTGGCAAGTCAAGTTAGGGAAACTTGCTAGCCTGGTGACCTTCGACGGTCGAGATTTTGCATCTTGAGAGGAGGGGAAACCGTTGATCGTTGCGCGCCTTCGTTTTGGTAGTCGCGTAGTGAGGGCCAATGTGGTGGCGCGGCTAGGTTGGCATGACATGGTTTGGCGTGGCCAAACTTAGGTTTTCGGGCCGAAGGTTACCATGTGTCGTCTGATAACCTTGGATGGCTAGGATTTCCTCCAGGGATTGAAGGACAACCGTTGATTGTTGCACGCATTCGTTTTGGTAGCCGCGTAGTGAGGGCCAACAGGGTGGTCTAGGGTGTGTTTAGGCTTGGAATGTGGGGCCAGGGGTTTTCCATGGGCATATGGCGTGGCCGGGGCCGAGGCAAGGGCGCTTGGCTTGGCATGACGTGACTAGCATGTCTAGGTCAAATGCAGAGTGTGTTTGGCATGGCGCGGCTAGTTTGGATAGGTTTGGTTTGGCTTGGCATGTTGGGCCAAGGGTTTTCCATGGATGTATGGCATGGCTAGGGACAAGGTAAGGGCGTTTTGGCTTGGCATGACGTGACTAGCATGGATAGGGCCAAGGCAGAGTGCGTTTGGCATGGCGCGACTAGCTTGGCTAGGTTTGGTTTGGCTTGGCATGTGGGGCCAAGGGTTTTCCATGGACGTATGGCATGGCTAGGTCCAAGGTAAGGGCGTTTTGGCTTGGCATGACGTGACTAGCATGGCTAGGGCTAAGGCAGGGTGCGTTTGGCATGGCGCGTCTAGCTTGGCTAGGTTTGGTTTGGCTTGGCATGTGGGGACAAGGGTTTTCCATGGACGTATGGCATGGCTAGATTTGGCTAGGTGCGTGACTAAGCTAGGGTTTTGGGCCAAAGGTCGTGAGGTAACTTTATATGGCCAGGATTTGCTCCTGGGATTGAAGGGCAAACGTTGATTGTTGCACACCTTCACTTTGGTAGCAGCGTGGGGAAGGAGAGTATGGTGGCGCGGCATGGGGGCCATGGCGAGATGTGTTTGGTATGGCGCGGTCGGTGTGGCTGGTAAGATTTTCCATTGGCACGGAGGTGCGGCTAGCATGGTTGGAATGCTTTGGCGCGGTTGGTGTGGCTGGCATGATTTTCCATTGGCATAGAGGTGCGGCTAGCATGGTTTGCATGCTTTGGTGCGGTCGGTGTGGCTGGCATGATTTTCCATTGGCATAGAGGCGCGTCTAGCATGGTTGGTGTGGATGAAATGATTTTCCACTGGCACAGAGGTGCGGCTAGCATGGTTGGCATGCTTTGGCGCGGTCTGTGTGGCTGGCATGATTTTCCATTGGCACAGAGGTGCGGCTAGCATGGTTGGCATGCTTTGGCGCGGTCGGTGTGGCTGGCATGATTTTTCATTGGCATACGTGGGAATTAGGGTTTGGCTTGTCGTAACCCTAATTTGAAAAATATACCCCGGTAATTCTTTTAGAGACACATTAAAGGTTTCAGTAAATGTGCCTAGTAAATGCTTGTTGCTTTAAATGTTGTGACATCACTGTCTACTAGGGTTTAGTTTTTTACGATTTTAACCCTAAACTAAAAACCACCATCAACAGTAGGTGAGTAGGCTATTGATAATAATCTTCTGAAAGTGTGATTTAGAACAAATTAAAGTCTCCATATATATTGCTACTATTCAAAATGGTAATCTACCTTGGATACTTATTAATTACTAGATTTTGTTTTTACTCGGTCAATAAAATTAAAAAAACGAAACTGTACAGGGGCTAGGTCTTACTAGTGCACAGCCGTGAGGCCATCACTAGTAGAAAACCTACTTGAAACGAAAATAAACCACTCTAGGCCATTTAAAAGAAGGAATGAAACCTGGCCTACCCTCAAAATATTCAAAAATATCTTCAGCCAACAAACAAGCTTGTTTGGCCAAAGCATCAGCTGAAAAATTAACTTCCCTATAGCTATGGACATAGCGAATATTATCATAAAAGAGTCTTGCTATTCTCCACTTCTGTTTTAGCCTCCAAGGCAGCTCATCTTTTTGAAAATCTTGGATGCAACTCATCGAGTCTGATCGAATGAAAAGGTTTTTGACATTCCACCTTTTTGCTAACACCGCACCATAGATAATTGCACGAACCTCCGCATAGTAGTTGGTTTTCCAGCCAAGTACAACGCTAAGGACGCCAGTTGGAATCAAGGAAAGTAACACCACATCCATCTTGGCCTGGATTTCCAAGTGACGCACCATCACAACAAATCATAATTTCACCTGGGTTGGGAGGGGACCAACTTACATCAACTCGAATTGAAATTTTGCATGATCTATGCCGCACCTTAAAATAGTTCAAAATACGCAAGTCATCCAAGTTATTATGCATGTGGCCATTAATACGAATTGAGTTATCACGAATTAACTGATAAACTCTCCCCTTGAAACCTTGCCACTGCACCGTAACATCATCAAAATAAGCCTTGTTGCGAAGCTTCCATAATTCTGTGACAATTGCAAGATGTGCAACAAGCCACGGATCTTTTATCATCCTACAACGCCCTTTTGTAGCCTTATTAGAGGCAACCAGATCTTCCATTGGTTACAGATTTAAAATACCAACCTCCCAAACCCAAATGCGCTTAGCAATCCTGCAATGCCAAGTGATATGACTCATAGTCTCACAATTCTTCTTATAAAGGCGGCACATAGTAGGCATAGACCTACCCATTTTTTTAATAATATTATCTTTAGTTGCACAATACTGATTCGCCCATATCTTCCAATACTGCACACTCAAAGTAGGATGCACAACATTCCTAGTAAACAAAACAGCAGTTGGCACAATCTCCGCAGGTTCCTTAATAGCGGCCTTAGCAGATTTAACCGAAAAAATGCCGTTCTTGTCCAAGTCCCAAATCTTGTAATCTTCACCACCAGCAATTAGAGGTAAATCATCAATATCAATGTTACAACGAATCATCAAGTCTCTAGTATGTTGAGGGATAGCCCAAGCACCATCAGCAATTACTAGATGGAATATATTATTTGAAAAGCTTCAACAGTCTTTTGTCCTTAGTTTCAGAGAAGTCAACTTCTCTGCTGATTCTTTAGCCAAAAGAGGTGTTGGGTTGGATAATGGTGAATACATAGTATACATAGGAAAACCTGATTTCATTACAAAACTTGAAATTCCTTTTTTTTTCTTTCTTATTTTAGATTTTATTGTTTCTTTCTAGTGTATTTATTTTTCTTTTTAGTGTATGCATATATTATAAAATATTTGCTTTCTATTTCGTTGTTGGTTAGTTGAGTCAATTCTAATTCGGTTACGGTTTTGTTTTAATGAAAAGAATTAGTGTCAAACAAATTCTTTTTGGGGAATTTTCGACAAAAAGATTAAAAAAAATATCCCATAGAGGTAAGACTTGGCTTTATATTAGGACACCTGGTCAATTCGATCATGGCACTAGTCGAAAAACTTTTGTCACGTGAGCGTGGTCGTTTGAAATTTAAATCTGTTTGAAATTTATATGTGCGCGCGCCCATAGTTGAAAATTTGAAACCAAATAAAAATTTCAAATTAATTTGAATTTAGCGATTTAAATAGTTTGTTAAGAGAGGTTTGGAGTTGTTGAAAAAGAAAAACATATCCGAAGCTGGAGTGGGAGCAGTAACATAGTAACATCTTCTCTTCTTCTCTTACGCTAAGAAATCCATACAACTAAGTTTTACTAATTTGAATATTAAAGCAAAAACTACTCTAATCTGATCTGGATGTTACGGTTGTTAGATGAATTTATGTTTGTTAATTTGATGAATTTCTTAACTAGGTTAATTTCTCGAGTCTTGTTTAATGATTAAATCTGATGATTTCACTTGGTTTAATTCCTGGTGATAATTTCATGTGAATCTAATCTGAAAGATGTAAGAAATTTTTTAGGGATATTTATTTTGGTCGAAGATTTCATATCTAATTTCACTTTAATTATAGTTTCCTTTAATTCGTAGTTAAATATTTTCATTTGAGATCGATATATCACTAATTTAATTTTGATCTGCAGCATAAAAATTGTTGTACTATGTCTAATCTTTTGCTCGAAATTCTCGACTATACTTACATGCGTTTAATCAATATAAATACTTGTATAGATTTGTGGAGATTCAAAAAGAGTCACAAAAATTAATAAATTTCTGAGAGTTGTAAAGAATTAAATAAAATCATGCGGATTTCGGCAAAGTTATCTAATGACTTACAAAGATTTGTAGATTCCCGAAAAGTTGTAAAAACATATTTGATATATAGAAATTTAAAGAATTATATAAAAACCTGACATATAAATACAAATCTAAAATATCATACCTTATTTATTATACTAACTTTGACTAATTACAAAAAAGAAAAGAAAATTATACATACAATATCTTTCTTTAGTTCAATTAAATGCAATTAATAATGAAAATAATTATTATTACACATTTGTACAGAAGAATTATTTTTACAAAGTGTTTAATCATATCATAAAGATATATGCATCTATGGTTATTTTTTTGAAGCATACATGCATCTGTGAAATATTTTTTTTAAAAAAATTGTTGGAAGTTTTGACTTTTTGTTGATTTTCAAAGAAGGAAGTTAAGTCAATCATGAGAATATCAAAGTGATTTTAATATCTAATGAAGAAGTTGTTGCTGAGTTCATCAACAATCTCGAGCTACCCAAAAATTCATCATCAAACAATCATCAACATGTTTTTGAAGCACAAGAAACATCATCCCTTCCCAACTGCTATTTATGTTGAACTAAAGAGGATAACCAGTGAACCTGTAGCATTGACCATTTCGAACAAGAAACAATGTTTGGTTTACCGAATCCTCCCTTCTCAAGAAACTGTGATTCCTCAATGCCTCTTTGATTTACTTGCACACGACGATGTTCAAGGGTTCCATTGGGTGAAAGGCGCTAATGAAAGAAGATTCAACTCTTTAACCCCTATTAGGCATATGGTGACTCAACTTAATGTTCTTAATGAGATGAAAATGGAGATTGATGCTGCTTTTTTTCAAGTTACGGCAAAAGCTCTGAGTGATGTTATCAAGAAAATAGAACTTAAACTCGGTAAAGGAACCAGACTACCAGAGGCTACCTCTGAAAAAATACGGAATGACTATATCTCCCTTGCCATTATAAAGACTTACATCACCTGGAACCTAGATGGATTCCAGTAGCAACACTTTTTGGAATCTTATATATTAATACAAAACAAACCAGTTGTTGTTGCTGCAAGCTTGTTCAACTTTATGTCTTTTTTTCTACATTATTATATGAAAATGAGAACATGTGGCAAACATTTATGGATGGTTATTTTCTTAGTTTCTGTATATGTGTTAGATGCTTGGTTTGAAGAAGATGGATGGTTCTTCTTTTACTCTTAGTACTAATCTTTTTATTTTTGGTGTCAGCAAGCCAGTTAGCTAGTCTCATAACATATAAATTCTCATATATTTTTGTTGCACTTTCTTTTTGATAAGAATTTTGTTGCCTGAATTTTCTTATTTCTTTTGCATTACTTCAGATAATGAGATTAATACTCATAATAGTTACATATGTGACCAAAAACTTATCTTTCGCGTGAGAAGACATCTTATTGATTTCAGATTTGAAATATGACATTCTGGACTTCTCCTATTTCGCATCCTCACTTATCTTAAGTACCATCCAAGTAAATTTTAGAAAATCCTAAATCCTATCTTCTCTCTATTCTCTCTCACTTCTCAAAAACTAGAGAAAACACATCTACTTCTTGTTCTTCCTTTGCTCAGATCTAGTCCTTTATGGTCTAGATCTGAGTAAAGATTATTTATTTTTTTGTTTCCAATAATTTCTTCACCATTAGAGCGGTTTTTATCTTCGCTATTTGGGCGATTTTATCTTCACTTTTAGAGTTTTTTTTTCTACCGATTTGTTACTGTTTGGTTTTCTTGATAAAAGTACATCGGCGATTTGACATGGGTGAAGATCAATTTCTTTTTCATCAGAAAAATAGATCCAGGGTTTAGGTTAGTCGTTGCACATGAATAACTTTGGGCATATCACTCCTTTGTCATAGGTGCATCTCTTTTCCAAGATGATAATTTATTAAAATGGTTGAATTATAATTCTGAATACCATTTCTTCTCCAATATCAGAGTACAAGATTTGGGTGCTATCATGGTAGATCGCTATTTCTCTTCGCGATTTATTTACGTTTTGTATCTTTCTTTGTATTTGTTTCATGTTATGATATACTTGTTTCTCTTTAAAACCATCATGAACGTTTCTTGCGGAATGAAATACTTATGGTTTGATGATCAAATTTTTTGTTGTTGGAGATATACTATTTGGACATTGATTCAGTAATACTTTAATGTTCCTAGCTTGAGTCCATGAATAATTTATGTTGTGCCATACATTGATTAGTTCATAACTCAAATGAGCTTCTTTACCAATTTATGCAGTTCAAGTTTCTTATGTATGTCATTGTCCAATTTTGTGAAAACCGATAATTATCTTGTGGTCATATATACGACTTATTTGCAAACCCACATTATAAAAATAACCACCAGTCAGAAAATGATGCATAAAAAAGGAACAATACTAATTATGATTCCATGGTGGAAGTTGTCTTGTAGTTGAATAAGGTTCTATAAACACTTTACCTACAGATATTATCGAAATTGAAAATGAGGAAGAAATTGTTGAGGTCATTGACAGTAAGGATGAAAAGGAGATAACCGCCACACATCCTTGTAGTGTCGAAGGTAAAGAACTATAGCTTGTATCCGCTGATGAAACTTCTAACGCATCCAAAGTGTTTAAAGAGACCATTATCACTTCGAAGGTATGGGAAATGTAAAGCTAGCTCTGAAAAAGTTGTTTCAACCCTATTCTCCTGATCGTGTTCAACTCCACAGAGATTTAGGTCTTCTAACACCACAATTGGCCAAAGTGTCACTCAAAAAGGTGATTAGAATCTAAATTTTAAAATTTCGAATCTCTTGTTATTTTTGAGGATTCTTCATTATTGAAGTGGTATTTCATTCACTGTATGTAATCTTTGTGGTTTTCCATATTTACATTATTTTCCTGAACGAAATTACAAATTAGTTCCTCAACATCTTGTTGGATATTTTTAAAAGGATGCATTTTTGTTTGCTGTTATCCAGGGGGGTCAATGAGGTCTAGAGATGACCCTAAAACTTATGTTGAGGAAATGAGGTACAGAGATGTTATTTTCTGGAAAGAGTCTATCAATGATGAAAAACATTCACTTTTGTCTAACGGTACTTGGATATATTGTGATTTACCTCCTGGCGTCAATCCTATAGGATGTAAATGGGTTTCATGACAAAAATGAATGTCGATGGTTCCATTAATAAGTTCAAAGCCAGACTAGTTGCTAAGGGTTATAAACAAAGACATGAAATTGATTACTTTGATACATACGGTCATGTTGCTCGCATCTCATCTATTTGTTGTTTAATTGCACTTGTGTCTATTCACAAGTTAATTAGATATCAAATGGATGTCAAAATTACCTTTTTAATGGTGATTTAGAAGAAGAGACATATATGGAACAACCTAAAGTTTTTATATTACCAGGCCAGAAATTATGGTTTGCAAGTTGGTAAAATCTTTTTATGGTTTGAAGCAAGCTCCCCTGCAATAACATGAGAAGTTTGACAAAGTAGCTTTGTCATATGGTTTAGTTATGAATGATGCTGATAAATGTATATATATGATAGTTCTGGATGTGTAATTATCTGTTTGTGAAAAAGCGGGGGTCTAACAACCACACCTAATATTTCGTTTAGGAAATCTGCATGGACTAACTCCAATATACTTCCAAGAGAATCAACTAGATAGTCAGACTCAGTCAAGGAAAATACATCCAAGAGTTATATCTATGTTTCTCAATGTAATCAACAAATTAAACAGATAGAAATCCGCGAGCCTGATTATTATGAGAAACAACTTGAACGGTACCAAAGACCAATGTTCAAGTGCCAATCAATTTATATCAACAACCAAAGGCTGGATCATCTAATTGATTGAACTACGCACAACCTGTGATATATCAATTATATAAACAAATATAATGAAAAAAAGAAATAACACAGACACCAGAAATTTTGTTAACGAGGAAACAACAAATGAAGAAAAACTCTGGGACCTAGTCCGGATTTGAACACCACATTGTATTATGCCGCTACAGACTCTAGACTACTACAAGTTAACTTCGGACTGGAATGTAGTTGATTAAGGTATAGTCGCGTTCCTTACACCTCTGAATCCCAGCAGGACTCTACGCACTTGATTCCCTTAGCTGATCTAACCCACAACTAAGAGTTGCTACAACCCAAACTCGAAGACTTGATAAAAAAATCTTTTTCACACAGAAAAGTATATTGAATAGATAAATCTGTATTCCACAGAAATACCTACGAGGTTTTGTTCAGTCTTTTGATAAATCAAGGTGAACATGAACCAATTGATACACCAGACTTATATTCCGGAAGAACATCCTAATAATATCAATCACCTCACAATGATCTTAACCGTATGGAAGCGGAACAAGATATTGTAGAATCACAAATGATGAGACGAAGATGTTTGTGACTACTTTTAATCTTACCCACCGGAGATTTAATCTCGAGCAAATCTTAGAGAAGATAGTACTCAATACGATAGGAAAAAATAATATCAGAACACGCAAGGTATGGTTTCAAAATCCCAATGAAGTCTTTAAGTCGTTAACCTATAATGGTTTTAGAAAAACATAGGTTAAAGGAGAATTGACTCTAGTCGCAACTAGTATCATGATGGGATTTTTAATTGTTGTTATAGTAATAAAATTCGAACTCTAAGACTTGTGAGTATTAAATTTAAATATTTAATGAAAATAAAAATATATACAAAATAAATGTAAATAAAAGAGAGAGTTACTGGGACTAGGATTCCACCGAATTCATATCATAAGGCTCAATTATTTATTCTTCAGCAATTATCGCTCAATAAATAAAAACAAGGACTCTGATTTTGCCAAAGTAGATTCTCAAAATATTAGCTATAAATCGTAAGCATGGGACATCAAACATTTAAGCAAGCATGACCCATCAAATAAAATAATAACTAATTAATTAAAATAATAATTCTAATTTAATTAGTGAAAAAGTCATATAGAGAATAAAATAAATCTACCCATGTATGAAATTCGTATTCCTCCGTCGACCCAATGCTTAGGTTTAGCTCATTATGTTGGATACACGCTCAAAATATGAATTCATCGCTCAAAAGTGCTTACAAATGATGAAAAGAAGAAAAATCAAATAAACCAGGAATTTACAACAGCTGCGAAGCGTTGCAATCCACTGTTATAGTATACGATAAACAAAAAGTGATGTAGTCACTGTTCAACTGTCATTGGAAGCATGTTGCAAAACCGGGAATAAATCACGGTTTATTAACGATAATCTTTCTCAGACTTTTGTTCTTCGTGTTCTTGGAACATCAGCAGCAGAAATTTTTGCAACTTGATTTTCTTGATTCTCTCGTCTCTGATAACTCCCCAAACTCTCGATATCCCTTCCTCCTGCTTCCAAAATTCCTTTTATACTCAACAGACCTATCCAATCTCCAAGTAAATGTGAATATCTTCCCTTTATTTCTCCCGTGATTTTTTTTTTATCTACTGCATGCTTCTACCGGCGTCAAACCTCCTTGTTTTATCTTATACACGTTCCAAACACGATACAGATTGAGTCAAACTCTTTAACACCTCAAACAAGCCTCAGTTTTACTCGGGATATGATATAGATAACGTGAAATATTCTCGTGTCTCTATTTTATTTCATCGCCACATACACTCTTATTTCTTTGAAACCAACAAACTTACCATTCCTGTTTCATCTTAACAAGATACTGCCAATCAATTTCCACGTAAAACTCTTAAGAAATGTCGCTCCAATTCAAATCAGAAAATCAAACAAAATATCGAGTCTTTAATACTGCCCATGTTCAAGAGAAATCTTCTCTTCTTTCCAATTTTAATTCTTGTAACGTTCTTGTTTTAGTCAAACATGCTAAACCAACCAAATCTCGTGAAAGACTATGAGAAAGTCACGTCCAAATCCAATACAGAAATATCGCATGTGAATGGTCTTTCTTTCCCGCTAAATTGTGTTTAAACGAAGAATAAAGGTGGACAACCCTTAGCCAAATACGGAGTATTAATAGTAATAGGTACTGGATAGTAAAGAAGGTGCCCCTTAGTAATTGAGGTGTCCCTTAACCAACATTGAGAGTCCTAATAACACGTGTCCTCCGGGTGCAAATAACATTTTTTGAGCCAATTCTCTACAAGAGCTTATTATTCCAAAAACAACTAAAACAAATTTATTAGAGAAATAATGAGTCCTAGCTAATGCATTTATGGGTTAAAATGCGTCGCACTTTCGTTCTTATCATATCACACAGGAGGTGTGGGGATTAAGTTTCCCAGTTGCTAGAGTTCTCCCTCATATAGTATTCAAATCAGGGTTTGCAATCAATGTTACCTTGGAAACAAATCATTCCATACTCACCGTTATATGAAAACTTGATTAGAGTCAAGCTAATATCTTTTAACCGTTAGATTGAACTTAGCTTGTTACACACAATTGAAATGTGCCTTGATTTAGATATGGGTAACCGTACCTAAACATGTACACATGGTTGGATCAACTATAGTTAACCGAAGTTATCCATATGAATACTTTCATATCAACCTTGTTCATCGTAATCACAACTAGTTCAAATGACTCAAATGAAACTAGTTATAGAGTTGTTATATTCTTTATATTCTCATAGAAGTATACAAGACACAATTGAAGCAAAATCGATTTTGATTCACTCGAATCAATTCATGAACATTATAGCCACGGTTTCCAAAGATTGCATTCCTTATTATATAAATGTATTTGTTCACGAATAAACAGATTTTAGAACTTAACCCTACTCAGATATGCAAATGGGTACGCATACCTAGAGTTTCTGGACCTGGTCAGTTCGCCAGTATTCAAATGGGTACCCATACTTTCTTTCACGACCAACATCCGTTGAATTAGTATGCAAATGGGTACGCATATGGTTATTCATACTATGGTTCCCGTACTTGGAGTAACTTGCAACAGTTAGCATATAAGTACGCATATTGTGTTATATCCAATCAATGTTTAATTGTACTAAACTCCATTTTAATCATTGAAACATTCTTAGAAGACGGGAATAATTGTCTCACACAAACTATTAGCTTCAAATCAATTTTCAAGTGATCAATAGGTCAATACGAAATATTCTGAGTCTACATCAAATGACTGTCTCACACAAATCATGTAATATGTTACCAGGAAATTTTCACATGATCATCTTTTGACTTTCGTCAAGAATAAAGATGAACTTGGATAAAGCGAAAGCTTACCAACACATATTTCGAGAAATATGTAAGTGATTTAAACTCAACCCGAAATATCAAATGTGTATAATGTAAAGTCTATATAGTTATACGACTTTTGTATCAATAGGAGATATAATAGAAATATACTTCTGATTATTATTATTTTGAAGCAAAATATACTTCTGATTGATAGATGAGTTAAAGTATTCACATACATTTTGTTGATGAAGTTCCACAAGCTCCCCTTAGTAGTTCTTCGTCTTCAATCGATGAATGACGTGAAGTCTAAAGCTCAATTACACATTATATCCTAATCCGAGACATAGATATAAGTAGACTAGAAATCAAGACTTATAGTTTTGACAACTAAACTTGACAAACAAGCTTGAGATATCAACGCTTGCGAGTTCGGCCGAGAAGTGCTCCAACAATCTCCCCCTTTTTCAATTTTAGTGACAAAACTATCAATACATATGGATTACAGAATAAATAAATTATGTAGCTTCTCATCCAAATGCTTTATTTCTTTGGTTCTTCAACATTACTCGAAATCTTCGTCACTTCCAAGTACTCCAATGATTCTGAACGTGTTCAACTCAGCATCATAGTGTTTGAAGATCCGTAGCCATAACCATATTTTTCTCAATTATTGTTATACAGTGTCATAGTATTATTACACAACATCAAAGTTCAATTGTATCACGAATTTACAATAATACTACAGTGATATGTATCACTCCCCCTTAGCCAATACTTCATATCATAATGATAACCACTCCCCCTTACATAATTATCCGTAAACCATATATATTTGTAGTGTGAACTACACAGTAATTCTTCCCCTTTTGTCAATATAAATTGGAAAAGGTACGAAAACTAGCGGGATCATAATGAAATTCTCATAGAGATACTTCATGACTAAAAGAGAACATATCAACTTTGTTTCGATGATTTCACATAGTCGAAACTTAGTGTATATCAAGGAGTTTATAAAGATATAAGAAAACTCCTATAATATTCCACAGTCGCACTCCCCACAAAGATTTGGAAATTAAGCACAAGTTCAATTAAGAACTCTCCCCCATAAAATATCATTCCCGAAAGAATAATAAGAGCGACCTTACTTTTACAAGAAAAGAAAGATTTATTTGTAGAGTTTGATACTTAACAGAATGTTATCTACGTAGAAACAAATGTGAAATTGAAACAATACTACACTCGAGTTCAGAGTCTTGATTGCCCAGTAGATATAGATAAGTCCAGGGAAAAAAGACTAGAAAACTTAATGAACCAAAAATACACCATTAGACTGTCGTGAGTGTTGAAACATTGCAGTATCTAAAGGTTTGGTGAGAATATCATCCAGTTGTTGTTCAGAAGGCACAAATTCCATGTTAATAGTACCATTTTCATAGATATCTCTAATAAAATGATACCTTATGTCAATGTGCTTAGTTCTTGAGTGATCAGCAGGATTCTCAGTAATGCGAATCGCACTTGAGTATTTAGCTTCGCATGTATAAAGGGATTGTGAGTTTTGTCTTCCACACATCCTGCCCAGTCTTCATCTGAGTAGGAAGTAAGATCAACGTTAGTATCAAAAGTATAAGATAGACCATACCCGATAGTGTGTTGGATATATCGCATGATCCTCTTTGCAGCTGCAAGATGAGATTCCTTTGGATTAGCCTGAAATCTAGCACAACAACACTAAAATCAATATCAGGTCTAGTAGTTGTAAGATATAAAAGGCTTCCAATGATAGATGAATAAATTTTTTGATCCATATTTACTCCTTTCTCATCTCGATGTAGTTTACCAGTGGTGGGCATATGAGTCAGTTTTGGGGTTGACTTACCAAGATCGAACCTTGTCACAAGATCCTTAGCATATTTTTCTTGAGATAAGTAATTCCATCCTTATGTTGTTGAATCTATAATCCTAAAAAGAATTTTAATTCACCAACATTGCTCATTTCAAACTCCTTACCAAGAGACACTTGAAAATATTTTGCAAGTTTCTTAGATGTTGATCCATAGATGATACCATCTACATAAACTTGAGCAATGACAACATCTTTCCCACTCCATTTGGTAGAAAACGTTTTATCATCTCCACCTATCGAAAAACCTTTCCTCAGAAAAGAAGTAGTTAGTTTTTAGAATCAGGCACGAGGTGCTTGTTTTAACCCATATAATTCCTTGTTGAGCTTAAGGACATGATCAGGGAATTATGGATTTTAGAATCCCTTAGGTTGAGTGACAAACCTCTTCTTTTAAATTTTCATTTAGGAACGCGAATTTTATGTCCATTTGATACAGCTTAACCTTAAGAAAACAAGCATAAGCTAATAACAAACGAATGGACTCAAGGCGTGCCACATGAGAAAAGGTTTCATCAAAGCCGATACCTTCAATCTGTGAATATCCCTGAGCGACAATCCTGGATTTTTTTCTGACAATGATGCCAAATTCATCAGATTAGCTTGTTCTTGAATATCAATTTGGTACCAACAATATTGATACTTGGGGGGGTGGGAGGAGGTACTAGTTCCCATACATGTTGTCTCTGAAATTGATTTAACTCTTCATGTATCGTATTCACCCAAAAAGGACCGCTAAGAGCTTCATAAATATTTCTCGGTTCTACTTGCGATAGAGAACAAACAAAATTGCAAATATTTCGAAGTTGTACTCTCGTCTTAGCTGTAGAATCCTTTCCTCCAAAGGTGCCGTGGAGGAGAACATTCTTGTTTAACAGGAATAGCCTGATTATGGCCTTTCTCCTCGTCACTAGAAATGTCAGGATCGAAAACTGTTGGAACAACTTTTACTGATTTTAGAATTTCCTTAACTTTCTCAGTTGTCTCGGTTGGAGGAATTTCATCAAGAGAGCTATCATGACGGAAATTGCTTAGATCATCGATGATAACATTTGCAGATTCCATCATAACTTGGGTTTTGAGATTAAATACTCGAAAACCACGACTATCAGATGCATATCCAAGAAAGATACCTTCATCGCTTTTAGAATCAAATTTCCTTTTCTGTTCTCGATCTTTCATAATGTAGCACTTACTTCCAAACACTCTGAGATAGTGCAGGTTAGGCTTCTTACCGTACTACAAATCATAAGGAGTATTTAGGGTTTTTGACCGTAGGTAGACACGTTTGATCAAATAGCGTGCTCTTAAAATAACTTATCCCTAAAACTTTAACGGTAAGTTTTTGTTATGGAGCATTACCCTTGCCATTTCTTGATTGTTCTTATTCTTCCTTTATACAACTTCATTTACTTGTGAAGTAATGGGTGGTGAGTATTGTTGAATAATCTCCAGTTTGTCACAAAATTTAAACACCTTAGTGTCCTTGAATTTAATTCCACAGTCGCTTCTAATTTTCTTTAGCTTGCGACCTTGTTTATTCTGGATTCTATTAACAATAATCTTGAATTCACCAAGGGTTTCATTCTTATGAGCTAAAAATGCCACCCAAGTAAATATTGTGTAATCATCTACCATAACTAAAGCATACTTCTTCCCAGCAACAATAGGTTATTGAATAGCCCGAAGAGATCCATATGAATTAAATAAAGTGGAGCTATAGTGAGAATATCTCGAGATGATTTATGTGGAACTTTTGTTTGTTTACCCTTTTGATAGGCACCACAGACACCCTCAATCTTAGCATTTATTTTGGGAACACCTCTAACAATTTATTTATTGATGATCTTAGTTAGAAGGAGATAATTTATGTGACCAAAACGTTCATGCCAAAGATGATTAGATTCCACCTTAGTCAAATTATAACAATTGTTAAACTAAGTATCTAAGAGATAACAATTATTTTTACCACGAGTTCCCTGAAAAATTACTTTTCCAGTTTTGTCTACAATGTCACATCCATTCGCATTGAAGACAAATTTATGGCCTTTGTCACAAATTTGACTAACAGAAAGAAGATTAGCATCCATACCTTTAACGTATACTACATCATGGATTTTAGGAACTCCAGGTAGTCTGATCATCCCCTTCTTGCTTATTTAGCAACAACTCCCATCTCCGAATATTACTGGACCTCCTTGTTACTAGACCTCCTTCAAAATCGTTTGAATTCCCAAACCATGAAAGATCTCCAGTCATGTGTTGGTTGCATCTACTATCAAGGAACCACTGAAAGGGTGATGTTGATTTTAGAGCAAAATCTCCCATACTAACGCTACTAACCCGATTGGATTTTCTATTAGATTTGTACACTTTTTGAGAAAAGAAAACAGTTGTTCATCTTTCTTGTGAAGATTACTAGGAACCTTTAAACTTTTCTTGAAAGACATACATGTATGTTTAAAATGATTATGAGAACCACAAAACATACATATACATAAACCAACATATTTAAACTCATCTGAGAAGTTCTGAGTCGTGTCAGGTTTCACAAAGCCTAAACCTCGCTTATCTCCATCGAAGGAACTTTGACAGACTTTAAATCCTAATAATTTACAATATCTGCAACAAGATCAGAATTGATCCAGATTTTTTCTTCCAATTTCTTATGGAGATTAACTAGACCTTCCAAACGTTCTCTAAGATCACAGTTTTTGATATAAATTTCGCAATAAAGACCATCCATTTTCCTTATCAATCACTGTTTTTATCGACAAAGATTTTTGATGATTTTTTCTAGATCAAAGCACCCAACCTCATCAATGGTTTCTATAACACACTTGGAGTTGAATATATCTAATTCTGGTAAAGCATTTATAGAGACTTTACTGTCCATATAGTCAGATTGCTACAAACACATATGTAGTTGCATGAAATCCTACACTACACCCTTATTAATATTTTACAATATTCAACTCATAATTGAAGATTAAAAACGACACTTATCATTTAAATCTCAGAAATGTTTACAGAAATCCAGATTACAACTATTCTCTCCAAGTTTTTCTCTCCTCAAGACTTTCTCAACTCTCAAAAATACATCATCCTTCTCTAAATCTATTGGAACCCTTTATATAGGAAATTACCTAGTGGATGACAGCTAAGTTTTCCTTTTATTTCGGATTTACTTTGCGATCTTTTCGCGAGGGTTATAATGTTTATTATCGCAAGCTTTATAACCATCGCAAGACAAACATGCTTTTCCCGTGTTTCTTTAATCGTCAGCTTATTATGTCATCCTTTGTAACATTCACAAAGTGTCATTGAAAAGCTTGCGGTGATGCTCACTGGAAAGTGTTGTTAATCTCGCATAGAAATTTTGTAGCGATATTCTGGTCCTACATCTTGCCTCTTCTCATATCTTTTCTGCGAAGAAGAGAAGATCATGAGAACTTTTATAATGCCACAACTATTTATCTTTTCAGACTTCTCAGTTTTGACACGTTTCTGTATCCTTCGCCAGATATTTTCACGTATTCTCTCTTCTAATAAATTTTTGACACGTACTTTCTAACCGCTGCGATCTGACCACTCATGTATTTTATTTGCATTTATTGCATTCATCTTTCTTTGAGAAATCTTTTCTTCTATAAATACTTCTTTCATTCTTTTCTTTTCCCCTTTTACTTTCTTCTTATTTCTCTCCGTAACTTCTCTGCAAGTTTATTGTTCTTCCATAAATTGCGCGTCTGTTATCGTTGTGATTTCTTTCTTATTGTAGGACCAGAATATCGCTATAACGCTATTCTTGCGATATTAACAACGTTTCTGCGATCGTCACTACCAATTATTTAACAACGTTTCACGAGCGTCACAAAATATCCAAAAGAAGCTAACGATGGAAGAAATAAAGGAAGAATATGTTGATCCTGCGATGGTCATCATTCTTGCGATAGGAAATATTGTAGAGATCGCGATGAGATCGCAGAATAGATCCGAAATAGGAGGAAAACTTAGTTGTCATCCATTATGTAAATCCCTATATAAAGGGCTCGATAAATCCAGAAAAGGATGATGTATTTTTGAGAGCTGAAAGAGTCTTGAGGAGAGAGAAACTTCAAGAGAATATTTATAATCTTGATTTCTTCTAATTTTGTAAACATTTCTAAAATTTGAATAGTAAATTGTCGTTTAAATCTTTGAAGTTTAATTGATTTCCAACAGATTTTTATAGAATCTTAACAAGGGTGTAGTGTAGGAATTCTTGCAACTACATTTTGGCGCCCGAAACAGGGAATGAATTAACGAAAATCGAAGAAAAATCGAAGAAGAAGATAAGAATTGTTCAAGATTAAGGAAAGTAAATCGGTGAGATAATTGAAGGAAGGATGATCAGAATCAAAAAGGATTGTAGAAAATTAGAATGTGATATGATAACAAGAGCAATGGTTGATAGATTTCATGAAAACATTAAGGGGAAGATACGTAAACGGGATTTTGAAGGAAGAAAGATTATGATAGTGGAGAAGATATCATCATTGAAAGATTGGGAAAAACAAGAAATCACGTTTACAGCAACAGAAATACCAGAAAAAGATTTAAGTCATATATCTCCAATGGTGGTCACAGTAATCACTATACCAATGAGAAAGGAGAAATCAATAAAATCTGTAGAAGAACGGGCTATGAATAGAACTTTGGTAGACACATGAAGTTATTTAGACATGATATTTTATCATACCTTCAAGAAAATGGGATATAAGGATGAAGAAATGTCTCATTCAACATATTATGTTCATGGCTTTGGAAAGTCTATAACAAAACCTAAAGGCGAGATAGTGGTACGAATTCCACTAGGAGAAATTGAAACACAAATATCATTATGTGTGGTAGATGTGGAATCGCCGTACAATATGATACTGGGAAGACCGTGGATATATGCAATCAAAGCCGTAGAATCAACATTGCACCAGTGCATTAAATTTCCTATGCCCAGTGGAATCGGAGAAATTAGAGGAGATATAGATTTTGCAAAATTATGTTACCAAATTGAATTGAAAATTTGTGAAAACCGTCCAAAGTTACGAAAAGCTCGCAGAAAACTGGCGATAGAATCAAAGAAGGAAGAAGAGTTTAAAGTTTACATGATAAGAGCAAAGGAGGGAAAAGGAGTGACCAGTGAAATTTCGCGAGAGGGAGACGAATTCACGAGAATTATGAAAACACCAACACCAATGGGAGAACCTGAAGCCAGTTACACCTATGCGGAACCAACAAAATAAGTAAATATTGGGAGTAAAGAAGAGCCTAAAATACTAAAAATTGGGACTAGAATGGAGGCAGATGAGGAAGAAAAAACTATAAATCTCTTGCGAGAATATAAAGATATCTTCGCGTGGAGTATGGATGAAATGCCGGGGATAGATCCATCAATAGCTTGTCATAAATTAGAAATTAACAAAAATTTAAGACCATTCAAGCAAAGAATAAGAAAAATCGCAACAACATACCATTCTCAAATAGAGGAAGAACTACAGAAAATGCTCGATGCAAGAATTATAAGGCAAGCAAAATATCCAGAATGGATTGCAAATATGGTGGTGGTCCCGAAGAAGAACAAAGGGATAATAATTTGCATAGATTTTACTGATTTAAACAATGCTTGTCCAAAAGATAGTTTTCCATTGCCAGATATCCCACAAATGGTTGAATCAGCAGCGGGAAACGCAAGAATATCATCACTAGATGGATATAAAGGATATAACCAAATTCCTCTCGCCGAAGAAGATCAAGAACGTACAAAAAAATTTGCTACAAGAGGGTTGTATTGTTACACAAAGATGCCATTTGGTTTTCGAAATGCTGGAGCAACATATCAAAGAATGGTAGAGAAGGTGTTTGCAAAATGGATCCACAAAACATTAGAAGTGTATGTAGATGATATGCTGATCAAAAGCAAAGAAGTCGAGAATCATGTGCAAGATTTGAAAGAAATTTTCGATCAAATGCGGCAATTCAATATTAAAGTGAATCCTGATAAGTGTACCTTTGGAGTAACTTCAGGGAAGTTTTTGGGGTATATTGTATCAAAAGAAGGAATACAAGTTGATCCAGAAAAGGTACAATCAATTCGTGATATGCCAACACCTGCAACAATAAAAGATGTACAAAAATTGAATAGACTCTTAGCCTCGCTAGGGAAATTCATTTCGTGATCTTCAGATAAGTGCAAACATTTTTTCGACATATTGAAGAAGGTAACAAAATTCAAGTGGACGGATGAATGTGAAAGGGCTTTTCAAGGAATCAAAGAACATTTAGTGAACGTATCTATTTTACAAAAGGCTGAACCAGGAGAAGAATTATTGATGTATCTCGTGACAACCGCATACGCGCTAAGTGCAGTACTACTGCGAGTAGACGAAGGAGAAGAAAAACCAATCTACTATATCAGCAAAACATTCAATTCTGCAGAGAGAAATTATTCCAAGATTGAGAAGTTAATTCTAGCATTGGTACATGCGACTTTCAAGCTTCGTATTTATTTTCAAGCACATAAAATCAAAGTATTAACAAAGGTACCCATTGAGTCAGTAATGAAAAATTCAAAAATATCAGGTAGGGTTGAGCGATGGAACGCACAAGTAGGACACTTTGATATCCAATATGAAATTCTATCTTCGCCAAAATTCCAAGTCATCGCAGAGTTCTTGGCTGAATTTCCTTTGGAGGATGATGAAGCTGTGGAAGAGATGATGGATGTAGAAGAGGAATGCGGAGATCCAAAAGAGCTTTTAACAGAACCCAACATATGGGAAATATTAGTGGATGGATCATCAAATGGAGAAGGAAATGAAATTGGAGTTGTTTTCATATCGCCAGAAGGAGAAAAAACAGATTTTTCATTTAGATTAGAATTTGCATCTACAAACAATGAGACAGAATATGAGGCTGTGATCCATGCTTTAAAATTCGCGATAGAAATGAATTTGGAAAATGCTAGATTTACCATCGATTCACAATTGGTTATTCTTCAGATAAAAGGAGAGTACACAACAAATGAACCATCCCTGAGAAAATACAAAAGACTCGTTGAAGAATTATCTGCGAAAATACCAAAAATAAAATGGAGACACATATCAAGGAAAGATAATAGGCTCGTATATGCTTTCGCTTTCATATCTAGTATGATGACAAATCCATTGGCGAGATGCATAAAAATTTAAACACTTTCATTTTCATCGATAAACAAAGAAGAAGAAGAGACGGATGTAATGATGGTAGAAGCTGGCGAGGGAGAACCCACGAGCAATATCACGGATTGGCGAGTAGATCTTCATGCATACTTGGCGAGAGGAGAAATTCCAAGAAACAGATTAGAAGCACACAAGTTGAAAAGTAGGGCAACCAATTATGAGCTAAGAGATGGAGTGTTATATCGCAGATCTTTTAATGGACCATCGCTAAGATGTTTGAGGAATGAAGAAGGACAAAAAGTATTAAAGATGTTACATAGTGGTGACGCTGGTAATCACAGTGGAGGAAGATCTTTAGCATATAGAACAAAAATGCAGGGTTATTACTGGCCGTATATGCATGAAGATGCAAAGCAACTCGCAAGGCGTTGCGAGGATTTCCAGCGATACGGAAAAAAGATACATGCACCAGGAGCACCATTATCATCTTCAACAAGTGTATGGCCCTTTGGGAAATGGGGGTTAGATATTGTGGGACCATTTGTACCGGTTCGGACAAAGAAGATATCTGATTGTCGCAACAGATTATTTTACAAAATGGGGAGAAGTAAAGGCGCTACAACATATTCGCGATAAAGATATTTTTACATTCATCTTTGAAAATATAATCTGCAGATTTGGGATTCCAAAGACAATTAGTATCTGATAATGGAAAGCAATTTGAGGGACAGAATATAGAATTGTTACTCAATGCATTTAAGATAAAATGTGGAAAGTCTACTCCTTTATACCCACAAGCAAATGGTCAGGCTGAGGAAACTAATAAAACAATCGCAGACATCTTGAAAAAGAATTTAGAAGGATACCACAGAGCATGGTGTGAGCAAGTACATAATGCAATATGGGCTTACAACACAACTAGACGAGAAGTAACTGGAATGTCGCCATTTTGTTTGACATATGGGGTAGAAGCTGTACTACCAACAGAAGTTGTTATTCCTACAACAAAAAGAGAAGCATGGGAAAGAAATTTAAGTGCCGGTATGATACTAAATAAGTTGGATGAATTAGAAGAAAAAAAGAGAAAAAACTCTACAACATATGGAGAATTATCAACGCAAATTAGCTCGCGAGTACAATAAACGTGTTAAGAAGCGTGAATTCCAACATGGCGATTTAGCACTGCGAGAAACGCCTGGTTATCAGCGAGAAAGTGGTATAAAATTGGCGATAAAATGGGATGGACCATACATCATTAAAGAGATAGTTGGAACTGGGGCATACAAACTAATGGATCCTGAAGGAAGAGATGTTGGTCAAAGACTCGATAGACCGTGGAATAGATTATTTCTGAAGAGGTATTATCAATGACATCCTCTGAGAGATAAGAAATACTGGTATGTTATATGATGATACAGATAATAAAATCTTTTCTCTCTTACAATTGAAAAATTCTTCTGATAACAAAGCTCAACAAGAGCAGCGAGCATCATCGCAAGAAAAGCGAATAAAATTTCGCAGAGATTAAAGAATGGGATAAACCTTTATGGCGTGCACCCTAGTTCGCGAATAAAATTTTGCAAGAGGAAAATGTAAGACCTAATAGAGCGTCATAAGAGGGGGTATCTCTCGACATGATTCAGGGGTAAGGTTATACCGCTGCTGGATCGAGTCATGTAGATGTTGGGGTTAAAGAAAACCTATCCGGGAGAGAGATCTTGGATTTCCAACTATATATGGTTATACCCTGGTTGGACGACTGAGAATCTCTTCCAAGAAGTGCAAAGTATGACCAAGGCTCCGAGGTACACGGTTGAGCCAAGGCTGCCAAGGGCGTACGAAACTTCCTTTCCATTCTTGGTAAGTCTTAGCTACGATGCACTGGGCCTGAAGAAAACCCCACTTAGGGTGCAGTCTTGTAACTATAAGCCATATAGGCATAAAGGACAAGAGGCTGTGAAAATAGCTGGTTGTTGGTAAATCTGGATGGGAGGAGCTAGTCTTGTATGGACGATGTGCCCTCCTTTAAGGGGCAACTAGGGGGAAGATAAGGGCGGCACCCTCTATTAGGGAGCTAATAAGTGTCTTAAGACGGAAATGTCATGGGGCTTTATAATCGCAAGAACATTTAGGCCTGTCATATTGTCGCGTGACGTAAATTATACGGAGGCAACAAGCCAAAAGTTAAGATGAGATCAATGGGTTTTTACATGAAAGTGTAAAGATGTCCTGCGATTTCATCGCAAGACGACAATGTCATAAGGCTAAATTCTTGAAAGAGAGTTTATACTTGTCAAATTGTCGCAAAGATTTTGAAAGAACATGGATAAGACAAGATCAAAGGGTCTTTACATGCGAATGTTAAGAAATCCTGCGATTTTGTCGCAGACGGAATTTTTTTGGCAAAATAAGACCTTTAACTAGGAAGGCAAAATAAGACCAAAAGAATAATCTTTACCAATTAACTATTCTATTTTAAGATTGCAGGAAGTATTCATTCATCGCGGAACTATGTATAAGAAGGAAAATCCTTCACATTGCAGATTCCTTCAGAATTTTCACAACATCGCAGCAGTATTCATTATATCGCAGATATATTCATACTTTCGCGAATATCGCAACAAAACAATTCCTTAAAGAAGATACAAAAAATGATTCGCCATTTCAAGAAAGATAATGAATGGCAAGTAAGGGAATAGAGAAGTAAGATAATTTCATTATCTTCCTTGAAAAATATTCAAAGTAAGCTAAATTGAAAGTTAAATTCTAAAGAGTCTCAAAAATTACATCGCTCGCAAGAAAGAAAAAGAAAAAGAAAAAGAAAGCAAAGATAAAATTCAAGTTTCAGATGATGGCTTCATGATTTATTCTTCTTGCTCGTCAGATTTATTATTTCTGCCAAAGTTATCAGCTTCTTCAACATCCTTTTCATCATGAGTCTCTCATTCTTTTGACTCTTCATCAACATTTGCTTCGCCACCCGCAGCTGCTTCTCTGGGAGGACTTCTTTTTTATTCTTCTTCACCATCTTCTTGAGTGGTATTCTCTTCATCATTAGTAAACTCTAAATCTTCATCCATGGGAAGAGGAATTTCATCATCATCAACCTTTAGAGGAGGAACAAATACAGGAGGGAGAGAATTGGAGAGCAGAATCTCGTTCACAAGAACTTCAGCACTGAGGTGGACCTTGCGAAGGAAACTTCAATCACGATTCCTAATCTCTATGTTTTTAAAGTATTCGAGATAGTCAAGTCTTCTTTATGCTTTGTCGCGGGAATCAAGATAATTGGAAACAAGAGATTATTTTCTTTGCGAACTTTATCCAATTTAGTGGTCAGATCAGTGATGGTAGAATGAAGATTTCTTTCAGATTCTGCGAGCAACAAAATAATAAAAGATCAGTTAGACAAAAATTTCACAAGGAATATAACACAAAATTTTATAAGAAGATCAACAAGAGAGGCAGTCAATCGACTACCTTCTTTTTGCAAGGTTAAGTTTTGGATTAATGCAAATAAACAGTTCTCCCATTGATTCATGGCATCATCGAATTTATCGCCAACCATACCCTTCAGACGAGATTTCATACTTTCTTCTTTGTTGCGAAGATATGAGTTTTCCTTTGCTAATAAAGAATGAGATTCCTTTAATTGAGAATATTGGTCTTGAAGTTCGCTGGCTCTTAAACTAAGAGTTAATCTACCCTTGATAAGTTTATCCTTCTCGGCAGCAGATGATTCAGTTAATTCCTTGAGCTCATTCTTAAGAGAACGAAGAGATTGCTCTTGATTGTTACATATGCTTTGAAGATTACTTAATTTCTGCGAGGAAATCTCCATCAAGCTTGAAAATCTATGTTTTTCTTGGGACAAAGTATTATTTTCATCTAATAAAGATTTCATCGCCAAATTAGCCTTAAAAAACAAGTATGAGAGGCGATCAACCTCGCCACTTAATAAATTCTTCCTTTGCAATAATTGATTATTCTCATTAGTAAGATTATTTATGTGATCAATTGAATAAATGTAAAGATTGTCTAGTCTAGTATGTTGATCCATCCAAGAATCTCTTTCAACGCGAGCTTCTTCAGCGATAGATTCAAATTTGAGTCTTTCTATGAAACGAGTCTGATTTGAAACTAATATATGAATCAAGAATTTAAGAAGGAAGCCTGAGTACAGAAAATATAAAAATAAAATAGAAAAATCAAAGAGAAGAGGCAAGAAAAATGTACCTTTCAGCTCGTCATTTTCTCTGCGAAGATTCTCGCAGTCTAGAGAGGAGTTGCAAAGCATATGATTCAAAGTATCACATTCAGCAGTTTTAACTTGAAGGCTTTTCCTCAGAGCTTCAACTTCATTTTCCAAAGATGCTCGAGAAGCATTACCATCAGAGCCAAAATACTTAAGCAAAGTCTTGCAAGCTTCATGTTGAAGAGGGTCAGTGGAAGACTTTATAGCATTGTCTAAAATGTTAGACAATATTTTAAAAGCAACATCAACACCTGCAAAAGTTTCGTTTGATGAAGGAATGGGTGTAGAAGATGAAGTAGTAATGAGAGCAAGTTGACGATCATTTGTGATGGTTGAGTTGTCAGGAGGAGTATGTAGAAAAACAACATTTGAAGGTCGTAAAGGACTATAAGGAGTCTCAGTTACAGCAATTTTAGAAGTTTGATCTGTCAAAGGATCAGAAGAAGTAGAAGTATGGGTAGCGATATTCTCGCAAACAAAATTATAAAGATTTGGTTGCGATGGTGTGGGATTAATCTTCACAGATGTTAATGTGGGCATAATGAGATCTTCCCCAAGTGTCTTAAAGTGGCGAGATATTTTGGGAGGCTTAACAGGGTTCTCGTCATTCTGCAAACAATAACTCAGATAAGAAACAGAGGCAACAATATTGTTATTAAGAAATAAAATATGTTTCTTACTACCTTATCATTCGCAGAATTCTTCTTCTTCTTCTCTGCTAGTCTTTTGCGAGTATTAGGGTTTTGAATCGTGGATTTTTTAGTTCCGCTGAAGAAAATATATAACATGGAAGTTATGAAGAATCAAATAAGAAAGATTGGAGAATGAAAGTAAAAATTGGCTTAAATAAATAACATAAGTCAAGAAACATACCTTGATGACTCCATTAGAACAAAGAGTGAGAAGAATATGAAGAAGAAGAAAAGTTGCAGACAGAAGATGAAGTAGACAAATAAAGAAGATGAGGAAACGAAAGAAGAAAATTAGTTTTGAAACTTAACTCTACCTTTTATAGGCAAAAGGGGGTGGGCCTATTAAGCATAGACGTGTCAATAAATGAAGGCATTCACAACACGTGTAAGAAAGGCTAGATTAACGGAATCTTGTCGAGAAGAAAGTATAAAAGAGAAAAAAGTTGCGAGGGTAATAAAGAATATTGGTTCTCATGATCTTCTCTTCTTCGCATAAAAGACATGAGAAGAGGCAAGATGTAGGACCATAATATCGCTATAGCGCTATTCTTGCGATATTAATAACGTTTCTGCGATCGTCACTACAAATTCTTTAACAACGTTTCACGAGCGTCACAGAATATCCAAAAGAATCTGACGATGGAAGAAATAAAGGAAGAATATGTTGATCCTGCGATGGTCATCATTCTTGCGATAGGAAATATTGTAGCGATCGCGATGAGATCGCAGAATAGATCCGAAATAGGAGGAAAACTTAGTTGTCATCCATTATGTAAATCCCTATATAAAGGGCTCGATATATCCAGAAAAGGATGATGTATTTTTGAGAACTGAAAGAGTCTTGAGGAGAGAGAAACTTCAAGAGAATATTTGTAATCTTGATTTCTTCTAATTCTGTAAACATTTCTGAAATTTTAATAGTAAATTGTCGTTTAAATCTTTGAAGTTTAATTGATTTCCAACAGATTTCTATAGAATCTTAACAAGGGTGTAGTGTAGGAATTCCTGCAACTACACTTATTTTTCAATCTTCTTCTTCATTCCCATACTTAAAAAATGGTTATTGTTGGTGCTAAAAATTTGGCTGCTTTTAGTGAGATGCGAGAAAAACTCAATATTAAAGGTTTTACTTTGTCCACAATTCCAGATCAAGACCCTAGATCCGAACTTTCTCTCAAATTATTTACCGATTATCAATGTTCCCGCGAGAAAGTTATAGTATCGCTAGGTTAACTTGAAGCTGGTCTTCCCATTCCTCTCTACGACCCGGAACTTCCATTATTCTATCAAATAATCTCTCACGAGAAGTTTTCGCGAGCAGTATATCAGTTAGGTGGAGATTGTATTCTATTACTGCTTGAATATGCTTCTCGCGATGCTAATAAAGGGTCCCTCTACCCTGAATCTACGAAGAATCCTCAATTTAAAGATGTTCCAATTGTCTCTGCAAATTATACTGTGGAGAATTTTTTTTAAAACTACAAGATAATTCCTATGAAGAGAGATAGCACTTGTTGGGGTGTTCGCTTACATAAGAAAGAGAAGATCGCTGATGATAAAGTTCTTATGATAGATATAGATTGGCATACAAATAATAATCAAGGCCCTCTTCATTCTAGCTATGACAAGTGGTTTATTTTTCCTCTAACTTTAGAGGGTCCATACATCTCTGTCTCCCATGCGCTACCTGCGAGTACTACAGAGTATCAACCATGGGTCTTCTACTGGCCTGAAAGAACTAAAGAGGTATGTTCTCTCCAATTTTTGCATAATTATTTTCCATCATATTCCTTATGTTTTCATATTCTCCCTAAATGACTTCGATTTTTTCCAGATTGACAGGATGAAACTCAATTACCAGAACTTTAGGAAACCCAGCACTTTCTTAGCTCTTAAATCCTTCACAGATGAAGTAAGAAATATCTTTTTATGAATTTTAACAATATATTGTTGCCCCTATTTCTTATCTTCATCTGTGTTCGCAGGAAATTGAAGAATTAGAACCAATAAAACCCGCGAGAAACAAGGTGAAATCTGTGAAATCTTCAAAGGAGAAATCTACTGCTCCTCCCAAAGGGAAGTCTACTGCTCCTCGCGGTGAGGAATCTGACAATCCTCCCTTAAAGAGAAGAAAGACCCAACAATATTCTTCTTCAACTCCTCAACCCATTCCAGAAAATTTAATTGTTGATTTTGATAAGGACAACAATGATGATGATAATGACATTCCTTTCATGAAAGATTCTTCCTCTTCTGAGTCATCAATGGCTCAATTATCTAAGATTTTTGGTGATATTACTCATGGTATCGCTAATGATTATGGAGATGAAGTTCTTATCAAGACATCACAGGCTCTCGCCAAAGTATGCGATGCTCCCATATTGGTAGATAATGATTCTCTTCAAGGAATCTCAAGATCGCTGACTCCCAGTCTTTTAAATTCTCTTGATACCCTGGTATGTTTTCATTTCTTCAACTTATTTATGTATTTATTCCATCACCAAGTTTTAACTCATATTATTCTCTCACAGGTTGGGAAAGCTTCATTTGTTGTTGCCTCTGATTTGGATAAGAGACGTGCGTTTTCTCACCATAAGAACATTGCTCTTCACGAAAAGAATGAGAAGCTTGAATCTTAACTTTCTAGTCTTCGTGAGAAAAATAAAGAATTAGAGAAAAATCTTAATAATCAATCGCTCAGAGCATCCAACCTTGATACTTCCAATAAGTAACTCTTAGGTATGAGAAGTTTCTTCTTTTTCTTTTATATTTTTATTTTTCATTACACTTTCTTACTTGATGTGTCATTCTCGCAGACATTTATGGTCTCACTGATGAATCTTTAACCATTCGTTCTTTCCCTGAACCAGTAGATAATGATACTCTTCTAGAGATTCTTAACAATTCTTTGAATAACCCTTCCGATATTAATTCTCTTTCCATAGATGAACTCAGATCTAAGTTTCGCCTCTTAGAAATTGATCACAGATCTTGTTTAGATATAACTCACAGATTCAAACAACTTTACCATAATTCTAAATTAGAGATTAAAACTTTAAAAGCCAAGAATAAAGATCTTTCAAAAGACAAAGATCGTATATCTAGGCAAGGAGCTGAAGCTTTAGAAAACTTTCAAAAGACCATTCTTGAGGTTCAAATTGAAAGGGATAGACTTCTTCGCGAAAAATAGGATTTTGTTGAAAGAGAAAACCAATTTGGTTCTCGCCTTCTTATTAATAATCATGAGGAGTTTACTTGGGCTGCGAAGGTTCTTGATAATGCCAGAACTAATTTAGCTGTAGATGCTAGTCTTCATGTTGAACAAGCAACTTTAATTAAAGACCTGGTTTCTGAAAGAGAAGGTTGTTAATCTTTTTTCCTTGTTAATTCTTTATTTTTATTGTTCTCCCTTGTAAAATTTCTAACTTGTTGTTATATACTCGCAGGTGCTGAGAAGAGATATATTGAAAGAATTGGAGAACTTGAAGATGATAAGAATCAACTCGCAAGTACTCTTGCTGCTCGCAATGAGAAGTATTCAAGATTGAAAGAACAATTAAAAATCAAAGTTGCGAATTTTAGTAGCTCTCTTGTTGATGTTCGCAATGTCTCCATTATATTGGTTTGCGATGATCATAACATTCCTCATTCTCTATATCCTAATCTTGAAGAAGAAGTTCCAGCAAAAACTCCAAACCTTGTTATCTATAATAGTGAAGCTGAGGAATCTGATGAAGACGAAGATATTAATGAAAAGGGAGAAAAGGAGAAATCTGGCGAAGAAGAGAAATCTGGCGAAGAAGAGAAATCTAGCGAAGAAGAGAAATTTGATGAAGAACATGGTGATGGATCTAATTAGTTCTGTCTCTTATTTTTTATCCTCCTTGTAATTTTTATACACTTATTTCCTTCTTCTTGTAATATTTCTGCGAGTTTCTCCAACTTGTTGCGAGTTTTCTTGATGTATAAATTTCTTTTGCTTCTTCCTTTATGACTTAGAAAACAATTCTTTTCTTACAATATTAGTAAATCAATATATTTATTACCCTTTAACTATATGCGTAAATGTGTCATATAACAATATCTATGCAATTTTATCATATGATGATGAATAATAATTTCTTCATTCTGTGCATTCCCAAACTTGTCTCTGTTATTCATCTGCAATATGAGAAAATTGAATGGATTTTAGATATCAGTTGTAAATAAAATCTGTTGAATACATTATGCCTCAATATCTACGAGAATATCGCTATCAATAATTTTATAATTTCTGTGTTGTTATCGCAACCATGTAATCTTGTGGTCTTATTATGCCTTCCTAGTTAAAGGTCTTATTTTGCCACATTTTTCTTTCTGCAACAAAATCGCAGGACGTTTTTACACTTACATGTATTGACCCATTGATCTTGTCTTATCTGTATTTTGTTAATTTATTTGCAACAATATGAAAAGCCTAAGTTCCCTTGCGAGAACAAAGCCTCATGACATTGTCGTCTTGCGATAAAATCGCAGGACGTCTTTACATTTTCATGTAAAAACCCATTGATCTCATCTTATCTTTTTGTTCTTTATAATTTTCCTTACGCGAAAATATGACAGGTCTAAAATGCTCTTGCGAGCATAAAGCCCCATGACATTGTCGTCTTAAGACACTTATCATCTCCCTAATGGAGGGTGTCGCCCTTATCTTCCCCATGGCTGCCCCTTCAAGGAGGGAACATCGGCCATACAAGACTAGCTCCTCCCATCCAGATTTACCAACAACCAGTTGTTTTCGCAGCCTCTTGTCCTTTATGCCTATATGGATTATAGTTACAAGACTGCACCCTAAGTGGGGTTTTCTTTGGGCCGAATGCATCATAGCCAAGACTTACCAAGAATGGCCAGGGTAGGTTCATCCGTCCCGGGAACCCTTGGCTCAACCGTGTACCTCGGCGCCTTGTTCATACTCTGCACTCCTTAGAAGAGACCCTCGGTCGTCCAACTAGGGTATAACCTTATAAAGATGGAAATCCAAGGTATCTCTCCTGGATAGGTTTTCTTTAACCCCAACATCTGCATGACTCAGGTTCCAGCAGCGGTATAACCTTATCCCTGAGTCAAGTAAATATATGCCCCCACATATGACTTACTTTAGGTCTTATATTTTCCTCTTGCGAGATAATACCCACGAACTAGGGTGTACGTCATAATGGTTCGTCCCATTCTATAAATCTCTGCGAAATTCTATTTGCGTTTCTTGTGAGTATTGCAACTCTGAGAAAATTTCATTTCTTTGACTTTCTTTCCTTTTGTATTATAAAATTTCAGGTCCCTATCAATTACATTTTCTTCAAACAAATCATTCATAAACTTCTTAAATTTCATCATACTACCTTTCTACTTACTATATTCCATTTCTACTTTCCTGTTGCGTTTTACTATCTTTTCTTCACTAGTGAGATGCTCGCCACCAACTGTTTTTAGCATTTTTTGAATTTGCAGCATTTCATCTTCTCGCTACTCTATTGCATCAATCATTAGTCTATCTTCTCTTTGTTTCTGTTTGATGTTCTGCGTCCAATTTCTGTTCCTCGCGGATCTTCCCTTGCAAGTTTCCATGTCGATTTCATAACACTTCTTATCTTCAACCAAATCTCCCTTTATAATTCCTATACCATTGGGATGTGGAAATTTAATACATTGATGATAAGTCGATGCCACACCTAAGATTCCGTGCAACCATGGCCTGCCAATCAAGGCATTATACGGTGATTCAATGTCAATAACACAGAATAAGACCTCAGAAGATATCCCCTTTAGTGGAATCTGCATTGTAACTTCCCCTTTGGGTTTGTTAGTAGTGCCATTAAAACCATATATCTTGTACGTAGATGGTATTAAATCTTCGTCTCTTCCTCCCATGGTCTTATAAGGGTGATAAAATAAAATATCAATGGAGCTGCATGTATCAATCAACACTCTATTAATTGCCCATGAATCTTCATTTTCATCATCTTCAATTTTGTCTTCATTTCCATCTTCATCCTCTTTTTGTTTTGGGTTTATCTCTAATCTAACAACTAATGGCTGATCATGCATCTCGCCAGGGTTTGCTACTTCTTGTGCAGTGAAAGAAATAGTTTGCTTCTGCCATTCCTTTAATGGCGAGGCTCTCGCAATATGTAGTATTTCTCTTCCATCGGTATCTCTCGCAAAGACTCTGCTTAGAACATTGTCATGGAAATCCTCAATGGTCTTGAATGAATGTATAATGGAATTACTAGATAAATTCTTTGCCTTATATCCCACTTTTATCACAAATGTTTCCGCTCCTTTTACATTATTCACTCTGCGAATGTCTGGCGCTGGGGGTTATTGCTGAGATTGTGGGTATCCTATTAAAAAGTGATTTAACTTTCCTTGATCAATCATCCTCAAAATTATCCATTTTACATTCCTGCAATCATGTATTGAGTGACCATGAAAATGATGGTAAGGACAAAATGCTTGATTTCGATTATTTGGATGTGGTTCTTTTCCCATGTTCCAGGGTGATGGTATATTTTCCATCAAAATGATTGCTTCCTAAATTTTCTCTATGATGGTATTCAGGGGTGGCATCTTAATTTTTTCCCATATTATCTTTTGATTACCTTGACCTCTAAAATTGTCTTGCCTCTTCCCACCATAAGTTTCATGTGGTTGATCAACCCTTTGGATCTTGATATTTCCACCGCGATTGTAATAATTCTTCTCTCTTTCATACTCTTCTTGATCTCGACTTCCCATGGCTACTAACTTCTGCTGGTTATCAATCTCCATTTTCTCTTGTTGTGGCTACGAGGTGCTCGCCACATTATTAATCATTTTAGGAAGTAGACTTCCATTTGCCGCTATTGAGCTGGTATTTGCGACTGGATATATTTCCATCTCATTTTGTTTTTCTCTCAAAGCAATGTATTCCTCTTGTAATTCTCGCAACTCCATCATTGTAATTGTATTCTTGATTATGAAAATTTGTATGTACAACAGATTGGTTGCGAACATTACATTGATAAAAGATAAAATGAGATATCTCTCATCCACTCTTCCTGCCATTTCACTGCACATTGTATTCCATCTTATGGTTAGGTGTTTCAGACTCTCGTCAACCCTCTGCTTTAACCCAAATATATCTTCAATACCCGGCCGTGATGAATTGTTGCTTATGTATGCTCCCAGAAATATAGCTTGCAAATGATGAAAAGAAGTTATAGTATTTTTGGGCAACCCCTCAAACCATTTTAGAGCCTCACCAGTTAAGCTAGGCGCAAAATATTTTCATAATACAACATCATGGTTTTCCCACTGTAGCATACACCTAACATAAGCCTTTACATGTTGAACAGCACAGGTAGTTCCATCGAAGATACTGGTTAATGCTGGTAAGTTGCATTTTGGGGGTATTCCTCTTAATTATACTTCTTGAGTAAATGAAGTTCTCGCAGCTTCCTCAATTGCTTCATCAAGTTGCCTTATCTCTCCTTCTCTTCTATTATTCATCATTTCCTTCATTTCTGTTAATTCTCTTAAAATTTGTTCATTCCCAGTTGAATTTTGCTCCATTGTCCTTTTCAATGCAGCTTCTCTTATTCTGCGATTTTCTCCATTTCTGTCTATTTCTCCTCGCTGTCTTTCTATTCTTCCTTGTATTCTATCGTAATCTTCATTGATACCATTATTGTGGCGATTCTACGCATGTCTCCTTTCGCGATTATCATGATTATTCTGTCGAATTGCCTCCTGAAATTCTTGTTCTTCCACTTCTGCTCTTAATATTTCCCTCTCGCAATTTAGACTTGCTTGTTCAACATAATGTCTCTCAATTTCTTCCTCAATGATTCTTTGATGTCTTAGGTTTTCTCGCCCATGTAATATTCTTCTACCTTCTTCTCGATTTTCCTTGCCGTTTTGGTTATTTCTACCCTCTTGATTTCATCTACCATTCACAACTTCATCGTGTAGAATAAGGCGATCATCAATTATCTCCTTTTCTCTATTATATGGTTCTTCATTTGGATTTTGCATTCTTCCTTGAATATTTGCTCCAATATTTCTCACAGGGGAATTTTTCCTTGGTTCTTCTCTAAATGATCTTGAACTTGACCTAGCGGTACTCCTTGATCTTCTTCGTTGCAATATTAAATTCTCCATTCTTAACTCATGATTTTGTCTTATTAAATTCGCACGTTCTTCCGCTTCTAATCTTCTTTCCTCCTGTATTCTTTGTCTTATATCATCTGTTGTTTCATTTTCATTTTCTTCATGGACCAATCCTTCAATCACTTCTTGATCTTTTTCTTCTCCTCTTTCGTTTCTTAATTGTCGATCTTCTGCTTCTTCCGTCGAATCCGATCTCCAAGTATGCACACTCACTCTATCATAATCCACAACTCCATCTTCTATTGGTCTTTGTTGATTCGGCTGTTGGATTTGGTTTTCTATTTCATTCCTTATTCTATTTCTTCTTGTCCTTATCCTTGAAGACTCTCCCATTTCATTTGTTCCTCCACCCGCAAGTCTTTTACTCCTTCTCACAGTTGTGGTTGGTTCTGACGTATTTCTTCTTCTTCTAGCCATTATTCTTATCGAGTTGTTGGGTGTTGCATACAATCTTTCACTAATTTTTTTTTTTAAATTCCTTCCAATCACAATGTTAAATTTTATCTTTCTCTTCAAATAATCACCAATTCAGTTCCTGTTTCGGGCGCCAAAATGTAGTTGCAGGAAATCCTACACTATACCCTTATTAAGATTTTACAATATTCAACTCATACACCCTTATTAAGATTTTACAATATTCAACTCATACACCCTTATTAAGATTTTACAATATTCAACTCATAATTGAAGATTAAAAATGACACTTATCATTTAAATCTCAGAAATCCAGATTACAACTATTCTCTCCAAGTTTTTCTCTCCTCAAGACTTTCTCAACTCTCAAAAATACATCATCCTTCTCTAAATCTATTAGAACCCTTTATATAGGAAATTACCTAGTGGATGACAGCTAAGTTTTCCTTTTATTTCGGATTTACTTTGTGATCTTATCGCGATGGTTATAATGTTTATTATCGCAAGCTTTATAACCATCGCAAGGAAAACATGATTTTCCCGTGTTTCTTCAATCGTCATCTTATTAAGTCATCCTTTGTATCATCACAAAGTGTCATTGAAAAGCTTGCGGTGATGCTTGCTGGAAAGTGTTGTTAATCTCGCAGAGAAATGTTGTAGTGATATTCTGGTCCTACAACATACTTATGAGGTTTTAAACGTGTTTGCCTACTCTGATACCAATTGAAAAAGCGGGGGTCTAACAACCACACCCAAAATTTCGTTTAGGAAATCTGTATGGACTAACTCCAATATACTTCCACGAGAATCAACTAGACAGTCAACCTCAATCAAGGAAAATACACCCAAGAGTTATATCTATGTTTTTCAATGTAACCAACAAATAAAATAGATAGAAATCCGCAAGCCTGATTATTATGAGAAATAACTTGAACGGTACCAAAGACTAATGTTCAAGTGCCAATCAATTTATATCAACAACCAAAGGTTGGGTTATCTTTAATTGATTGAACTACGCACAAATTGTGATATTTTAATTATACAAACAAATATAATGCGGAAAAGAAATAACACAGGCACCAGAAATTTTGTTAACAAGGAAACCGCAAATGCATAAAAACCCTAGGACCTAGTCCAGTATCAATCTACTATAGACTCTAGCCTACTACAAGTTAACTTCGGATTGAAATATAGTTGAGCCCTAACCAATATCACACTGATTAAGGTACATTCGCGTTCCTTATGCCTATGAATCCCAGTAGGACTCTTCGCACTTGCTTCCCTTAGCGGATCTCACCCACAACTAAGAGTTGCTATGACCCAAAGTCGAAGACTTGATAAACAAATCTGTCTCACACAGAAAAGTCTATTGAATAGATAAACAAATCTGTCTCCAACAGAAATACCTACAATTTTTTTTTCCGTCTTTTGATAAATCAAGATGAACAAGAACCAATTGATACACCAGACTTATATTTCTGAAGAACATCCTAGAAATATCAATCACCTCACAATGATCTTAACCGTATGATAGCGGAACAAGATATTGTGGAATCAAAAACGATGAGACGAAGATGTTTGTGACTACTTTTAATCTTACCTATCGGAGATTGAATCTCGAGAAAATATTAGAAAAGATAGTACTCAATCCGATTGAACAAAGTAAGATCAGAATACATAACTACATAGGAAATAGTTGGGTCTGGCTTCATAACCCCAATGAAGTCTTTAAGTCGTTAACCTATAATAGTTTTAGAAAAACCTAGGTTAAAAGAGAATCGATTCTAGTAACAACTAGTATCATACAGGAGGTGTGGGGATTAGGTTTCCTAGCTGCTAGAGTTCTCCCTTATATAGTCTTCAAACCAGGGTTTGCAATCAATGTTACCTTGGTAACAAAGCATTCAATATTCACCATTAGATGATAAACTAATTAGATTCAAGCTAATATCTTTCAACCTTTAGATTGAACTTAGCTTGTTACACAAAAATGAAATGTTCCTTCATTTAGATATGGGTAACCGTACCTAAACGTGTACACATTGTTGTCTCAACAATAGTTAAACGAAGTTATCCATATGAACACTTTCACATCAACCTTTTTCATCTTAATCACAACTAGTTCAAATGACTCAAATGAAACTAGTTACAGAGTTGTTCAATTGTTTATATTCTCATATAAGTATACAAGACACAATTGAAAAAAAATCGATTTTGATTCACTCGAATCAATTCATGAACACTATAGCCACGGTTTGCAAAGATTGCATTCCTTATTATATAAATGTATTTGTTCACGAATAAACTGATTTGAGAACTTAACCAACCCATGTAGGAAAATGGGTACGCATGCCTAGAGTTCCCGGTCCTGGTCAATTCGCCATTATGCAAACGGGTACGCATACTGTCGTTCATGACCAACATTAGTTGAATTATTATGCAAACGGGTACGCATACTAAATTCCCGGACCTGAAATATTATGCCAGTATGCATACGGGTATGCATACTAAGTTCACGTACTTCAACTGTTAAACCAATACGCATACGGGTATGCATACTATGGTTCCCAGACTTGGAGTAACTTGCAACAATTATCATACAAGTACGCATATTGTGCTATATCCAATCAATGGTTAATTATTCTAAACTCCATTTTAATCATTGAAACATTCCTAGAAGACGGGAATAACTGTCTCACACAAACTATTAGCTTCAAATTAATTTTCAAGTGATCAATAGATCAATACGAAACATTCCGAGTCTACATCAAATGACTGTCCCACACAAATCATGTAAGATGTTACCATGCGATTTTAACATGATCATCTTTTGAATTTCATCAAGAATAAAAGATGAACTTGGTTAAAGCGAAAGCTTACCAACATATATTTCGAGAAATATGTAAGCGAGTTAAACTCAACTCGAAATATCAAATGTCTATAATGTAAAGTCTATATAGTTATACGACTTTTGTCTCAATAGGAGATAGAATAGAAATAGACTTCTGAGTGATAGATGAGTTCAAGTATCCACATACCTTTTGTTGATGAAATTCCAAAATCTCCCCTTAGTAGTTTTCTTCTCCAATCGATGAACACCGTGAAGTCTAAATCTCAACTACACATTTTATCCTAATCCGAGACATAGCTATAAGTAGACTAGAAATCAAGACTTATAGTTTTGACAACTAAACTTGACAAACAAGCTTGAGATAGCAATGCTTGCGAGTTTGACCTAGTAGTGCTCAAACAGTTTGTATGTTGATGATATGTTTATTTTTGGATCTGACATATCTTCAATCTTGTTTTCCTTCTGTCATTTTCTCTAAAATCATATCTACTTATTATGCAATTCGATAATTTGTTACATAAAAATAGAATAAGATGGAAGTTAAATGGGGATAGTAACTTCACAGTTAAGTCAATGTATGCTAAACTTAATGATCCTTTTATATCCTTATAGGGAGTAATAAACATTCTATTATTTTTTTTGGAAAAAGCTATGGAACCTATAAGGTTTCGCAAAGGATGAAATTATTCATTTATAAATGTTTGAATGATGTTTTACCTATTAACTGTACTCTGTATAATTACACTAGAAAAACCTATTCAAGATGTATTTCATGTTAAAAGGAGGATGAGATAATGGAACATATATTCTTAAAATGTTTATTTGCTAAAACTATTTGGATATTGCCTCCTTGTCCTTCATTATGACGCCTCTTTTAAGGAACATTTCTTCTCTTGGATGAATGGAGTTGCTCAAGTCATTTTTGTAAAATCCACAACAATATAATGTTGGTTTATATGGAAGGAGAGGTGTAATACGGTGTTTATTGATAATGCTAGATCCTCAATTACGATATCCCTTAATATTCAGAGACACATTTAGTTCTGGATTCCTAGAGATGAAGTTCTTAACCTAAATGTTTTGTTTCCAAGGGTGGTAAACACATTAAACAGACATCCTCAATGGATCTCTCCAAGTCTAAAATGAGTTGAAAGTTAATGTGGATGCTGCTTGGAAATTAGATGTTAATTCTAATACATTTATTTCTATTATTGTTCATAATCATGTAGGTACTATGGAAAGGGAAAGAGCATGACCCAAAACTACATCCAGTGCAGAAGAGGCAGAAGCTCTAGAAGGAGCCAGTTGGGAAAAAGAAGCAAGGATATCGACATTTAGAATCGAAGGAGATTATAAGAGAGTACTTGAATGACACAAGCAACATAATTTTATGGCAGTGTGAATCTATTCTGAACTAACCGAGATAATTTATACTCAATGCGATAATTTATTAGGTTTTAAGTATGCCACAAGAGAACCTGATAGAGTTGTGGATATTCTAGCCAAATAAGCCAAAATAATATGGGCATAGTGTTAATCGAAGTATTGCTCCTTATTGTATTCATCTATCTTTATTAGTTTATAAATCCAAAGCAGGAATATTACAACAACAACCAGCTTTACATATCCCCGACATAAATATTGTAAGACTCTCAGGTGATCAAGTTGGTTAACTGCTATTAATACATTTTCTTTCTAAAAAAAAAAAACTGATTTTGAGATATTTTATAATTAAAAAGTCTATTTCTGATCGATTTGATTTCTGTGTAAAAGATTTCCCTCGAAGTCGAAATAACTCGCTTACCAAAATTGAGATGTTGCCTAACCTTGTTCCATTGATTGTTTGAGAGATGAAAGAACAGAGTTTCAGAAGTCATATTTACGTTAGCAAATAATTTCAAAAAAAAAAGTCGATAATTTTGGTCAGCGTGGTTTGAACCACGTTCCATTGAGTCGCGCTATTTCATGTTTACCCTCGCTAGTTCTTTGTATTACTTTCCATAATATATCTTTTCTATTATAAGATTTTCATAAGTAGACGATATATTGGTAATAAGAAAAATGCTTCACCAAAAAAAGGCTTCATTAAGAAGCAACCTATTCTTTATTAGTAAGACAAGATAATCTAAGGTAAGGTAATTTTTGGACATGTTAGAAATCTAAAAATCATCTTAGGCCTGAATTTAGAAAATATTTACTCGGAACAGACTTTTAATTATGCCATGTTTTAACTATCTAAATTTTAATGTGTGAATAAATTAACAGAAAAATAGCAATTAATATCACTTTGTAGTTTGATTACACCAACATATATGTGAATTATATATATGGAAAATTGTTAAAACTATGACACTTATTACCATGAATTATATTGTTTTGTGTTTATCCAATTGTCCGGTCTATCAAAATAAGCCAACTCAAATCAGAGACAGATCCAGGGGGTGAAAATTCTTTTCGGATATTTCCATACCTGGGCTAATGACCTTGGTCAAGCATAATATTTAGTAAAAGATAAATAACTTATGAACCTAAAGGTCTATCCGGGATAAAGCCCAGACTAGCCTTCTCATAGGTCGGCTCTCAACTCTCAAGTAAGCTACTCTTCGTGAATTGAATTATCTTATCGTTAATTAGTTTTTGTACTCCCTCCGTTCCACTTTAGACGAGTGATTATGGTTATTTTTTTGTTCCACATTACTTGATAGTTTTCATATTTTACCCACAAAACTAACAACATTACCCTAACATTTTGTCTTGGAACCATAGATTTATTTTCAATTACACTAATAGCAATTAATGTTTGAAGATTTTTCTCAAGGGGATACATAGAAAACTTTTATACCTCTCTCTATTTCTTAATCTACGTGTAAACTCCTAAAACATCAACTAAAGTGGAACGGAGGGAGTATATGATTTTTGAAGAGTCAACTTCCTAAAATAATAGAAGCACAAAACATTATTGAAAAAAAACTTGTTAGAAAAGAGAGAGAAAAATAGAAACAAAATGAAACAAAATCGCTAGAGAAATCACTATTTTTCCATGCATCCATAACATAGACATATGTATTCACTTCAAAATCCTTATAAAAATAAACCCCGAGAGAATGAATTAGCTCAAGAGATCAAACTATGCTTGACCTCTCATGCAGTAAATCAGTCTGGCTAATTTGGGGCCTAGTCCACTTATTTGGGGCATATTACTAGATGACAAAAAAGGTCATTAGAAATAAATTTCACACAACCCCTTGTCCAACTATTATCTAAGTACCTATTATACCCCTGATTAATTAACATTAATTAATCGTATTAGGTGTTAATTAATAGGGGTATTTTGACTTTGGGTCACAACAAAGTGACTATGGTTGCGTTTGGGTCACCAAATTTTTTTAATTTGAGTTTGGGTCACAGGACCGTAGTTGACCGTGTTGACAGTTAAAAAATTGGTTAAAATTGGAAATAACCAAATAATATTAAGTTTTCAATGTATTTACTAACTCTACCTTCCTTTTCTATCTGACACGCGTTTAATTAAAATTGTACATTAACAAAGGGCTTAGATTAACACATCTATCCACAAAAAACCTAAATCATTCTCTTCCGGTCAGTTCCCCCTTCACTGTAACTCTTTCTCTTTTCTTATTATCGAAGCTTCGGTGAATGCATAGGATAATTAGTATTTGTTCTTGAGATTCTCAGATGTTTTGTTTTTGGTAGTGTTGTGATTTCTTTAATGTTATCATCTGATATCTTGTTATTTGATTAATATCAATCAAATAAATTTCCAATCTCTTATTAATCTTAAACTTCCAAGATAAGATTAAAGAAATTGCAGGATTTTCGGTACAAGTTTGACAGGAATTAGAGAGATGGGTTGTGTCTGAAACTCAATTTTGAAGAGAAGGGAAGAAGATCTTGTTGTTCCCTGAAGAAAAAATCAATGTATAAGGATGTAATGTAGAAGCTGTTAGATTTGAAGATGAACGGAGAGTATTTGGGTCTGTAATGACTTAATTGAAATCAAAAATTAAATGGAAAAGGTTACACCTCAACCTCATACTTCTGTCTTTCATAATCAATATCCACCGCCTCCATCTTCCTATAATCATGCACCACCCGGTCCACCTCCTAATCCTCATGGCCGTAAAAAAACTGTAATTTGTCGTATTTGTTATAGATATTCCATACATGAACTTAAAGGTTGTGTTGATGATGCTAAGTGTATGCGCCATTTTCTTATTAATAGATTCAAATTTCCTAAAGCTTTGACTCTTATGCTCACTGGTATTATTTTTATCATATTTATAAACTTTTTATTGTTTAGTTTCTTCATTTTTGATATCTTAGGTTGACTCTGTAGTTTGGTATTGATGATATAAAATTGACTAGTTCTGAGTATAATATTATGGTAATGTAAACTCCAAAAAGTAATTTAAATGGAACAATTTCTTAGAGTCTTCATATGACATCCTTCTGTTACTGCCTTCGGTTTTGGTTAAAGAACTTAGGAGATTATGAATGTTCTTCGGTTCATGAATGATTGAGTGTGTTGGGTAGTTGTTGAATGTTAAAAATTCTTGCAGGAAGGAGGATGGTTGTGGTGAAAACTATTAAATGGCGGCGGCAGAGGTGGTGTTTCTAGAGCTGAAGGAGGCAGAGGTGGTGCTGATTGTGCCGGAGGTGGTGGTGATGATGTTTCTGTTAATATTAACTAACATAGTTAAATAAATTGAAAATAATTTTAAAAAATAAATAATTAGATAACGTTCAACACGGTCAACCATGGTCCTGTGACCCAAACTCTAATTAAAATTTTCTGGTGTCCCAAATGTAACTCTGGTCACTTTGTTGTGACCCAAAGTCAAATTATCCTTAATTAATATTATATTTTAGATGTTAGATCAACTAATGTTAAATTGATCTTCAAAACATCAAACAACTTAAATTTTTTGATTTTCTTTTTGTAAACAATACCCAGAATCGGTTTAACTTCACTCGTAAACCGATTCTGGGTTGGTGTTTCAAAAATTAACAGAGGACTTCCAAAAATTAACAGAGGAATTTCAAAAAAAAAATTGACTTCCAGAATCGGTTGACATAGGCATATATAAAATCCAATTACTGAAATCGGGGTTTAGTGTGATATATATAAACCGATTATTTTCTTTCATATGAATTTTCTTTTTCATTCATTTCATTATTGTAGGAATCACGGATGCATTTAGGACATGCATCAAGCCATTAAAGCTTTAGGCGACCCTAGTGGACGATTTATAGTCTCGTGAGGGTTTACATAGAGATCTACCTACACAAAAACTTCCAAAAACCATCAATCTTCGTCAGAGGAATCCGAGTCCGATCCACCCACCATGAATTCCGGGGTATACTCCGGAATTTTGGATACCATGAAGTGATAACTTGCATCAAATGCGAATGCTTCCCCGCTTTCCTCCAATTAGCGTGCTTTCACGACTTGGTGCTACAAAAACACGACACAAGCTTACTTTGTTAGTGGTGTTTAGTAGGAAGATCAAACTACTTGTATTTTGTAAAATAAACCACAAAAATACTTACAAATTGTTTAATGGAGTAGATAAAGTGGCTAGCGTTCAAAATCCGTTTTTGGATAGGTAAAAAAGAAAGTATCGCATTTTCGATGACTAGGTGCCTATCATGGATTTGTTGAACACTTCTTCCATTTAGATTCCCAAAATCTTGACGATATTTGTTATATACCTTCGCCCAAAAGGTTTCGGTATCTACCCTTAGGGTGGACTGATTTTTAATACGAGTCTCGGCGTACCATGCTTTGGTGATGGATAAATCTTCATTTGAATCAAATGATGCCATTTCTTGTATATGGAGGTATGAAATGAGTAGTTGTCGAGTATATAGAGTGAGAGGGAATATAATGAGCAATTTTGGGGCAAAAATTGGGTCCAATAATGAGGTCTCTATATATAGAGAAAGACCCCAACGACTTTTTTTTTCTTCGAAAAAAGTGAAATAATTTGGCACAATCGGTCTTCTCGGAGCTCCATATAACCCGATTATGGTTTTATGCCACCAAGAATCGGTATTTATGTTAGCCGATATAAACCGATTAAAGTCAAGTAAAAAGTTAGAATTTTCACCGATAATAATCGGTTTAGATAACTTCACATATGATCAGATTGTAGCTAGAAAAAGATACAACAAAAAAGCACAGTACTAGGATTATACAAACCCCACACATAAACCGATTTTTTTTACAGACTCTCGACAATCGGATTATGTTGACATACCGAGTATCCTGATTGTTTACCTTTGTTTGGAAAACATAATTATTGAGCATGCATAAACTTGTTTTACGATACACATAATTATAATTAAAACTTTAAGTGTATAAAGTTCAACACCAGGATCTTCCAAAATATAAACCTTAACCATCCTAAAAGAGTGTTAACACTTAAAACTTAAACGACCAAGTCTTAAAACTTTTAATACCTAAAAATTAAACTTATAAATCATGGAGCACCAACAAGAGCATTTGCAGCAGCATCAATGGAATCTTCTGCATCAGCTATGGCTTGATATTCAACCATTTCTTCAAACATAGCTTCCAAATGTCTGTCGCGATCCCTCCTAGCTGAAATCAAATCCCTCCTTCTATCTCCTTGAAAACTTGATGACCTCATGGATATCTTCCAGTGCAAGCTTGTCAACCAGTGCGAGGGTTTCCTCTAGGGGTGGGACTTGGGTTGGTTGGTCGGGTTGGAAGGCTTGGCCAAGGAAGACCCGAGGTAGAAATCCTTTTCCCAGATTGCCCAAGGAACCCGTGAAACCCATGGAGGTGCTTCCCAAGTCCCTCCCAAGATATATTCCTCGGGTTCCTCGGGTTGACCCATGCTAATACTTTACAACACAAAAATTGTGGATAGTTGCAAAGGTTAAGTTAACTATGCACCAACGATGGTTTCATTTAAACTTTTTTTGTACAGTAGCACTCAAACTCTTTGGAATTTTTATTCATTCAAACTAATAAGGGGGACATGATGTTTCGTAATGACCTTAATTTAAGTCTTAAAATTTATTTTTTATTAATGTGATAATAACAAATTTTAGTAATTATAAGATTTAATTGTTGTATTTAGCTTAAATTTCCAAATAACTTTTTATTATTGACAATAATACAAATTTTTTTGATATTGAATTAATAATGAGATATATATGATTTATATTTTCATTATTAGGTTTGAAGATAATGGCTAAAATTTCTCTTAATAGATAATACTACCAATTATAAAAATAGTTTATATAATTATATTATAGTTCCTCGGGTTGGGTGGGTTGCTCGGGTTAGAAATATCTGTGCCCCATGCTTGCCCAAATTTAACTCGGGTTTATTAAAATTGTACCCGAGCTTGCCCAAACTTTTAAAATACATTTCCCATGCCCGCCCAACGTTCGGGTTGTGCATGGGTTGGGTTGACCCAACCTAAGTCCCACCCCTAGTTTCCTCCAAACGGGCCTCACCGCCATAGGTGAACTTGTAGAGCTTTCTTTCTGGAACGCATCGTGGTACCCTGTGAATATCCTCCAGGGTGATATCTCGAGAGTAAAATGCTAGGTGGAAGAAGTCCATATATACAAAATAAAATAAAATAAAAATCTAGTTCACAATCGGTACATAATTTAACATTTGTAATCCGACTCTCAACAACAAAACACACAGGAATGTCAAACATTCACAATCTGTTTATGTGGTACATATATAAAAACCCGTTTGTGAAATGGAGTTTGAAGAGACAATTCACAATCGGTACATTAACAAGAAAATAAAATCCAATTAAGGAAACCCAGTGTTCAAAAGAATTTAGTACCCAGAATCGGGTTATGCTAATGCACTTACAAACCGATCTGGTGATGCTTTTTCATATTTCGATTCAGGAACCCAAGTCCCACCCCTAGTTTCCTCCAAACGGGCCTCACCACCATAGGCGAACTTGTAGAGATTTATTTCTGGAACGCATCGTGGTACCCTGTGAATATCCTCCTGGGTGAGATCTCGAGAGTAAAATGCTAGGTGGAAGAATTCCATATCTACAAAATAAAATAAAATAAAAATATAGTTCACAATCGGTACATAATTTAACATATGTAATCCGACTCTCAACAACAAAACACACAGGAATGTCAAACATTCACAATCTGTTTATGTGGTACATATATAAAAAACCGTTTGTGAAATGGAATTTGAAGATACAATTCACAATCGGTACATTAACAAGCAAATAAAATCCAATTAAGGAAACCCAGTGTTCAAAAGAATTTAGTACCCAGAATCGGGTTATGCTAATGCACTTACAAACCGATCTGGTGATGCTTTTTCATATTTCGATTCAGGAACCAGAATTGGTCTATGTTAATCATCACATAAACCTATTACTTTGCATGCTCTTCAGAGATTTAGAACAAAACCCAGAATCGGTTTATTCGACATGTCAACATAAACCGATTCTAGATGGATTAGAGATTTAGATTTTCAAAAATCGAAGATTGAAACATGTAAATCAACGAAGAAATGCGAATCATAGAATGGGTTGATGGAGATTTACCTTTCCTTGGTTGGATCGCAGATCACTGGAGAAAAGATCAAAAAAAAAATTGATTAGGGTTTTGAGAATTTGGAAAGATTATGATAAAAATAGAAAGTTTTTATGATTTAGGTTTTTTATGTTTTTGGATTTACTCAAAATGGTAAATATTAGTATTTACATGAGAAAAATTTTAGGAATTAATTTGGGGGTAAATTAGTCTTTTTGAAAATTTTGGTAGTCCACGGCCATTTGGCGGAGTGGAAAGGAAAATTTGATAGGCCCCAATTGGTATGGGCCTCAATTTAGGAAAGTAAATTAGTTGAAAAAACAGTTTCGGAAAAACAACCCTCAACTTTCCATATAAATCCACGACCTCCAAATTTAAAAGAAGAAAAAAATGAACTATTAATTGGGGGATATGGATTTTAATTGGGGGATATGAATTACTTCCCCCAACCATTTGTGGCTGATAATGGGTGTCTTTTGGGTGCAAAAATACCAGAATATCCCTTCATTAATTTAAAAACATTATGAAATTACTGTAATGCCCTTTCCCTAAAACAATAAAATCTAAATACCAAATTCATATATCCCCCAATTCAATTTGTACCGGCATAGGGTTAGGTTTAGAATATTTTTTTTTCTTCATCGTCTTCCTCATCGTTCATTCTTCATCGACGATTAATCGTTGAATCAAAAATTTCTTCGTTGACTAACCTACCATAACCATGCCTCCACGAAAGAAATCAAAAGCAAAACGAAACACTAAATCGATTGCTCAACAAACACATGAGCAACGAATCGAGAACATTGCTCAAGAACTAGAAGAGGAAGAAGCATCCAACTCGGATGATCAACCAATCATGGCTTCTATGAGAAGGTAAGTGTTTTTTTAGCTCATTTATGATTGTTTTAATCGATTTTTAGCCATGGGTTTAGGTTAGAATCGCCAAAATTGGTGAACCTGTGGAGTTGCAGAGAAAACCGGCATTCAATCTTAGTTTGAACACCAAGCCGGTTTAGAAACCGGCATAGCCTTTTGGTCGAATACAATGCCGGTTTAACTTCCTGAACCTGAAATATCAATACCGGCATACGATAGTAGTTGAACACCAAACCGGCTTGAGTTCCTGAAAATTAGATTTTAGGACCGGCATTCGAATTGGGTTGAAGGCTATTCCGGTAGTCAACTAAAAACACACATGAATATTTTTTTTTACCAGCATTATATCTAGGTTTCGTCATTGCCGGTTTTGAAATACCGGCATCAGGTAGTTCAATTCGTGTATGCCGGTTTGACACTTGAAACATTCAGTAAGAAAAACTCAAAAACCGGCATGCTCGATATTTGAACATATATGCTTAGGTACATGTTACCGCATTAGTTGTTTTAAGAATTTCAATGCCGGTTTACAAACTGTGATGACTTTTCTTATGTTTGTTTCGTTTGTTTATGTTATAGGTCAAAAGCCAAAGTATCGAGGAAAAATAAAGGTCCTATTCTCACTAAAAAAAGGAGAAAGGACGGTCTTGATACTCCCCAGTCCCTGCCTCCCCGGTCGCAAGAAGCGTTTGGGGTTTCAAACAAGAGGGTTAGATTGGGAGAGTGATGGTGAACGTAATGCACTTAGAATCCGTGAAGGTACATTTGTGAACGATGAGAATGATGAAGGGGACAGTGAGGATAAAGATGATGAGGTTCCCCCAAGTCAATTAGCAATCCAAACCGAAGTTGGTGAGACTAGTCAACAACCAACACAAGGCAAGGGCAAGGGCAAACACAAAGTTAAAGGTTGTCACCTTCCTCACATTGATGACATGATACCCGACCGCGATGATGGTAAAATTTGGGGTCAAGCTCCGGAACCGAAAGTACTCTTTGGATACAAGAACTCTTGGGCTCGTACAATCTTTCAAACTTATGTAAGTATTTTTTATTTTGTGCATGTGCATTGTTTTATTTTTTACATTATCTCTTAATCGTATTATGTCTTATTTGTAGGATCATACTAAGGCTGTGCGTGTTTGCCGAAACCAAGCCGCGGCTGAGTGGAAATTGTCGTTGGAACATGAAGATGTCCAAACATTAGTAAGGAACTCGGGTTTGTATTCTTTGGTTGAAAATTACTTGAATCCAGATACTGTCACACCGTCAATTGCTTTGTCGAAAGGTATCATGGTGAAACCGATACAATGCACTTCCCGTTCGGGGAGATGACCTTGATTCCTGGAGATGCTTATGCCATTCTAGGCTTGAATGTTATCGGAAAATCAATTTCAGAAGGAGTTGAGTCTCGGGACCTAGATTGGCTGAAGTTGCACGATTTGACTGAAAAGTTGTTTGGTTGGGACTTCAAAACTTCTTCGGATAGCTTTTATGTAGCATCGAACGGAAGTAAGACGAAGACATTCAAGCTGATGATGCTTAAGAAGATGTTTGAAAATACAAAGGCTAGAAGCTTGGAGGCTGGATGGGACCCTGCACAGATTCGCTATACCGCCGCCGCGTACCTGTTATACCTCTTGGGCACTAGGGCATTCCCTGACAGTAATGGCAACCGGGTAAGTGCAAACTTTCTCCAGTATCTTGACCCGTTAGAAGGTGTGTGTGGCTATTCTTGGGGCACCGCGGTCATGGCACATTTGATGGCGGAGATGAGAAGGGCTTCATTGGCTAAAACAAACCAATTTGTCGGGAATTTCACTATACTCCAGGTACAATTTTTTTTAATCTATGTTCACATGTATTTATTTAACTTTTGTTCACATGTATATTGTTCACATTGGATTAGGTGTGGTGTTATGAACACTTCCCAACCTTGTTCAAGGACTGCCCATTCTTGAAGATCAAAGACCTTCCTGAACCCGATATCCCTAGAGCTCAGAGGTTCGAGTTTCACAGTAATCCGAAGCCCGGTAACAAAGGTCGAGTCATCGATATGAGATTGGCTCTGGATGCTATGAGGAAGGAAGACGTTGTGTTCGACACTTATAAGGAGATTAGAGGATACCGTCAAATCCCAAGAGATGTTGCATTGTACCATGGGCCTTTGTACTACCCAAGAGGATACATCATGGCCGACCCATGCCGTGTGATGCGCCAACATGGATTTAAACAATTATCCCATTTTTGGTCGACCTATGATGATAATTATCTTCTTTACTTTTCTCGGTGCAATTCAACTCCCAACAAGTTGCATGTAGTGTATGATCCAGAACCGGAACCAACACATTGGAGGGAAAGAGACCCACGTCGTTTGGTAGATATTAGTAAGTGGGAGCTTGCGGAAAATGGTTATGAAGTTGATGACAGCTATATGAGGGATTACCTGGAATGGTCACATCCTTATGTCGTGTGACCTCCCTCCGTGGAAGATCCACACCAAGAAAACCCTCCTGTTGAAATTCCTCCACCTCCACCACCTACGATGGCCCAACTTCTCAAGACTTTCGGAATGGTGGTAAGTTTTCTTAATTGGTTATAGTTATTAAATGTAAACATAATCATATATTAATATATATCCTGATTATGTATTTGATGTATTAAACTAGCGACGTCGACTTGGCAAGGTTACGAAGATGTTAGGTTGCAAGCATAAGGATGGAGTTGTGCTATCTCTTCAAGAAATCAAGGAACTCGAGGAAAAGCTTCATAGAATTGAAGAAACCGACCCTACTGTCAAAGCTATGTATGGGGAAACAAGGAAGGCGCCAACCCAAAAGAAACAAAAGACTAATTAGTGATGGTTAACTCTTTAGTTTTATGGTTACGTCAAAAACAATTTCAAACTTGTTTTGGTTTGTACTGTGGGTTAACTCTTTATTTACTTTGGTTTATGTTGAACATGATTAGAGTTTTGGTTTGAAAGTTAAAATGTTCCGGCATAGGACAACTCATTGTTTGAAATACCGTTACACATACCGGCATTTCTGAATTCATCAGGTTTCACAAACCGGCATAGTAAAATTCAAAATCAGACATGTACCGGCATTGTTGTGTTTGCTAAGGTCTATGCCGGTATTCAAAATCTCCAAAAACTATTAAATAAGTGACAGAAAACCGGCATATGAATATTCATTTTAAGAATGCCGGTATTCAAAAACTCTTTAATTATCTCCTAATGGAACTGTTCCCAAAACCGGCATTGAATTTATTAAACATTGTATGCCGGTATAGTAGTTATATTTGGTTCCTCAACCTGAATAGAATTTCCTAAAAACCGGCATCATCGTTGTATTACGTTGAGTGCCGGAACATATCTTAGCGTAGTTTTACTTCATCCATTGTCTGCGGTTTCAGGCATTGAATAACTAACGGCTAGTTTTTTAAACCATACTCTAGAAAACATTAGTTCCGGCGTGGGATCTGAGTTTCTTATTGTGCCGTTACTAAAGTGGAAAAGAGCCGTTATGACTAAATCTATTTAAAGGAATGGATACACCCATTGCACTTGATACCTCACGAGATATATCTCCAATGGATTATTACTCACCGCCTGCCAAGTTCATCAATTCCCTCGAAAAAGAAAAACGTTTGAGGAGCATATTGTCCACTCCGACAGGAATTCAATCATCAACCACGACCAACTCCATTGCCACAATACTAGAAAAACTAAGAAGGAAGGAAGAAACCACCAACTCAATTGTCGCAATGGAGGAAGAGATAAGTAAAAGGAAGAGAGAAGAAAAAGAGGAAGCAAAGATTGAACGTTATCGTCAAAAAATAGATAACATCAGAGCGTCCACAGGAAAGCCTGGAGTGTTAGCCGCCATCAACAATCGGATGTCTGGCTTTTGGAGGATGAGTGTCCGGCTGTTCAAGATATAGTCAAAGCATCTGGGTTGTATCCTGCGATAGAAAATTATGTGGCCACTGATACCGTCACGGCAAACTGCTTTTTGGAGAGGTTTTATGGTGAAACTGACACCATGCATTTTCATTTTGGCGAGATGACCATTATCCCTGAAGATGTCCAAAGGATAATAGGACTAGAGGTTCTTGGGAAACCGGTTAAGGTAGAAGACAAGTCGAAGGACCTAGGGTGGGAAAAGATCTATGAGCTAACTGAAAAGTTGTTTGGATGGAACAAGGAAACCACGATGGGAAATTTGTACAAGAAACAAACTTCTAAGACAAAGACTATAACATTCGTCCAACTCACTCAATTGTTTGGGAATACAAAGAACAAGGAATTGACTACCGCACAAGCTCAACAAACTTCCGCAGCATATATGTTTTTTATTTTTGGAACCGCTATATTCCCTGACTCTAATGGTAACAGGGTGCATTTGAACAACCTACAGTTTTTGGATCCGTTGGAAGACGTTCATAAGTATTCATGGGGCACCGCTTTCTTGGCACATTTTTTGGCAGAAATGCGTCGAGCTTCTAAGGCGAAAGGCCGTCAATTTAATGGGAATTTCACTGTGATTCAGGTATGGTGAATTACTTATTTTTTTATTGTTATCATTACATTTGTTAGTTTCCAAATATTAATTATCTTATACATTTTATGGGCACAGGTGTGGGCTTACGAACACTTCCGAGATTTGTTCATTGGGTATAGAGGATTGAAAATTTGGCATGACTATGAACCGAATATGGCTCTAGCTCAGAAATACTTCTTCGCCAATACCCCTACTCCTAACAAGAAACGATTTTTACAAATGAGAGAAGCTTTGGACTCGTTTTCTGTGGAAGATGTTGTGTTTGACCCTTATAGGAATGTCAGAGGAGTTCACCTTATGAGACATGATAATGTTTCATTTTACAACGGACCGTTATTTCATCCAAAAGGATATGTTATGCATAACCCTCTCCGCGTGATGCGCCAACTCGGTTACAAGCAGAAAGATCTCACATATACATCATATCATAAATATTCTCATGACTTTACTAAATGCCAATCATATGAGAGCCATACTATGGTATGCTACGACCCAGAATCAATTCTTGCACATTGGATCGAAAGGGAAGAAGAAGAACTTGTGCTGGATAGGGATGATTGGGAATTGGCTGAGAACGGTGTTGATAGTGAACCCACATTCCTAAGCGGGCATCTACAGTACTCACATCCTTATGTTATACGCCGGGATACGGTAGCGGTCCCGCCACCACCACCACGTCCATCCACAACTCCAGATACTGTACCCGCACTTATACAACTCGTTACATTGTTGGTGCATTCATTACTATTCTCTTAATCTAAATCTATCAAATTATAAAACTGTACATACTAAATACATTTTTAAAAATATCCATTAACAAATACGTGATTGGAAACTTGTCAAGGTTCTTTAAGAAGAAGACCAAGAAAGGAGAGTTGCCTGACCCAGAAAGAAATGGAGAACGTCGTCCAAAAGTTAGACCAAATAGAAGATACTGAGGCAAAAGACTTGTGGGGCGAAAAGAAAAAGAGGGTATACAAGAGGCCAAGAACCGAGTGATCGTGTGGCCTTGATAGTACTGTTGTTGTTTATGTTTGTTTGTGTGGATTGGTAATCTGTGAACATCTTTGCTTCATTTGTTTTCGGTTTGGAACATCATAACTTTACATTTGGTTTGTCTAAACTTTGCTTATGTCATTTTATGGGATTAGATCTTTGCTTATGTTATTTTATGTGTCTTGCAATATCCAATTTCTAAGTTTATTTTTTTAAAACCGGCATAGTATTTATCCTGTGAACCATGCCGGTTTTCTTTTTAGTTCCATATTGAAAAAATAGAGTTCCGGTATAGTAGAATTATCTTGTGCACTATGCCGGTACTCTATAATTCCTATGTGAATAAACTTTATATGTGTTCTACCGGTGGTGTTATGCATTTTTTTCCAATGACGGCAAAAAAAAAAATATATCTGTGAACTTATGGTGTTATTTCGGCACAAAAGAGAACATATATTGAAACGCCGGTACAAGTACTGGCATAGTAAAGTTTGAATCAAATCACATTGGCACATATGGTTTAATGATTACAATTCAAACTTCCAAAACAACAAAAAGGGGGCGTATAAGTAAACCACTTATATCCAAATTACTCATCATCACTTCCACACGTATGAAGTTGCAAGTCATCCTCTTCAATAGGTTTCTTTGATAATGCCAAAGCATCCCATAATTGGTGATTCTCCTCATTCAATGCCATCCATCCCTTCCATATATTTGGATCAAGTTCCTTGTTTTTAACCATCCCACAAACAGGTGGCAATGGACAATTGTCCTTGAGTTTTAGAATAACGAAATGATTGCCGTTCACGTACGCCAAAACAACTCTTCTCATCTTAAGGGATCCATCGCATTTTTGCCATTTTGGTGTAAATGTGGAGACTATGGTGGGGAAAAAATAATGAACAACACAATTAAATGTATCCGCTACTAGATGCCCACAAAGCGGCATACTCATCCAATATTGAGAAGGAAGAAATGTCATTTCCTGCTCGGGTCCTAACACTTGAGCACACATATCATCAAACACCTCATCGTGACCAAGCAATTGCTCATAAAAGCTCCTCTTCTTCACAAGTTGATCGGCCATTCTCATTCTAGCATAGCGGCATGGTTTCATTCCTTTACTAACAGCCGTCTCGAAGATTCCTAATTGTTCGGTCACGGCATGATATCCACAATTTCCATCTCCATCGACATCATCCGTGTACGCAATAAACTCGCGAATAACCTCAGGAAGTTGGCCTATGTAAGACTCTATCTTCGTATGATAACTTCTAATGGTCCTACCTGTTATGGGATCCTTATACATCTTCATATTACCATCTTTTAGCTTAATTATATCCAAACCATCATCTGCAATCCCTACACTCCAAATGTCTATGGTATTAGACGGGAGAATATTCTTCCTTGGCCTTCCTCTACCCCTTTTCCTTTGAACCTCGGCTACATCGACTATTGGTGTAGGTTCGGATTTCTCAAAGACATGCCCTTGGTTGCTTAATGTTGGTACCTTCGGCGGCCTTCCCCTCTTCCTTTGAACCTCGGACACATCGACTATTAGTGTAGGTTCGGAATGTTGACCTTGTTGTCCTTCATAGCTTAATGTTGGTACCTTCGGCGGCCTTCCCCGTTTCCTTTGAACCTCGGATACATCGACTATTGGTGTAGGTTCGGAATGTTGACCTTGTTGTCCTTCGTAGCTTAATGTTGGTACCTTCGGCGGCCTTCCCCTCTTCCTTTGAACCTCGGATACATCGACTATTGGTGTAGGTTCGGAATGTTGACCTTGTTGTCCATCGTAGCTTAATGTTGGTACCTTCGGCGGCCTTCCCCTCTTCCTTTGAACCTCGGATACATCGACTATTGGTGTAGGTTCGGAATGTTGACCTTGTTGTCCTTCGTAGCTTAATGTTGGTACCTTCGGCGGCCTTCCCCTCTTCCTTTGAACCTCGGATACATCGACTATTGGTGTAGGTTCGGAATGTTGACCTTGTTGTCCTTCGTAGCTTAATGTTGGTACCTTCGGCGGCCTTCCCCGTTTCCTTTGAACCTCGGATACATTGACTATTGGTGTAGGTTCGGAATGTTGACCTTGTTGTCCTTCGTAGCTTAATGTGGGAACCTTCGGCGGCCTTCCCCTCTTCCTTTGAACCTCGGATACATCGACTATTGGTGTAGCCTCAGAACTCGTCGATTGTTGTTGACTTGATATCGGTTCCTTCCTCGACCTATCCCTTTTATTTGGACCGGGAGTTTCCGCGAATCTTGCTTCTAAAATCTCACTTGCACATAGATCTCGTTTTTTTGTTTCCGTGAGTTCCTCTTCACGGCGAGTCATTTCTTTGAATTCTTTTCTTTGTTTTTTCCTTGGAATTTTAGTTTGTGGTCTACCCGGAGGATCTCCCTTTGTTGGCTCTTCACTCTGTGCTATCCATGGCCGTGTAATTATTCTTAGTTGACTCAACAATACTTGTCGGGTAGCCGAGTTGCCACGTGAGTAAGCTCCAAAAAATTCTTGGGCCTCCTTTGTATCCCATGGTGATTGTCCGGGAACTTCGGTAGGGGGAAGGTCGAAAGATAATTGCTTCCAAAAAGGATCAATAACACCAATAGGTATCACTTCTTCATACTTCACAAGCATATGTCGACACGGAAGCCCCAAAGAAGACATGTCGGGACAAATACACACATCACCCGGTTTTCCATAATTTTTTTCATATTGCATTTGTCTCATCATATGTTTTATTGCCCACCGAGAGACGTTAAACTCTATTCCTTGGAGAAACTTAGTATGTTTAAGAAATGGAGTCATCCTATCCATGGAGCTTTTCTCAAAACCCTTCTTGATCCTATCAATATCGGCCTTAAAGTTTTGTTCCATTGCCTCGGCGACCGTAACCACGTTTCCCAGGCCGGACTGGATGAGATCTTTAAATATCCCATGTGAGGACTCCGCTATACTAGTTGCTTCATTCCCGTAATGTCTATAACGATTTGTCCACGCACGCACAAATTTTTCCTTGAACTTATCCAACAATTTATCCCGACAATATGAAACGGCACTTGGATACACTTCGTTATAGATGGCAATAAACATTTTCAATCTCTTTTCATACATGTCCTCGGTAAGAGACCAATAAACTTTCTCCCAATCCTTTAGAAATTCCAACCACCTTTTATGGTTTTCATCGTGTTCTTTGTCGACTCGCTCTTTAATCTTTCCTCTTTCATTTTCTTCTTCTTCGGGTGATAGTTTCTCATTACGAACATCTTCATCAAGTTGACCAACCATTCTTTTTTTAATATCAGCCTTAGAGGGTTCAAACAAAGCATGACAATGTTTTTTCACATTTTCACCTATATGAAATGTACATAGGAAATTTTGTGCATCCGGAAATACGTCGGATATGGCATTCATTAGTGCGTCAAATTGATCGGTTATGATGACCTTCGGACCACGATTTTCCGGGAACAATAATTTCAATTGTCGCAATGCCCAATGATAATTGTAATCCCTCTCGTTTTCCATTAAACACCAAGACAATGTGAATGTTACCTTGTCCGATGTGTGCCCCACGATGTTGAACAACGGCATGTTGTATTTTTTTGTCTTGTACGTGCAGTCCATCATAAGAACATCACAACACGTATGAGCCAATTGTGAAAGCAAAGGATGCGAAATGAATATTTGAAGCGGCTTCTCGTCCGTACCTCTTTTAATGATACGCGTGTAGTTGTGATCCCAAACTATCTTCTCAAATTCTTGCATAACATTCCTCCCTTCCCATTCCAACCTTTTAATAGTTGCTTGTGCGCTATAAATTGTACTTAGTGAAGAAACGTTCATCTTATCCTTTGCCTTGAAGGTTCGGAGAATCACTCTTGGTTTGATACATGCTTTTGTCATCATCTTGACATCCTCGAATTGATCAGGTTTTAGCTTCGCAACTATGGAGTGACCTTCAAAATCTTTCGGATCGGGGTGGTTGTGACGGCCAAACCACACCTTACATTCCCATTCTTTTTCTTCTTTACTTTCTCCTCTTAGATAGAATACAAGCTTAAAGGGGCACTCATCCTTTCTCGTAACTGTTTTGTATACCCTCTTAGTCTTCTTTTCATATACATAACCCTTTCTCTTATGGATATTATCCTTGTATTTTCCGCTTCTCTCACAAACCATCTCAAAACGAACATCTGAATGTTGACTATTCCTCACTAAGACACACATGTTCTTAAGAGCCGTCTCTTTTGCCCAAGCAATTACTTCCTTTTCATCCTTTATTCCCTACATAATAATGAGAGATTACAAGCAAATCCCAACATTAAATTGTAAAAACTAGGTGGAAGACTTGTTTGGTAACATACCCGAGGTATTTTATAGTGTTCCGACGTATCCCGATGGAGCGGTTTGGAGTTTGGTTGATCGTTGTATAGAATTATCTAAATGAAAATAAAATTGGATTAGTTAAAACCAGCAGTGTCGATAAGTAAATTAGAGTGCCGGTTTTCAAAAATGGCATACAAGGTAATTGTCATTCTATGCCAGTATTAAAACCGGCATTTTTACAAATTCAGTTACTATGCCGGGATATCGTACCGGCATACATAGATCAAAAAAAGGAATGCCGGTTTTTAAGTTCAAAATATAATTTGTTTCTGTATGTTTTTCCTATTAAACCGGCACCATCGACATGCAAGGATCTATGCCGGTATCACAAACCGGCATGGTGTGTCATGTACGGTCAGTGCCGGTTTGAGTATTCCATACAATATTCGGTGGTTGGTAAAAAGTAAAAATTCAAACCGGCATACAATCTTGGTTTGAATGGTACGCCGGTATGTTCTTGAACTTGGGGATATTTTAAACCGGCATTCAAATTTGTATGAATACAATGCCGGTTATAGAGGTTCCGACATGGTATTCATATAACGCGCATGCCGGTTTTTTGCTTTTTCGGACAGAAATGGCGGTTTCGAAAAAAAAAAAACAAATTTTCGACCTCTTTGAAGCATTACCTGTGTGTTGGGGATGCTTGTATGTTGAACATGTTTACTTTCTTGAGTTGGTTCTTCACATAACTCCTCATGGTCACGAAAATCGTGATCCAAGGGTGTTGGTTCATCATATAACTCCAATTGGGAGGTGTTATCATTAACTGAAGATTGAAGATATGATTGTTGTTGTAGTTGAGCCAAGGATTCATCAGCTGCAAGTCTCTCTTCAAATTCATCTTCCATTTTCAAAAAAAAAAAAATTCTACTCTAAATTTTTTTCCCTCCTTCTACCCACAAAAAATTCAAATAAACTCAAAAACACTAAATATATCCCCCAAATCATTAAGATTTTACTAATCTTAATTAGTAACTAATCCTAATTAGGGAGGGTTAGATTAGGAAATAATAAATTAATTACATAAGGGGTAACCCAGCTAGGATATTCGGATCCCTATTTTGTCCTCTAGTGATATCCCCCAATTAAAATCCATATCCCCAATTAATTGTTCAAAAAAAAAACCTTGTTCACAATTATGCATATCAAAGCTACATTATAGGGTAAAATGATGATAGGTCAACCAAAGCCAAACATGCATTTATAATTCTTTTCACAATTTATAATTTTTTTCCTCCACTTGTAATCTCACCAAAGCCAAACATGCATTTGTTAGTTCATATTCGCTCACTTATGATTCGTTTAGTTGACGTAAAAACTTCATGTCTAAAGGAAAATTAGCAAGTGATGAAATAAATCAATTGGCATGATAATTCTCGGCCGACTTTTTTTTCTTTCCTTCATCTTCTTCTAGAAAGCAGTGGAAATTAAACCTCAAATCTATAACTTGAGAGTTCAAACCCCGGACTAATTGGGCTAATCCTAATTAGTTTTCTTGCGGATTATTTTATGAGGTGTTTGTGGGAGCAACACTATGGGATCCTAGGCATGTTCACACGTTGTACTTTTTTTTTTTTTTTGGCCTAGATGGGTACGTGGAATACATCTATTCCAAAGGGAACTACCCTTAATGTTCCTGCTACAGTATTTGAAGCTGCAATTTTAGATATTCCGAATTTGCCCTTCATTTTATAACACCGTTAAATTTACCATCTAAATTGAATGGGCTAAAATGGTAAAACTGAAAAGAAAAAAAAGAAAAAAAATCGACAGAACACATAAGAGAAAGAGTGGGTTTTGCTTCTCAAAGAAAAAAACGAGTGGGTCAGGTGTGCAAGGGTCACATGAGAGGACAAAAAGGAGAGCACGTGCCGGCACGCTAGTTATACATAAGTTGCCCTCCGAAATAGACGACGAAGTTTCGTGTTTTGAATTTGATTTACTCAAAATTCAAGAAGGATATTTCTTTCTTGTGGTCACTTAATGGGGTATATCATTGTTTAAAATTAGTTACGGCTTTAGTTTGTAAAATTCAATGTTTCAGCAATTTCCACCAAACAACTGCAAGGCTATTTATAAATCATACCACGACCGTCCGTATAGGCAGATAAGCACATGTACCTGGCTTTATCTGTTCAATCAAAGCTCCAGTCGTCCTCAGAGTCTAGTTAGCAATTCGGGGTACGGGTAGTAGTTCGGGACGGTATACGTACGAGAATTATACGGATTCGGATAGGTCGGATTCGGTCAAAAATCCGGTCAACGGTTCGTTGTTCGGACAGTAGTTTGGAACGGCATACGTACGTGTATATTCGTTTTATAAATGTGAGTTCGGCACTTAAAATTCGTATTACATAAATGATAAATTGATAAATATTATGATCTTATTACGAGACTAATTTTATTTGTATATGATTTATAAGATGAAAAAAATATTTTAGCGTGATTATTTAACAAGAAGTAAACAGTTTAATCGCATAAATGTATTATAAAACGAGTTTATAGATTTTTAAACAAAAATTAACACATAAAACACTGGTTAAACAACTATTAATAAAAAATTTAACTGAATAATTGTATTTAAATATAAAGTATATTCAAAATCAAACAAAAACCAAGCAACAAAACTCTGATCAGAGAATTACTTATGGGAGAGCGAGGTTGGGTGCGAACTAGGTTCGAAGTTCTAGTTCGGAAATATCATTCGGATTCGGTTAGTTCGGATACGTTCGCGAATCATTCGTGAGGTCCATATAATCCGGGAACTAGGTTCGGAGTTTAAATAGTTCGGAAGTATCATTCGGATTCGGTCAGTTCGGATACGTTCGTGAATCATTCGGGAATGATTCGGAGAATTACTAACTAGGCCTCAGAGAGAGAGAGAGAAAATGACATCAATAATAAGGACTGCGCAGTGAGTAGCAAGGAGCCTAGATGACCGAATGACAAGACAAACAATGAAACAAACAATATTGCTGTCCGCAATCAATGACGGAACTGGGGGTGGCTTGGGTGTGCTCCAGCCACCCCAAAATTCTAATACACATCATTTTTTATTTTTTCAAAGGAAAAATTTTAGGAATTTTTTTTAGCCCACCCTAAAATTTGATTTTTAGCCTAATATATTTGATTTAGCCCACCCAGATTTTTAATCCTGCTTCCGTCGCTGGCCGCAATGGTGTTCTTTGTTTTCTACAGTGATGTACCGACTGGCAAACGAGATTACCCATTGAGGCATTGGTGGAAACTAAAAAAATACTCCTACATAATTTCTTTATGAATCTCTGTGTAAATTGTTGGAAATTACTGGGATGCAATGGAGATGAAAAAAGAAACAGATTGTGGTTGTACTCTAAAACTTTCAAGGCTCTGGATGATTTATTTTAGACAAATATTTCTACCCTCCCAACGAATTGGCGATTGCAACAGGTATGTGAAATACTGCCTTCAGGATACAATGAAATCCCTACAACCGGAAATTGGATTCAAGGTTTGCACCCCTTGACCCAATCAAGAACACATGTAAAACAGATCCTGATGATGCTTTGATTAAGAAAGAAATACAGAAGAGATTTTCGATTGATATGAAAACGACTCTGGGAGATGCTACTTATAGAGGTTTTCACGTCTGTTGGAAACAGACAAGTTTCTCTTCACGAAACGTCAGGTCCCTTCATCAACAGACATTAATGGTGTCTGTTGAATTTAGAATTTTCTGGCTACGCCCCCAGGACCCCCTTCGTAGCGCAATTGAAAATATTCCAACATTCTCCCCCTATTTTCAAAAACCATAAAACAAAGTTAAAAAACTTTTAAATCGGAGCGACTGCATCACCGAAGTGACTCGCCTACGTGCCAGAGGGGATCAAGCCAACGTAGTTCTAGCACGATTGAGACTAAGCATCATCGTTGAAACCAATACATAAATGATAGGTACCTTCTGGGTTTGAACCTTCACTTAGTGTAAGAAACTCAAAGACTTATCGAGATTCTATGGTTAAACTAGTCTTGAACCAAGTATCCCTTATGATAAAACCGGAGTCTCCACACATATTGATTCCATAAATCATGTGTTCTGTAGCTAAGCACTATAAAGGCCTTGTGCTTATATCCTTATTCATGAGTCTTCTTTAGAGAACAATCTTCTTCTCTTAGGAAACGACCCACATTTCCATACTCATATAGGTAAGTCTCAAAGGTGTTTCTACGAGACACCTTTTTACTAATCACAGACTCATTAAGGATTTACATCCATCCTATTTTCTTGCAGAAAAACCAGCACTAACTTGAAATGGGAAGTTTTATGTTAGTGCTCCATAATCTACATCCATAACTTGTTGGTACCACATTGAACCTTGTTTATCCTTTTCAAAACATAGGTTGGGTTTCTGCTATGGGATATCAACCTTCCTTCACAGACCTTAGTCCCATTTCATTACATTTTATTGAAGCAACTGAATTTGGTAGACTTTTTGTGAATGGGTCTGCCAAATTCCTCTTTGATTCAATAAAGTTAACCGTAACCACTCCCCTCTTGAGTAGTTGCCTAACCATTTGGTGTCTGAGACTCGCATGTCTACACTTTCCATTATAAGTCTTATTAGAGACATTATAAATTGTAGCTTGATTATCACAATTAATCAAAATTCCTGGAGATGGATTCTTCCAAAGTGGAATTTCCATAAGAAGGTCCCTAAGCCATTCTGCCTCTTTACATGCATTCGTTAAGGCTATCAATTCTGACAACATTGTTGAATCAGATATACAAGTCTGATTCTTGGAAATCCAAGATACAACAACACCCCCTAAAGTAAAAATCCATCCAGATGTCGACTTGGACTTGGATTCTACCTTGTTCCAGTTAGCATCGCTGTAACCTTCCAATACAGCGGGATAGCCTTGGTAATGCAAACCAAAATCAATTGTTCCTTTCAAGTAAGCCATAACTCTGGAAACCGCTTTCCAGTGTTCAAATCCAGGATTACTTGAGAAACGACATAATACCCCCACAGCATGGGATATGTCCGGTCTTGTGCAATGCATATCATACATAAGACTCCCAATAACACTGGAATACTCAAGTTGTGCATGAGTACGACCGGTGTTCTTCTTTAACTTGATAGTATGGTCTAAAGGAGTAGGTGCTGGATCGTCATCAAAATGATCATACCTTTTGAGAAGTTTCTCAATATAATGAGATTGGGTTAAAGCCAACTCATTCCCCTTTCTTAGGATCTTAATTCCCAAGATTACATTAGCCTCTCCTAAATCCTTCATATCAAAGTTAGAGCCAAGAAACTTCTTTGTTTCTTCCACCACATATATGTCAGATCCAAAAATAAGCATATCATCAACATATAAACAGAGAATCACACTTCCAGAACTATCATGCTTACTATAGATACATTTATCCGCATCATTCACCACAAAACCATATGACAAAACCACTTCGTCAAACTTCTCATGCCATTGCATGGGAGCTTGCTTCAATCCATAAAGAGATTTAACCAAATTGCAAACCTTCTTTTCTTGGCCTGGCAATATGAAACCTTCAGGTTGTTCCATATATATTTCTTCTTCCAAATCTCCATTTAGGAAGGCAGTTTTGACATCCATTTGATGAATAATTAACTTGTGAATAGAAGCAAGTGCAATTAAAAAACGAATAGATGAGATGCGTGAAACAAGAGCATATGTATCAAAGTAATCAATTCCATGTCTTTTCCTATAACCCTTAGCAACCAATCTTGCTTTAAACTTACCTTTGGTACCATCGGAATTTATCTTCCTTTTGAATACCCATTTACTTCCAATAGGCTTTACGCTTGGAGGTAAATCGCAATATATCCAAGTACCGTTGGTCAAAAGGGAATCCTTTTCATCATTGATAGCTTCTTTCCAAAAACTAGCATATTTGGAATTAATAGCCTCAGCATAAGTTTTAGGGTCATCATCAACATGCGCAACATATTTGGTAATATTAAAAATTGTATTCTTATCACCTTCTACAAGATATGTTATAAAGTCTGGACCAAAACTTGTCTCTTTTCTTGCTCTCTTACTCCTTCTAGGTTCGATATCTTCTATGGGTTCAGAAATATCCTCTATGTCTTGAGTAGGAATAGAATTATCATCATTCTCATTAGTCTCTTCAGATTCTAGACTAGGTAATAATGAATTCTCCATGGGTTGCATTTGAGAACTGTTCCTATTTAAGTTCTCAAAGAATTCCACATCTACAGATTCTATAATATCGAAAGTATCAAGGATTAAAAATCTGTAGGTGATACTATTAAGAGAGTATCCCACAAAAGCACATTTATAAGCCCTATTTCCCAATTTTGGTCTTTTAGGATCAGGCTTTCGAACATATGCCAAACAACCCTAGACTTTAAGTCTCTTCAAGTTTGGTTTCCTTTTAAACCACAATTCATAAGGAGAAACATTCTTCTTTTTCAAAGGAACCCTATTCAAAATATAACATGCAGACAACATAGCTTCACCCCACAAAGAATTAGGAAAACTAGAACTTATAAGCATGCAATTAACCATATCAATCAAAGTTCTATTTTTTCTTTCAGCCATACCATTTTGTTTAGGTGTATAAGGTGCAGTAAATTGATGAATTAAACCATGCTCAATTGAAAATATTCCAACATAAATTTCTTTCTGAATCTTTCCGGTGCAATAAAATAGATGGTCGACTCTTTAATAATTGCCTAGGACATTGGAAAAAATTTATTTGGACTTAATATTTCTTATAATCTTTAACATCTGATTTTGGAAAAAGATAAATTCTAGGATTCTTCGAATAAAATGAAATTATTTTGGATGATAAAAGTGTAAATTTCACATGAAGAAAGGATATCTAAACAAAATTAGTTTTAGGTTTTTTAAGAAAGCACAATTGAGATACCTTCACAAATTGGGGATACTTAAAAAAAACACAAAACATTATGAAGTAATTGAAGTACCCCTTATCTAACCTGGCTTGATTGGGGTATACCCAGATTAATTGGGGTATACCTAATGAGACAAAATCCAGGTCATTTAGAAGTAAAAAAGGCCACCCCTTAACCATGTATTTTCTAAATGGCTAATATACCTTTATTTAATTAACAATAAAATTCTAATTAGATTAATTAATTGAGTTTAGATGAATTAATTAAGTAGATTAAAACTTATGAATTTAAGTTATGAAATTTTGTTTTTGATTGAACTCAAGTGGGAAGATTTTTGATGAAAAAAAATTGTTTTGAGAATTTTTTTTGCAACGGAAATGAAAGCATACTACCCAAACACTTCTAAAAAGGGGATTGCAAAGATGATGTATGAAATCATACTCAAAATTAAAGAAGAAATCAACACTTTCAGTTCTGAAACTATGAAAAGTCGGAAGGGTCGACGGATGAAGACAATGCCGACTAACTTGGCCCACAAGGTCGACGAATGAAGAAAATGCCGACTATCTTTGGCCGGCAAGGTCGATGAATGAAGAAGATGTCGACTTTATTATTTTTGACATACAAGAGACTGTTGTGAATGTTTCACTAGTCGGTATATTATTGATTTTTTACCTTGCCGGCTACCTTATAGTCGGCAAGGTCGAAAAAAATACCTTGCCGACTATAGGATTGTTGACATACAGAGAAAGGTGTTACAAATGCATGATTAGTCGACAAGGTATTAATTTCATAACCTGCCGACTAAACTCTAGTCGGAAAGGTATAAGGATGAATATCGTTCCGACCCTGTAAATGCTAATTTCAGAGTTGAAAAGATGGCAAGATCACCAAAAAAAATACCCTTCCGACCGATACTAGTCGACAAGATCACCAAAAAAACACCCGCCGAGTTTTGTAAAAATGTGGGATCATACGGGATTTGAGATTGGGTATGATTTTGTACCCAATCTCAAACCGCATATGAATTGGTACTCGGTTTGAGATTGGGTACAAAATCATACCCAATCCCAAATCTCGTAGCCATTTTTTTTTTGATTTTCGATCCAATCACATATGAACCTCATAGAGAGAATTGGTTTTGAAAATATTCAAAACCAAGTTTCAGTCGGCAGGGTATTGATAGCAAGGGTAATTTGGTATTTTCATATATTTCAGACACCCCTTAACACACTACATTGGATGGGAACAAAATGGGTATACCCCAATTAATCTGGGTATACCCCAATCAAGACAAGTTATCTAAGTGTGTTTGGGGGATACTTCAAATAATATATTTTGATTAAATGAGGAAGAAGAAGGATTTTGGAAGATTTGTGTGATATGAGAATGTGCTTAAATTGATTTTAATGACTCCTAATTGCAATCTTTTTCAGAAATCAAACTATCATCTGTGGAAAAATCACAAACCAAATCCCAATTCAAACACTAAGTCAATCAAATTTTGCATTTACAGAGCCACTGTCGGTATTGTATTCATCCGACAAAACAATACCGAAAGTACTGTCGGTATTTTATTCATCCAACAAAACAATACTGAATGTTAACCCGCTACAGAAATTCAAATTCAATTTTTTTTATTTAAATACAATTTTGACTTTTTTTTTTTTTTGATAACCTAGATGGTTTTGATTCAAATCATTTTGATTATCATAATTTGCGTCGCTACTCAAAATGACTTTTTTGATAACCTAAATCAAAAATCATCATCATGATTTGTGAAATTTTTTTGATGGAGAAGAAAAGTGAAGGGAGATACTAAAAAATAGCTTTTTAGTTTTTCTTTTTAATTTTTATTAGGGTAAAGATAATATGGTTGTTTCACACCTAAAAAGAAGGAGCCCTTAACCAAAATAATTGAGTATCCCCAATTTGTGGAGGTATCTCCCAGTTGTGCCTTCTATTTTAATGGTGGTGAATAAGAATACTGCTTTAGTAAATAAAGCATTACCGAGATTAAGAAATGGAAAGACATGCCAAGAAGCATTGTTTGTCCGGGTTTATACATTTCACAAAATTGGTCAATTAACCCAATAACGACAATTCCTGGGTGAAAAAGACATGTAAAATTTGACACTGTTTAAATGGACGACAATGTAAAAATATCCAGGATGTAAACAGTTTTATCCTATCCGTTTTCAAATATTTTTTCTTATTTCTAATTTACATCAGGATGCATCCAGTTTCACCCACGCTATTTTTTAAGTTTAAGCCAGGATGAATCCAGATTCATTCTTGCTATTTTTTTGGTGTCCATTTCACCCATACTAATTTTACTCGTCCATTAGAACCATGTTTTAAAAATATTTGGGAAATTGACCCAATTTCTCTATAATTTTCTCGCGGAACTGAGAATGCATGTTTCTTACGCAATGAAATGTTCTTTTCCAGCAATAATTTGACATTCTTGGTTATTTGTTCGAATATTTACCAATTGATCAACATTTACGATGTTTCTCGTTATATAGCTATCACATTCGAATCAAAAGATGAATATAAGATATCGTCTGAATATTTTTTATAGGTTTACACCATTTAGATTCATATTTCTTAATGTCGGCTACTTTGAAGTTAACCCATCCAATATTATTTGCATAGTTTTCTTGAAATAAGGAGGCAAACATATTTGCATAATTTTATGACCGATTAGAATATACAAATCATCTAGATCTTCTCACTTCTCTCTCCTAAGAAAAAAAAACTCTAGAGCTTCTTCATCTTCTTGCTCAGATTTAGTCCTTTTGGGCTAGATCTGAGCAAGGATTTTCTGTTATTTATGAATAAAAGTAGAGTAATTTGTAGTTTTAGGTTTTGTTTTTGTTATTTTTGGTGTCTATGGACACATTTCTTCGCTATTTGGGCGATATTCTCTTCGTCTTTGGGACGATTTTCTCTTCGCTCTAATAGAAATTCTCTCAAATATCCATGGTGTTTCTTGGCTTGTTATTCTCGATTCATCAAGAACATCAATGATTCTGCTCGGATTCGCTTTGGATTCATCTTCAACAAGAGGGATTTAGGGCATCCAGATTCTTTTGGATCTACAAGATTTTGGGCAAATTACTCCATTTTATTTGGAGCATCTCTTATTGAAGAAGAAGATAATTATTTCAAATGGTCGGAGTTGATTCCGGTTCACACCATCTTTCGTCAATACTACTGGCACAAAAATTGGATATCTTTGCGGTGCATGGCTCTTTCTCTTCGCGATGTATTTGCAATTGGTGTCATCATTTGTATTTGGGTTTTGATTATCTTGTATTTTGGTGTTTTTGATAATATTGTAAGCAATCATGTAATCACTATTTTGGTTTGAATGAATTTGTTATCATTGGAATGGAATGGTATAGTGAATGTAATCATGTACTTAAAAGTAACCATTGACATAAATTTGTTTTATCCCAACAAAGACATTAAAAGGAATGCTAATGAAAGTGAAATCCAAAAGTTGTTGATTATGAAGGAACAATAATCTTTTCTCCAACGAAAGTAATCAGAGGGGGATATGGTAGATTATTTTCTAAGTCATTACCAATATTCAGTTTCGAAAAATACATGACTAAAGGAACTGTCTAGAACAACTCTGAAAGTAATCAGGGGGAGATGCCGACATCAGGGGGAGGATCTAAGGATATGATGTCGACATAATTTACTTCGAAATTGAAGCTGTGTTGTACTATTTTTCCCTTCGATCGAGAATAGTTTTTCCCCAAAGGGTTTTGTTACTCGACAAGGTTTTTAGCGAGACAACACTTAAAGCATCAAGTATGTTGAACATTGAAGACATAAAGATCGCGCTGATATTACTAAAAATATCTGATCAAAGAAATGAAACGTGATAGTTTGTTAAGCAACGTAACTTCCAGAATCAACAAAAGGTCTTATAAACATTCAAGTCACCAAAGTAAAGTGTGATAAACTTCTTCTGATTGCATTAGACTAATGAAAATTGTCTGATATCAGGGGGAGTATCTAATAGTGTGTTGAACTCTTTTCCTTCACCGAGGTTGCTTTTTCCTACATGGTTTTGTTACTCGTCAAGGTTTTTAATGAGACAACAACAAACACCAGGAATATAATTTCCAAGTTAAGGCTATTGTATTTCCCACGAGGATTTTCTGCCTTAGGAATTGTGAAGCAACTAGTCAACTACAACGGAGCAAAGTGATCATCTGCAACAGATCACCTTTACTTGTATTTGTCACGTTGTACTCTTTTCCATTCATCAAGGTTTTATCCCTCTGGGTTTTCCTTGTCAAGGTTTTAATGAGGCAACATATACGCATCCAACTATGTTATAAGTACGTGACAACATGTGAAGAGTTTTACCAAGGTTTTATCCCACTGGGTTTTTTCCTTGTCAAAGTTTTAATGAGGCGATTGATTTCGGCACAAGTCATCAAGAAGAGGACGACATTTGAAGAACCACATTCAAAGCACTATATTTGAAGTACTATGTATAAATATTTGTTATTGAACCGCACAAGGGGGAGTGTTATAGGGCATGTGGCCCATGGATGTGCGGTCCATTAGACGACTAGGTTTTCCCTTCCCTATATATTAGAACCTTGTATTATGTAATGGCTCATGCCTCTTTATCAATAAGAAGTTCTTCTCCTTCTCCATCTCTATCTCTTGCTTTAACCTAATCGATACTACAAAAGTTAATTAAGTTTTGTATGATTTTTGAAGAGCTAGCTTCATTATAATCAAAGAAGAACAAAATTAGGGGAATAAAGATTTATTTAAGAATGAAACAAAAATCACCGGGGAAATTACTATTTCTACATTTGTATGTAACATACGGGATTTATACTCAAAATCCTAGAAAACCAAATCTGAATTAGACCAATAAAACCAATATACTTCATGACTCACAAAGTAAGTCAAGAGAAAACTAATTTGGAAGAAAAGTCTTCAAGTTGGACTCCAAATGATTAACGAAACGTTCAATTCTTGATATTTTAGTTTTCACCCATACCTCACTTAATCATAATCTTGTTCAAAATTCCGCATATCAAAGTTACGTTACAGATAAAATGATGATACAATTTTTTCCTCCATTTATAATTCTTTTTCTCTGGTCATAATCTCACAAAATTAGCCAAGCATGCATCAAACGCTTGATAATTCATTTTCGTTTGCCAATGAATTCTAGATGGTGTTTTAATTGCCAATGAATGCGTTGATAGTAGATTGAAGGAGAGGAAACCTGGAATTCTTTGCAAGATAGATATGGAGAAAGCTTTAGATAATTTTAATTGGCAAGCTTTGTTTACTATTTTGCAAAAGCATGAGTTCGGTGAAAAATGGATTTCTTGGATCAAATGGTGTGTAACTTCTACTCATCTTTCTCTTCTTGTGAATGGAGGCTCCACGGAAAAATTTAAACCAAGTAAGGGTTTAAGACAAGGTGACTCTTTATCCCCGTTTTTATTTCTTTTAGTGGTCGAATTTTTTTCAAATCTACTAGATGATGCGGTGGAAAGAGGTCAACTTTCTGGATTTCAGGTGAAAAATCATGGGACTATTATTTCTCTCCTTCAATTTGCAGACGACACTTTAATCTTTCTTGATGCTTCGATAGAGGAAGTTAGGAGGTTATTTACCATCTTGGTTGTGTTCGAAACAATTGCTGGGTTGAAGCTAAATCTTGATAAGAGTACCATGATTAGTGTGGGAGCTGACGGGGCTATTGAGGAGTTAGCTAGAGAGCTTGGGTGCAAGACATAAAAACTTCTTTTTACCTATCTTGGTATGCCGATTGGAGCTAATTGGCGTAGTATTTATGTTTGGGAACATGTTTTGATTAGAATGGAACAGAAGTTGGCAACGTGGAAGAAAAGGCAACTTAATAAAGCTGGTAGGTTAACCCTAATCAAGAGTTGTCTTTCGAGTCTTCCAATTTACTTCCTGTCTCTTTTTCACCTTCCGGTGAGTGTGGAAAAAAGGATGATTAGGATTATGCGAAACTTTTTATGGGGGGCGGTGGAAGGGAGAAGGAAATTGGTATGGGTTTCTTGGAAGAAGATTAATGTTCCGACCATAAACAGGGGTTTAGGTGTGAAAAATCTGAGGATAATTAATCAATCTCTTTTAGTTAAGTGGATCTGGAGATTTTCGAAGAAAAAAATGACCTTTGGAGGAAATTAGTTAATGAAAAATTTGCTCATAACAGTGACTTGCTAGTCCCTGATGTTCATAATCACTCTCAAGGTAGAAGTTTATGGAAGAATGTTACAAATATGGTTCCGACGATGCAGAGTATGGCAACCTTTACTGTTAATAATGGCAAAGGAATTCGTTTTTGGAAGGATCATTGGTTAGATAGGGGGAAGTTGCAAGACCTGTTCAAAGAGGTTTTCAAGGCGGCCAAGGATAAGGACACAACTATTTCTGATATGATAGTAGATGGAGCTTGGCATTGTGAATTCAGGAGGCATCTAAATATGAATGAGCAACTAGAATGGGATCTTCTTCGGCGTGATCTAAACCGAGTTCCTGAACTTGTCGAGGCGGAGGACGAAATGCAACTTATGGACCATTTCATTACTTCTAGATGTTATGAACATCTAACAGGAAATTTGGAAGAGTGCGGTTTCGACCAGTTTCTTTGGAAATCTTCTATCCCTACCAAGGTTAGTTTTATCCTTTGGGATACTTTCCATGATTCGCTTCCAACCAGGGATATGTTGCAACACCGTGGTATGACTATTGATAGCGACCAATGTTTTTTGTGCAATGAAGTTCGAGAATCTTCAAGTCACATGTTTATACACTGTAAGTACTCTATCGAGATTTGGAGATACTTCATTATTGCTTTCAAGATATCTTGGCCCGTTCCAAGAACTTTACTTGAATTGTTTCAAGCGTGGTCGACTAATGTACTTCATGGTAGAGGGAAGGATAGCTAATCTTACCCTATGCGATATGTTGGGTCTTGTGGAAGGAAATGAATGGAAGGGTTTTTGGAGGTCGTCACAAGAGTGATCAGGAGAACATTGATTTGGTTAAACAATTGGTAGTCCTATGGTCTTGTGACAACGATACTTTTAAGTATGTTGATCCTAGCTTAATTTGGAGTAATTGGGATACTCTAATGTGTATGTAACTTCGTTGTTTTGACCTTGGTTTGATCCTTGGTTTTTTTTTTCCTTTTTAATATAACCTTTTCTTCAAAAAAAAATTCATTTTCGTTCACTTGTGATTCATTTTATTTGTCATAAAAACTTCATCATGTCTAAAAGAAAATAAGCATCGAATGAGAATCGTGATCAATTGGAATGTTTATTCTCACCAATCATTATTGAGGTGTGAGGGAAAGCAACACCATGTGATCCTAGCCATGGGTTAGCTATTATTGTTCCTATTTACAGGCCAAATACGACATCGAGTTTTCGAGTGTGGTTTCGGTCTTACACGACGAGAAGTCAGTGAAGAATACAATATTAGTTTCTTGAATTGGGGCACAGAGATCCTACTAATAGCTTAAAATTCTTGGGAACGAAATTTAATTTTTTTTAGAAAGGTTATTTTCATTATTATCCTTCTAATTTATTTTAGAGTAATTTATAGCTCGTTTGAATACGAGTTCTGCTTTTAGTTTCGACTTCTCAAAAAGTAGAAGTCCGAAGCTAGAAATCATTTTGAAATTTGACAGCCAAATTGACTTCTGCACTTCGATTTCTAAGTCGAAAAGATACTTTTTAAGTGCTATCCAAATAGGATATTAGTGTTGGAAAAAAGAAATAAATATGAGTTCAGTTCAAGTAGAAACTCCACGTTCTTTTAAGATCTCCGAGTCCACAGACACCACAGCCATGATTTCTTCTATTTGTACATCTTGTAAGAAATCATCGGTCGTAATTTTTTTAAGTGCATATAGCTTAACAAAATCTTAGATATGATATTGATAGTACTCAAGTCATGTTAATTGTAAGATACATACGTAACAAAGATGAGTAAAGTATAAAAACCTAGTGAATGTGACAACTATGGGAGATCATTGCTAGCCTTATCTAAATAGTCTAGTAAAGGCTCAGTATGCAATAGAATGATTTAAAAACTCCTGAATTTAACGCATGATTTAAAAACTCTAAATAGGCATCCCATGATTCCCACGAAAGGAGAACAAAAAGAGACATCATATTACTTTTCTTTGTAATTTAAAAGCGGGTCATGTTAACATGTATACTAGGATATAGGATAAGCATTAAATTTCAGCACACCATTTTATTGATTCTATAACTTTTTGCATTGGAATCATGAGTTTTTCAATTTAAAAAATTATTCTAATAAATACTGCTTCCTTTACACAAATGCCCCCACAGGTTTTTAGAATTTTTTATCTTCTTTATTCTGGACCCTGTTAGAATAATGATGGAAGAGAAGAATGTGAACAACTCAGTAGGCCAAAGAATGCAAGGAATCTTCAAGAAACTCTGAAAACTTCCTCTGCTTCCAAGAATTAATCAGTTTGTCTGGAAATATGTGAAAGATATCCTCCCTACAAAATATAAACTTCATCATATTATTCAATATATGGTGACTCAAACTGTCCATTTTGTAACCAAGCTATTGAAGATCCTTCTCACTGTATACTAGAGTTTTCTTCTTCTAAACTGGTTGGTTTGCTACATTAGATTTACATACCGAGGACTCTGGTAACTTGATGGACTGGTTCCGTACTTGATTTGATAAGCTAATTTCACATCAAATTCAAGAAAAGGAAGTTTGTAAGATAGCCATAGTGGCTTGGTGTATTTGGACATTCAGATGCGACAAAGTCTTCAAGAATAACAATTCTACTCTAGAGACCATTATCCAATGTTATCGAAAAGAGATTACAGAATTTGTAGCCAAGCCATCACCAGTCATCAGACTCATATTGCCTCAGTTTAGAGCTAATCTTCAATGGTCACATCCACCATGAGGAACTTTTAAAATTAATGTAGATGGATGTTTTCTGAATTTTAATAAAGTAGGTTGAATTGCTCTAATCTTACACGATTTTGCAGGTACGTTCCGTGGATCAAAATGCATCTATCTAACTCATCTCTTGAGTCCGTAGCAAGTTGAATGTCGAGGTTTATGAGAAGCAACGCAATGAGTTAAGGAGCTAAACCTGGAGAAAGTGGAGTTTGAATTGGACTCAACCGTGGTGGTTGATGCTGTTAATAAAGAATTTTTCAATATAGATTGGAGATTTCGCGACTCAGTTTTAGGCATGAAAAATTTATTTCAAACTTTTAGCTCTTAGCAGTGTAATTATGTGCCGAAAGAGAAGAATAAGGTGGTAATATTTTGTCAAAATTATCTAGAGTAGAAAGATTATGTAGTCTCTTGTTATTATCTCCTCCTAGTTGCATCATTAATCAACTACAAGAGGATATATCTCATGTAAACGCTGAAATTAAACAATTCTCCCTTCAGGTTTCATAAAACATAAATAAATAAAAATACTATTTTTCTCTGTTTCCGTAACGTATGACATATATATTCACTTCAATTCAAAACTGATTCGGAAAACCTGCTTCGATTCTGAACCTCTGACGCCGATCCTCCTTGGTACATCTCAGGAATGATTTCTGAAACCAAACAAATCATGGGGCAGATCCTGCACCGTCAAACAAAACTATAGGGAAGAAAATCAAGCGGCGGACGGATTGTCCAATCTAGCGGCAGACAACGGCCAATTAGGGAACCTTGCAACTTTATTTTGGAACCATACAATCCCACCGTGCATCAATCAAATTGTAATGGATGACTTCTTGGGTATTACTTACCATCGTGTAATTGCCACTTAATTTTAATAATATCTTCATGCTTCAGAAAAAAAAAAAAAAAAACTTCAAAGAAATAAACCCCGAGAGAATAAATTAGTTCAAGAGATCAAATTATGCTTGATCTCTCTTGTAGTAAATTAATTGAAAAAACAGTTTCGGAAGAACAACCAGTGACGTATAACTTAATTAACAAGGACTAGTTTTTGTGTAAATATATCGAACAGTTAACAATTTTGAGATTTTGTCAAATATCAAAATATTTATCCCCCTACTTTTTGTGTTGATAGAAGAAAATTATGGATATATATAAAAAGCCTTTGAAGGTCAGATTACATTAAGTTGGTGGGTATCCTATCAACCCGTACCCGTTAGTGGAACACTTATCAAGGTATTTGATGCGTTTACGCGTTGTAGCTATCGAAATTGCCTGACCGGGTATAAAAGTACTCACTCCCCCGCCAGTGAACGGTGAAACAACCGTAACATCGAAACAAACATCCTGGACATTCTTCCAACCGTGAACAAGTATATCAGCCGGTCTCAAGGGTTTGTCTGATAATAATCCAAGATCCACCTCCTTCCTCACATGTACACCAAGCCTTGTAACAAATATCAGCGAAAATATCCCTTGCAAGGTCATGGCGGAATTTGTTGCCAACATCATTAGCGCAATGCACAGCATGATCTCCGAAGATATCCATATTTTTGTTGCAACTTGAGCATGTACTATCTTCCAAGAAAAGAGGTATTCCCAATCTATAACTTAACACCGACCTAAATTGCCTCAGTCATATACTTTGATTTAAACCAGAAATGGGAATCGCCTTAAGAAAATCCAAAGCATGTGGCATCCTATTGCTTTGCCATAAAACTGAATCTCGACTGGACATAGAGTACTGTGACGGAATCCGCTTCTTCACAACATCAAAATATAACACTGCCAACGAACGCATTGGATGTGGGGCAATATTATTAATGTTGAATGTAGTATAAGGCAATCCACATACGTATAGGAAATTATTCAAAGCTTGCTTGAAGCACGCGCTAGTCACCTCCTCAGAGGAAACATTTAGCATGGTCTGTTGTAAGCCCCTAGTCTGGAAACAAGAAGCGATATAACAATACTGGATAGTATATTCCATTGTGTAGACACCGAGACCCCCATCTTTCATTGGCAAGGTGGAGAGACGTTGTTGCAGTGGTCCGAATCCAGCGCCATCTCCCGTGACAATGTGTCTCAAAAAAAGCATCAAACAAGGATTTAGCTTGAAGCAGTGCCAAGGGGCTGGCAGTCCTCATAGCAAAATATAATCTTGACACCCCAGCGCAACTGCGTAACAGAAGAAGCTCGCTTTGAGGATCTTGCAGTTTCTTCACACTTTCCATTAGAAAAATTATTTTGTCAACTCTAGCTTGTATTAGATCGCTGCTGAATTTAAGATCTAGGCTAACCGAGCCGCCCAGCAGTTTCACCCCTCTAGAATGCCTACCGATGTCCGAGGGAAACACGTTATCGGCTATACTCCTAGGGTCAACAATAGGCCGGAAAATCTCAGTCTTCTTGATGTTAAGATGAAGCCCTTTGATGTCGCCTTCTGAATGAATAATGCTTAAAGCCTTTGAAACTTCCAGTGTATCCCCAACCAAAGTGCCATCATCCAAGTACCACGCTTGTAGGTCAAGCTTGCATTGCGAAGAAATCATACAGACCATCGGATGTAAAGCTAGATAAAATAATAAGGGTCCCAAAGGATCACCTTGCTGAACCCCCTTAGCCGAAGATAAATTGAAATCGTTATAATAAAGCCTTGCGGGCTTAGCATAACAAAACTCTACCCACCTCGCGATACCTGGGCATTTGCTCCGTACCTCCCTGATGAGAGTGCTCATGTCAACTAAATTAAAGGCGTTTGTGAAATCAACTAACAACATGGTCATATTCCCCTGCCTCCCTTTCGACTAAAGTAACCTATTGGCCGAGTGCATAATTGCTTCTCCTCCGCCGGGGATACCCACTTCGAATTGATGATTACCCAAGTAGACCGCCATTTCCTTTCCCACCGCCGACGCTGCCACCTTTGAACACATCCTCCTCCAAACCATGCCTACTGCTATTGTCCTAAGTCCACCTCCTGGCTTGATCAACGGAGTTAAAGGAGCGCTGGCCACAAACTCACCCAGAACAGATGGGCATCTACCTGCCAACCATAAGTTAACGACACCAGCCATAAATGATAGTAGGTCGTCAGCAACCGCCATCGCAGCACCACTAAGAGCATCTGCCAAGTGTTGGGCTCTGAGACCGTCCCTCCCACAAGACGTCCCCCTAGGTAAACTCCTAATCGTGCCTAATACTTCCTTAGCATCCACATAGACAGCCGCCCCGTTAATGGGTTCGGAAGGTATGTTAGGTGGTTCAGCCGCAGGGTGCATACGCCTCATTTCGTTCGATGTTTCTGATGTGGTTGGTGCGACACCACTGGAAGATAGAATACGCACTGCCGCTGCGTAGTGCCCTGAAGCCAACTTTCTCTTACAAGCTTGAAGATTGGTTTTTTTCCTCTTAGTGCCTTGAGTAGCTTGTCTACTCTCTTGTCCCGATGGTGCCAACAATTTTCGAGCTAAGATAAGGCATCCATTTGTCTCCCTCCACACAGTCAAGGCCCGATTTATGCTATTAGCCTGTAATCTCCTTCTATTAGCGGATCTCGCTTCATTGGTATTCTTGGGGTTGTACAAAGTTAGAGTGAAGCTGGGAAATAACAACAATTTGATCCAAGATGTTAAATCAGTAGGCTTAGCCAGAATATTGTCTATCGTCGCTTTCAGTGTTCTGGAGAAGTTTAGCCTACATGATGGAGGAATGCTAGCAGTCGTCTGTACCTGTTTCTTAAAAATTGCATCTAGCACTTCCAAGGTCAGAACATTCTCTTCCTCATCAATGACTTCAGTGCCCGCGTCCAGGGAACCTATGCAAGGTTTGATAATGCCATGAATCAAAAATGTTGCATTGTTTCCATCTAGGGGACCCGCAATAGTATCACCGTGATCACGACAGGGAAGGCTCCAGGCACGAAGGTGCATACACTCACCGCACAACCACATCTTCAGGTGTCTTAAACCAACCTCCCAAGCATCATAAATGTCTGCATCATTACCAATACGTGCTCTGCATACACCCCTGCTCTCGGCAGAACCAAAATGTCGATCGTGAATATGGCTAATTAGAGAACTTCGAGTGAAGCCTCTACCCTTAACCCCATCCCGACAACCATCAAAGATCCTAAAAGGACAATGGAAGGTTGAGTCATCCAAGGGATTAATAACGGCCGAAGGAGAAGAAGAGTCTTGTAAGGGAGAAGATGGTTGTCCTTCCCTTGTCATGACCAAAGGAGCCGAAATGCAGCTCACAACAAGCCCCCTGTTGTTGCTCATCTGATTCAGAATTTTTATCAAACACTTTCCGTGCGTTAAACAACTCACGGAAACACAAACGTATAGAATCACAAACGGATAAAATCACAAACGTGTTGAAACCCAACCGTATAGAATCACGTAAACATCGAATCACAAACGGAACGAATAACCGAATCACAAAGAAAAAAATCAGGTTTCCTAAGCCAATTTTTTACTGTAGCAGGTGAGAGATTTTTCGAGATTTTGTGCTACAGTATTATTATTGTTTTGTTTTTAAAATCTTGTGTTTGCCGGCAGAAATTGTTGATAGAAGAAAATTATGGTTATGTTAGTTAAGTTCATGAATGTTTGCCGGCAGAAATGAAAAACTACTCAAATCAGTTTTTACTTCTTTGATTAATCGACTAAGTCCTCCTAGAGTCCTAGAATCTGAAAAGGTTAGTATTTTTACATAACTTATTAGATCATTGTACCATATTTTTGACATTTTGTGACAAAAAATTGCTTAAAATTTTCGCACGTTGGGGATCTTAATTTTCTCCGTATGCACTTGTCCTCCCAGCCAAAGAAGTCTGGCTCCGTCACTGAGAGACCAACCCCCAAGTTTCCTTAAATCCACGACTTCCAAATGGTTAACCAAACAATTGCTGATATTTTAGTTTCCACTGATACCTCACTCCATCGCAATCTTGTTCACAATTCTGCATATCAAAGTTACGGTACGGATAAAATGATGATACAACTCTTTCCTCCATCTATAATTCTGTTCCTCCATTTGTAACCTCACCAAAGCCAAACATGCATTTGTTAGTTCATTTTCGCTCACTTAGTTGACGTAAAAACTTCATGTCTAAAGGAAAATAAGCAAGTGATGAGGTAAATCAATTGGCATGATCAGTCTCGCTGATTATTGTTGAGGTGTTTGTGGGAGCAGCACCATGTGATCTTAGTCATGGCTTCGACTAGGCTACCTATTGTTCACACGCTGTACATTGTTTTTCTAGGTGGGTACACGGAATACACAAGAATAATATTGCTGGCCGGAGTGTTCACGAAATTTCACCTCGAACTTTAAAATTTAAACGAGAATGATTAATGCACCTAAGAAATGCAACCGAAATTACACCGTGTGAGTGGGGTGATGGGACTCATTCCTGCCCACTCATATCTCAATGTTTAGAATGTAGAGTTTGGACCGTTTAATCCCTCACGGTGCAAAACTCGGTGTAATTCTTCGGTCAACGTAGAATCACTCAAACTTAAATATCTGTGAATAAATTACAAATAGCGAAGTAAAAAATATCACCCTATATTTTTATTAAACCACCAGCAACATTGAAACAAGATCAATTTTAAGAAAAATAAAAAAATGGAAAAATTGTAAATACCCTTCATTTTGGTCCACCTTATACCTTCTAGGGTAATTTTTTTTTTTGAAGTCAACTTGATAAAGTTGCTTCTAATTTTGGAGCCAACTAATTAATTAATATCATAACTTTGACGTACCGACTTGCAAATGAGATTACCCATCAAATGAGGCGTTGGTGGAAACTAAAAAATACTCCTACATAATTTTTTCCTGAATCTCTGCGCAAGTTTCATTTTGCATTTCTCCGGTGCAATAAAATAGATGGTCGACTCTTTAATAATTGCCTAGGATATTGGAAAAGATTTATTTGGACTTAATATTTCTTGTAATCTTTATCATCTCATTTTGGAAAAAGATAGATTCTAGGATTTTTTGAATAAAATGAAATTAATTTGGATGATAAAAATATAAATTTCACTTGAAGAAAGCATAGCTACACAAATTAGTTTCAGGTTCTCTTTTTAATGGTGGTGATCATCGAGATTAAGAAATGGAAAGACTGGCAAAGAAACGTTGTTGGGCTGGGCTTATAAATTTCTCGCGGAACTGAAAATGAATGCAAGTTTCGTACGCAATGATTTTTTTTTTTTTTTTGGAGCAATAATTTGACATTCTTATTTAATTGGTCGAACATTTACCGATTGATCAACATTTACGATGTTTCTCGGTATATAGCTATCACATTCAAATCAAAAGATGAATATAAGTCTGCACATTTTTTGTGGGGGGCGTTTACATCATGTGGATTCATATTTAAAGAAGGGGGTTTAGGCATAAGAAGCTTACGATTAATCAATAAATCGGTATTGGCAAAGTGGCATGGCAGATACAGCAAAGAAAAATATGCTTTGTGGAGAAGAATTATGCGTGAGAAGAAAAAAGCAAAGGAGTCTTATTTAGTTCCTCTTCAGACTAAGGACCCTATAGGAAGAAGCACGTGGTTTGAAATTTTGAAATATAATGTGGATTTTTTTGATTCAGCTGCAATACAGGTGAAGAGCGGTCGAAGTATTATATTTTGGCATGATTGGTGGATCGAAAAAGGTCTTTGAAAGATAAGTATCCAAGATTATACAGGGTTAGTACGTAGAATTTTGATTCGGTGGCCAACATCAGGAGTAATAGTTGGAGTTTTGATTTTACAAGGGACCTAGACCCGGCAGAGCGCATTGACCTTTTGGAATTGAAGCATGACATTAAGAATGTGGCTTTAGTGCCTGCGGAGGATGACGAAACTGTGGGGGATTGCACTGCCAAAGGTATTTATCTAGATCTCCCAGCATCGGATAAAGATTGCGATTGTTGTAAGGTTATATCAAGTAAGCTAACTCCTCCTAAAGTTCTTTTCCTAATATGGGCAGCACTGCACAGCTCCGTTCCTATTAGAAATATGTTGCAGGGAAGAAGGGTTCATATCGACTCGAATCTTTGCTTGTTTTGCAACACCTGTTTAGAAACATATGAGCATCTCTTTATTTTTTGTGAGCGAGCTGAGCATATTTGGAATTATTTTTTCTCCTCTATTCGGTTGAGGTGGGTTTGGACGGCTGATATCAAGACTGCCTTGTTGAGTTGGAGATTGGAAAGGGTATCTAAACGCATCAAGATTATATGGCATCTTCTTCCTTTTGCAATTTGTTGGGAGCTTTGGTTAGAAAGAAATAGAAGGGTGAATGGAGGAAGACCTAAGGGTGCGGAGGAGTTAATTGATGTGATTAAAATGGACATCTACCTATGGAGTTCATCTACATAAGCTTTTAAAGATTTCTCAACAAATCAAGTTATACATAATTGGGAAGACATTGTTTTTATGTAATAGGTTTTTTTTTTCTTTCTCTCCTGGTAGCCTATTGGTTTTTTGTATATATTCTCTGTTCATTTTTCCCCCTTTAATATATCCTTTTCTTCTCGAAAAAAAGAGGTGTAGGCCAAAAGACCAACACATGGATGTAGAGTTTACTATCAACATGATTACAAGTTCTAGGTTGAAAATAAAAATTAGACGCCACAAGGCTAGAGTTAAAAAACAAATATCTACAAAAATAGCACCTGTCCACTGGTTTCCTTCAAAGAGTTCTGCAGAGAATTGGTCAACCAAATCCTTTGCATCACTTTCCATAATGATATGAATAAGTTCTAGGTCCATTGCATACTTCAAAACTTCAAAAATTACTCGAGACTCAACTTCTTTAGAAAAGTATTACTTCAAACATTTATGGCAGCACAAAACGAATTCTTTTTTTTTTCTAAGAAATAAATTGATACCATTAAATAAAAGAAATTACAGCTGTTGTGACAGGAATATCGGGATGGTGCCCAACAATTCTCCATGCACTCTAAAGTTTTTACAATGCTTAGCTGCAATCTCACCAAGATTGCTGAAATTTCTTTTTAGAAATTCAACTCCAGAAAATGAAAAATAGTTTTGAATCAACTTGAAATCGTCTACTATAGTTTTATTATACTATGACAGCATGTTCTTATTATAATTAAAGCATTCTACTACTAATTGAGTATCACTAATGAAGCACACTTTGTTGTAGTTCCTTTCTTTCACCCAAGTGCTTGCTTCCAGCCGGGCCAAATATTCAGCCTCTTCAACATTCCTCGTTACTCCTGGAGAGACTTTGCATCCAATATAGTTGTATGTTGCATCATTCATAATCAAACCCGTTCCCGAGAGATTATTATTAATATCAAAATATGTGTCACGATAAACAATAATGCAGTCTTCTGGAAAAGTATATACTATAGAATTCAAGTCATTTTCGACATTATGAGTGATTGGAGACAAATTTTCCACAGATTCAGACAAAACATAAGCATTAGTATCATTCACAAACTTAAGAGCTAATCTAGCAGTTGTGAAAAGGTTTTTAGAGCACTGATCGGTCGAGCTCGCAAGCATTGCTATCTCAAGCTTGTTTGTCCAATTTAGTTGCCAAAACTATAAGTCTTGATTTCTAGTCTACTTATAGCTAAGTCTTGGATTAGGATATAAAGTGTAGTTGAGTATTATACTTCACGACGTTCATCGATTGAAGACAAAGAACCAGTAATGAGAGCTTGTGGAACTTCATCAATAAAATGTATGTGGAGACTTGAACTCATCTATCAGTCAAAAGTCTATTTCTACTCTATCTCCTATTTGAGACAAAAATCGTATTTCTATATAGACTTCGATTATACACATTTGATATTTCGAGCTGAGTTTAACTCGTTTATATATTTCTCGAAATATGCGTTGGAAAGATTTCACTTTAACCAACTTCATCTTATATTCTTGATGAAAGTCAAAAGATGATCATGTGAAAACCGCCTGGTAACATCTTACATGATTTGAGTGAGATAGTCATTTGATGTAGACTCAGAATGTTTCATATTGATCTATCGATCACTTGAAAATTGCTTTGAAGCTAATAGTTTGTATGAGATAGCTATTCTTGTCTTCCAAGAATATTTCAATGATTAAAATGAGAGTTTAGAATAATTAACCATGATTGGATATAGCACAATATGTGTACTTGTATGCTATCTGTTGCAAGTTATACCAAGTCCGAGAACCATGGTATGCATACTGGTTGGTTTAATGAAAGTTCGGGAACGTAGTATGCGTACCCGTATGCGTACTAGCGTAAGTTCATGTCAGGAAATTCAACTGAGTTTGGAAGCTATGCGTACCCCTTCACATACTGGTGAACCCAAACTAAGTCCGTCCACTTAGGTATGCATACCCGTTTGCATACTTGAGTAGGTTATGTTCTAAAATCGGTTTGTTCATGAACTAATATATTTATATAATAAGGAATGCAATCTTTTTCAAACCGTGGCTATAATGTTCCTGAATTTATTCGAGTGAATCAAAATCGATTTTGCTTCAATTGTGTCTTGTATAATTCTATGAGAATATAAACAATTGAACAACTCTATAACTAGTTTCATTTGAGTCATTTGAACTAGTTGTGTTACGATGAACAAGGTTGATATGAAAGTGTTCATATGGCTAACTTCGGTTAACTATTGTTGTGTACACGTTTAGGTACGGTTACCCATATCTAAATAAAGAAACTTTTCATTTGTGTGTACCAAGATAAGTTCGATCTAACGGTTGAAAGATATTAGCTTGATTATAATCAGGTTTTCATCAAACGGTGAATATTGAATGCTTTGTTACCAAGGTAACATTGATTGCAAACCATGATTTGAAGACTATATAATGGAGAACTCTAGAAACTGGGAAACCTAATCCCTACAACTCATGCATGATACTATTTGCGACTAGAGTTGATTCTCCTTTAACCTAGATTTTTCTAAAATCATAATAGGTTAGCGACTTAAAGACTTCATTGGGATTGTGAAGCCATAACTAACTATTTTCTCTGTAGTTGCGCGTTCTGATCTTGCTATTTTCTATCGTGATTGAGTACTATCTTCTCTAAGATTTGCTCGAGATTTAATCTCCGATAGGCAAGATAAAAAGTAGTCACAAACATCTTCGTCTTATCGTATGTGATTCCACAATATCTTGTTTCGGTACCATATGATTAAGATTATTGTGAGGTGATTGATATTACAAGGGTATTCTTCGAGAATATAAGTCTGGTGTATCAATTGGTTGTTGTTCACCTTGATTTATCAAAAGACGGAAAAAAAAAACTCATACGTATTTCTGTGGGAGACAAATTTATCTATTTAATAGACTTCTCTGTATGAGACAGATTGGTTTATCAAGTTTTCAACTTTGAGTCGTAGCGAATCTTAGTTGTGGGTGAGATAAGCTAAGGGAATCAGGCTTGTAAAGTCCTGTTGGGATTCAGAGGCATAAGTAATGCGACTGTACCTTAATCAGTATGAGATTAGTTAGGGCTTAACTACATTCCAGTCCGAGGTTAACTTGGAGTACGCTAGTGTCTGTAGCGGCTTAATATAATATGGTATTCAAATCTGGACTAGGTCCCTGGGTTTTTCTATATCTGCGGTTTTCTCGTTAACAAAATTTCTGGTGTCTGTGTTATTTTTTTTCCGCATTATATTTGTTTATATAATTGAAACATCATAGGTTGCGTAGTTCAATCAATTAGATAATCCAACCTTTGGTTGTTGGTATAAATTGGTTGAAACTTGAACATTGGTCTTTGGTACCGTTCAAGTTGTTTCTCATAATAATCAGGCTGACGGATTCTATCTGTTTGCTTTGCTGATTACATTGAGAAACAAATATACAACTCTTGGATATAATTTCATTGATTGAGTTTGACTGTCTAGTTGATTCTCTTGGGATTATATTGGAGTTTGTCCATATAGATTGCCTAAACGAAATATTGGGTGAGGTTGTTAGACCCCCGCTTTTTAAATAGTTAAAAAAAAATTCCCTGGAAAATGAAAGAACATGTGTCCTTCCATATGCTCCAAGCAATAGAAAACACAACAACAGTTTTATCGCTCAATTTGTCAGACGATAACCACTGCTCGACCCATTTTTTAAAGTCTGAGTAGAGTCTCTAACTTGCGAAACTAGGTTATAATAAGGAGTTAAATACCAAACTGTTTGAGCAAAACGACAATGCAAAATATGATGCTCTGCAGTTTTAGGTACCACAGTTCCACACTGATTGCAATTCATATCATGAGAGTCATTAAATCTGCAGATAATAGATTTTACATGCAGTATGTTTTAATAGCATTTCCAAGTAAAAATATGAACTTTTGGAAGCATTTGGAGCTTCCAAAGAGACTTATAAACATGATCCACATTCTGGGGATTTAGATTGTAGTCGATTTGACCAGACAAAACTTTTTATGCAGACTTGACAGAGAATTGACCATTTTTAGTGAAAGGCCAGATTAGTCTGTCATAACTTGAAAAAGGAGTTCTAATACTCTGAATGAGTTGAGAATTCCTAGGAGAAAAGTAAGCATTAACAAGATCAAGATCCCACCTATTAGAATTTCTAACAATCAAATCAAAGACTAAGAGATTAGGATTTGGGTAGGAAGAGCATAGAGGATGAACACTATTATGGAACCATTTGTCTTCAAAAGCCAAAATACTATTACCATCTCTTAGATCCCAAACAGCATTGTTATGAACAAAATCTAAACCCCTACAAATTAATGCTTCTCCAAACTCAAGAGCTATCTTTACTCACTGGATAATGAAGGGGAGAACTATTTTTCAAATACTTACATTTCAAAATCTTAAACCAAAGATCATTTTGAGAGTGGATTAAATTCCAAGCAGTTTTAGCTAACAAAGCAACATTAACATGTTTAAGATTTTTAAAACCAAGGCCCCCTTGAAATTTGTGAGTACAAACATTACCCCAATTTTTCAAATATAAGCCACCAGGTCTGTTTTCCCCCACCAGAAATCCCTTTGGGATCACTTCATCTGGTGAATGACTTTTTTCAGGAATATAAAAGTGTTCATGTGGTAGACTGGAGAAGCCTTGAGAACAAGATTAACTTGGTTGATATTTTTGCCAGACCATTTTGCTACTTTCTTATCAAAATGACTATTAAGATGAATAAAAGAATTTGTTTTGGACTTAGTTATGAAAACAGGAATGCCCAAATATTTCTCATTTAAAGAAATCTTCTGAACATTAGGTATCCTAATAAGAGAGACAACAAGGCTAGGATCAATATTATGACTGAAAAAGAAACCTGATTTCTCAAAATTAATGACCTGACAAGATACTAGACTAAAGTGTTTGATTAAACCCATTAAACAAAACGAAGTCTTATCGGTAGAATCCCTCGTTATATACTGTGCACCATTAGCCCAAATAAAAATAACAAATACTTTATCAGTATTTTTTTATCAGTAAATACTTTATGTGTATTACATAGAACACATCATCGAGGAGGCATCCATTTTACATATTTCTATGGAAATCAACAAAACAAAATATTTGTTGAGCCAAGTGGATGGGCAAACATGATTTTTCACTATGGGAAAGAAGTGGGCGGGGGATGATTAAATGCGCGGACGAAGTGGAGCTGCTGGCGATTTATGCAAAGGATTACTGCCGAGCTTTATCAGGTACAACCTTTATTTAATTACCAGTATGATGCACGACATGTGCGAGGCTTTAGTCCTAACCGAAAGGTCACTGCGGTCCTATGTATACTATGTTACGGGGTACCGGCAGATTCCACAGATGATTACATCTGTATTTGGAAACAACTGCCTTTTAGTCAAACCTTTTTAAGAAAGCCTACTCCGGAAGATGTTCAAAAAATCACTGCAGAAAACACCGCGAGGGGTTTTCTAAGAATGCTAGGTAGTCTTGAATGCATGCACTGGACGTGGCATGCATGTAAGGTTGAATGGGTAGGCCAACATAAGGGTCATTATCCAAAACCAACTGTAATTTTGGAAGCTTGAGCTACTTATGATTGTTGGTTTTGGCATGATTTCTTTGGGCTCCCGGGTTCAAATAACGATCTCAACGTTTTGTATAAGTCACTATTGTTTGAAGATATTAAGCATGGGATTTTTCCGCAATGTAGTTTCACTATCAACGGTCATGACTACACTCAGGGTTATTATCTAGCAGACAGAATCTATCCAGATTGGTCAACTATGGTTTAAGCTTATAGTCAGACAGGCTTTGGACCCGACGACTTTGAAGGATAAGAAGTACTTTAACACCCAACAAATGAAATACAGAAAGGATGAGACAACCCGTCGGCATCACAACCATGGATGTTACCAGTTTCTTCATAAAATTTTGCTAAAATATTTCCATAAAAAGTATTCTTTTCTTGATAACAACCGTTGATTTCATCTAATATAAATAATACCTAATTCCTACAAATTGATTCGTCTTCATCCATCGTATACTTGACACCACGAATGCTAGTGTTTCTTCGTTGTAATTGTTGTGTCTGTTGTTGTAATCTATTAGAGAAAAGCTCGGTTGAACTCACCAAACATTGGTAGGTCAAGTTTGGTTGTCATAGTTCTAAGTTTTTTTTTTCTTCTTCGTAATTGCACTCTTTTCCCTTAGATCAGGTTTTGTCCATTTTGGATTTTCCAGACAAAGGTTTAAACGAGGAAATTACTTAGATACAGTGGTCATCTAGGGGGAGTGTTATAAATTGCAGTTTATCATGTAGATGGCCACTTTAGTGGGACCCTACTACTTGGACACCAAGTATGTAAACTCGGTAAATAGAGTCACAAACCTTTGTATTCTATACACTAATGAATAGAAATTTCTCCTTTCTTCCCCTCTCTATTTTGTCTCGTTCTTTATCTTCCATATCACAACAATCCTATTATTTTAAAGAGATATTACTTAATCGATAAAATAATAATTTATTACTTTATACATATAATAACAATATATTAATTTTAAAAATAATTCTTAATTTTAAGAATTTCCTTGGAAAAAATGAGAATTTCCATATTAAAAAATAAATTTAAAGTATCTTAGGATAAATACCAAAATGGAATTTTTCAAAATGGAAAATATAGAATAAGATAAAAAAAATAATATTAATGGAAATATTTTTAGAACGGCATGCACTTGTTTTTAAAGTGGTAAATCTTATTAATGTATAAGCAATTTTACGACAATTTAAAATCTAGACATCATCTTACTCCCAAATTTATGCCCGCAATAAATATCTAATGGTGATCCTCATATTCTCGAATAAATTTCCTAAGACTTCAAGTTTAAATAACCTAACATAAAAATAACAAATTCCAAATTAATACCACCTTGTAGTTTGATTAACCAACATACCTATATAATTTTTTTTATTAAAACTATGAGCTTTTTATCACGAAGTATAAGTGTTGATATCCAATGACCCCGTCTACCAAAATAAACAACTAAAGCAAGTCACGCTCCATAATCAATTTGTCATTAATTAATCTTTTTTTGATTTTTAAAGAGTGAACTTCATTAAATTAATAGAGGAACAAAAATTTGGGAAATAAAACTCTAGTTAAAATGAAAAATAATCATTTTTATTTCTCCGTGAGTATGTAACATACGAGATATATTTTCAAAATTTAAGAAAATTAAATCCCGAAAGAATAAATTAGCCCAAGGAAACATATTATCCGGTATAATATGAGAAGCCGGTGCTTAATTACAGCGCCTTTCGTTTTCAGAATTGGAAGGGGTAGTCTGTCAGTACTACTCACTTCACTTCCTATTTGGTGTTTGTTGTTGCCTCATTTTCTAGAATGCAATTCATTTTAACAAGTTACTCGAGGTTACAAGGATAACCGTCGGTTTTGCGTAATGACCCTTTATACTGACCGGCCCAATAGGTAGGGCATCCGGTCCATACCCAATGCATGCAATCAAGATTACCTAGCATTCCGAGAAATCCCCATTCCTAATTTTGCTTTAATATTTCTCTAACATCTGCGTCAGTTGGTTTTCGTAAATATGTTGGACCAAATCATTGTTTTGCAAAACAACGAAAGATACATGTATGCGGTTGTTTTGCCAATGCCAAAGTACTGATCATTAGAATCTGCAAGTCTTCCATATCTTATAATCCTTAAGGACGAATTATATAACCTTTTGTTCAGGGCTATGACCCCTTATATTCAGTGCATCATACTAATAATTAAATTGAGGTTCTATCTGACAAAGCTCCTCAAATTTTGTAGGCGATGTCTAATATAAATCTTTGAAATTGAATGATAACTACGAACTTTGTTATCTCCAATTGTGTTCTAGTTATATCAAGTGAACTTTGTTAACTACGAACTTTGAATTGTGTATTGTAACATGTATGAATGCTAAATTTAGTATATATATATATTAACTTTCCGGAGAAGTGTTGCCTTGAATTGCTCACTGGGTCATCGAGTAACTTCAGATATCAGCTGAACACCTTCCTTGACCTGAAGTAGTTATAAAGGAAGATTTAGGACCTGTCATTTTCTAGTTTTTTGATGTAGGATAATTATAGCCTTATATCAGTTGTGACTTGTTTATGTTTAGACTTAGCTATAGACTGAAAATGATTGCAAATATGTCGACAATGTGCTGCTGATCTTGTTTATTTTGCTTGGGAATGTTGTTATTGTGATTAGTATGAGTTTTATGTACATTTCGTAAAGAAAATACTTGTTTCAGTAAATCAATTACTTGGTTCCGTTCTAGAATTCAAATGTGTGGTTTCGAATACCAATTGACATAATGTATGGCTTATCATATTGCAGACTTGCTGTTTGACAATGCGAGAATCTAATTCAACACCTACTTCCTATGTTTCTTCTAATAAGAGGCCACCTCGACCTCCACCTCCACCTCTACCTAATGCAAGTTCAGTTGGAGGTGCAAGTTTAGATGGAGGTGCAAATGCCGCTAAAGATGCTAGTGCAGCTGGAGATGCTAGTGGAACTGGAGATGCTAGTGCATATGGAAATGCAACTGAAGCCGGCATAGAAGTGACAGGAACACATAGAAATAAGCGTAAAACCCCTGAAGATGCAACTGAAGATGACACAGAAGTGACAGAACCACGTGGCAAGAAACGTACATCTGATGTGTGGAACCACTTTGATATGGAACGCCTTCTTTCGAAATATCCAAAATGTCGCCATTATAAGACAAAGATTGCAACTCATGGTGTCATGCATGGGACAGGTGGTATGAATAATCATTTGAAGATAAGAGGAAGCATAAGGAGGAAAAATGACAGCAAACTCTTGATTTTCAACTGGCTAGGCTAGGAGAGGAAGGAAAATTGGTTGCGGTAACTTTTAATCAAGATGCATGTACAAAGGCAGTGATTTGATTTGTGATTTTAGATGAGCATCCATATAGAGTGGTTGAAGGAACTTTTTAGGGTACTTGAATCCAGATTCAAGATCCCTTCTCGTATGACCATTTCGCGGGGTGTATTAAATTTATATGAAGGTGAAAAGGAGAAGATGTAGGACTACTTCAAGGCAAACAATGTGAGAGTTTGTCTCACTACTGACACATGGACTTCAAATGCCCAAAATAATAGCTACATGGTTGTAACTGCGCATTTCATTGATAAATATTGGAAGCTGCACAAACTGGTAATCAACTTTTTCCAAATTTTAGGTCATTTAGGTGAGGTAATTGGGAAGATATTAGAGGAATGTTTGTTAAATTGGGGAATTCTTGGGGTTTTTACTATTACGCTTGACAATGTTAGTCCTAATGATTTAGCTATTGATTATATAAGGGAGGATGGTTATTTAAAGGAGCAAATGGTTAGTTCAAATGGTGTATTGAATACTAAGTTTATGCAAGTTAGATGTGCTGCTCATGTGCTTGCACTTGTTTTGAATGCTGGCTTGGGGAGAGTATCACATGGTGGTTAAGAGAATAAGGGAAGTGGTGAAGTATGTGATGGGTTCTCCTGCTAGGTTGAGTAAGTTTATGGATTGTGCTAGACAAGAAAAGTTAGATTGCAAAAAGGGTTTAGTTTTAGATATGGATACCAGATGAAATTCCACTTACATGATGTTGGAAGTTTCTTGTAGATATCAGAAATATTTTGAAAGTCTATCACGGGATGATAAGGATTTCAAAAAGAAGTTTTGTTTCAACGAAAGATCCATCCCTCCTGTATTTTTTACTTCTACTAGTGCTGGTGATGGTGTTGACATAGAAGAAGCTTGTACCCTTGCAGCTGATACCGATTCTGGAAAGCAAACTCATAACAAAGGCAAGAATAAGGACCCTCCTCCGCCTCCTATTCATGCTCCATACATGGAAGATTGGGCCAATGCAAGATCATTTGGGGAATTTTTAAAGGTATTTTATGATTTGACTATCAAGTTTTCTTACTGTACACATGTTACTTCACATGAGTTCTTGTTTAAGGTAAGTGTCATTCATAGAACAATTAACACATGGATAAAAAGTTCAGATCCATTTCTATCTGGTATGGGCACTAAAATGCCAGACAAGTTTAATAAGTATTGGGGATCATATAAGAAAATGAACACTCTCATGTTCATTGATGTTTTGCTTGATCCACGTGAGAAAATGAAAGGTTTAAATTTTATTCTTGACACTTTAGATATCACGGGTCCGTCATTACGTAAACACTTATCGACTTATGTGAAAACTGATTTTCAAGAGCTTTTCAAAGAGTACAATTGTCTCTATACAAATTATGAAAACATGTCTAGTGCCACAAGTACTTGTGATAATGTTACTCAATCTTCTGGGGTTACTGATGATGAAGATTCCGCGTATGCTAGTCTTGTAGCAGAGAGAGCAAGAGAATATGAGGAGTATGACACTGTTGAGGGGAGAACTGAGTTGGAGTTATATTTAGAGGAGAAACGTGAACATAGAATTAGACCTATTAGTGTTCAGTTTGATATTTTAGGTTGGAGGAGGACTAATAGTACAAGGTATCATGTATTATCACACATGGCGAGAGATATACTAGCCATACTAGTCTCTTTGTTGCCTCGGAATCTGCATTTAGTACTGGAAGGCGCGTTATTGATCCATATCGAAGTTCACTACTTCCTAAGACAGTTGAGGCGTTGATTTGCACGCAAAGCTGGTTACGGACACCGGTTGATCTTGATCCAAACACCTTAGGAATTGATGATGTCGAAGATGTTTGAGGTATCATCAGTTCTACTCATTTTTGTAAAATTCTGATTTGTTATTTTCTCTACTCATTGTTTGTCACTTATTGATGTAATTTCTTGCAGAATTTTTAGGTTCTCTAGCAACTTATAAGTTCATCCGCATTGACATAGATGATGAAGAAGAAAAAGATTGAGGTGTACTAAGCAGTTCATCCGCATTAACTTCAGGTATGTTGTATCACATATTATCTTATCTAGGATTGCGTAATCAGTTAAAGTATTATGTTTCCTATGATGATCATATCTTCATGTACAATGTATTTTCAGTCTTATCGTATTATCTTATCTATAGGATTGCTTAATTAGTTAAAGTTTATGCATCCTATGATGATCGAGAACGGTGGGTTGAAACCTCAAACAGAGTCACCTGAACATGCATTACCATCTATGTTACTGCCAAACGGCTCCAGTGTAAACTAGAGTATGAAATGCATCACCATTTTTACATAGCTAGTGATGGATGCTTGTGCTGTTTGGTTTTCACTTTTCAGTTTATGTATTTGGTATTCAGTTGAGATGATTTTCATCTCATTAGTTTCTTGTTGTTGTTTCTTTTGTATGGTTTCGAATACCAATTGACATTATTACTCTATTAGTGGTTATGCATGAATTACAGAATGGGTGCATGAGCTGATTGAAACCTTTTCTTTTTTTATGTGCAGACTTTGGATGCTCGCAACTCGCAAGAACAACGATGATCTTTGCTGAATCTGTGGAGTTTTTGCTTTTGTTTTAGCTTTTGTATTAGTATTAAATCTCATGCCTTAAAAAGTAAAAACTATTTTTGTAGCAAGTGGAATTTTGTCTTGCTGACACTTTTTATTGAAAATTTAACCTTTCGGATATGAGAAACTGACCAAAATAAAAGATTGTTTATAAATCATTTGGTTAACCAAACCGAGTAGAAACCGAACCGAGTGAAACCGAATATGTGATATGGTATCATTGGTTTTTAATATTGAAAAACCGAGTACTATGATTTCGATGTTGGTTTTGCCAAAAACCGACGAAAACCGAACGATGTGCAGCCCTAATTATACCGGACGACTCGTGCAAAAAAATCGAATCAACTGAAAATCAATTGCGGAAGAAATGTCGTTAATCTGCTTTGCGTACACGGAATTCAAATGATTAAAAGAACAATTCTTAATATTTTAGTTTCCACCCATATCTCACTCCATCATTATCTGGTTCACAATTCCGCATATCAAAGTTACGTTAGAGATAAAATGATGATACAATTCTTTCCTCCATTTATCATTTTTTTTTTCCTTCAGTTGTAGTCTCACGAAGCCAGGCATGCATGAAACGGAAACACTTGTTTTCATTTGTGATTCATTTATTATATTGGACATAAAAACTTCATGTCCAGACTCCAGAGACCAGAGGAGGCAAATAAGCATGGGATTTCTCACCGACTATTGGGGTGTTTGTGGGAGCACCGCCGTGTGATCCTAACCATGGGTTAGCCTAGTCCCTAGCTAGCTATTATTGTTCATACGTTATTTGGCAAGGTCGGTACACGGAATACATTACTTGCCTAGATCCTAGCCATAGCCATGCTAGAATTTCCATGTACCATGTTCCACCAAGACCTGCAAGGCTATTACAGTTTTACACTTCAACCAGACATATAGCCAGGCAGACAATTACCGAATGACATGTACCGTTCAATAAAAGCTCCAGTCGTCCTTCTTCCGAGAGAGAATGACATCAATCAAGAACTAGGACTGTGCATGTGCAGTGAGTAGCTAAGGCTAGGAAATTGACAAGACGGTAAAAGAAACAATATTGCCAAGGCAGAGGCAGGGTTACAATTCGTTCACGTTTTACCTAGAATTTAAAACTTTAAATGTGTGAATATAATTTAGGGCACAGAGTCACAGACGCATAGAGAAGTAATAAATATCACCCTATTTTTTGATTAAACCAATGAGCCAATGACCGAAACGAGATCAATTTAAAAAAAAAATCTTCACCATTTCCCTCCTCCTAGCGCCAATTTATATAGAAACCTATTTTGAGGTATCCGGTGATTTTTTTTGAGGCATATTCAACTTTCAGTCGAACATATGTTTTTACCTAGATTCGGATGAAAACTTTAAGACGAACGTATGCCTCAAAACAGGTTTCTTTATAACTTACATAACTTTAGTGAAAACTACTACCACACCAATTTTTCAGATTTTGATCACTGTCAAATCCACGCCCAAAAAACTTCAGGCGCGCACCTATTTTTCATGAACAAATTTCTCACAGACCCATATTTTTCTAAAATTTTGTTTTTCTTCTCGGCTGCATAAGAAGGAATGGAGAGGGATTTTCTTCTTCTTCTGTTCATCGAAGAACCCAGGTCGATTCTTCTAACAATCGCCTCTGTACTACCACCACCATCATCGACAACATAAAAATTAACTAAATCTCATTAACAATCACTAAACTATAGATTGGATTTCGTCATGGACAGACCCAAGTATATTTTTTGGGTAGGGCTGAATTATCACTAATCCCCTTGGCGGACTGCATAATTAGTTTATAATTCTAATTCGCCTCTACAATACCACATAGATAGACAAATAAAGCTTTAACCAAACGCAATTAATATAAAAAATGAAGTATGGAAGAAATATGAGAGGCAATATGTGGAGAAGAGAAAGGTTTTTTTGTTTTAATTTCTCTCACAGATGGGCTTGGAGTACATTGGAAAGAATTTACATGGGCTAATTAGGCTCACAGATGGGGTAAACCACAAATGTTCATAGATTACTCATACAAAAAATTTCCTTGGCCAAGAAAAGGGACGGGCTATAGCCCGGGTTAGCCCCTTGCTAGGCCCGTCCCTGGATTTCGTACCTTCTTTTTTGAAACAACGTTTTATAACCTTAGAGTTCTAAATCTAGGTATTTTAATGGGTTTTCAAAGTTAGTCTTGGAGATACAGATGGGTAAGAAATGAAAGGTAAATCCTCTTTCAATTCCTCTTTCTGTATAATTATTTCTGAATTTTTCGTGATTTTTGTGTAATTTTTTTGAGGATGAAATCAATTGTTTAGATTTCGATTTACAGATTGTTGCTAAAGGAGTTTTCTTTGCTGAGATGATGGAAGTATTTACTAGAGAGCTCGTTGAAAATGGCTACTATGCTATTGAAGTTAGGGTTTACTCTTGGTATTAAAAAAACCCTACTTTCTTAATATATATTTTTTTAAATTTGATTAAAAATAGTGGATATCTGTGATGTACTATGAGAGGGGATTTAGTTAAATTGCTCTTGGAATTAGTGAAAAAGAAGCAAGACAAATTTGATCATATTTTTATAGAAACAACATGTATGTGTGTTTCAATTTCATTGTTTGAGAATGTAGTTTGGCAGTAGGAACTAGTGCTTATGCTTGATGGTTTTGTGAGGCTAGTTGGTTTCAAGGGAAATTTGTGATTGTGGTTGTTTTAATGTTCTGTTTCTGCAGGCCTTGCAAAACCATCACCTTTGATTAAAGGAGTACTGGATTGGGAAGCTAGGATGGAGGATAATGGTTGGATAAGATGAGTTTGATGCATTGGCGTAGTTGGTTAGGAAGCTACGGATGTATTGGTGTAAACAAATTACAATGTATATGAGATGTTTCATTTGGAATGGTGGTTGATGTCATGATTGAGCTATGAACAAATGGATTGATGAATGGATCAGTGAAGTGAGTTAGGAATGGTGGTGTTGATGTTGGTTTCAATGGGTTATGCATGTAAGAGAAAATGGAGCTAGAAGGATGCTGCAGTGGCAAGGCAAAGGAGATGGAAGTGCAAATGAGTTTGGTGTGCGTGTGACGTGCATTTAAAAGAAATGGAGGTGTGAATAGTGATGCATAACATGTTATATGCATCTACAAATTTTTTTGCATAACTTGTTACGCATTCTCGAAATTGGTTGCATAACACCTTCTGCAGTTTTTTTTTTTTTTTTGCATAACTTGTTATGAAGTCCAGAAAACGTTTACATAACACGTTATACAACTACTTTTTTCTTAGTATTAAAACCAACAAAAAATAAGACTGCATTACTTGTCATGTACCTACAATAATATCTACATAGCATTTATGCAGTCGTGAAAATGGATGCATTACCTGTTATGCATCCGAAAATATGACTGCATAATGCATTATGCATCTAGAAAATTGTTGCACAATCTTTTATGCATTGAGAAAATAGATGTATAACCTGATATGCATCCGTAAATATGGATGCGTACTGCATTTTGCATCAATTTTTTTTTATCTACGCACTAAAATCAACCAAAACAATGGTTACATAACTTGTTATAGATGCATAACTTTGTTATCCAAATGCATAATTTGTTATGCAGTGGAGAAAATGGTTGCATAATTCGTTATGCGTCTGCATAATGTGTTATGCATTTTTTTGTGTAGCTTCATAATGGTTATATATCAAGTTTTCGAAAAATTTGACTAAAATGATGATCACCTCCGATTTTTTTCATGAAAAACAAAAATTTGATATTCTTGTTTGTACTCGTTGCGTAGATCTCTTAAAAAGATTTCAAACGATATAAAATTTGTAAAATTCCAAGGCGCGGATTTTTGGATATGTTATATCCAAGTTGCGTTTCCAATTATACCCCTGATGCATAACCCTTCATGCGGATGCATAATCCGTCATGCATACATTTTTAATAATTTCATATAATTATGGGTGTCACGGAATTAAAAATTAATTGTGGGCCTAACAATGAAAATATTATTATTTTTGAGTTTGCGCGTTATTTTCCCATAACTTTACTAGTAGTAGGAATTACATATAGGTATTATTATAGTGTTCTTAGTTAGTGGTAGGTCCACCCACTAAAGCCCAGTAATCGGAGGTACATAATTAAAAGAAAACATAAAAATGGACCCTATTTTTTTTATTTCAGGTCATGTACACGTGCGGGTTTAGGCATGTGAAATATAAAAATACCAAAAATAACCTTTTCTATTTAAGAGATCTATAAGCACGGGAAGAACATTTCACATTTCATATTCGTTTTCTTTTTCTCTTTCTTCTCACTGCTACTGTGATCGGATTTGGTCTTCTTCAATCTTTCACGTTCTACTAAATCAAATGAAGATTTCTCTGTTGCGAAGTTTATGTTAGGGTTTTCACGATCTAATCGTGGTCGTATTTGATTACGTTTTTGATATCCGTGTCTAATTTGTTGATTATTTTACTAGATCTATATGAACAATCACATTGTTTGTTCATTTTGTTATTAGATTTGATTATACCAGTTTTATTTTTGTTGGTTTTAGATTTGTTTAAGTTTGTTTTTGTGTATGAACCAACAGTACGTATATCCAGTACTGACATAAACCTAGTCTACTTTTAACAAGAAGAAGGTGCATCGTTATGATTTACGACGAGAATATTGTTTTGTGTTTCCAGGTATGTTTTCTAATCATCTTGTTTGATTATTTTGTTCGGTTTTTCTTATTTTGATTTGTTTTTTTATTGTATTATGATGATCAAATCAATTTTCATGACGCTTTTATGTTTTTTTAGGTTTGTTACAGTTTTTTGTTGTTGTATGAATTTACAGTACATATATGGCGTACTGATATAAAATTCTTCTGATTTTGTTTTATTCGAAGTTTTTCCACTTTTTTTTTTGGTTCGATCCATGAGTATGTATGTATAATACTGATGTTTTGTCACCTTTTTTAGTCTTATCCGTCAGTACATATACGAAATATTGTAATATCTGTTTCGATCCTCTTATTTTTTATAGATCCGTTACATATTCTTGTCATGCAGAGTTTTGCCACTTTTTTTTGGTTTGATCCATGAGTACGTATGTGTAATACTGGAATATCTGCTTTGATTTGGTTATATTCAGAGTTTTGTCATTATTTTCGGATTCGATCTATGAGTGTATTTGTGTTGCACCGCGTTTTTTAATTGATTTTTGGGCTCGATCCATGAGTACGTATTTGTAATACTGAAATATCTGCTTTGATTCGGTTATATTCAGAGTTTTGTCATTGTTTTTGGGTTCGATCCATGAGTACGTATGTGTAATACTTAAATATCTGCTTTGATTCGGTTATATTCAGAGTTTTGTCATTGTTTTTGGATTCGATCCTTGAGTACATATGTGTAATACTGAAATATGTGCTTTGATTCGGAGTTTCTCCATTGTTTTTGGGTTCGATCAATGAGTAAATATGTGTAATACTGAAATATGCTCTTTGATTCAGTTATATTCATGGATTCATCACTTATTCCTTACGTGTGGTTTGATTTTTTAGTTCATGAATACGCAGTACGTATATGACGTACTGATTAAAACTTCTTCTGATTTTGTTTTATTCATAGTATTGCCATTGTTTTTTGGTTCGATCCATGAGTACGTATGTGTAATACTGAAGTATGTGCTTTGATTATGTTATATTCATGAATTCTTCTTTACATGCAGTTGATTTTTAGTTCATGAATACGCAGTATGTATATGGTGTACTGATAGAAATTCCTTTTGTTTATGATTTATTCAGTTTTGCCACTTTTTTATTTCTTTGATCCATGAGTACGTATATGAAATACTGAAATATGTGCTAATTTTGTATAGCTTTTTCTGTGTTTACAGTTCATATAAGGTTTTCCTATGATTTAATATTGTATTAAAGAAATATTAGAGATTAATTGGTATGATCCTACAATATATGTGATGTAAACATTTTCTAATTTATTTATCATTGATTCTAACAAACATGTACTTTTCCTATAAGTAGTGCAGCAGATACATACTCGAGTTTGTAAGCAGAAGATATATACTCGAATTTGTAAGCAGTTTAGCGGATACATGTTCTATTTGTAAGCAGCACGGCAGATATGTACTCAGATTTATAATTAGTGTAGCAGATATGTACTCGAATTTATAAGCAGTGTAGCAGATATGTACTCAAATTTATAATCAGTGTAATAGATATGTACTCGATAAAATGAAAGTGTAAACACACACGTTTAGTAACAATGGTATTATGGTCATTTCCATGTTTTAATTAATTTTGGACCACAAGATAAAAAAAAATCTGGTTGGACCCTACTATAAATAAACTTGTGGGCTTAGGACCAAACAAGAAATTTTCCAGTAGTAGTATCATCCCAAACTGATCTTATAATGGTCCTTGATCTACAATCCTATAATTGGTAGGGGTGAGCATTTGGCCCGTAATCCGCAGATTTAACCGGGACCAACCGTTCATTTACGGATGGGTGTCCGGACCGTTCGTCAATGGATTGGATGCGGATGGAATTTTTTGAAATCCAACGGATAACGGATCGGGCCCGGATGCAACCTTGAAAATCCGTTGGACATCCATATCCGTTAAATTAAGGGTATTTATGTAGTTCTAGAAAATACTATGGATCATTTAGGAATTTTTAAGATGTTTGCTTTGGGTGTTGTATATGACATTTTTATATTTGTATAAATATATAGGATATATAGGTTTTATAAGAGCTTCTCCAACGGTGGTTGTGTGTATTTCCTATGTGGCAACACAAACAAGACATCCTCATTCCAATTTTTCCTTAAGTTTAGGGAGGAAAAATAGTTCATCTCCAATGGTGTTGTTTGTGATGTTTTATGAATTAAATGTAAATTTTATTTTTAGTAATTTTAAAATTTTATTAGAGGTAAAAATGGTTATTTAATATATTAAAATTAATTTAGGTAAGCAAAAGCTTACTAGGATAGCTTGACATTGTTTAGGTGAATGTCTAAGAGCTTCTCCAATGGAATGTATGTAAAGATAAATGTTTAAGTTCACATAGGATAGATATTCATTTTCCCTAAAATTCTTCTCCAACCCCAACTTCTTAAATCAATGTGAAGATGACATGGCTTCATTTTTGTTAGACAATGTCAAGGTGAATGTCAAGTTTTAGACATTCATGTTGACAATGTCAAGCTATCCTAGTAAGCTTTTTCTTACCAAAATTATTTTCAATATATTAAATAACAATTTTTAGCTCTAATAAAATCTAAAAACTAATAAAGATAAATTTTACATTTAATCCATCAAAAATCACAAACAACACCATTGGAGATGAATTATGTTTTCTCCCTAAACTTAAGGAGAAATTGGAATGAGGATGTCTAGTTTATGTTGCCACCTAGGAAACACACAACCACCATTGGAGAAGCTCTAAAACTTGACATTCACCTTGACAATGTCTAACAAAAATTAAGCCACGTCATCTTCACATTGATTTAAGAAGTTGGGGTTGGAGAAGAATTTTAGGAAAAATGAATGTCTAACCTATGTGGACTTAGACATTTATCTTCGCATACATTCCATTGTAGAAGCTATACGGAGTCATTTGAGTTAGCTTTATTTTCTTTACTATAAATTTTAACCAAAACAAATCCATTGGATTATCCGCAACCAATCCGTCCATCCGTGCATCCATTGGATGCAAATCCGTTGGATATGGATTGGATGCGGATGCTAAATTTGAAATCCGTAGTGCAATGGATTGGATGCGGATGAGGCGAAAACCGGTCCATACCGGCCCATGCTCACCCCTAATAATTGGGCAAATAACCAAACAAAGAGAAGCCCATTTACTTCGTTCTTGGTCTGAGACAACACATTAGGCGTAGTCTACTTTTGGCACTCTTCTTCTTAGCCTCCAGGCATCTGCCTTGGGGACCTAATCCCTGAGGCGGCGTCTCTTCCTCTATCGATCCAATCATCTTCGAACATACTCCAAGGGCTTTCAGTGAAACGAGGCTATGTCGGTGAGGAATTGCTTGGAAATTTTCATAAGTCATACAGTCATCCACAATTGTTTTAAATGTTGCACTTTCAGGGGCATAAGAAACGAGTGTCCATGCATTGTACCACAACAAAATTTCCTTGCCCTTTGTCAAGGCAAATGGCTTACATGAACCATTCTTGTCAGGGAAATCCCAAGGTATACTGTAGTCCAAATTCCAACTCCAGGAGTTATGATCCTTTTCCATTGTACAGATGTTTTTCGGCTTGGTTTCTTTGAAGGACCAAATATCCACCCGGTTCCCGTACTGTTCGTGAACGACACATAATTGTTCCCCTATCAACTTGACATACGAGTTGGCATTACTATAATCACCATCTTGGATAGATGGAGGCAATGACACAGGTCGGAATTCTTCATCCGCCAAATCGAGGGCTACAATCTCCTGCTTTCCGGCATCCATAAAATAAAGTATTTTGTTTGCTAGGACACCAGATAAACACAAGCTGTATTTAATTTCTCCAATGCTTCTCCAGCCGCTGCAACTGCCAAGAGTGTATATCTGGACCCAACCAACGCCTGGATAGCTGGGGTAGTAAATCCTCACAACCTTGTACTCGTTACTTCTTTGAAGATGACCGAATCCACATACTATATTTGGGTAGCAGTATCCACCTGTTGTATCATGAGACTCATCAATGATTAGCCTCGGAAGATTAGCATATTCTCCAGTGTACGGATTGCAGACGTAGATTGGATCACACATACCGTGATGAGGTACAGACAAACAAATCAAACCATTGCAAGAGCCTACCACCAGGACATGGTATTTTTCAAGCATTTCAACTGGTGGATGCTTGATTCTCTTAGTAACCGTATTGAATGAGCACTTCACTGTGTGGTTATCTTACTATAATAATGAAAAGGGTTACTTTTCGACCGGAGCATTCCATTTTACATGGACCATGAAATGACGCGAATACCCCCATCGTAAATCTCATCTTGCTAGAAGCTATCATGCCCTTTACGACATTTTTCTTCTTTTTTTCCCTTCTATTTTCTTCCCAGTTTTACAGTCTCATCCAAATCGACGAACTTCCCCTCACAGAAAGGAAAAACCCTAACCTCGCCCAAAATCAAATCGATTGATGTTCCTTCTTTCTAAAAACCAATTTCGAATCATTCCTCTCCTCTCAAAATCACAGTATTGTTTTCCTATACCTAGGTGAAGAAGAAGATTGAAATGGAGGTGGTGCTGATTGTTGAATATTCAACACCAATTTAGTCAAGAGTTCACACCTATCTAGACTAACCTAGAAATATCTAGGATGTCTAAAGTCAATATTAGACAATTAACATGTGTAAAATGAGTGTTCTAGGGTTAGACAAATCAAACAAGAATACTAGATTGTCTAGTAGTTGGTTTGGTAAGCCTCCATAGGCATAGTTGTTAGCCTCCAAAGGCATAGTTGTTAGCCTCCATAGGCATAGTTCTCTTCTTCTTTTGTAGCCTATAAATAGGCATGTTGTATTCATTTGTAAGTAAGTAAGAAAGAAAGAATCAATCAATCAAAAATATCAAATAGATTGTATTCCACCAAGATTAATATCAATGTAGTCTTTTACGCTTCCGCGTTTATGTTCTCCTCTCTCTTATTCGATCTTTAAGATGGTATCAGAGCAAGGTGAGAGGGAGAGAGGAGAGGAAGAGAAGTTATATGTTTTCCTAAAGAGTTTCTAAAGTTGCAATAAGAAGGAGAAAGAAAACTAAAAAAAAAAAAAAAAAAAAAAATAGTTGCGCAATATTCTGATGGTTATTGTGACAAGTTTGAAGCTAGAAGTCAGGTGAAGGAGAAGTTTGATGTCGTTTGAATTCACGGTGAAAATCGAGCTTAGGGCATGTTCTTGATCTTGAGAAAACATGGCGATCGAGATACTAGTCTTGAAAAAAAATGTTACCGATGTTTTTGATGAGAAGAATCAAAGATGGTCATAAAGTCCAAGCTTGAGCTGTTTAGGGTTTGTTTGTGACGGCGTCGGCTGCTCCAAAGAAATCGAAAAAAAAAATGGTTTATGCTTAGTCGGTGAAGGCGTAAGGATTATTGCTATCTTGCAGCTCCGTCGCTTGTGGTTTTAAAGCCATGCTCGTGATCTTGAAGAAGAAGAAGAAGAAGAAGAAGAAGAAGAAGAAGAAGAAGAAGAAGAAGAAGAAGAAGAAGAAGAAGAAGAAGAAGAAGAAGAAGAAGAAGAAGAAGAAGAAAAAAAAAAATCTTAAAGATCGAACAAGAGAGAGGAGAACATAAACGCGGAAGCGTAAAAGACTACATTGATATTAATCTTGGTGGAATACAATCTATTTGATATTTTTGATTGATTGATTCTTTCTTTCTTACTTACTTACAAATGAATACAACATGCCTATTTATAGGCTACAAAAGAAGAAGAGAACTATGCCTATGGAGGCTAACAACTATGCCTTTGGAGGCTAACAACTATGCCTATGGAGGCTTACCAAACCAACTACTAGACAATCTAGTATTCTTGTTTGATTTGTCTAACCCTAGAACACTCATTTTACACATGTTAATTGTCTAATATTGACTCTAGACATCCTAGATATTTCTAGGTTAGTCTAGATAGGTGTGAACTCTTGACTAAGTTGGTGTTGAATATTCAACACTCCCCCTCAACACCTACTTTCCAACTTCTCTTTATCTTAGACGTTTCGGTCCCCTTCATAGTCTAAGGATGTTTCGGTCCTCTTCATAGTTTAAGGACGTTTCGGTCCTCTTCGGAAGTTTAAGGACATTATGGTCCTCTTCGGAAGTTTAAGGATATTACGGTCCTCTTCGTAGTTTTAGAACATACGGGTTCCATCGTAGTTTAGGGACATTGCGGTCCTCTTCGTAGTTTTAGAACATACGGGTTCCATCGTAGTTTAGGGACATTGCGGTCCTCTTCGTATCAGTAAAATACTTCTTGTACTCTTTAGACAACTCATAGGATTTTCACCCACTTTTGTTGTTCTCTATCTCATCACCACTTGGTGATTGCTTCCGTTTCTTCACAACATTTTTGTTGTTTCTTCTTCTATTCATCTTTGTTCCAGTCACGCTTTTGTTCGAAAACTGTAACACTTCTTTGGTTATCCAGATTCTCTCACAATCTTTCATTTCGTCAAGCTTCGCCACAAGCTCGACTATTCTTATTCTTGTTATATTGCTTGTTACAATTTTGTCACGCTATCCGATTTTCCACATTTCTGAATTCGTAACATATTTGCAACGCTGTGACAATTATTGTCACACTTATGTTTCCATGATCATCCTTGCATTTAAACAAACATCTTGTCTGCATCTTCTCTATTTTCTTTGAGGCTTTCAGCCCATCTAAATCACCTTCAACTTCTTCTTTGTTTCGATTTTTTTTTTTTCTGTAGGTGAGATGGACGTTTAGTGTGTCGGTCACACCATGAAAAGAGAGTTGAATGGCACTTTCTCACCGGCACTCTCTTTTTCTTTTTCTTTTTTTGCTTTCTCTGTTTACATGCGCGACTATCGATCTCCAACTCCATCGACCACCGTGTATCATCATGGAAACATTCTGTTTCTCTCGACACAACATCATGTTCTTCTTCCTTCAACGGTTAACTCATCACTTGTTCGAATCTCCATCGGTGGAAGAATTCATTACAGCAGCAACACCTCAATCCACTCTTATTGCTCAACCCATTTTATTCCTTCATCTCATGGCAAAGATCATCATTCTTTGGGAGCAGCGGCAGCAGATCTCCATCTCGTCGTCCTTCATGTATGCGGTCTCATCACAAATTCGTGTTCTCTCCACTTTTTCTTTCCGCCTTTGCTTTCCGTTTTTTCTTTCCTCTGTGCGGCGTGTTAGGTGTGTCGGTATCACACGTTTTCTCTACATCTCGAGCTTCGGTCAATAATGGCAGCTGCCACTCGTTTTCCCTTCGTTCACTCTTCATCACTTCTCCTCGAACAACAGCCAAGTGCTCACGTCGAACTCTCCATGAAACACTGCCATCTTTATCACCAGCAGCTCCGATCACCGAAACCACTGCCACCTTCCATTGCCAAATCTCTACCATGCTGTCTCTGAACTTGGTTCTCTTCCATTTCTATGCTGTTAATGGCTGCAACCCGAGAAGCAACACCATTGCTTGCCAAGCTCAACCAAACAACCTCGAACTTTTTTTTTTTTTTTTTCTTCTTCTTCTTCTTCAAGATCACGAGCATGGCTTTAAAACCACAAGCGACGGAGCTGCAAGATAGCAATAATCCTTACGCCTTCACCAGCTAAGCATAAACCATTTTTTTTTTCGATTTCTTTGGAGCAGCGACGCCGTCACAAACAAACCCTAAACAGCTCAAGCTTGGACTTTATGACCATCTTTGATTCTTCTCATCAAAAACATCGGTAACATTTTTTTTTTCGGCACTAGTATCTCGACTGCCATGTTTTCTCGGCATCAAGAACATGCCCTAAGCTCGATTTTCACCGTGAATTCAAACGGGAGTTTGTGACCATCTTTGATTCTTCTCATCAAAAACATCGGTAACATTTTTTTTTCGGCACTAGTATCTCGACTGCCATGTTTTCTCGGCATTAAGAACATGCCCTAAGCTCGATTTTCACCGTGAATTCAAACGACATCAAACTTCTCCTTCACCTGACTTCTAGCTTCAAACTTGTCACAATAACCATCAGAATATTGCGCAACTATTTTTTTTTTTTTAGTTTTCTTTCTCCTTCTTATTGAAACTTTAGAAACTCTTTAGGAAAACATATAACTTCTCTTCCTCTCCTCTCTCCCTCTCACCTTGCTCTGATACCATCTTAAAGATCGAACAAGAGAGAGGAGAACATAAACGCGGAAGCGTAAAAGACTACATTGATATTAATCTTGGTGGAATACAATCTATTTGATATTTTTGATTGATTGATTCTTTCTTTCTTACTTACTTACAAATGAATACAACATGCCTATTTATAGGCTACAAAAGAAGAATAGAACTATGCCTATGGAGGCTAACAACTATGCCTATGGAGGCTTACCAAACCAACTACTAGACAATCTAGTATTCTTGTTTGATTTGTCTAACCCTAGAACACTCATTTTACACATGTTAATTGTCTAATATTGACTCTAGACATCCTAGATATTTCTAGGTTAGTCTAGATAGGTGTGAACTCTTGACTAAGTTGCTAGCCTCCAAAGGCATAGTTGTTAGCCTCCATAGGCATAGTTCTCTTCTTCTTTTGTAGCCTATAAATAGGCATGTTGTATTCATTTGTAAGTAAGTAAGAAAGAAATAATCAATGAATCAAAAATATCAAATAGATTGTATTCCACCAAGATTAATATCAATGTAGTCTTTTACGCTTCCGCGTTTATGTTCTCCTCTCTCTTGTTCGATCTTTAAGATGGTATCAGAGCAAGGTGAGAGGGATAGAGCAGAGGAAGAGAAGTTATATGTTTTCCTAAAGAGTTTCCAAAGTTGCAATAAGAAGGATAAAGAAAACTAAAAAAAAAAAAAAAATAGTTGCGCAATATTCTGATGGTTATTGTGACAAGTTTGAAGCTAGAAGTCAGGTGAAGGAGAAGTTTGATGTCGTTTGAATTCACGGTGAAAATCCTATGAGTTGTCTAAAGAGTAGAAGAAGTATTTTACTGATACGAAGAGGACCGCAATGTCCCTAAACTACGATGGAACCCGTATGTTCTAAAACTACGAAGAGGACCGCAATGTCCCTAAACTACGATGGAACCCGTATGTTCTAAAACTACGAAGAGGACCGTAATATCCTTAAACTTCCGAAGAGGACCATAATGTCCTTAAACTTCCGAAGAGGACCGAAACGTCCTTAAACTATGAAGAGGACCGAAACATCCTTAGACTATGAAGGGGACCGAAACGTCTAAGATAAAGAGAAGTTGGAAAGTAGGTGTTGAGGGGGAGTGTTGAATATTAAACACCAACTTAGTCAAGAGTTCACACCTATCTAGACTAACCTAGAAATATCTAGGATGTCTAGAGTCAATATTAGACAATTAACATGTGTAAAATGAGTGTTCTAGGGTTAGACAAATCAAACAAGAATACTAGATTGTCTAGTAGTTGGTTTGGTAAGCCTCCATAGGCATAGTTGTTAGCCTCCAAAGGCATAGTTGTTAGCCTCCATAGGCATAGTTCTCTTCTTCTTTTGTAGCCTATAAATAGGCATGTTGTATTCATTTGTAAGTAAGTAAGAAAGAAAGAATCAATCAATCAAAAATATCAAATAGATTGTATTCCACCAAGATTAATATCAATGTAGTCTTTTACGCTTCCGCGTTTATGTTCTCCTCTCTCTTGTTCGATCTTTAAGACTGATGAGATAGTGACAAATGTGAGGTGAAGAAGAGGAGAAAAAAGAGTAGAGGAGGATAAATCAAAAGGAAACTTTAAGTATGCTGTTAATCGGGTTGTTTTGATCTATTACACTTACGAATTTTGCTCAGTCGATCCTTTAAATTTCTAAAATTTGGTTTGATTTACTAATGTTATCAAATGTAGGAATCCTAATTTATTATGGAATTTATCAATTTCAATTAATACTGAAGATTTAGTCATGTTTTGATTTATCAATTTCGTTGTTTATACTAAATGCCTAACAAAATATTGGTAGTAGTATCACAGTAGGGTAAGAATTTAGTTATCTTTACGGTTTGAATCCTAAATTTGTGAACAACAACGAATTATGACTCCATGTTTGAATGTCATGGGTTTTTACTCTCTTTTCCTTGGCTCAAATAGCAATAAATAGAATTTGTACATATCCATTGATATTGACATGGATCAATAATAGGTTTCAATTGCCTTTCATTATAGCATCTCAATGGCGTGTAAAGTTTTACAGACTACAGGCGAGTTCTTAAAATGTATTTTTGTGTTAACGAATAAGTAAAGCGTGAAAAAAAAAACACGCCACAAGTAAAATAGTAAATTTAAACATGACACCAGTCGTGCATCATATGTCCTGAACTTCATTGTTGGCACCAAATATTGCGTCGACTTATCACCGCTCGATTGTAAGATATCCTAATGATAAGATTGTTTGAATTTTACTCAAAAGGTTGTTGTCTGATTGCATGGTTTATGTATGTAGCAAACAAAATAATGTATGGTCACTTATTTGGTTTTTACTTTGCTCTGGAATAACACATTATGCCTAGATGCTGTTTTTCTTTGTGATTTCTAAGATTGTGAAGCGGCTATACTTATATTTGGAATGCAAGTTCGCTTTTCAGTTCTATGCTTATGTCTACAAATCATGTTAAAGAGTTACATAAACAGATCATCAGACAATGTCGATGTGAAGTTACATTTATTTTTGTGAATTTTTTGGGCATTTCACGCAACTCAGGAATGACAAGGCAGGCGCATCGCGTGTGAATATTTGCTAATCACTCATAATGTCATTATAATATCCATAAGAAAGTGTGATCTTTTCCTCGTCCAATAACGCCGTCGCTAAAAGAAGACCCGCCTTCGCCTTTCTATCCCGGAGGAGTGTTTCCCATGTCTTTCACACTAATTTGCAGCTTAAGATGAATTCACCAGTTACATATGACAGAATTTTTGATACAATATCTTGAGGAAGACCCTCCATATTAAACATGATGCACGGCCTTCAAGATCACCAAAGGGAAAAGAAAGAGAAGCAGAAACCCTTGATCTCAAGTTCTCGACAATAATAACTTAGGTCTATATATGGCTAATTCAATTATGTCTCTGATTATGTGCATATATAGAAATCCAGAGGATGTGGAAACTTCCCTAATAACCAAACGAGTCAGAAGTTAGCAAAGTTTCACATTAGTCTGTTTTTAGAAGTTATAAAGCATGCCAAAACTGAAACCTTAAGGACCCTTGCCTTTTTATAAAAAGGAAAAGGAAAAAAAATCCCCAAAAACATGTAGAGAATCTCAGCACCCTTCTGTTCTCTAATATTACCGAGGGTTCAAAATTGCTACTAAAACTCAGTTTATCTAATATGTTGGATCCAAATCCAATAAACAACGATAACTCGTGTGAATCATGGGATTCACAAAAACAATAGCAAAACTAGAGAATAACGATATCTTTCTCTATAATACCTATGCCTTCTTATATAGGCTTCAATATCCTTTTAAGTCTTGAAAAAGGAAACCGACTAAACTAGGAAAAATATATCCTAAATTAACAAAATACAGCAAAAAGGAAGGTACAAAGACAATTTGGTCATCCATATGTCCAACACCATTATTCTCACTACATACATACAGATTTCGTCTGGATACACAGATATGAATCTTGGTCTCAACCAAAGTTTAGGGTGATAATTAGCAACTCGAGCTACATCAGTTTATTTCATGACAGATTATATGTTTGATTATCGTCTGCATGCATTCTAACACAACTAGTTTCTGTAACTCGACTAGCAAAAAGAAATTCTGTAATTCGACTAGCAAAAAGGAATACCAGCTGAGAAATTTTCCCAAAAGCAAAAAAGACAGGACAGCATAGCTGGTAAGCTTACTTTGGCATAGCATGAAGAACATTTCAATAACATTAACATTCCGCCGCAGTTTGTGGCTTCCAAATTTAGTAACGGGCAAGTGCAAGAATTCATATCCTTGTGGAACATCACCATTATCTTCTTCCTGTAGTTCAGAATTTGCTGTCATTTATTTAAGGAAATAAGGAACTTCATTTGTAGGTACAGAAAATCATTCCGCCACGTGTCCGAGGAGGATTGGGCGATATAATGAGAAGAATCTTCGAGAAAGATATTATTCATCACTTCCGAAGGAGTGTAAGTGAATAGTCTAATCAACTGTCAGATCTGCCTTAACGAGGTCCCGCCAGCAAAGGGGAGATACATTGCTCGGAAAGATATCTAGCGAAGTAGAGCTACATTGCTCGGAAAGATATCTAGCGAAGTAGAGCTACACTGCTCGGAAAGACATCTAGCGAAGTAGTGCCAACCTGCTCGGAAGGGCATCTAGCGAAGTAGAGCTACCTCGATCTGAAAGATATCTGGTGAGGTTGACATAACTTTCTCGAGAATACATTTAATGAGGTATGGATTGTTGCACAAGAAAAGGGAAGGGGCGCGAAGTCGATTGTGCGAGGTATGACTTGATGTCCAAGAAATAATGAGGTTTTCCGAAGTAATAACCCGAAGTGTGGATTGTTATGCAAGAAAAGGGACAGCTGTCCCCGACATGAACCGATCTTTAAGGCGAAAAGTAAGCATAAAAGTTGTTCAGAGCGAAATAGAAGCGTCAGTCCGAGATAAATTGAGCTGTATTCCACTATGTAATATTTCCCTATATAAGAGGAGACTTAGCCTCCTGAGAAGGGGTTGGAACATTATTGGAGAGAGAGAGAGAATCTTTGTAAGAGAGCAATATAGATCAAGAGTGTTCTTGAGCGACTTGTAACTTAAGATATTAAGGATTTTAATAAAAGAGAAATAGATTTGTGTATAAACTCGTTCTCATTCGACTTGGTACCTATCTAATTCGAGAGTGGGTGTAACTATGGATTTTCTGTAGTTACATTTTGGCACCGAGAAACAGGGATCTCATGTTGAGATTTTAGTCCCACTTGAGATTGTTTGAGAAATCTGTTATCACACAAATCATTAAGTGGGTTGTTACTTTGCAAGAACTGAAGAATAGTGGTCAAGGAAGCCTAATAGTGCTAAAAGAGGAAAGATAGATCTGAAACCTGCTGACCGGAAGGAAAGAAAGCCAGATCTGGTCAGAAATCGGTAAATCGGAGAAAGAAAGTTTAACAGGTTGTCCATGGCAAGAGTACCGGAACGAGCACGACATCTCATCGCATCGAGGAGAAGCTTGCATCTAGCAGGAAGAGGATGAGGGATGGAAATAGGTGAAACATCAAGCAGAGGAGGAAGGCAAGGTGAGATCCAACAGGAAGAGGACGAACGTTACCGGGAAGGATCGATCCATACCGTTAACGCTGAAACAGAGGTGGAATAAGAACCTCTGCAAGAGAACGGAGGGGAAACTTCCGGTGAAGAAAATATGACATTGGAGCAGATCAGAGAGGTTATGCGCTTAGAAAGGGAAAGGGAGAGAGCTCTAATGGAGCAAAGAACCATACTCATGAGGCAAAACGCGATTTTGGTACAACAAAACAACCAACTTGATGAATAAAGGACTATTCGAGATGCACGAGGTGAAACTGGTATGGGAGAAAACGTGAACCAAGGAGGGGAAGTGCCTCAGGATAAACATGAAGGAGAAAGAGGAGAACGGAGAAGGAGACGTCGAAGAGAAAGCAGCGAAGAAATGTTGTTGAGGAGAGCCTTGGAGGAAACAAGATGGGAAGACCAAAAACGGCGATTTGAGGAAGAAAGAACTCGGGAGGAGCAGAGACTTCGGGAAGAAGAAAGGTGAAGAGAAGCTGAGAGAATCTGGAGGGAGGAAAGATCTCGGGAAGAACAAAGACACAGAGAACAACAGTGGCAGGAGGAAGCAAGGAAGTATGCAGAGGAAGAAGAGAGATACCGAGCAGAGAGAAGGGGACAAGAGGAAGAAAGGAGAGAAGGTGATGCTGAGCGAAGTAATAGGAGGATAAAACGAAGGCGAGAAGAAGGAAGGGACGAAGTTAATCAGACAGTCCTGAACGAAATACAGGAAATGAAAGCATTACTCAATAATCCGCGAAGGGGAGGAAGATTACAATTGGCCGAGGCAATTGTGGAGGCTGACAAATCACCATTCTCGCGCGAAGTACTAGAGGGAAGAATCCCAGGAAGGTGTTCACTGCCTACCTTCGGAAGAATATTCGACGGAACGGGGAATGCTGTGCAGCACCTGAAACAGTACACTCTCTCATTAATGCAGTGGGCGAGGTATGAAACAGTACTATGCCAATATTTCCCAGCTATCTTAACCGGGGAATCCTCAAAGTGGTTCGAAGGGTTAGCAGAATGTTCAATCTCGTCGTTTAAAGATTTGCAGAGAGTATTCCTGACAACTTACATAAGCAATAACATGTTAAGGCCAGGAATATAAACCTTGTTCAACTTGCGAAGAAAGCCAGGCGAAAACTTGCGAAGTCTAATTACGAGATGGAGAACCGTATGCAGTGATCTCGCGGGAAGGGTAGGTGAGAGAAATTTCATCCTGGCCTTCGTTAACGCATTAATACCAACCGACCTCTTGCACACACAGCTCTTTGTAATTCATAACACAATATCAATGAGTGAGCTCCGAGAATATCAGGAGGAGTATGTGGCGTTGGAAGAAAAACAAGGGGAGGCAATTGAAGCAGCCCCAATTCAGTACAAGGAAGGAAACTCGCGTCTGCTGCCCATAATAACAAATGTGATAGAAGGAGACATGAAATATGAGGACGCAGAACCATTAGCAACAATACCCGCAAAGCTGGTAGCAGTATCCAGCGGAGACCAAGAATGGATAGATCAACATCCGAGGTATATCGATCCCAGATCTCGGAATTACGATGGATTCCGAGATGATAATCCGAGGAACTCACGAAGATACCAACCTGGGAAGCAATATGAGAGAAAGAAACCGCAGTTCGAGGATGTAGTTTTGCCCGAGCTCAACACTACTGTCGAGAAGATATGGGAATCAATTGTCCTGACGGAATAAATTCTACCCCCGGGAAATTTTGGGGTGGAGCCCTTGTCAAGTGTGAGAAATAATGACTTTTGCAAGTATCATTGCTTCCACGGACACCGCACCGAAGATTGCAGAAACATTCGACGAATAATACTTCGCCTAATTGAAAAGGGAAAACTCAAGCATTTCTTGGCAAATTCAGGACCCGTACCCCCGCCACCACCTCCAAGAGGTGATCAAAAGCAATCAAAAGTATACAGAATCGAAATCGACAGGGTTCATAAGCGGGATTTTGAAGGAAACGAGATATACAATATCGCGAAAAAAGAACCATTAGAAGAGTGGCAGAGAAGGACTATTTCCTTCTCAGCAGCAGACGCCCCGGAGGGAGGAGCTTCGCACATAGATCCTTTGGTAATCACTTTGGACTTCGGAGAGCGTACGAAGTGGGAAGAAAGTTCCGTAGGAAAAAATAAAGAATGGGAAGTAGATAGGATCTTGGTGGACACAGGGAGCTCGGTGGATATCCTTTTTACCATGCATTTAAAGCAATGGGATACCGAGATTCGGATCTGGTACCATTGACCTACAATATCTATGGGTTTAATGGAGTAGCATCGAAGCCAAAAGGGGAGCTGGTCGTGAAAATCTTCGTAGGGGAACTTGAAACCGAGGTGACAGTATGCGTGGTGGATTTAGAATCTCCTTACAACGCTCTGATTGGGCGACCATGGATACATGGGATCAAGGGAATAGCATCCACGTATCACCAATCTATTCGATTTCCTATGCCAAGCGGTATTGGCGAGATAAAGGGAGATTAGAAGGAAGCCAGAGAATGTAACGATAAAGATGTGCACAACTATGACGAGAAGATAAAGCGAAAAAAGGAACAAAAGAAGAGAGTGCAAGAAGCAAAGAGGGAAGAAGAATTAATGGTGTATATGGTCAAAGTGAAAGAAGGATGGGCTATCCCAAGTGAAATCCCAGAAGATAAGGACGAGCCCGTGCAGCAACTAAAGGGCCCATCTCCGTTCGGAGACCCAATCATGAACTTCGCAGAAGTAGAACCCACGCAAGAGATAAACTTGGGCAGCAAAGATGAAACGAAAACGGTGAAGATCGGAACAATGATGGAGGCGGATGAAGAGGAAAGATTGATAAGGCTGTTGAAAGAATACAGTGATATCTTTGCATGGGGTATGAACGAGATGCCTGGGATAGATCCTGAAGTTGCTTGCCACAGACTGGATCTAAACCCAGCAATCAAACCGATAAGGCAACGAATACGAAAAATAGCCACTGCTTATCACGAGCAAATAGAGCAAGAATTGCAGAAAATGTTAAACTCGGGAATAATAAGACCCGCGAAGTATCCAACATGGATAGCTAACATGGTGATAGTACCAAAGAAGACTACAGGAATAAGAATATGCATAAATTTCAGCGACTTAAATACGGCTTCTCCAAAGGATAGTTTCCCTCTACCCAATATACCTCAAATGGTGGAGTCAGCTTCAGGATACAAGAGGTTAACTTTAATGGACGGTTATTGTGGATACAACCAGATACCACTCGCGGAAGAAGACCAAGAGCACACGGCCTTTTTCTCTCCTAGAGGCTTGTATTGCTACACGAGAATGCCGTTCGGACTGAAAAACGCAGGGGAAACTTACCAGCGGATGGTGGAGAAGATTTTTGAAAAATGGGTACACAACAAGATGGAGGTATACGTCGACGACATGCTGGTTAAAACTAAGGAGTCAGGGGACCATGTTGAAGACTTAAAAGAAATCTTCGAGCAGATGAGAGCGTTTAAAATGAAAATAAATCATGCGAAGTGTATATTCGGAGTGGAGTCAGCGAAGTTCCTGGGGCACATCGTGTCCGAGAAAGGGATCGAAGTAGATCCATCAAAGGTTCAAGCCATATTGGACATGCCATCGCCAGCAACGATAAAAGACGTGCAAAAACTGAATGGGCAGTTGGCATCTTTGGGAAGATTCATTTCTAAATCCTCGGATAGATGCAAACACTTCTTCGATATCTTGAAGAAGGGAACAAAATTTTCGTGGACACAAGAATGCGAACAGGCCCTGCAAAATATAAAAGAATATCTTATCAACTTTTAAATTCTCCAAAAGCCCGAGCCAAACGAAGAACTACTGATTTGTCTCGCAGCTACACCAAACGCCATCAGTTCAGTGTTGCTTCGGACAGATGAAGGAATTGAAAAGCCTATCTTTTACGTCAGCAAAACACTCAATGCTGCTGAAAATAACTATACAAAGATAGAAAGGTTGATTCTAGCGCTGGTGTATTTATCAGAAAAACTAAGGACTTATTTTCAGACTCACAAGATAAAAGTTCTAACGAGAATCCCTATAGAATCAGCTTTAAAGAATACGAGGAGAGTTGGGCGAGTAAAAAGATGGAACACCCGAATAGATCAATTCGGATTAGAATAAGAGGTACAAACTTCAACGAAGTCACACATAGTTGCGGAATTCCTAGCCGAGTTCCCAATAGAAGAAGACGAAGGAGTGGAAGAAATGTTATATATAGATGAGGAGCGTCCGGATCCTACAGATTTACTGAAAGAAAATCACCCAAGGAGGTGGGAAATATTTGTAGACGGGTCATCCAACAGCGCTTGAGGAGGAATGGGAATAGTATTTACTTCGCCAAAAGGAGCAAGGACAATATTTTGCTTCCGACTGGAATATAAAGCAATTAACAACGAGACAGAATATGAGGCAGTCATACAGGCCTTGAGGCTGGCTATCAAGATGAAGTTGGAAGAAATAAGAATAACTAGCGATTCACAGCTGGTAGTAAGGCATATAGAAGGGAGGTATCAAGCGAACGATGCGGTGATGAATCGATATTTGCAACTCGTGAAAGAATATTCAAAGGAAATACCCAATATAATATGGAGACAAGTAAGCCGAGATAATAACACGCACGCAGACGCTTTAGCCTTTATTGCATCAATGATAGAAGACACCTCGGAAAAATATATCCTAATTAAAAGGTTAATGCACCCCTCAGTAACAAACGAGTTTAAAGACGAGAATTCCGTGATGATAGTAGAGGGTAGTTCATTTGACAGGGTGGAAGAAGATTACTGGAGGACACCTATTCACAAATACCTCGAGAAGGGTGAACTACCTAGAGACAGGTTTGAGGCGCACAAAATCAAAGGGAGATCCACAAATTACGAACTAAGAGAAGGAATCTTGTATCGGAGATCATTCCTAGGGCCACTATTGCGATGCTTGTCATAAGAAGAAGGAATGCAAATTATAAAGGCAATACATTACGGAGACGCTGGAAATTACAGCGGAACCAGATCATTGGCCTATAAAACCAAGACACAGGATACTTTTGGACGATCATGCATAAAGACGCAAAAGGTGTGGCAACGAGGTGTGAAGCTTGTCAAAGATTCGGAAAGCGTATACATGCACCCTCGACAAGCCTAAATTCCGTGCTAAGTGTATGGCCGTTCTCCATATGGGGAATAGATATCGTGGGGCCATTTGTTGCCGGAAGCTTGCAGCGGAAGTACCTGATAGTGGCAACGGACTATTTTACAAAATGGGTTGAGGCAAAGCCTGTGAAGAACACACGAGATGGTGACATGTACGATTTCATACTTGAACATATCATATGTAGGTTTGGATTCCCTCTGCAAATCGTTTCTGACAATGGGATGCAATTCGAGGGGGAAAACGTGAAGATGTTATTTAGCGCTTTCAAGATACAGTCCGCGAAGTCGACCCCGCTATACCCACAGAGTAATGGGTAAGCGGAGGCAATGAACAAGACAATAGCAGCCACTTTAAAAAAGAAGTTAGACGGACATCACCATAACTGGTGCGAAGAAGTTCCAAAGGTGCTATGGTCATACAGAACCACGAGGCGAGAAGCAACAGGAATGTCCCCATTTTGTTTGGCATACGGAGTTGAGGCCATTCTGCCTACTGAAATCATGTTCCCCACTACAAAATGAGAAGCCTGGAAAAAGGGGTTAAACTCGGACATGATCCTAGCAAAGTTAGATGACTTGGAGGAAAACAGGGAAATGGCTCTACAGCACATGACGAACTATCATCGGAGACTATCTCGTGAGTACAACAAGAGGGTGAAAGAAAGAAGTTTCATCCCAGGGGAGATGGTTCTGCGCGAGATACCCCCATATCAAAAGGGACCCGGAGGAAAACTGGAGCCTACGTAGGAAAGACCTTTCATCGTAAAAAGAAAAGTGGGAAACGGGGCTTATGAACTCTCGGACTATGAAGGAAAGGATACAGACAGTAACGGGGATATCATATATGGCGAAGCAGAAAGGCAAGGTTGCAGACTGGACCACCCGTGGAATCCAATTTACATTAAGAAGTATTATCCATAAGCAACAGAGACTCGTGAAGAATTGATAAAAAAAAAAATTATATATGTATCAATAAGAAAATGAATGAACTATTTGTTAAGAAGCATTGAAAATCCAACATGAGCAAAGCAAAAAAAAAAGAGATGCAAGCTCAAAACATGAGAATGCGAGGGCCACAAGTAAGACTTCATTTAGGAGGTCTGCTTACGACCCTCAAAATAGGCGATCGTAAGTCCTATATAAAACCTCTACTTAGGGAGGCTGAGACCTCGTGGCGTGCAACCTAGTTCGCACAAAGTGCAAGGGGAAAATGTAAGACCTACACGCGCGTCACGAGATAATCTCAGATGTGGCTAACAACCACCAACTCGGGGCAATCGTAAGACCCATCCTTCGAGGGCCCCAATTGGGTTACCTTCGGTGAGGGGTGTAAGAACTAGCCAGTGGAGAAGAAGATGGCCTGGTGTAGTTCTTCCGCTCGGTCCCAAAACCACCCCAACTAGGGTGTGACTTCGTAACCAGGAGCCATATCGGCGAAATGGCACGAGGTCACGAAATAACTGATGCCTAAGCCCAAAAGCACGGGGGTATTCAGAGGGGAATGGACGGCACCCTCCTTTAGGGAGCTGAGTGACCACCAAAGTCGGCAATGTTACGGGGCTGGTACTCACGGGAGTAGGTAGGCCTGTGATATTGTTGCACATAAGACCTCAATGAGCGAGATAAGGCGAGGTTGATGGATATTTACTTCGCAAGAGTAAAGAGCGCCTGAGACTTTGTCGCAAAACCCTGACCAACGGGGTGGGGCACAATAAGACCTTAACTAGGAGGCAAAATAAGACCTCGAACTGATGATAGAGATGTAAAAAATAAATATATATATAAGACCTGAGGCAAAACAAAAGGGGAAGTGTATACTTGCAAAGAGGCAGGAATATGCTACAAAGAAAAAAAAAAAAAAAAAAAAGGAAGCACATTACAAAGCTCGACCACACAAGCCATACAATTCTAAGGAGTACTTCTTACATTGCATAAGAAGCACTCGCAATTGATATCTTATACATGATGATATATGCACTAAATCGATTATGCTATGAACTGGAAAATAATAATTTCAGCGAGATGACAACAATGCGAGATCGACTCGCATAAACAACTAAGGCAGACAAAGTAAGAACGAGCGGAGCTAAAAGCACAAGGTATGCTACATAAATCCACCAAATAATAAGAGGCAAGTATATACTTTAAATACGATTTTATTCTTTTGAGAATTTATTTCGCATTAAGGCAAAAAAATTTGGAGTAAAATCAATTACTTCTGAAACACCCAAAGAATAAGGGCAAGTATATACTTAAGCAACATAAATTATTCTTTGATTATTTCCTTCGTCAAGTATATACTCGGAGTGATTCTGAAATACCAGGGCAAAGCAGCCAATAAAAAACATGCAGGTTATGTAACTATCAAAAGCACATATCAAGTATATACTCGGAGTGATTCCGAAATACCAGGGCAAAGCAGCCATTAACAAACATGCAGGTTATGTAACTATCACGAGCAAATAAGGGAAAAGCAAAGAAAGGAAAAAGCTAATATATTAAGGCAAAATACGAGCAAAAATTGTCATGCCCCCCAAGCTTGGGAGCGCCCAGATAAAATGTTAAAAGGACAAAGAACCGAAGTATCACAACAAATAATCAGGGATTGTTAACTCCCTCTTCATCAGGATTGCCATCAAATCCCGCAACCCCATTATTGTTACCATCTCCAGTATTGGCACCAGCCCCAGCATCGTTACCTCCTGTGCCTTGAGGGATCTCGTGATGAGGTTTCTCAATGTCTTCATCAGACTCTGTATCTTCGTTCTCAACTTCGGCGAAGACAGCGGGTTCATCGTCGGAGAAAACCTCGAGGTTCATGTTAGGGACGTCGAGACCATGAGATTTGCAGAACTTGGTAACAAATTTCACCTTCTCTTCCTGGGCATTTCGGCGAGTCCATTTCGCTACCTTCCTAGCGTCCTCCTCCATCTTATCGCAATCCTCGTTCAAAGAAGCAAGCTCTCCCCGCAATTTGGATAACTCCTCAGCCAAGCTATCCTTTTGGCGAGACAAGTGCAAAATTTGACTCTTCAAACTCTCCTCGGATTCTACAAGATAACAGCAAAATGAGAAACAAAGAGTAACCAAGCGAAGAACGAAGCAACAACAACACCTAGAGCTACCTTCTTTCTGCGAAATAACATAATTTAAGGTTTTCTGGACGTCAAGATTAAAATGGTCGAGTCTTGATATTTTGGATTCGAGAAAGATGTGGAGTTCTAGAGGTGATTTTTCCACGTCCTCTCCAGGGCCGGACATGGGTCTATCATCATTAGGGGATCCGATAACAAGTTTACCGCCTCGAGGAGGCATGACAAGCTTCTTCTTCGCAAGAGGAGCGGGAGCAGTTTTCTTGCCCTGAAGCCTCTCCAAGCGAACCAAGATAGAAGACATGTCGTTGTTTAACTCGTTGTTCTCATTTATTAACCCATCATTTTCAGCCTTCAGCTTCTCATATCCAGACCTCAACTCGGAGAGTTCACTCCGGAGCTTGTGAAGTTCAGCTTCGGACCTGTCCTTTCTCTTAATTACTCTTTCTTTATCCTCCTCAAGGCGCCTAGCTCGGTCCATGGATGAGGAGTGAAGATTACGGGAAGTGGTGAGAGAATTACTGATCTGCCAAAGCTCGGTCCTCAATCGTTCATTCTCCTCACGAAGGTGGAAATTCGACTCTTCATGAGTAGCGGACTCGTTAGCCAGATGATCATCCAGAGAATATGACGTCGAAATATTTTCGCTCAAAATCTCATTTTCAGATATATAGCAATTAATCAGGGACAAAAGGTTTGCTTGTTCTGCTTGGTAATCATCCACGGTCGACTTGGCTTCTTCAAAATTCATATAATACTTCATAGAACGAGCTTGACGAAAACAACAAGATAGTAAAAACAAGAACGAGATAGAAATAAGGACCGAGAAAAGATTAAACTTAATGCGAAGCTCCGAAATATTTTCATCTTTCTTAGCGGAACACTCCTTCTCATCAGCGAGATCGTTCCTGAGATCCTGAAGTCGTTCATTGGCAGTCTTCAGATCCTCACGAGCAACCCTCATCTCCACGAGTTGAGCCATGTGACGGTTGAACTCCTGCGAAATATTTTCAGTAAGAGGGGCACTTGTATGTCAAATGCTTTTAAGATCAATAACACTAACCAAGGCCATAATAGCAGCGTGCTGGTTGGTGGAAAGATTCAATGAGGCATTCTGCATGAAATCTTGATCTTGAGCTAGAAAAGTGTCGGCGCATAGCGAGATTACAGATTCCATGGCTGCAGACCTCGTGGAAGGGTTGTCCCGAGTTAAAATAAGAGCTTCCCTTAAGAAGTTCATGTCATGGGCATAGGCTGGATCTTCTGCTTCAAAAACTTTCCGAGTCTTCTCACTAGAAGGACCTGCTGATGGTTTAGATGGGGGGTCTTCCACCGTGATACAAGGAGTTGGAATGAGAACCTTCGGAGGAAGAGTGGCGCCCTTTAGCTTCTCGGGCTTGTTCTTTCCAGGAGGAGAAGGAAACTATGTTGGCTTCTGGGCAGAAGGTATACGGGTGAGATCCCCAATATTCAAAACTCTGCGGCGTTTTTGGGGTCCAGCGGCAGGTGTGGATTGAGGAACCTAGGAAACAGGGGTTAGTATCCAGGAGTTGAACAAGGTCTAAGGCAACAAGAAGGGAGTACTATTAAGAAGTAAACATGGTAGCAGGATACCTTGGTAGCAGCAGCCGCATCAGAAGAGCTCTCCTGATGACTTCGCTTCAGAAGGACACGAGGGTTTACGACGGGGGTATCCGCGGGTTCTTCTTCCTGTCGAAACCAAAGGTTAGACTCCGAAAGAAAAATTTGAACACCAGAAGCGAAGTGGGAAGCGGGTTACCTGGTCCGTAGCAGGAGATCCAACGACAGGCTTTTTGGAGGATTATCCTTGATCAAGCCGGGAGCAGGCAATGGGTACTACAAAAATATATATATATATATATATAAATAATAATAATAGATAAAACATAACAAAAAAAAAATTCAAATAAAAGACGCCAAAGTAAAGCAAGGGAGAATACTAGCGAGCTCACATCGGAGGGCCTCTCGGACCAGTTGAACTTCCAAGGTTCAAAGGAAGCGAGACAAACGTGACTTGGGAGGGGGCCTTCCCGAGCATTCCCGAACTCATCATAACCCCAGAAAAGGGGGCCCTCGATATCAACTGGGAACATCATCCAGTCCTCATCATTAGTTAGACGCAAGGAAGGGCCTTTGGGGGCATCCTTCGAAGAACCAACGGGCTCCACATCCAAAAGGAGAACTTTGGAGGGATCCTTCAGGGACCTCCGATGTAAAGCAACACCCCACTCTTGAAACTTCCTTCTTTTACCTTGAGTTTTATCGAAGTAATTCTCCGAGAAAGAAGCAACGTTATAGTCCGCAGGGTTGAAGCTCTCCGCCACAGCTAGGATCTGGGATAAACCGCCAGAGGAACGCCTCACAAACTCGTTGCAGATCCGAATCGAATTACCATTCAACTGGAAGACTCCCCTGTTGAGATGAGCAAGAATCTCACAGAGAAGAGGATTCCGGGCATCATATAGCGGAAAGGTTAAGACCGCTCTCAACTGACCCAAAGTGGCAATCATCCTGGTAGATGACCACTTCTCTGCCTCAATCCAGCGATTGTTCAGTTCCATCCGTCTGGTTGCGGTTACCGGAGGCACTGCTGAAAGATCCACCGCCGGCGACAACGTTAAACCTAGTTTTTTGAAATCAGCCTGGAAATCTTCGAGGTCCTTTGATGTAGTGGCAAGGGGAAATTTTCTGGGTGCCATTGTTGAAATAAGAGAAGACGGAGTGAAAGAAGTGAGGAAAACTAAGGAGATCAAAAGCGGGCGGAGTATACAGAAGAATAGTGATGGGGAAGAAGAAGTTGAAGGACGTAAAGAAGAGAAAAAGATGAGGGAGATGACTATTTATAATGGACCCAAGGTATGACCTAGAGAAACGGTTGCATAGGAAGGGGAACCGGTTGATAACTGTAAATAAGAATCATGGGAGACAAGATAGCGGAAAATCCGCGTACGTGGAGGTTACGAATTAATGCAGGATTCTCTTTTCTTTCTTGGTACCCGCGAAAGGAATGAGAAAAGGCAAAATGTAGGTACAGAAAATCATTCCGCCACGTGTCCGAGGAGGATTGAGCGAGATATTGAGAAGAATCTTCGAGAAATATATTATTCATCACTTCCGAAGGAGTGTAAGTAAATAGTCTAATCAACTGTCAGATCTGCCTTAACGAGGTCCCGCCAGCAAAGGGGAGCTACATTGCTTGGAAAGATATCTAGCGAAGTAGAGCTACATTGCTCGGAAAGATATCTAGCGAAGTAGAGTTACACTGCTCGGAAAGACATCTAGCGAAGTAGTGCCAACCTGCTCGGAAGGGCATCTAGCGAAGTAGATCTACCTCACTCGGAAAGATATCTGGTGAGGTTGACATAACTTGCTCGAGGAGACATTTAATGAGGTATGGATTGTTGCACAAGAAAATGGAAGGGGCGCGAATTCGATTGCGCGAGGTATGACTTGATGTCCAAGAAATAGTAAGGTTTTCCAAAGTAATAACCCGAAGTGTGGATTGTTATGCAAGAAAAGGGACAGCTGTCCCCGACATGAACCGATATTTAAGGCGAAAAGTAAGGATAAAAGTTGTTCAGAGCGAGATAGAAGAGTCAGTCCGAGATAAATTGAGCTGTATTCCACTATGTAATATTGCTCTATATAAGAGGAGACTTAGCCTCCTGAGAAGGGGTTGGAACATTATTGGAGAGAGAGAGAGAGAATCTTTGTAAGAGAGCAATCTAGATCTAGAGTGTTCTTGAGCGACTTGTAACTTAATATATTAAGGATTTTAATAAAAGAGAAATAGATTTGTGTATAAACTCGTTCTCATTCGACTTGGTACCTATCTAATTCGAGAGTGGGTGTAACTATGGATTTTCTGTAGTTACATCATTAACTAGTTTGTCATTAATCAAAGATCAGTTTCTCTACATTACTGCCATCAAATTAACCCTATTTTCAATCCAGTGCTCTTTTTCATAGAATAGGGTAGCTATACAAAAGGGTATTGGTGCCCGGCTTATTGCTCGGCTACCCACCAACTTATTGTCAAATGATTGTAATTCTTTCGTTGATGAATAAATTTATTTTCCATAATTAAAAAAATAATAAAAAAAAAATTAAGGTAGAGTTGGCTTGCCCCCTAGTGACAGAATCTCACCCCCCCATCCATTTTGGCTCCTCTTGGAAAGGTTACCCATGAGGCTCGTTGATAGGCTAACTCAGCAACTTGTTCAATTAATGTAGTAGTATGTCGTTAGAGCTTAGCTTGTTAGGCTTCCAACTAGTTTCATGTAATAATATTTATCCAATAACATGAAAATTAGATCTTACTTTAAGATACCAGAAATCACATGAAACCAAATATTACAAATCCTATTTCACATCAAACCGGTACCAAAGAACATTCAGATTACACTTTCATATCAAAGGAATCTGTCTACCCAGACTCCAAATCAAATGCAGATAACAAAGATGATACCTTTTTGGAGATGTGAAAAATAAGTGAATTTGCAGTTGTGTTTGACGTCATCCTACTACGAACTCAAAATACATTCATCTTCTTCCTTCTCTGGAAACAACTTCTTATCGTTCAACTCGAGAAATAATGCGGATAAATCACCGACCCTCCATACCTTGGTTGTGCTTTGAGAACGAAATCATACTTCGCATTGGGCCAGTAGTACGCCCATCGTCTATTATTTCCATTGGGCTTTAGAAATTGAACTGTGAGGGCCGCATAAGATTTCAAATGTCATGTGTGGAAATGCGATCCTATAGTTCGTCGGTTTTTGAACCGTAACTATTTTGAATACCTAGTTGTATTGTCTCGATTTTATTCATAGATGATCATACTTGGCATCAGACTTTTAGGTTGAAACAAAATAAGTAATGTATTTGGATATCCTCGTCATTCCATATAGCATATATTTGTTACAAAAAACAGAAAATTTAGCTGCCCAAATCATTAGGGTTCTCCCAATTAAGTTATCTTGAGCTCAAAGGTCTGTACGGAAAGTTGTGTTATTTCCAAAATCTTCACAAATCCGGTATCTTTGTTTTTTTTGTCCTCAGCATACATTCAAACCAGTAGTAGCAGAGTGGGTTTAGAGTTGCTCCTAAAAGAGATAACGTGGCTAGTCAATTCTGTCACCCATTGGAAAGGTGCATCCGCGCCATCTTTCTCTAATTCTTCTATGGTGGTGCAATCTACATGCAAACCTCTAGCTTCTCTTACTGTTCTAGTAAGTCACACAAAGTTAAACCAATTTCGTCTTTTGCTATAGAGTTCATAAAAGTAAAAAAATATTTAGTTTCATTGCCATATCTGGTGTTGGTCCTTTTATTGGTTGAGAGGTAATCTGAAGAGTCTCAACAATGTAAGGACTATATATAGTAAAGTTTTTGGATTATGTTATAACCAGCTCTGTTAACATTGTATGGCTATTGATAAACTTTAAAATGTTGTTTTCTATGACTGCACTATTCAGACTTTCTTTTTTAAACACTGCGTACATTACACATTGCTTTCCAAATGTACCATATTATTATGCTACAAAGCACATTCCAATTTATTCCAAAACTTTATCTTTTTGGGTTTTCAAAGGAATCACTTAGTCAACCATGAAAAGTAGTTGCTACCTTGAGAATAAACTGCATCGAAAAATTAAGATGCATCCAGACCTAAGAAGCATAATTGCGTTGAAGAAAAAGATGTGTTAGAGATTATTTCCCTTCATTACAAAGTTTACAAGTAGTATCTATGTCCGCGATTACAGTCGATACTCTCATATTATTAAGAAGAATAAAAATTATTACAATTTATGTTGTTGATAAGGAAAATACACCTCATTGGACCATATACCACAAAGGTATGTTTTCTGTGAAATCCTTGTAGGACCAAATAAACACTAATGGTAATGCTCAATAAAAATGGAGCATTAGATGGAGTATGGATATCGCTCCAGTTTATTTGGAAAGTAGCATGCTAAATCAAGATTGAAAACGTGAGGTACCAAAATACACCACCAACCTTTTCTTAGGAAACATGTATGGACAAACCTAAATACAATTCCGAAAGTTCAACTTAATGAATCTCAATCAAGGAATAACATTCAGATTTATATCTCTTTCTCTCATAACCAAAAAGTTTACATAGACTAGTTCGTGAACTTGATATACGCGTGAGAGTACTTGGACGATTCCAAACATCAATATCCAAGAATCAATCAACCCATATCCAACAAAATAAGATGGATTATCTATTATAATTGATTTACGAACATCATGTGATATTTCAATTATAAAGATAAACAATATAATACGGAAAATTAATCACACAGACACCATAAACTTTGTTAACGAAGAAACCACAAATGCTGAAAAACACCAGAACCTAGTCCAAATTTAAACACCAAACTGTATTAAGGCGCTACAGACTCTATCCTAATACAAATAACTTCGTACTGGAATATAGTTGAGACTGAATTAAACCCTAAAAAAAGTTTATTTATAGTCGCGTTCCTTACGAATCTTAAATCCCAGCTCCGCGAATTGATTCCCTTAGATGACTTCCTTTACATCCTAAGAGTTGCTTCAACTCAATTGAAGACTTTAAACCTATCATCCTCCCACAGATAATCCTATATGTGATTTCCTTTTTGATCGATAAATCAAGGTGAGACTGAAAATCGATGCAATAGACAAATTCTATCTAACCTCAAAATTCGGTCTTATGACTCGCGAAGAGCATCCTAGATTCTTATTCACCTCACAAGTATTAAACCTTTGGAATAAGAAAGTTTGGAATGAATAGAACTTTTCAATTTTTATCTATCTTGTTTAAGTGAACATCTCATCGATCAAAACAAGATCAGGATACACGAACTATCAAGATAAAGATAGTTGGAGCTGGCTTCACGAATCTCTAAGTGAAGTATTTTTAGTCGCTAAATATTATAAGGTTTTAAGGGATAGGATGACTCTAGTTTACAACTAGAAAACACAAAGATAGTATCAGTGATTCAAAAATCCCAATTGCTCGAGGTTTTCCCTTATATATACTTTTAAAGTATAGGTTGATTTAGGTTTAAGCTAAGATAGCTTTGGAACCAAGCAAACAATATCACCATTAGATGAATCTTTAAAATAAGATTAACATACCAAGATATACACTGTGGTTAGGATGAACGAACATTTAAATTTCTAAAAATTATGCCTAAAATTTCAACATCCCTTTCCAACGAACCACTCTCATGGCCTGTTGCATCATCATTTCAACATTACCATCCGCAAGACCACTCTCATGGCCTCTCTTGGATTGCATTATCAATCCAACATAAGCAGACACTTCCCCGTTGATTGTAATAAAGCATTTTGCCAATATTTTGCATCACGATTATTGATGTTCATGGTTTGTGCTTCATATTTTTTGAAATATGTTTTCCCACATGGTGTTACCATGTTTTTTTGCACCATTGATACAATTTTGGGTAAAAAAAAAACATAATTAAGACAAATGCATTCATCTTATGTGAGGTCGTATTTTGCACCACAAACTTTGTTTTTTCACCTTTGCCTTGACTTTGAGATTGTGAATCCATATTACAAGAAATTAAGAATTATAGAGAAAGTGTGATTATTTTATATTTGAAGAAGATTGAGAAATTCTATAGATATTTAGAAATTCTGGTGTGAGTTGAAATGATTTTGAAATTGGGTATTTATAGAGTGGGGAAATTTTAGTTGTTGGATAAGTGATGATCAAACCAGCGAGTGACATCTTGACTAGCGCTGGCGCTGGAATGACCAATGAGCGATAGTTTGACCATCTAGCGATGAACACTATATCGCTCGCTGGAAAGGCTGTCATGTATGCCTATATGTTTTAATTGACATATAGACATATATGTTTGGCACTTCGGCATACCCATAGTTGGTGTATATATGTCAAAATATGATGTTTGCCATATGCATAGGAATATGCCTTAGTTTGGTATAAATTTTCAGAATGACTTCTCGAAATAAAAAAGCCAACCTTTTGTGAATCAAATATATCATCGTTGTCATGCTTTAAATTTTTTTTATCATTGTTAAAGATAGACATGTACTAATTTTATCATTATGTCTTTCTATACAAAATAAAGTTAAAGTTTTATAGGTCTTGAGTGAGTCGAGATCTATAATTATGATGTCAACTATGTACATATGGTAAACTTATAGTGATTGTTGGCTCATTCAACAATTGAATCAAATGAGTCATTATAACTTCTTTGTAGAGTAACGTCATGGTAATACATCAGTCACCCAAAGATTCGATGGTCGGTATTGTGTTGTTTTATATTAATTCGTAGTATAATTGGTACCCGCCTCTAGCAATCGTTATATCTTGATATTTTCCACCCAAGCATTAGAATATTAGAATTAGGGACATCTTTAAATTGCTTTCTTTCCCTCGAGCCAAATGCTCCAAATAACTAATTGAGGAAATAGATTTCATATGTGTGTTATGGGATGTGTTAAATAAAGACCATCAAAAAAACATCATAACTTAGTTAATGTATTTCAAACTAGTGTTGTTGAAAGGGATGATTCATATATGGAAGTATCGACCTTTTCTGAACTTCAACAATATGAGCTCATTCTTAAAAGACCAAATACAATGTCAGGTTTATATATCTTGTAGACATGTTATCAATTTTTCGCGGTGATTCTTAATTTTGATATTCATAAGTTTTTTGCAGATATGGGCAACAATTGATATAAGGGATATTTTGACTTTGGGTCACATAAAAGTGACCAGAGTTGCATTTGGGTCATCAAGAAATTTTAATTAGAGTTTGGGTCACAGGACCGTTGTTGACCGTCTTGACCGTTAAAGATTGATTTTATTTTAAATTGATTTTTATTTTGTTAACGCTGTCAGTTAAACGTTAGACGTGAATTTTATCACCAACACTACTACACCCACATTACACCCACCACCATCGTTTTTTTATAGGATATACACCCAACACCATCACGTCTTCTTTTCCTTCCCTTCTCGTTCATTACAAGAAATCCAAATTTCCATTCACTACAAGAACCAACAATTCCAAAAACTACCAGCATTTCCGATCCAAGTTTAAATCTTTTAAACTACCAGCAATTCCAAAAACCCCTCGTTATAAACTACCAGCAATTCCAAAAACCCCTCATTCGCACCACCACTTGCATCTCTTTCACACCTTGAGTACTTCGTTTCATTTAAATTTTTTTCTGATTTTTTTTTAACCATTCTTATGATCCATTAGCAATAGGAGTATTACCAAAAACATGACTGAATTGATAAATGTGAAAGATTAAGGAACTCATTAATTGGAAAATTGGGTTAGAAATACCATAAGAAGATTGATAAAGTTCTCTATTTTGGTTTTGATTTATTTTCTTACTGTCTGCAAGCCTCGATTTATGAGAAGTGGGTTTAAAGAAATTTTGCAGTTGATGAGGGTGGTGGTTGAGAATGGGTAATCGGTATGATGGTTTAATAAGATACTAGAAATGTATGTGAAAATGGCAGATTGAGAATGTATTTCTTAAAGTAAAAAAATCCCCAAATATCAACGTTGAGATTGATTATTGCATTGCAATTCTAGTTTCAGTAAGGGAATAGGTTATTATGAGTGGTTTTAAGCAAGTGATTGTACTTTTACTTAAGGGAAGTTTAGGTATTACGAGTGGTTAAGTATTAAGTGGTATTTCTGGAGACATCATGCTGCAAAAGATAGTATTTAGGATGATGGAGGCGGAAGAACAAGAGTAGATAAATTAGGGTTAATCGATATTTGAGAAAGAGAAGCGGTCGGAACAAAAAAAAATAGTGTTTTCAATCTCGGACGTTCATTATGGATAATTATTAGCTGTACATATGACAAACATAAGGTAGAGTTAGTAAATAAAATGAAGCTTGTTATTATAATGGTCATTTCCATATTTAACTAGATTTTGTAACAGTCAACAACAGTCCTGTGACCCAAACTCTAATTAAAATTTCTTGGTGACCCAAATACAACTCTGGTCACTTTTATGTGACCCAAAATCAAAATATCCCTTGATATAATAGAAAACTCATAACATACATTAGTAAATGGATGTCTACAGTTGTTAACCGTAACATTGAAGAAACAACTATGAAAAATCAATCAGAATGATCTTATATAAAGTGTTGAAAATTCATTAATAATTGTTCAATTACAAGTTTCAAAGGTTATGTTTGTGGTTTACCAATCGATACATTAACATTGCATCTGGCCATGTGGTTAATTAGAAGAACTAATTACGAATCAAAATCTTAGAGCAAGTCTTATGGTGGAATCCAATCTATTCCAAGTGTGGAAAAATTGTGGAATGTTAAGTCTAGTGGCTTCCAAGTTAGTGTTTTCCACAAAAAATCCAAGTAGTGTTCTATGGTTTCTTTGGAGGTGTTGTGTAATCCATGCGAGCGCTAATCAGATTACCGTAAAATTCTATTCAGAATAGCGCACTAGAAGACAGAAAGTCGCCAATCAGAATAGCGCTCAACGCTAATCAGAACAGCGTCGGTCAAGATTTATTCATATTAGCGTTGAGCGCTATTCAGATTAGCTTTCTGTTGGCGTTGTTATAAATAACATTAAGCGTTATTTTAATTGGCGTATTCTTCAATTTAGTTTAGTTCCACTTTCATGATCATATCACAAATCGATTTTTGGTTCATAGTTTTTTTATAAATTGAAATTGAAAATACAACTCAAAAAATTCAAAACAAAATTTATAGATTTGGAATTAAATACTTAAATTAGCTAATTTGAGCCAATAACATTATGTGAACCGAAATTCATTTCATATATTAAATTACATGGATTGAAATAAATAAAAATTACATAGATTAAAATAATTAAAATTTAGAATTGAACATGATCCGATTTTTATTCTCAAGCTTCATCGTCGGTATGATCGTGAGATTTAAACTCATAAAAAGAAAACTTGTGCGCTAGATCTTTCCATTGCTCCTGAAAAGAAACAACAACTAATAGTGGTTAGAACTTTTAATGTCTAAAGAAAATCATAAAAATATGGCAAACAAAATAATTGAAGAAGTTAAAACAAAAAATTACTAACCCTAGATCCCCCAACTAACATCATACGTAAATGGAGGAGTTTCAGGTGGTTGCAAAGGCCTTTGAACATGATTTCCATCATTGCCTGAACATTCGGCATACCAGTCAACTGTTGGAAATTCAGGTGAATCTTTGTGAGACGTTGTCATAGTATATTGAGGGGACCTGGTGTTTATGGGTAAAAATCGTTTCTGCCAATTTTGGTAAATTCGGTAGGTGAGTGAGAAACTGGTTCAAACCCTAAACAAATGTGCTGCACGTGAGCACTTTCTAGATTCGAGAGATCAATCTGTACAAGTCCGGAATAAACCAAGAAATGGTCGTTCCATACTTGCTTCAGTCACAAAGTGGAAGAGAAGGGTTGATTTGGGGAGGGAAGCAAAGAAAGGTTTTGAGACCAGAATAATTCTGGGAGAGTAGTGTCTCGACTTGTATCAGAAAGTGAAAGCTTCGGAAGCTTGCAAGAGATGAAAGCTTTTTGAAGAGCTTGCAAATTTGCCTTTTTCTGAGAGTGTTGTGTTTTTCTCCTGACCGAGACTTGTTGTCTGGTGGAAATAGGTAAGACCTATTTATACAAGTCTAGATTGAAACGTACCCTGGCCTCATAAAGGAAGAGAGTAAAGGGTGAAATAATGGGAGGAGGTGGTAACCGTATGTTGTTTATGGGTGAAAACGTTTTCACCATTATTTCCTCATTTATTTGACCGCTTTATTCCTTTTCACTCTTTCTTAATGTGAGCGTAGTGTACGCTGCATGATGTGACCGCCAAACCAAGACCCTGGAAAGCATCCCCTAGTTTGTGTTGATGTCTCGAGTGTTGGTTGCACCTTGAGTGCAAGTGGCGCTGCAAGTGGCGAGCGTGACATGTGCCAATGGCATGTGCGGAATGCCTTTGTTGCGGGTTGCACCTTGAGTACAAATGGAAATGCCAGAGTTGCTAGTGGCGCGTGTGGCATGTGCCAATGGCATGTGCGGAATGCCTTCACTAGTGGAAAATGGATTTAATAAGTCTGATTGAGATTTATAAATAAGACTACCCGGCTCATTCTTTATTTTTTGGGCTTCCAAAGGAAGTCCTTTCTATGATCCAAAATAAAACAATCTCTCGTGGAAGACGTAATACTAAGGGATAGTTTAGTAAATGATGGAGCTTCTAGAAGGCTTATGGTTAAGTCTGAGTGGGGAGCTAGTTTCTATGGTCCCAGTTTCCAAGATTTGATTCCTTATCTCGGTCTTCCTTCGCTCCATCACTCCTCTATCTCTTACAGCATCTGCATCTGAGTTTTACTCCAAAACGATGAAAATCCAAACCAAAACCTATTCTCCGCGTCAAAATTATAGACTCTCTTGATCTTCTCTCTTACTCAGATTCATCTTGAAAACCTAAGTTTTTTACATCATAACCAACTCAAAATCATTTGTTACTCCATGAAAAATGTCACTGTGTTCATCGATGGAAGATTTTTAATCTACAACTCCAATTGCAATCTGAAAATATTATTGGTAATGAAAGAGCGAGATCAAGTGAGATTCAATCTATGAACTTTTAGATCTAAATCAAATGTTTTTGGGTTTAATGATTAAGATACATAACCAGATGGTGAAGGAGGAATAATTAGTAGTCTTAGAGATCAAAATTTAAGAGATGGGTTTTTTTTCCTCGTTAATTTTGTTATGCAAATCGCAATTTTCCTTTTAAATTTTGTGTAGATTGTTACTGAAGTGTTGTTCTGTGTTTTATCATTCGTAGGTTACAGGAAATCTTATCTACTGTAAAGAGAATTCTAAAACTTAAAGTACGGTTTGGCTGGTGGTGGGAAGGATTTGGATGAACAAATTCAACAACTTCTAAGGTATAAAAACATTATTACTTTCCTTTGGTTTCAATTTCTCAATTTGATTTCAATTTCTCAAATTAGGTTTTCTTTCTTTTTAATTGTTTTTTTTTTGTGGTTTAAATGTGGATTTGGGTTATTTTTGATTGATTTGAATTGTTTAGGTTGTTAGTAGTCATTCAATTTTTGTTTCAGTTTTCAATTTCTCTACCCGTTTTCAGATATGGGTTTTCATGAGTGGATGAAATTTGTGCTTGGGAGGGATTTTCCTTCCGTTTTATTTGTATGTTTTTGTTGTTGTGGTGGTGCTTTTGTGTTTGGTTGGTTGTAGGTATATGGTTATGGTGTGCGTTGTGGTGCAGGGTAGGTTATAATTGGAGTTTGAGTTCAGGATGTAGATTTTGATTAGTGATACCTGGAACTGTAATTTGATCAGTTTTTCTATCGTATATGTTTTATATTTCAGGGATTTGTGAGCTGCAAAATCTGTTCATTGATATTTTGTAGTAGCAAGTTTTAATTTACATAATCAAAGATGGTAAGCTTTTCTGTAGACTATTTTTTTTGTTTCAATATGGTTTTGTAACTGACCCATTTCTGATACTCTTTTGTCATTTAATCTGTGCAGGTTGAAGTTTACAGCTTAAGAGCTTCGTCGGATCATGGACCTGAAGCATAATATCAGGAAAATATCCGTCATTGCTCATGTGGATCATGGTATGCAACTTTATAGTATCTATGTTGCAATTTGAGTTTGTGTATACAATTGACTAGTTTAGCTGATATTGGTACGTTTCTTTTGCAGGAAAATCAACACTTACTGATTCTCTTGTGGCTGCTGCTGGTATCTATTGGTATCTCTCTCTTACAAGATGAGTGATGGGTTTGTCCAGTTCTGTTATGAACCCATCAAGTAGATCATTACCTATAGTTACATAATTTTCTCTTATGGTTAGTGATGTTATAAATCATTTTCTTTTATCATTTATAGCTCATGGTTGTTGATTAGGATCGTCTTGGGTTGCTTATAGTTAATTCAGAGATACGATTAAGTTCAAGTGTTTGCATCTACCCTGAATTTAACTAGTTGGAGACTAATATTAGCTTGAAGGAGGCTGATGTTTGGCCAACCGAGGTTTGTTACTAGAGAACTCCAATGACGAAAATGGATAAATAATATGAAATTGAGAAGAAAAAATAGTAATTGATTGCTCGTATTCATTTTGATCACCTAATTTATGGTTCTGTGTTTGGTTTCAATTTTAGACACAAGATGCATATGGACTAGCTGCAAGATGTGTATGGACTGGAGAAGCTTGTAATAGAAGAGTTTTACGTTCAACCATACACCAAGTACTTCGGAGTCGAGTGTTGTATCAGATGATCCCACAACGTTTATGGTCCCTTTGGTTAGTACATGGGAAGGCATGGTATATGTACATTGCTATTTATAAATTTGATATCATGATTCCAGTTAATCAAGTGACACTGGGTAGCTAAAATGTCCATGTTAATCTATGATAATAATTGCGTGCTTTTAGAGTTGTATCCACTTATTTTCATAGATGTATTAAACTAAATAATAGCCACCATCTTAGTGCAATGGGTTGATTATTATCCATTTTCTATTCATTTGCACGCATATGCACTTGTCTCAGTAAAGTGCACTAATACTTTGAGGTTTATTAAGAAGTATGTCAAAGTGATTGTCTTATTCCTGAAATGGAACAGGTTTTGTGTACAGGTTGATGGGTGATCAAATGCCGAGAAACTTGGGGTTGCAAAACATCCTTTTGAATATGGGTTGTGCGGTCACTTAACAAAGGTAACTCGCTTATACATCCTTTTGAATATGAGATACTAAGAAGGTTTTGATTTCCCTCTTTTGAATGTAAGGGCAAGACCCGGACCTTAAAACTTGATTACTGAAGCTTTATCAGTTTTCTATATTTAAATTACTTGCTTTATCATTTTCAAGTGGCTATCGTTTCCTAGTAAACAAACTTGTGCAATTAATTCGATCGAGAAGTCAGGTATACAACATTAAACAATTTTCGAAGAAATGCAGTCCTACTTCCCAGCTGACACAGTTTCTGTGTTTTCCTTATAGATCATATTTTTGGAAACATTATGCAATGACCGGAGCATTATTGAAAGAAACATACATCTTAAAATTCAACAAAGTCCTGATTATGCAGAAGAGTGAGTGTGGTTATAGCTTACATTTTAAGCCCTGTCGATTGGAATCCTTCGAAAAAACTGTGAACTCAGTATCATGTGCTGTTTTTCAGGCAAGATTTTGAAGCTGGATTAGAGTCGACTAGCCAATTATGATAAGGTGGTTGTTCTAATGATCCCTTTCAGGAAGTTTCAACATTATTAACATTGTGGAAGAAGCCTCTTACATCAAAATGATTGATATGGCGAGTGGTCAAGGTGGGCAGATACAGGTAATTGAGTTTTGTTTTTTCTGCAGTGTTCCTTAGTTGATCAGCTTAAAGTGGTGATTTTCTCGTGGTATTAGTTTGCAACTTTCTAGTTTTGCTAAAGCAATTTATCTTCAATCAGGTCTAGATAAGTAATAATATTACCAGTGTGCCTATTAACGAATCATGTCCTTGCATTAGATTACCAGGCATCTCACACCACGTTCAGTTAAGGTTTGTACTATTATGTCTTTACTAACTACTGAATATTTTTGTTTCAGGTTAATACACATCTCACACCACGTCCAATATTGCTTACCAGGCATGGACAAAGTCGTGATAATGTTAAGAGGCAGAATTGGAGGAGACACAGTCATAAGGTGCATATTCTTGGATTGTTGTATTAAATCTTCTTTGCACAATCCCTTGATCGAGAATATAGTTTGTCCATATGCCCTCAAGCTTTAATATCTCTTGTTTTTATAGTCTCTCTAAAGAGTGTGATGCTTTAATTGTTTGAACAGTGAAGTCAGATTTGTTTTTTCCTGATTTATCCATAGTTTTTTCCGATTTTGATTTTGTTTTGAATTTTGATGGATTTGTTGTTTCATTTTCTTAAGCATCAGCAAGTAAAGTTTTGGTTTGGAGTCGGGTGCTGGTTAGAACGAATAAAAGACGGCAGTCGTGTTGGTTAGAACGAATAAAAGACGTAATTTTTCACTGATTTTGATTATGTGCTTCTAATTGTTGGGTCTCTATGTGATTCGTGTTTGCAGGGGAAAATTTAGCTATGGGAACTTCTTGTACAAATGCAGGTATGTCATATTAACCGGTATTAAAATATATTAAGATTGACAAATGTTTCAAATGTTGAAACTATTGTGTTGTTGTTTTCTAATTTGAGTGGATACTTGTATTTTTAGTTATATGCCATTAGATCCCTTGTCACTTTTTTTACTTCAGGCGGTTGTAAATTGATGTAGTCTTGGTCTTATTTGCAGCTTAGGGCTTGAGTAATGGACATGACTTGAGCAAGTTTGTCTGTAAGTGAAGGAATAAATGCGAATTCTTGAAGGTAGAACCAAATCTTGAACTGTATGGAAGCTTTTTGGTTGTTAAACTTGTAATAGGAATATAGTTTCTGATTTAAACTTGTAATAGGAATATAGTTTTTGATTTCAGAAGATAGAATGAATTATTGAGTGAATGAATTGGAACTTACTGTATTTCAGATGGTTGAAATTGTATATTGAATACAAATTCAGTTTGGAAGTAATTATCAATTCAATTTTGTTAAAATCAGTTATGGAGTCATTTTAATCTAATATTGATCTGACCGGAGCTTCATATTCAGCTAATTCTGCTTTGGATTCAGCTGAATCAATTTCCTTGTTTTTATATAAATATTATTAGTATAACGATTGTGTCTAGCAGTTTTATTTTTAGTACTGATGAAGGTAGACGTATTTTAAAACATTTAAAGAATCTCAGAGGCAGTCTTTTTGAGAAATAAGACTACAATCTTAGGGCTACCAGAAACAGTCCTTTTTAGAGCTTTTAAGTGCTTTTATGGAAGACTTTTTTATTGCATTTTCCACTAGTGATTGGCATGTGCTAATGGTGTGCATGGCCATTAGGGTCACGACATGGTAAAAAAATCTACCAGCGTGCGTGTTTTGCATGTGCCAATGGCATGCTCGGCCATTAGGGCCACGTCCTGGTAAGAAAAGATACCAGCGTGCGTGTTTGGCATGTGCTAATGGCATGCTCGGCCATTAGGGCCACGGTCTGGTAAGAAACTCTACCAGCGTGCGTGTTTGGCATGTGCCAATGACATTCTCAGCCATTAGGGCCACGACCTGGTAAGAAAAGCTACCAGCGTGCATGTTTGGCATGTGCCAATGACATTCTCAGCCATTAGGGCCACGACCTGGTAAGAAAAGCTACCAGCGTGCGTGTTGGCATGTGCCAATGTCATGCGCGGCCAATTTGGCCTAGGTTGCACGGTTTGTAAGCTTAGGCGTGGGCGCTATTTTGGCATGGCGCGGCTAAGGCTAAGGTAAGGGTGCTTGGCTTGGCGCGGTGTGACTAGCGTAGCTAGGGCCGAGGCATAATATGTTTGGGATGGCGCGGCTAGCTTGGGCTAGGTGTGTCTGGCATGATTTTCCATTGGCACAGAGGTGCGGCTATCATGGCATTCTTTGGCGTTTTTGGTGTGACTAACATAGCTAGGGCCAAGGCATAGTGTGTTTGGCATGGCGCGGCTATCTTTGGTTAGGTGTGGCTGGCATGATTTTCCATTGGCACGGAGGTGCGGCTAGCATGGTTGGCATGCTTTGGCGCATTTGGTGTAGCTCGCATAGCTAGGGCCAAGGAAGAGTGTGTTTGGCATGGCGCGGCTAGCTTGGGCTAGGTGTGGCTGGCATGATTTTCCATTGGCACGGAGGTGCAGCTAACATGGTTGGGATTCTTTGGCGCGTTTGGTGTGACTAGCATAGCTAGGCCCAAGGCAGAGTGCGTTTGGCATGGCGCGCCTAGCTTGGGATAGGTGTGGCTGGCATGATTTTCCATTTCACGGAGGTGTGGCTAGCATGGTTGGCATGCTTTGACGCGTTTAGTGTGACTAGCATAGTTAGGGCCAAGGCAGAGTGCATTTGGCATGGCGCGGATAGCTTAGGCTAGGTGTGGCTGGCATGATTTTTCCATTGGCACGGAGGTGCGGCTAGCATGGTTGGCATGCTTTGGCGCGTTTGGTGTGACTAGCATAGCTAGGGCCAAGGCATAGTGTGTTTGGCATGGCGCGGCTAGCTTGGGCTAGGTGTGGCTGGCATGATTTTCCATTGGCACGGATATGCGGCTAGCATGGTTGGCATGCTTTGGCGCGTTTGGTGTGACTAGCATAGCTAGGTCCAAGACAGAGTGAGATTGGCATGGCGCGGATAGCTTGGGCTAGGTGTGGCTGGCATGATTTTCCATTGGCACGGAGGCTAGCATGGTTGGGATGCTTTGGAGTGTTTGGTGTGACTAGAATAGCTAGGGCCAAGGCAGAGTGCGTTTGGCATGGCCCGGCTAGCTTGGGATAGGTGTGGCTGGCATGATTTGCCATTGGCACGGAGGTGAATTTGGGTTTTTCTCGTTGTAACCCTAATTTGAAAAAATACCCCCTATTAATTACTGACTACATGCAAATCACGCAAGGAAATGATCCAACCTGTGCTTGCTATTGTAGTGGTGCGTGCCAATAAAACTTTTGTAATCACCCATAGTAAGAAATATCGATTCATATGCTCCCAATTATCATCATTAATTGGATTCTCCTTAATATAGTTTCCGAGGTAATTAATAGGAAAATCCGGTTTCTTCTTGTTGTAGTATGCATACCCTTGCATAGGTCCAAAGTAGGAATCCTCTATTTCTTGATTTTCTCTACGAGCCCATCCACTTGTAACAACATATTTCAATCTTTCACGACCATTTCCAATAAGAATGCCGGATAAGTGAACGAAATCCAAAAAGGTGAAACCAATTTCAAAGTTTGGGAAATGTAATGAATTAGTGGTATACCACAACCTCTCTAAAATTCCATGAGATAGTTGTTGATCAACTCTCTTAATTATAATTACAAAAAAATTAGCAAGATCGGGATTTGGAAGATCATCCCTAGCTTTTTCATGCTTCACCACTAGATCGTTTAAGTCATCAAGGTCCTCCCAATTACTTCTAAACTGAATATCATGACTTTTATCAGTTGGGTTTATACTTGTAGCAATATGTTTCTCTCCTAAATACTTTGCACTCAATTGCATATACACATCCACAATCTATATAAAATCATCAAATAAAAGCAATATAGTCACAAAATGCACTCAAATTGTTTACATAATATAAACTAAAACATGTTAATTCATGGTAAGTTCATTATCTCTTGGAAATTATACACAATACACTCTTGAAATATGTTCATCATCTAAACCATAAATTTCATGTCATATTCGTCATAGTTGGGTTCAAATTGATTATCATTCATCAATCAATAAACTATTATGTAAACAATCAACAATCATATCATCTAAACCCTAAGTTTTTATCAAATCATGATATAAACTCAAATTACAAGCAAATTAAAAATCAACTAACCTCTCTTTGGATTCTCAATCAGATTCAGAATTTGAAGTATGCTTAGATTCCTTATGTTGCAAAGAACAAACCCTTTGAAGCAATTTCACGGATTTGAATCATTGAATGTGAAATCAAAAAGGGGGGGAAATTAGATTTTTTTCGTTTTTTTTTCTTCTAAGAAGAAGAACAAGAAGATAAGAAGAGAGTGTGCCTGAGCGTTGTCTAATAATGTATATTCAAGAGCGCTATTGTTAATAGCGTTGAGCGCTATTGTTAATAGCGTTGAGCGCTATTCTTATTATCGTTTGACCGTTGACATGGTCAAGCATTATTCACAGTAGCATTTTCCTAACGCTGTTTTGAATGGCATTTTATGCTATTCTAAATAGCTTTTCTATTGTTCCACCACTACACTTGCGTTTCCATCCACAATTCCAAATGTTGAGGTGGCATGGAAGATGGAATATTCCACCATAAGACTTTCTCTTAGTAAAGAGAAAAAATGTTCTGATTTTTTTAATGGTGGTATTGTAAAGGAATGAAGGTAGTTAGTGAACTCAATTTTCATTTTCTCAAAAACGGTATTCTCTTGGTGCGGGTATATATGCAGCGTGTCATTTTTATGGTGAAAGATTGGTAGTTGGGAATGTAGGAAATGTAGCTGAGAATTAAATGTGGGAGATGCTGCCGAAAATATTGATCCTTGTACGCAAATGAGAATACTAGGCTTGATACACAGTAGGGTTTACAGTTGCAACATCAAGAATAAAAGATCATTATATGGGTAACAACATTTCATTTCATTTTTTTTATTTTTTTTTTATAAGTAAGGGGTACTAAAAACGTAAGTACCAATAATTTACAGAGAACTGTATATGGAAGGAGCTTTTATAGAAAATGTTGAACTTAATTGGATTTGGAAATAATATTAATTTTCATCTACGAATTAAGTTAACCTTAAAGAGCTATGTACCTAAAATTAAATTAAAATTTTTACCGCGAGGGACATCACTTCGTTGTTTGATGATCTGGATCCTACGGGTATGCGAAAATGAAAAATAATAAGAACACCTTTCGTTTGACCTTTTCGATATTGCAGTCAACTTTGATTGAAAATAGTCGAGATATTTAACTCTCCAGTCCACACCAATATATTTTTTTGTAGGGCACAAATAAACAATAAGTTAGGGTTTTATAAATCTTCTTCGGGGTTTCAAATCATTTCCCCTTCTTTCTTATTTTTCCCTTACTGTCCAGTTTCCGATCTCAATGGGTGGGAAGGAGGGACCGGGGGTAGTGGAGCTTTTAAGGAGTGTTGTCAGAGAAACGTTTCTAGTTCGTATATAAATGCGTATACATATACTGATGGGAGATGTTCAGAGGGTCCTCCTCCTAGTTAGCTCAACAATAGTTAACCTAAGTTATCAATACGAACACTTTCATATCAACCTTATTCATCTTAACCATAACTAGTTCAAATGACTCAAATGAAACTAGTTCTACAGTTGTTCAATTGTTTATATTCTCATAGAATTATACAAGACACAATTGAAGCAAAATCGATTTTGATTCACTCGAATCAATTTATGAACATTATAGCCACGGTTTGCAAAAGATTGCATTCCTTATTATATAAATGTATTAGTTCATGAACAAACCGATTTTAGAACATAACCCACTCAAGTATGCAAATAGGTACGCATACCTAAGTAGCCGGACTTGGAATGTGTTCGTCAGTATGCAAACGGGTACGCATACTTGATGCATACACTTCCAAACTTCAGTTGATTCCAGTACGCGTACAGGTACGCATACTATAGTACCCGGACTTCAACTGACTTCGCCAGCACGCATACGAGTATGCATACTATATTCTGGTCTTGGACCAATCACATATGAAAGTACGCATACTGTGCTTAAATTCAATTATGGTTAAGTGTTCTAAACTCCCATTTCAATCATTGAAACATTCTTATAAGACGACAATAGCTATCTCACATAAACTATTAGCTTCGAAGCAATTTTCAAGTGATCGAATGATCAATATGAAATATTTTGAGTCTAGATCAAATGACTGTCTCACACGAATCATGGAAGATGTAACAAGACGATTTTCACATGATCATCTTTTGACTTTCGTCAAGAATATAAGATGAACTTGGTTAAAGAGAAATCTTACCAGCATATATTTCGAGAAATATGTAAGCGAGTTAAACTCAACTCGAAATATCAAATTTGTATAATTGAAGTCTATATAACTATATGACTTTTGTCTCAAATAAGAGATAAAATAGATAGACTTTTGAGTGATAGAGAAGTTCAAGTCTCCACATATCTTTTGTTGATGAATTTCCACAAGCTCCACTTATTAGTACTTCGTCTTTGATTGATGAATGTCGTGAAGGCTCAACTACACTTTCTATCATAATCCGAGAATTAGCTATAAGTAGAATAGAAATCAAGACATATAGTTTTGGAAACTAAACTTGACAACAATCTTGAGATAGCAACGCTTGCGAGTTCGACCGAGCAGTGCTCTAATAGCTACGTTTTTAGGTTCTTCATAAAGTAATAAGAGCAAGTCTCAACATTTTTATATTCCTAGTATAACCTAAAGAAGTTGACTCTAATCAAATCAAGCGACTTTGAGTTTTGGAACTGAATTTGACAACCAAACATGGCATACCAACGCTTTATGGGTTCATCCGATCAATGCTTTAACAATAAGCGGGTGATTACTTTGGTTTTCAAGTAAAACTAAGAGTGCCTCTTATAAAGAAAAACTAGTAAATGATTCGTATAAATTCTAAGCATTAGTAGTTCTTATAAATTTAAAGAATTAGTGTATAAAAAAATGAGAGGGATTTAAAAAGGCACGTGGTTAAAGGCAGATCACACAAATTTGGTCTGAGTTATTATGTAGGGAAGTTAGACAAGCGTCTAATGCAAATTTTTGAAGAGTTACGTACACTTATGTTATAATTGTAGGATATCCAGTAATAGAGATAAAAGGTCTTGAAAACATGTTGTTTCCCTGGCTTGTTAAGTGGTGTTTGATGCACAAGATGTTCATTATAAAAGTATCAAACGATTTGAGTTTCTTAGGAAAACATTTGGAAGTATCTGAAAAAGGTCTAGTGTGCAATGAATAACAAGTTAAATATAGTTTTTTACTCATCATAACATATCTTCTCGGATGTTTATTGAATATATATATCTTAGTTGAAATATTTTGAAGATATTCTTGCAAGACCTTGAATGAGATTTTTGTTGTTGTTTACAACGCCAATGTTGCAACATATTGAAAGTGAAAGTTAGCGTATTTGAATTCTCATCCCCATAAGGTATGAATTTTTTGAGGTATAATTATTGGAAAATAATCAATATGAATTTTTTTTTTTTTTTTTTTTTGCAGAAAAAGAATAGTCAAATACCGAAGGATGTTATCTCATATGGAAAGCAATATCCCTGCACATCAATCCTTCGTTCCAGAGGCACAACTCTAGGATCTTGTTCAAGAGGAGCACATTGCTCCGGTGCAGAAGAAGTGTAGAGGATATGTAGATGGAGAAAAATGATATTATAGTGTCGTCCTCAACTTATTTTCTTATCACATCTTGCTATTATTAAAGGAATGTAGTTTAGTTTGGATATTGACTCCAACTATGTTGATTAATGAATAAAAGAATATCAACTTTTTTTAATAAGTATTCGATATTATTTTAATTAATTTATATACACACGAATAAGTAATTTTGTTGTTTCGAAATTCAAAATAATAATAAAAGATCAATATCCAATAAAATAATAATAATCATATTTGGACATGGCCGTTGCAAGATACGACTTTGTGACCTGGTGAATGGTAATTACCTCCCCAATTCTAATATATATTTATTTGAGTTTTTACCCCTCATAAATTGTAAATGGGAAATCAATTAAAAACGTTCAATGTGTAAATCGGTTATGATATAGGTAAACAAATATTTCCTCTTTCATAACAGTTGTAAAACATGAAACAATTTTTTTCAAAATTTACTTGATCGATAAAGAACTTAGTGTTGAAGAACATCAAACTAGCGAAGATCATTGGTATCATTACCTAAATACCTTAGCTTTATATTATAATGACATCCACTAGAGCATCCTCGCAACTTAGCTACCACTTATGTTTTCGTAGAAGTAAATATTTATTATTTAATAGTTAAAATATTGAGCTTAAGTAATCATGATTGTTGTAGGAATTACTAAACCTACAATGGGTAACAAATATATATAAAACAAAACTATATTTACCCTTAAATCCATTGGTAACTTCGTGTTTTAATGGATTTTTAGGTGGATTCCCATCGAGAAAATGATTATATAGAATTTTACATTTATTGTTGTTTTTGAATCATATGATGGATTTACGAGTTTATTAAACTAGTACAAATTGTTGTATTTTTTGTTGTTGTTCATCATCATACATGTTGATTATGACGGAGTGATTGAATGCTAAACATAGTTCCACATCAAAAATAGATACATAGGATAAAAGATTCCATTTACATTTATATTACTAGCATGTTCGGATACCAACAACAAAAGTCAGAAGTGAAAGTTTTTTCTTTATAAAAAGTTAAATTTTTCGCTTCTAGAAGTCATTCTGTAATTGTGTATCCAAGCTAAGTTATGACTTATTTGCTCCAAAAAGTCAACAAACAACTCAAGGAGTGGCATCCAAATAGGCCATAAGCCTTATGTTTTGACTTGTCTCTTTGGTATTATTCTGTTTACTCTGTTTTTCTCGGCAAACTCGCAATGAAAAATTATCTATGTATACTCTTTTTATTTGGTTTTTATAGTAATGAAAAAAAGTTATTTTATTTTCTAATATACTTATCTAAGCTTTGATGATGCAAGAGTTGTTTTATTAGAAGAAAAATAGCCTACGTATAACTCCTCCTATGCGGTAAAGTTCATTCAGTAAGTACACATGGAATATAAAAATACCAATTGAATATTTAAAACATCCCATACATGGCCTAAAGGCAAAGTCTAGCTATGATGATCCTAAGCATGTTAATTAAATATGTCGCCGTTGTGTGCTACCACTTACATACTTCTATATTTTCAGTATATTGTAATAGAGTGTATCTATTCCACCAATATAAATAATTAAGTAGCTTGAGCCGACGCTAAATCTCTAGCATTAGAAAAATATAACCCAAGACGGAGGTATTTGGAGGAGATGGAACTTTTGAAAAAAAAAAAAAATTATCAAACCGCGCATTTCTTAAATTCCTAGTTCGTAAAGATATATACTAAGAAATTCAGATCAAATTAGTAATACACAACAAAACATGGCTTATAAAAAAATAGTTTCAAAAAAAACTGTCAACACACGACATCATATAAGTTCATTTTATATTGTAACCTTTAAAACATAACACATAACACATACTAGTAGAATCTCCATTCACTTGATTTAGAAGACATCCTCCTCTTCCTTGGGTGGCACTCGGTAATCAACAGTGACACACACATGGTCCAGATCAAAAGGTTCTATAATCACTTGCACAACTGATTTGAGTCTGTACCTCAGTATTTTCTTAGCCTCTTGTGCAAATACATTGAGTGATGGTTGTTCACCTTAGGGATCAACATTTTGTGCCCTGATTGATGCAATGAAATGACCTCCAACTTTTAAGAATGATTCATCATTTTGACCTTAAATTGTGGCCTGCAAACAAGACTACAATTTAGTTGTGTTACCAAATGACAATGACTCACTTAAATTTCCCTGACAGATATATTCACAATGGTATAAAAGATGCAAATTCACATACCTGGTCGGGTTGTGCAATGTCAGACACCATTACATCAACCTTGACAGGATCCAAAGTTCTGTAATTATTAGGATACATGGGATCTGCGATAATGGATACAACATTTGTTCGCCTACTTTCCATGTCATGGATGTTGACTCCAACTATGTTGTTAAATGAATAAAAGAATATCAAGTTTTATTTTTTAAAGTATTCGATATTATTTTAATTAATTTATACACACCCGAATAAGGATTTTTTTTGTTTCAGAATTCAAAAAAATAATAATAGATAAATATCCAATAAAAAAATAATAATCTTATTATCAAATTTGTATTTATAAAATAAATTCTAGTATTGACATTTTTCTTTAAAAAAATTTATTGGAAAAACTTCGTAGATATATATATTTATTTGAGTTTTTACCCATTAAATTTTAAATAGGTTTATGTTTCGGAAAATATGGGCAAGAATTAATTAAAAACGTCCAATGTGTAAAGCGGTTGTGATATAGGTAAATAAATATATCCTCTTTCATAACAGTTGTAACACATGAAACAATTTTTTTTCACAATTTACCGCGAAGATCATTGGTATCATCACCGAAATACCTTACCTTTATATATAATGACATCGACTGGAACATATTCACAACTTAGACGCGTGATTTGATACCACTTCTATTTTCGTCGAAGTAAATATTTATTATTTAATAGTTAAAATATTGATCTTAAGTAATTACGACTACGACATGAATTACTAAACTCTACAATGGGCTACAAATATATATAAAACAAAACTATTTTTACCCCTAAATCCATTGGTAACTTCAAGTTTTAATGGATTTTCGGTGGATGCCCATTGAGGAAATGACTATATAGAATTTTACATTTATTGTGGTTTTTGAATCATATGATGGACTTGCGAGTTTATTAATCTAGTACAAATTGTTGTATTCCTCGTTGTTGTTCATCATAATATATGTTGACTAAAATGAGGTGATTGAATGATAAACATAGTTCCACATCAAAAATATATACATAGGATAGAAGCATCCATTTACATTTATATTACTAGAATGTTCGGATACCAACAACAAAATTCAGAAGCGAAAAGTTTTTTCTTCATAAGAAGTTAACTTTTTCGCTTCTAGAATTCATTATGAAATTGTATATCCTAGCTAAGTACTGACTTTTTTTCTCCAAAAACTCAACAAGCAACTCCTGGAATGGCACCCAAACAGGTCATAATCCTTATGTTTCGACTTGTCTCTTTGGTATTATTTTATTTACTCTCTTTTTCTCGGCAAAGTCGCAATGAAAATTTATCTATATATACATTCTTTTTATTTGATTTTTATAGTAAATAGAAAAAGTTCTTTTATTTTCTAATATACTTATCTAAGCGTTGATGATGCAAGTAAAAAAATAATACTAGGTGTAAACCCTCATAAGCGGTAAAGTTCATTCAGTAAGTACACATAGAATATTAAAATATGACACGAATATTCAGAACATGCCATACATGGCCTAAAGGAAAATAATCACCCATTATATGGCCAATTACATCTAGCTATAATGATCCTAATCATGATAATTAAATACGTCGTCGTTGTGTGTTACCACTTACATAATTTTATATTTTCAGCACATGTAACATTGTAATAGAGTGTATCTATTCCACCAATATATATAATTAAGTAGCTTGAGCCAGCACTAAATCTCCAGTATTAGCAAAATAGATCCACCCATTGATTCTTTATGTGGACATGTAAATTCTAGAATAAAAAACTCATAGTCTTCCTAATTGTTTTATGACAATTTCTTAAAGGAATATTGATAAGATAGTTTTTCATGATTTTTATACCATATCTTTAATATAAAACTATTTCCAATTTATTAGAATGGTGTTGCATATACTATTTTTCTAGTCTTTACCAGTGTTGTTACGACACGGTTATTTCTAGTTAATCAAAAGATAAAATAAAACAAAAAGATGATGGACAAAAAGCCTAAACCCCACTAAAATAAGAAAGAAAAAAACAATGAGAAGAAAAAGAACATTATCAAAAGTTATAGGAAGGAAAATCAGTTTTATGAGCGCCCTCATTAGGCCAAGCACTAAGGTGAGGAATCTCCTTTAGCTATACCTTATTTAAATCTAAAGAAATATGGTTGCAGGGAAACCTCACTACGGTATTGTGCCATACCTTACCTACACTACACGAATAGTGCCGAACGAAAACTGAGTATCCGTTTCTTTTTATCAAATTTTTTATCCATTGGAATATTTATATAGGTTAAAGATAATTAAGAGAAAAAAATAGGAGATATAATAGGTAAAAAAAAGGCTCCACATGTTTGCCACCCTCACTTTTCCTATTTGACACTCTTGTCAAAATTTCTAAAGTAATTTTACTTTTCAATTCTACTTTTCAATTCTACTTTTTCCTATTTACCACCTACACAAGTCAAATTCAATTTGACTATAACTATCACCACTTCTAATTTGTCTTCTTCTCCATTAATATCAATTTTCGCTGAACACCCATTAAAAAATATTAACTGTACGCTTTAAATCTCTGTTCAATTGGTTTACTATTATGTATAAACCATTTATTATTTCTTTATCTCTTATCATTTAACTAGTAGAAATCAAATACAACATCCATCATTCAAGGTTACATATGTTTGGAGAATCACCGCATTATGCATCTCAAATAATCTAGCGCTATCATGATTGACTCCAATTGGTAATTGCGAACATATATAATGCATTTTCATATTTTTCTTATTAAAAGATTAAACAAATTGGAGAGTAAAATAGTAAAAATTACAACTAATTAAAGAAATCAGACACTAAACTATTGAAGTACGAAGTTATGGTATTATGGCGCTTTGTGTTCACTGAAATAGCATTTTCCCAGGTTTAGGGCTTATGGTGCGCCAACCTGAAGCTTTAGATTCTCTGATTCTTCTCCTCATATCTTTAACTGTGATTGGTTGAAGCGTACATTTGTGTTCCCATGTGAATATATACAGTGATCATTCAGGTTTACCTACGGGATCGAGGATTAATTATAAGTATTTAGTATCCTTTTTTAAGCGTTTTATCAAATTTGTATCTATAGGGTTGGGGTTTGGGAGGCTTAGTCATCGTTTAACAATTGAATTTCAAAATCGTTAATTAGGTTTAGTTTACCTCTTTGTTCGATTTTGATTTTGATTTTGCTTGAACATTCGCTACTTTCTTTTGGGGAATCTATTTGATATTAATTCAGAAATCAAACAAAATATGAAAGCGATGATCAGTGGGAGTGATGGAGCAGCCGTCCAGAGACCGATGGAAGATATGGAGAACAAAGAGATGGAGAAGAAGATGTGCGGGTCGTAACTTAGTTTTTTTTTTTTTAGAGTTTATTAAGTTGGGTGGTTCCATTGTTGGGTGGAAACAAAAAGTCAAAGGTGTAGTATTTAGGATATATGAAAATGTATGGGGGTGGAAAATAGGATAACTGGGGGTGATAATTAATAAGAGTGGCAAATAGGAAAAGTAGGGGTGGCAAATAGGTGGAGCCAAAAAAAAAAAGTAAATGAAAAATAGTTAAAAAGAGAAGTTTTAGTGTAAAATAGTACAAACCACGAATACTGACTCAGTATCCGTTGAATATTACACAGAAACTGACTTTCGTATAATAGATTTTTCAACGAAAACTGAGTATCCGTATGATTTACCTTCCCTACAAAGTGGATTAGATGTGATCCACTTTTAAGTGTACCTAAGGGATATCACCACATTTAAGCGAAATGGAACGCCGTATATATAATAATTGGATTTCGTTACAATTAAGCTATAGCGAAGAAAAATCTCTCACCATAGTGCTTGACCATACACTAGATATTTATTTTATAACAGAAGAAGTAAAATGTTCATGAAATCACATTCAAACCAAATACGACCCCTACTATACTCTTTTACTCTTCTAAAAGCATAAATGGTACCCCAAGCTATATTTTTAAATGAACGCGCAATTGTGGGATATAAAATCTTATTGGGGGATATATGTAAAGGACAAAAACGGGATCCAAATATCATTTCAAGGTCACCCCTTATCTAATTATTTTTATAATACCTAATCTACCCCTCATTAATCCGGATTAGTTATAATTAGGAAAATCATATGATTATTTGATAAAAGATTAGTGTGTGTTTTTATTTGTATTTGGGTGAGTGAGGTGAGAGTAGAAGGAGGGAATTTTTTTTGAGAGGGAACTTTTTTTGGGGAAAATGGAGGATGATTGTGAAAAGAAAATTGCTGCTGCTGAATCTTTATTATCTCAACTACCACAAGGATCATATCCTCAATCTTCTGCTAATGACAACAACTCACAATTGCAAATTTTTGTGGAACCAACACCCTTGAATGATGATTTTTACGAACATGGAGAGTTTTTTGAAGAACCTACACAAGAAAGTAAACTTGCACATCATACAAGCATCCCCAACACACAGGTAAAGCTGTTGAGAGGTTGAATTTTTTTTTTTTTTTTGAACCGACCATTTTTTTAGCTGAAAAACCTATGTTCCGACATAGAAGAAGTATGCAAACAATGTTGGAAGCCTATGTACCGACATGGTATTCATACTACGGGTATGCCGGTAGCCCGATATCCCCCAAGTAGAAACAAAAATCGTCATAGTATTCAAACAAAAAACTATGCCGGTACAAAAGTTACTTTTTACCTACCAAGGAATTTTCTACGGAATATGATACCGGCATGGTTAAATTTAAAGGTTACTATTCCGGTACTGCATGAAAAACATACAGGATGAAGTGCCTTCTGAATCTAAATACCGACATAGACAAAATAATTACTACCGTACCGGAACTGTGTACCGGCATGGAACCATAGATAAAAATCAATCTGGCACTACCACCGGCAATGTCATATTCAAATGAGTTATGTATGCCGGAATAGGTTTCAAATTTGGTCTTCAGTTTCGGTTCTATTCTACCATGCCGAAACTTTGGTCGAGCATGTCCAAACTATCATCCGACATAGTGTTTTAATTTCTTTTGGAACTAATTTATTTTATTTTCATTCGCTCCTTAGGTGGTGACATATATTAATCCAACAAATGCAAAGCCGCTTGGTCGGGATACGTCGGAATACTATAAAATTCCTCCGGTATGTTACCAAAGAATACTTTTCACCTAGTATCTTGACCTTACTAATGGATTGCTTGTAATGAACCTTCTAATCTTCCATTGTTGTCCTTGTATAGGGAATAAAAGATCCAAAGGAAGCAATCGCTTGGGCTAAAGAGACGGCTCTTAAGAACATGTGTGTGTTGGTGAGGAATACCCAAGGTTCAAAGACTCATTTTGAGATGGTTTGCGAGAGAAGTGGGCAATACAAGGAGAAGAATGGACACAAGAGAAATGGTTATGTATATCCAAAGAAGACTAATAAGGTATACAAGACTCGTACGAGGAAGGATAATTTCCCCTTTAAGCTTGTATTCTATCTAAATGATATGAACAAAGAATGGGATTGTGCGATTTGGTTCGGTTGTCATAACCATCGGGATCCGAAAGATTTTGTTGGTCACTCCCTAGTTGCGAAGCTAAAACCTCATGAATTCGAGGATGTAAATAGATTGAGCAAAGCATTTATCAAACCGAGACAAATTCTCAGAGGATTCAAGGAAAAGGATAAGATAAACATGTCTTATCTAAATACAATTTATAGAGCGCTTTGACGAATTCATGCTACAAAAATATAACACAAACTTACTTAGTTAGTGGTGTTTAGTAGGAAGATCAAACTTATGTATAATAAACCACAAAAATACTTAAAAATTGTTCAATGGACAAGTTAAAGTTGGTAGCGTTGAAAATTGGTTTTTGGATAGCTAAATAACCAAGTATCGCATTTTCGATGACTTGGTGCCTATCATGAATTTGTTCAACACTTCTTCATTTTGGATTCCCAAACTCTCGCCTATATTTGTTGAATACCTTACCCCGAAAGGTTTCGAAAACCACCCTTACGGATGACTGCCTTCTAACTCGAGTTTTCGCATACCAATATTTGGTGATTTCCAAATCTTCATTTGAATCAAATGATGCCATTTCTTTGTATGTAGAGGTATTTGGATAGCTAGAAAGAGTATATAATGATATTATCTTTGGATAGTATATGGAACCATGTGTGTGTTGTTTTATAGGGAGAACTTGTGTATTTATAGGATGGTTCCAAAATTTGGCTGTTATTGTACTCAATCAATGAAGTTGTACTTTCAAAAATTTGAATTTTAAACTACCCGGCATTATAATAAGTATACCCGCTATGCCGGAAATGGATGCCGACATTGTAACTTATTATGAGAATGTACGCCGGTACTGACTTACGGTATGAATAACCGTTAGACGTTTTTGCCGGTATCTTATTTTCTTACGTACAAATTATGTGGACTAGGTAGATGGTAACGGCATAGGTTTAACGACACCGCACAACACCGGCAGTCAATACCGTAAACTCTGGTGTTTCTGCGACAATGCCGGTACATGTGAATTTTAAAAAAAAGACCGCTAGTTTTTTGAAAAATAAGACCGTTGGACCTTCAATCTATATAAAAATCCCATTCCTTTGCAAAAATGTACACAACCTTCTCTGAAGAAACCAAGCCTAAAAAAATAGATCAAGAAAGCACGGTTCAAGGTTCACAAGCGATGGGAGATTCATCATCAAGCTCCATTTGCAAACCACCATCAACCTCTACCGGCAAAGTAAGTAGATTCAACATTACTAAGGATGAATTGGAAAACTATACTCTTCTCTATTAGGAAGAATCACTAATATAATCTTCTCTTACAGAATCATCATTGCAGCTGTCAAATTTGCAAGTCACCTTGTCACCTAGCCATGGACTGTCCTTTTATTTAATCGAAGTGTAGAAACTGTGATGGGACATGTCGGTTTTGGATTGCAAAAACTGATGATGCTTAAAATGGAAGAATATTTCTAAGGTGTTTGAATAACCCAAAGTGCGAAGAGTTTTAATGGTTTGACAAAGCTGTTGCACTATCCAAAGCAAGAGAAAACCACAAGGGCCAATGCAAGACGATTAATGGGTATGATGGGTGTTATATAAAAGGAAAAGAATATGTTGAACGTGAAGATGAACCAATGAATATGGTCCTTGATACCGAGATTCCAGTCGATGTCTTCGAAGATATTCGTGAAAGGCAAAGGTTTCGTAATTGTTGAAAAGGGATGGAAATAGATTATGAGATCATCTTTAACCAAAATTACTCCATTCCATGTTTTTTAGTATGTTTTAATTTAAACTTTCAAATTTAATGTAATAGATTACTTAGGAATCAAATAAAAGAGAATTCGGAAAACTATCGGAATAATCCAAGTCTACCAAAATCATATTTCCTGCATAGTTTAAATCAATACTGCAATGTCGGTACTATCCAAATTATTTACAGGAACTTTGTGCCTTTCATCCCATTGTTCCGATATAGTTTTATAAAACCAAATCAATGCCGGTACATTCCCGGCGCTGTAGAACCTCAATGTTTCAATGTCGGCACCTATTATGCTCTAAAGAAAACTTAAATAAAACATTTCAGTAGAAATCTAAACATGTTCAACATAAACAAGCAACTGGATTGTTCTTATATGTTCTTAATCCAGCTATCATTGTACCAAAAGTAAACCAAACAACTAAAGGGTTAATCTAAAAATAAGTTCGGAATTGTTTAAAACGTAACAACCAAAGAAATACAACTAAAGAATTAATCACTTGGTCTTTTGCTTCTTGTGGCCAGCCACCTTTCTTGTTTCTCCGAACAAATCTTTTGCACTTGGATCTTCAACTTTATCAAGCAATTCTTCGACTTCCTTCATTTTTCATGGGATAGCACTTCTCCTTTCTCGTACTTTCAACCAAACATCTTCTTCATCTTGCCAATCCGACGCCGCTAGTTTCATACATCCAACACATAATTAGTATATATATGCTAATATATGATTATGTGTACATTAAACGAATAAGGAATTAACAATACTTACTATCAATCCAATAGTCTTATTAAGTTAGGACATTGTAGGTGGTGCCTCTGTAGGAGTTGGAATGGGAGGGTTTTTCTGGGGTGGAACTTGGACGTCGTCCGGGCGCACGACAAAAGGATGCGACCATTGCAGGTAATCATCAAAGTTGGATGGATCGGCTTCATCACCGTTGTTCACAATCTCCCAATTACTGATATCTACCAAACGACTTGGTTCCATGTCCCTCCAATGTGTTGGTTCTGGAACTGGATCATACACTACCCTCAACTTTGAGGGACTTGTAGTGCACTCACCTAAGTCATCGCGTCCAGAGCCAATCTCATATCTATCAGTCGACCATTTTTACTGGTATCTCTTAGCTCTAGGCGCATTAGGTTCATGAAGGTAATGAACTCGCCTAAGTTAAGAATGTACCTTGAAGTAGAGGTTGTCATGAAACTAGGTAATTTCTTATATCCAAGTTTCCGCATCACACGTCGAGGATCAGCCATAACGTATCCCTTTGGGTGGAACAATGGTCCATTGTAGAATGCAATGTTCGGATACCTCAAAATTTGGCAGTTTTCTCTAGCCTCCTTGTAAGGTCGAACACAACGTATTTGGTAGTCATCGCGTCCAGAGCCAATATCATATCTATCAGTCGACCATTTTTACTGGCTTCGGAGTATTGTTGAACTGGTATCTCTTAGCTTTAGGCGCATTAGGTTCAGGAAGGTCTATAATCTTCAAGTAGGGGTAGTCCTTGAACAATGTTGGGAAGTGTTCATAAGCCCACACCTATACCAATGTGGAATGATACATATAAGAAACAGTAAACTTTGTTTCTGAGTTCATAAAAAGGGTATATGTGAACAATATACATAAGAACATAAGTTTAAAAACAAAATTACCCGGAGAAGAGTGAAATTCTCGACAAATTGGTTTGTAACATCCTTAGAGGCCCTTCTCATCTCCGTCATCAAATGTGCCATTACCACGGTGCCCCAAGAATAGTGACTGACGTCTTCCAATGGATCCAAGTATTGGAGGAGGCTTGCGCTAACCCTGTTGCCACTAGTTTCAGGGAATACCTTAGTTCCTAAGATGAATAAAAGGTACGCAGCGGCTGTATAAAAAATCTGTGCAGGGTCCCATCCATCATTCAAACTTCTTTCCTGCGTTTTTTCAAACTTCTTCTTAAGAAGAGTCAGCTTGATTGTCTTTGTCGTACTAGACTTTGATACATAGAAGCTTCCCACAGAAGTTTTGTAGTCCCAATCCAACAACTTGTTAGTCAAAGCGTGCAACTTCGACCATTCTAGGTCCGAAAAATTATCTCTTTCTGCAATTGATTTGCCGATAACATTCAAGCCTAAAATGTTCTGAGCATCATCCGGGATCAAGGTCATCTACCTAAATGGGAAGTTTATAGTATCACTTTCGCCATGACCTTTAGACAAAGAAATTGACTGTCACAGAATCACACTTCACATAATTTTCAAAAAAAGCATATAGACCAGAATCTCTTATTAATGTTTGGACCTCCTCACATTCCAAAGACAAATCCCAATCGGACGCAGCTTGGTCTCGGAAAACACGCACGTCCTTCTTGTGATCCTACAACTAGGACATAGTACGATTAAATAATTTTACATAAATACACAAGAATACATATGCACAAGATAAAAAAAAATCTTACATAGGTTTGATAGATAGTACGAGCCCACGTGTCCTTGTAGCCAAATAGAAATTGCGGATCGGACACTTCAACCCAAATTCTACCACGAGAAAGGTCAGGTATCATGTCATCAACATGATGAAGGTGCGAACCTTTAACTTTTACTTTTCTCTTGGCTTTGCCTGGTGCCGGTTGTTGACTTGGCCCACCAACTTCACTTTGGCTTGCTAATTGACTTGGATGAACCTCATTATCTTCCTCCTCACTTTCCTCTTCATCTTGCTCATCGTTCTCAACTGTTCCAGTAGGTTCACGGATTATAAGTTGACTACGGTCACCACCACTCTCCCAAATTATCCCTCTTATATCAGCCCTTAAACGCTTTTTGCGACCTTGAACTTTCCCTCGAGGAGGCAGAGACTGAGGAGTATCAAGAACGTCCTTCCTTCTTCTCTTAATGACAAGACCTTTAGTTTTTCTTTTGTTAGCTTCCTTGGATTTTGACCTATATCATAAGCACACGAAATGAATATAAGACAACTCACTTTCAGTTTAAGTACCGGCGTAGAAACTTAGTAAATATTTCCTCCCGGTACATTATTCCGGAAGTGAAAATTAACTATCGACGATGCCGGTAGTCATATGTAATTGACCTGGATACCAAAATATTACTATCGTCACTCTCGAAATAAATCGATTCCATGCCATAACTGATTATCGGCATACAATGCAACCAAAAACTTATGACGGCACTGGTGACAAATTAATAGATGTTCCTGTAAGTTTTAAGTCCACTACCGGCATACGCGAATTATCATTAAGGAATGCCGTAATTGAAAACCGGAATAATATTCAACCCAATTTCTATGCCTATACATAAAATTCAGTTTTAGGAGACCCTGGGTTTGGAAACGGCATTGCATTCATGCTAACATCTAAACCGTAACTTAATATAGGCACTGTATTCATCATAGATTGAATGCCGTCACTCAAAACCGGCATTGCATTCATACATATTTCAGTGTCGGTACTCATTGTAACTCAACTGTCTGAGTTAGGATTCGTGATTCTAACCAACACCCATTGCTATAAATTGATTTAAACACTCATAAAGTAGTTTAAAATCACTTACCTTCTCACGGAAACCATTTTTGTGAGAGGTTGATTGTCCGAGTTCGCTGTTTCTTCTTCTTCTTGCTCATGAGCAATCAAAACAAGTCTTTGTTTTAATTTCTGTTCACCAATCGATTTTGAATTCGATTGGGCATTTGGTTTCTTTCGTGGATGCATTGTTATGATTCAGGTAGGTTAATCGACGAAGAAATTTTTGAATCGACGAAGAACGATGAAGAAGAAGATGGAAGAAAAAAATAATTCAAAACCTAAACCTAATGAGTGCCGGAACTGATGTGTAGAAATGGGGGATATGTTTTGGTTTTTAGATTTATGTTTTAGGGGAAAGGGTATTATAGTCTTTTCATAAAGGTTTTTAATTAACCAAAGGGTATTTTAATATTTTCATACCCAAAAATCACCCCTTAACACCCATCCTTGGTTGGGAGAAGTAATTCATATCCCCAATTAGATTTTATATCCCTAAGTGCGCGTTCTTTTAAATGCCTCAATTCACAGTTTTTTGTTTTTTTTTAATGCTTCAATTCAAAGTTTTCCATTAGATTAAAAAAATGGCACAAGGCACAAGCATTTTCTAGGTCTTGACAACATAAATTCATCAAACCAGTGGAGGAGAGTCCTGCAAACCCAGAACAGTTATGTGAGATCATTTGATTTTATTAGGTTAATACCTTGCCGACTAATCATGCATTTGTAACACCTTTATCTGTAAGTCAAAAATCCTACAGTCGACATGGTATTTTTTTATCGACCTTGCCGACTATAAGATGGACGGCAAGGAAAGAAATCAACAAGATGCCGACTAGTGAAGCATTTACAACATTCTCCTGTATGTCAAAAATAATAAAGTCGACATGTTCTTCATTCGTCGACCTTTCCGGTCAAAGCTAGTCGGCATGTTCTTCATTCGTCGTTCTTGGCGGCCAATGTTACACTACACCAAATTCAGGGATTAGCAACTCAGATTAGCAACAGCTTACGAACTGTTGCGAATTTTCAGTTGCTAATTTCAGTTGCAAAAAAGTCGCAATAGATTCTAAACTCAAAACTGTTTGATTCAGTTGCGATTCGCAACTAAACCCACTTGTGCTCGTGCAAAAAACTAGTGTGGTTGGATACACTTTAAAACTGACTCATTATTCAGCTCATTCAGATACTGAAAAGTCTGACTCAGTTATCTTATCTCTTTATTGTTATTAGCGATCGATCAATTCATTCATTCTTTCTCGTTCCCCCTGTCCCTGTGAAACCAAATTGAAACCCTAATATTGAAGTTGGTTTTTCCCCTTTCTGCTACCACCACCATCATGATCATCAACATCATAAACCCCCAAATCCGTTTCCCTCTATTCTTTCAAGGCCTTAGAGATCTCTTTCTGTCTGCAGAATCCCAAAACTCAAAACCTATTAGTCATCTTCGGGAAGATTGGGTTCGATTCGAGTTTGATATCTACAACAAGGTGCATGAATCAGATGGATTTTGGATAGAAATTGAAATCCAAGAATGAGGGCTATGTTCTGGTATGATTTTGAAGAAGAGAGAAAAGGAGATGCTATGATGGAATCGTAAATGTGTTGTGATGTCGAGAAATCAAGATAAGAAGATGACATCGGTGGTAGAGGAGAAGTTCTGATGCAAATATAGCCTGCTGGTATTGATTTTATAGATCACTGGAAGTGATTGAAGTATGAATAGCAGTTCTAATAGGTTAAGGAGATTGGGGTTTACCCGATTTCAGTACATAGTTAGGTTTACAGGGATGTGAAGATAATGAAGTTGATCTAGAGTTATAAGAACAGGAATTGGTAGTATCTGATCTAATTCATGAAGATTCCACTTTACTTTTGTTTTTAATTTTTCCACTTAATTATGTATTGGATCTTTAAGTGATTGTTAATGGTTTTCTTTTCTTTTTTATGCAGGAAAGACTTGCAGTGTATTCTCAGAGCTTGTGGATCTAGAAGAGGTTCTTTGATTTCTAAAAATGAATACAGTTTTGTTCTTATAATGCTACTTGATTTATGTTTTTTTTTTGTTTTGTTGATGGGCATTATTCCATATACCGTAATAACTGTTTGAATCATTGTTCTTCTTCTGGATTCTGATGTTTTCAGATGTATATTTGATGTGATTTCTGTTCTCCGTAATTATCTTAGCTACTCAACGTAGTCACCATCCCAACTCCAAGCTACTTGTGACCTACTGAATTATTAAGCAAGTATTGAATGCATTGCCATCCTATGTGTATTTCTTAGATATAATGGTAGGAGGTTGTATATCTATAGTAGTTTTGTCGCCCCTTGAATCCGTCCACTTCCTAACCTTTATCAACCATTTTGTGTTTATGTCATTTTAGCTTTTTGCTTTGAAATATGGAATGATATTCATAGAATTGTATTTTATTTTCATATGTGATGACATATGTATTCTAGACTTGTTCTGGTTTTTGAATTCACACTAATTTTCATGTTTTGCTCAGGGATATAAATGCTTTTTTAAAAGAACTTCACTTTGGAGACATCGTACTACCTTAAAGACGATTGTCTTTCAGTCCACTGTAGCGTTGGCGTCGTCAAATCTCATACAGAGGGACCCAAGATATATTCCATACCAGTACCTCCTTATGATATTGGCCAGCACTTTGGGAAGGTTTTGGAAAGTGGCAAGGGAACAAATGTGAATTTTGTAGTAGATGAGGAGACATTTGCTGCGCATAAATTAGTGTTCGTAGCTACGGCTCCTTGTTTCGTGCACAACGTTTTGGTCCAATAAAAGATCAGAACACGCAGTGTATAAAGATTGAGGACATGGAGGCTCCAGTTTTTAAGGTGTGTAAAGTACTTCCATGTTATTAACATTTAAGCAGCACAATTTTGCATGTCTGTGCGTTTGTCGTTTAATACATGTTCGCAAACAAGTTCCCAGTTACTTAGATTAATATTACATAAAAATGTAGATTGGATGTACTAGATGCACGTCTGTGGAGAGACATGACTATAGTAGTTTAACGCATTTATTTTTCTGGCTATTATATTTTTTTTCTTCCTTTTTATTTTTTTTCATTAAGGTAAGTCAATTATGTTCTCTGTACAACACATTTAAATGTTAGTACATTTTATTTTTAATTTATTTGTTGTTTTACCGATTGTGTATGGATTATACTGCTAGCCTGTTGGTTTTGTTCTTCTTTCAGGTCTAGCACTAGCAGTCATGCTTTTGGCCAGAATCCTGGTAGACTCCTGCAAAACCTTAAATGTAAATCTTTGCCTGACTTGTATCTATCTCCTATTTATGCTATGATTTTTACAGGCGCTACTCTATTATATATACGGGGATGCTCTACCCGACATGCAGGAGTTAACTGGTTTGACTACAAAGTGGGCATCAACCCTGATGGCACAACATCTACTTGCTGCAGCATACAAATTTGGTCTTGAGAGGCTAAGGTTGCTTTGTGAATCTAATCTCTGTAATGATGTAACAATAAACACGATCGCTACTATGTTGGCTTTGGCTGAGCAGCACCATTGTTTCCCACTAAAATTGGTTTGTCTCAAATTCGTGGCGAGGCCTGAAAACTTGAGAGGTAACATTGCTCTTCATGTATGTATAATAAGTATTAAGGTCTTCGTAGATGTTCAAGTTCCTCTTTGAGTGCAGATCCTGGCTTCATTTCTTTATATGCGATTTTACCAGTGAACCTAGTAATTGAAGTTATGAACTAAAATGTGTTGTGTTCTTTTTTTCAATCTTGCAGCTGTAATGCAAACAAATGGGTTTGAATACTTGAAGGAGAGTTGCCCAGCTGTGCTGACAGAGCTCTTGGAGTATGTTGCTAGAGTTGGCGAACATTCAATTGCTATATGCCGTCATGAAACCATGCTTGATGGAAGTGATGTCAACGGGAGACATGTGAAGTAGAGAATATAACCACACAACATTAACAGCTTCGGTACTGCCTGTAGTATATCCATCAGAGATAAATTATAAATGAAAAGAAAAACCCGAAAACCAGCTAGGTTAAGTAACATTTGTTCTATTAATGATGTCTCACTCACCTTTTTCTCTGGTATATGTAAATTTGTCTTCCAATAAAAGTTATCACCTTTTTTGAGAGTTGGGTATGCTAAGGATTCTCATTGTGCATCATGGTAAGCTTGTAAACTTTGTCATCACTAGCTTAATAAGCATTCTGGTTGTTATCTTATAATGGTTGCATTTTGATGGATGCACTTTACATCTCGTACTTTTTCATAGGTTAGTTCAAATTATATTGTATTCAGGTTCTTATCGATGGATTATGTTGTTGCAGGAGAAGATTTTGAGGTGGACTTATTTTTGCGACTGCAAAGGTCATGAAGAAGGTTTTTGATCAATCTATCAGGGACCTATAAGGTCGTTTATGGTATGAGATGCAGGTGCAAGTGTTTTAAAGAAAGCGTTGCTGGTGATGGTATCTAAAATCTCTGGTGGTGGTGGAGGTTGTATGTACTTGAATCTGGTGGTGGTGGGGGTGCTTGGAGAGGGAATCAATGAGTTCGATAAAGTGTTGGTAATGGTATCTATCTCGTTGCTAGTGGTAGAGGTCGTATGGACTGAACTGGTGGTGGTGGTGAATGAGAGTTTGGAGAAGGAGAGAAAAGCTGTAAAGGACTCCTGGTTATACATATATAGGGGTAAAAAAAATTACCCACACATTGTTGGATTGTTTGAGTGTTGTTGATATCATTTTTTTGAATTCATTTTGTTTAAAATTGTTGCAGGTGGAATTTAAAATTTGTGCATAGAACTCTTAAGGGATGTTGTTATGGACCTATAAACAAGTAACTTTTCGTAAGTAATCTTAGAGCAGATGTGTCCTTGGAATAAAATTTTATTTGTTTTTGTCGGTTCATTTCCTAAGGGAGTGTCTCATCGGTTCATCTTTTTTTTTATAATGACATCTTATAATGTCGAGTCAATATTGTCCTCCTCTTTTATTGGCATTGTCTGATTGCTTTTGATAATAGCATTCTAAAAGCATTTTGTTTTGCAGGTAGATCTTATCTCACGTGCAATGGGATTCGAGACGATACCTGGATTTACCTTGCTGCTGGTGAGCTTTTTGATGGGGATAAACTTGTAAAGTTAGATTCAATGTCTCATTATGGGACTTGATTATTTATTTTCATTCTAATTGTTTTGCAGTGCAGGCTTAGACTTTTGATTGTCACCGATCCGATGCAGCTTGTAATAATCTAAATGTGGCGTTGTGATAGGCTATGTAACGGGTGGCACAAAGGTGATCTTAATAACTTTTGTACATTTGAAATCATTGTCTTGAAATGGTTAATAATATGAAACTTATTGTTTGTAACCGGTTAATAATTCCTTAGGTAATGCATCATAATTATTTTGTGCATCAATTGTTTTTAAGTTGTATACTGTTACCATGTTGGTTTCTTTAAGGTTGTGTGTTTTTAGTTAACTCAATGCCCGCTGAGTAAAGTATTAACATTCATAACATGGAATATCACTTATGAAGTTAATGTATCTATATTATGTTCGGAATGTATTTGAGTTGAAGGATGTTGTATTTGAGTTGAAGACTACGTTACTAATGGGATGATTTCATTTTTGCAGTGGTTGTCGGGAAGTTGCAAACTTTGCAACTTATGCATTTGGGCCAACTATTTTGGCCACTCCTTTTGGTGCTCAGAATTATTATCAGGCACAAAACAAGTTCATTCCCCAAGTTGTGTACTCTTTCCTCTTTAGTTTTTGGGCTAAGTGTCATATTTTCTTGCATTGCTGCACTTGCAAAACATAGAAATATCTTATGGAAAAGAAGTCCTTTTCATTTCTAGTTTTATTTTTTTGTTCAACAATTTTTGTAAAGTACATTGCTTGGATAAATTTGGTTCTAGAACAGAGGTATCTTGATTTGTTGGATTAATTTTATTTTTAAATGAATGGGCCTAACTTGTTTATGTTATAGGGAGCTATAATTTTGACCTGGTCTTGATCGGTCAAACCACCATTTCTGACTAGTTTTGACTGGTCAAAAATGATTTTGACCAGTCAAAACCAATATTTTTTTTACCATACAAAAAATTCGCAACTGCATGAAACAGTTGCGTCCACCTAATTTCGCAACAGTTTGAAATAGTTGCGACTTTTAGATGTTGCAACAGTTTCAAATTGTTGCGACCAAAAATTTGCAACGACAATGTAGCCGTTGCTAAAAACTGCAACATCGACTTTCGTAACAGAGCAGAACTGTTGCGACCCCACTTTGCAACTGCCAGTTACTGTTGCTATTCGCTAAATTTGGTGTAGTGTTAATCGGCATCTTCTTCATTCGTCGACCCTGCCGACTTTTCATAGTTTCAGAAATGAAATTGTTGATTTCTTCTTTAATTTTGAGTATGATTTCATACCCAGTTTTGCATTCATCTTTTTAGAAATGTTTGGGTAGTACGCTTTCATTTCCGTTGAAAAAAATATTCTCGAAAGAGAAAAATTTCATCAAAAATCTTCCCACATGAGTTTAATAATAAAAAAATAAATCATAACTTAAATTCAGAATTTCAAAAGTTTTAATCTAAACTCAATTAATTAAGCTAATCAGTTTTTTAGTGTTAATTAAGCAAGGGTATATTAGCCATTTTGAAAATATATGGTTAAGGGGTGACCTCTTTTACTTCAAGATGACCCTATTTTGTCTTATTGGGTATACCCAATTTATCTGGGTATACCCCAATCAAGTCAAGTTTAACTAGGTTATTCATTTAACTCTTTTACCCAAATCGAGACCGAAAAAAATTATTCATTTGGCGAGGTTATTCACTTATCAAGCCTTCATTTATTTAGGCTAGACCGTATGAACTTCTTCTCACAAATTATACTGCTTTATGTTGATCCAATTTTCCCGTCTACCAAAATAAACCAACTCAAGTAAGCCACGCTATATGGATTATATTAATTTTTCGTTAATTAATATATATTTTGTTTTGATTATTGAAGAATAAACTTCATTTAAAATAATAAAAGTCAAAAATTAGGGAAATAAAAGTTAAAAATATAACACAAATCACCAGGAAAATTACTATTACTACATGAATTTGTAACATACAAAATATATATTCAGGACTCTAGTTTTCCCCGAGAAAATGAATTAGCCCGGGAAAACAAATTATACCCAATGACTGACGCAACAAATCAATTGAAAGTAAATTCTGAGAGAAGTCTTAAAGGTGCTTTAGGTCCCCGTGTTCCAAATGATTAACCAAACAATTTTTGATATTTTAGTTTCCGCCGATATCTCACTCCATCTTAACTTTGTTAATAATTCAGCGTATCAAAGTTACGTTATTGATTATGTAAAAGCTCATGAAGCACACGGCAAACCCTCTAAATTCCGTTGATTATGTAATCTCTGAAACTTTTAATCCATCTAATTTAGTCATCGTTGGCAATCTCAATCTTTTATCACGTCAAACGAGATTGAATTGCATGATTGGGCCGACCGAGCGAAGTGAGGGATGACCTTTATATGACCATTTTTTTGTAAAATGTAAGTGATCAATTGACACAAAAATATTGGAAATGGTTAGGGCCGAAAAACCAAAAATATCCCTCCCTTTTAGTCCAATTAATATACTCCTTGTGTATCCTATTTTTTCAGGGGTATAATTGGAAAGCAAACTTGAATATAACATATCTAAATATCCGTGCCTTGGAATTTTACAAATTTTATATCGTTGGAAAGCTAATAAAAAAACCTATCCAACGAGCACAAACAACAATATCAAATTTTGAGTTTTTACGAAAAATTCAGAGATACTTATCATTTTAGGCACAATTTTAGAAAATTAAGTATATCTTACTATAATAAAGAAAAGGGGGACTTTTCAACAGTCAAGAATTTTGGTGAAGCCTTTTCCGAGATTACTCATATACCCTCCAATATCAATTGCATACTTTGTGTGATAGTTCTACAAATCAAAGGATATTTCTGTGAAGTGCATATTAAGAGTTTTGACATCGAATTCCCCTAAACGAAATCCCGATACATTTTACTCTTTTTTTTTTTCTCCGCCCAAAAACCAAAACACAGAAACACTTTCCTCTTCTTTGTTTCCGATCGAATCAGAAACGCGTTCCTCTTCTTCGTTTCCGATCGAATCTATTTTTTCATTTTCAGTTTCCTATGTAATTCATTCCCTCCTCAAACAAGAACGAAGCAAAACAGGGAACTAGGGATTCAAATTTTTAAATTTTAGATTTTTGTTTTCTCCAATTAGTGATTTTTGGGTCCTCCATGGAAACTGTGGAATCAGATGAAGAAGATAACTCCAACAAAGTTGGTCGAAACCTCTCAAGTAAGTATCAGAATCAGAATTAACTAATTTTGTGGTTTTTCTGGGAAGTTTTCTTTTGATCAGTGAGAAGTATCGATTGAGAACGGGTTTAGGGGAAAAAAATTAAGCAGTATCCTAATTTCTTGGAGTAGGATTCGTTCTGTTCTTTTGATTTCATTAGGCATTCGATTTGGGTACTCAGTGAGAGTAAGTTTCTGAATGCTATATGTTTGTGTAAATGCTTGAAAAAAGCCATTTTAGTTTCTGCACTAATCTTTCTGAATGCATTACCAAAGCCCACTAAAATATGGTATTTGTGCCTGTAAAAATATATCACATATATATGGTCTTACTTGGATGTTCTAACTGTGTATGCAAAAAAAAATCTTTCTAATCTGAACTGGTCATTCGAAGATTTCTCTTTTTGCAGATTAGCAAAAGAGGAATGCTGTGAAATCATAACTGTTGCCCATTTAAGAAAGAGCTAATTAATTAGTCACACTGAAAGGGATAAGTTGATGATTGTCTATTTTAGACCCTGAACATGGAATGCTGCTGCTAATATTTTTTCTTGCACCAGTTTTACTTAAATTTTGATTAGTAGCATGTACTGCCAGCCACTTTAACTTAACCACTTTGAATGAATTGCTAAGATTTGAGTCCTCCAGTTCCTAATGGACATATTGAATTGCTTGAATCACATGGTATCCTTTTGTATGCCTATAGAAAAATTTCTCCCGTTAATCGACCTTACTGAACATAAGGCACTGTATATACATACAACTACATGTCATGAGTCTCCAATGTGTTGAAACCCCAGGTCAGGGTAAAAAATTCAGAGTAGAAAATGCATTTGTATCCTTACAACCAAAAAATTCAGTCCTAGACTCATCTAACAAGGTAGATTTCATATGGGAATTGAGAATGCACAACAACATTAGAGAGATGAACCTGAAGAAGAAGAGCTTCTTGCAACTCAGCATAAGGCTTATCATATGCGGCCAATACGAGATAAACATGATAACATAGATGGTCATGAATTCACAACAAACTCTGGTGAGTAAAGTTTTTCTCTATATTCATGACATTTGCACCTTTATAATTTAAGTTGATATAAATCAGTAATATGAGAAACTATTTTGTTTATTTTTTTTTTACTTTTCCAATTAGTCGCCAACTTTTTATTCTAACTGCTTCCTGATTCAGTTAACATTGCTTTATATATATTCTTTGCTTTTATGTGCTGGACTACCAATACTAAATATTGTAGCACTCCACATAGGTCGATTAACCTTAACTTCTTTCAAAAGTTAATTTTTCAATAATAAGGTAATATGTCCTTTTAATATGATTTCATAGGTTATGTGAGAGTGCTAAGCTACTAATCAAATACGGTCCAAGCAGAACTCTTAGTAGTCTTTTCGTCGTTATACTCATTTTTGGTATGTCCCTGCATGGGGTCTCTTTAGTTTGCACGCACTAGAGTTACTATGTTTTTGTTCCGTCACTACACGTGGAAAGATGAAATAGTAATACTGTTATATATTATATATATGTAAATGTAGAAGGTATTGAGTTTATACTTCATCGTCCTTAATTTACATCTGTTGAGTACTTATTTCTGGCTGCAATGTACTGAGTTATTGCAAGTGGGAAAACCAACGTCATTCTTGGACAAAAACAGAAAAGTTTCTTACTGTGATGTGGTGCAAGTAGTTTCCTGGAAAACTTCTCTATTGATTGGAGATCTTTTAGCTAATTACTATCTGAGAGCTGGGATGGATACTTCTACAAATAAGGTAGCATCTCAACTTGCTTTAGTTTCTAGCATTTTTCTTTCAGTTCGCAACCTTGGCTGACACTAATAACTGATCGAGCTCGCGGAACCAAATGCCAAATTTTCTTAGCTTTAGATCTTAGATACGATGTTTGTCTACAAACATAAGTTTACCTTGCGGGTATATCTGGATTTATTGCACAACCGTGCTCCAAATATATGATTAAACTTCAGGTATTGGTATAGGTTTGCTTAGTTGTTTTGTATTTTAGTATCTTTATTCACTGAAATCTTAATTAATAAGATTCTATTATGGATTTGTGTCCTGTAGTTTTTTATTATGGATTGTTAACTTTTCTATATTTCAGATTTGTGCAAATTTAATTCTAATGGAGCCTTATCATGGTTACAAGTCCCTTGAGAGGAAATGCCGCAGATAACGTTTTACAGAACATTTTATTTATGATTTAAGAGATTATGCAATGAAGAATTTGTTTTGTAGACTTGAATATATATGGTCAGTTTTAAAAATATGTTTTGTTGAAACGATACTTGGAAATGAAAACATCTTTTTAGCAGAGCACAACAATTGAAGTTGTGAATAATTAGTATTGAGTGGGTACAACAGCATCTTATGGCAGTTCTTGAAACCTTTAAGGTCTAGGTTCCGGCAGCAGGCGCATCGCGCGTGCATGTTATACTAGTATCCATTATGCAAACTACCATAAAGGATACATAATAGTTTTATGTAGCAAGATTTTGGTATATTCATCAACTAATTTTCCGTTGCAACTAATAAAACGATGTACTCTTCCTTTTCAAGAAAAATGATACTTTTAATTTTAGGCTTAATTCTCGAAAATTGAATGCATAGCCATTATACAAACCACCACAAAGGATGCATAACACATCATGCAACCATATTTTGGTTTATGGATCGATTAATTTTCCGTTTAAGAAAAAGTGATACTTCCACATCTCGTTTCAGGAAAAGTGATACTTTCGCTCCGTTTCGGGAAAAATGATAATTTCGATCTGTTTCAGAAAAAGTGATATTTTTTCTGAAACGGGGAGAAAGTATCACTTTTTCCGAAACGGGGAGAAAATATCACTTTTTCCGAAACGGGGAGAAAGGTAGAATTTTATGAAAACCCATTCGAAATTCATTCCATGACAATCCATTGAAACTAAAATTTACTAACCCGTACTTCCGCTTTTGTTCTTTCCTTGGGATTTAGATTGTGTCGATTTGGGGACGATTGAAGAATCGGAATCTGAAATAGTTAAAATCAATGAAAATCAAAAAAACTTGTCTGACAGATGAAAACCAAACCATTCACAAACTCGTTTCATAAAGTGAATTTCAACTAACATGTACCTCCGTTTTTCTCATCTTGTCTTTGATTTTTTGAGAGGCGTCATCAAAGTGTCGTCGAGTTATCTTCATCATCCGATTCCATCTGATTCAACCGTTTGTGGCAGATGAACCAAGATTCCCCAATTCGAGAGAGAGGGAGGAAAGGGGGAAAATTGAAAATTAAAAACCCCCAATTCTTTGTTTTGCTTTGCTTTTGTTTCTGGGAGAGATTGTGGGGAAAAACGAAGAATGATAATTGGTTTTGAAGGAAGGTGGTGGTGGTGGTAGCAGAAAGAAGTGGAGGGTGGTGGTGGTGGTGACAGAAGGAGGTGGAGGAGGGTGGTTTGAATGAGAATTGGTTCTTGGCTGTCTGGACTGTCGAGCAAACGGAGAAGAAAAGAAATGAACGAAAACACTGAGGATAAGTCAGGTATTTTGAAGGTTAATGGGGTAGCTTTTGTAATATTACAAAAGGCTTCACCAAAAATTTTGACCGTTGAAAAGTCTCCATTTTCTTTATTATAGTATAAGATAATTATGTATTTATACAGCAAAGTCAAGTGTTTCGATCTTAAAAATTAGAAAATAATGCTATATGTGTATAAATTTCAAAAGAAAATGAACGATTGTTTGTTTATACACGCCGAAGGTCAAGCAATCAATCATTATTAAACATATGGCACAATCAAATTGCATTCTTAGAACAACACATGCCCAACCAAGGGTATATGTGATGTATTTCTAATTACAAAACCCTAATAAAGACTTAAATGATTGATCTAAATATTTTTCTTTCTTCATTTAGTTAATAATAGTAAAAATAAAGGAAGAAATTTAAATGAAAATAGGATAAAAATGCTTCAAACCTGAGTCATCGGTACGTCCAAACAAGATGCGCGCGGGACGCACATATTGGTGTGTCGGACACGCGTCCTGCGTCCGATGCGAGTCGGACGCGGACACGACTCCTAAAACGGAGCGTCCGTGCAACCCAGGCCTAGATCCTAGTCATGCTTGAATTTCCACGTTCCACCAACACCTGCAAGGCTATTTACACTATAACCGTACATATAGCCAGGAAGGCATTGACATGTACCTGGCCTTATCTTTTCCGGTCGTCCTTGGAGAGACAATGACATCAAGAACAAGGACTGTGCAGCGACTAGCCAGTCCGTAGCTAATTAAGGCAGGGAAATAATATCGAAATGACGCATAGTGAAGTACGCCTTTCAAGAAAATTTTAGGTACCTAAAACTTTTAACTTTTAAAATGTGTGAATAATAAATTAATTAATAGTGAAGAAACAGATATCATCCAATATTTTGATTAAACTAACAACACCACTGAAACAAGATCAATTTAAAAAAAGAGAACCTCCATATATATACATCAAGGTCTTGATATCATCCAATATTTTGATTAAACTACCTCCGAAGTATAACTACATATTTTACTAAACCATCCCAAAGTAATCCAATGGTCTTGATCAACAATCCTATGATAGGGCACATACATATACATCAAGCAATGCAGTTTGATACCTTAGTGTTCACAGTGGCATTATCTTTTTTCCTATGGCATTTAGTTATGATCACTATCGCACTACGATTTATGATGTTGAGTAAACAAATTAGTTCAAAATCTCAATGTCAATGCTAAGTTGCTAACTAGCTATAAACAAATAATGAATTTGATATCAGAAATTAGCTGTAATAGCTGTTTCTTGGGTAAGGAATAAGTATGGTGATCTATTCTAGCCTCACCAAAACTCAACTGAAACCATCCAGCTTGAATAGTTGAACCGGATAGGGAGTTCAGTTTTGATCTAAAATTCCTTCTACTCATCTCTTGTATATTGCAATGCCATTAAAATCATATCCAATTTCCTCGTAAATCGCAAAATAATTACTTGCACGGATAAGGAGTTCAGTTTTCCAATTCAAGCATAAAAAGGCATATGCGTTGAGTTCAGTGCAGTGGAAAGTTCACACCCGCCATGATTTCGCGGCTTCCACATTTCAAGGCTTCTATACTTTCTACAAAGTGTTCCTCTTTCTTCTATTTGGATTACAACTTGTGACAAATCATGAATCCTAATCCGTGCAAGTCCTAAATATGCTTAACGAAATCTTCGTAGTACCTAGTAAGCAAGTTAAATTAACTGTCACACACATACGTAACAAAGATGATTCAAGTATAAAAGACGAGTGAATGGGCAACTGTGTACATGAACTCCTCAATTTGTGCATGACAACGAGAGAAGAACAAAAAGAGATGGCATTTGCCAGCATACGCTTTCATAAAACCACGTTCTCTTCCAACATCATCAATTTTATCAATCAAGACAACAGATGGTGCCTAAAGCATCAAATACAAGCAATAATGTGTGACCAACACAAGAATGTACCAGCTTACTTGATATATTTCCCAAAGACTTCTTCATAGATAGCATCCCATAAACGTTCCGACTGACCAATTTCCTTCAGTTTCAAGTCCTTATCTTCTCCAAGCTGTGCAACAAGATCTGCAGCTTCATTTCTTTCACTTCCACCATAACCCACATTGAACCAGGGAAGACCAAAACTCTCAAGCTCGGAGATATCCGAGAAAATATCTAGGATGACTTCAAAAGCCTTGTCATTGTCTTCGTCATCTTCTATAACCAATTTCGAACAACCTTTGCAGAGATTTTCGACAGTTTCCCATTCGCCATTGCAGTAACACCTCTTTTTCAGACTCCAATTTTGAGTAACAAACAGAGAAACTTCTTCAGAAGGGCAGTAGAGATTGAAAGGATAAACCTTGTACTTTTTTGCAAGTTTTACCCCTAAAGCAACCCCTTCCAACTCTAGATAAAATGGTGAGACACACTGCTGCCCTTTAGAAATGGCCTTAGACTTTGCAACTATTGGCCTATGACAAGAATCTCTTATAATAGCCCCACAACCAGAAACCCCATCCTTGCTACAAAAACCGGCAGTAAAAATTTCATAAACATTCTTAGCATCTCTCACTTTGGATGTAAGAGCATCATCATCTTCCATTCCCCATATACCCAAACATGTCTTCAACCAATGAGATTTATTTGGAACCAAAATTAGATCATCGTCGCTATCTTCAGAACAATCTTGACTGTCAAAAACATCAAAAAGGTAATCAATAGAGAGGACTTTTCAAAGCAAACAATATTCTCAAGGAGCAGGGTTTATTTTGTTGGCAGTAAATCTACTTGTATGCCAAACTGAATCTCAATTCTAATAAACAAAGAGTTGGCAGGAGATCAGAAAGTACGGAATCTTTAACAATCTCATTGAGCACACAATTCAAACAAATAGATACTATCAGCCTAATTTCAATTGCTTCAAGCTTCTAAGCACTAGTACATCAATAAAGTTTTGACTCATTGAGGGACATTCTTACCCATCGAGCAGGCGCAACGCTGGGGTATCAGGATCTAGCTCTTTCTTCTTAGTTACATGTACAATATCCTGCAATAGAAGTTGTTGCAAAAGTATAAGAATCAGAACAACAAACACCAAATTGGTGGCCGAAAACAGCATCAACTTCAAACATATGAAGGATGGGAGATTAATTACTGGATGTCCGTGGAACCGCATTTCTTTAATTGAGCGCTTCAAGCTCTCTTTGTTTGTTAATTCATCATCTTCTTCTTCTTGGTGTATTTGCTGTGAAAGTCCCTGCAGAAGCTGTTAAAAATTAGGAATGAAAAGAGAACCAAATTGGTGAATAACAGCACTCAAAACTGATAATTATACTAAATTTGATCCTTACATTTTGTGACGGTGCAGCTTCTTCTTCGATCGTTCCTGCTAGTATATTCACATTACCTTCCTTCATCCTTCAACAAGAAATGATGATCTTCCAAATCAGTTTTGTAAATTGATTTGCTATAAGAAGCTAATCTAAATCAACGGAAGAATTGAGATTAAATGTTCTCTGTGTTATGCCCTAATCGGAGTGAAGTTTGAGAAAATAGTGTGATTCAGCACCAACAATAGAAGACCAATTGATTGGAGATGTATATATATATATATATATATATATAGCTCAATACCTCTAAATAAATCTAACTTGAACTCGGAAGTCGGTAGGAAAAGGAAATAGAAGAAGAGGACAGTCCGAAGTCCGTACGGAGTCTCTTTTGGAGGAGGGGAGAAAAATCTTGGTCCGAAACCATATATTTTTTCCTACTTCGGTACAAAAATATTTTATTTATCATCTTTCCCGGTCAGATAACGTCACTGTAAACTCGTTAATCATTAACATGACGTCAAGGCACGGGCATGTTGTTGTGCCAGGATCATTCGTCGTTGCACTCTTCTAGCATATCTCTTAGCCAAAAACTTATGCTGCAAAGTTCGCCTCCCTACAACGACTGACGAACAACACTTGCAGACTCAAAAGAAGACATTAAATTATAAGCATCCTCTGTTAATCTGAATAAATACCAGAACACCAAGGACTGACACTCATCCGATTACAGACTCCAACAATTTCCAATGTAATTGCATGAACATTCAATTCCACTGCTACATTGATATCTGTATGAACAAACCAATTCCAGCATCGACCAATTACCATAGAGGACACATAACCCTCTGCAGGAGTTGCTTTCAACATCCAAGCCATCAGAGTTTGTTTTTGTATCCCACAGTTCTGGGTACTATAATTGCAGTCTGACTAGGGCCTCCATCAGTTGAGTAGTTCAACAAGCTGAGAACACACCTTCTGAAGCAGAAGGCGCTGGTTGCCAATGAAGGAGAGGACTTGTGACTGGTGTCAGATAAACATAAGAGTCAACTGCACCTAAGCTAAAGTCCCTGCAGAAGCTGTTGAAAATTAGGAATGAAAAAGTAATCAGACAACCAAATTGGTGATTACACAGCATAACAGCACTTAAACTGATAATTATACTAAATTTGATCCTTACATTTTGTGGTGGTGCAATTTCTTCTTCGATGGCTCCCGCTAGTATATCAATATCACCTTCCTTCATCCTTCAATAAGAAGAGATGATAGTCTTCTAAATCAGTTTGATTAATTGATCGAAATACTGCTGCAAACAGAAACTAACCTAGAATTGAAATTAGGGGATCTATTCTTCTATGTGTTCTGCCCTAATTGTTTTTGAATGGTCTGAGGATTTGAGTGAGAAAATAGTGTAGATAGATGGGGACGCCAGACGTGATAGGATTAGCCACCAAGATTCAGAAAACTTAATGGATTGAATGTCTTATATAGCTAACTGAATTCTAAAACTAAAAACTCAAATAAGGAAATCAGTAGGAAAAGGAAATAGAGGAAGTAGTAATACTGTGGTGTTGGTATCCCAGTAGACCAGTCCGGAAGGAGTCACTTTTTGAGGGGAAGAAAAACAAATTTTATATTCCTATTTCGGTACCAAAATATATTTCCTGCTCATTACTCTGTCTCTGACCAAAGAAGCAACATAGGTTCCCACTGTCCTGCAGAAGGGCTCCCCTGATATTTGGGGTCTGCTTTGGATCCTTTACCAGTTCTGCAACAACCTCCGCTGTGCACTTCCTTGGGTGTACAAGTTGGGTATTGTTGCTCCCCTTCGGCCGAGCCGATATCTGCCTCTGTCTGACTTAACGACTGCATAGAAAATCCGCAAGCTGTCAAAGCAAGTTCTGAAACGTTACTTGCATAACAAATCCGCTCACTTTTCTTCTGGAACATAATAGCATTCGAAGAATATACTCGGGGAAAATTTTCGGAAGGGATCGAGCCATCGAGGTTCGGGTTGGAGGAAACCATTCAGATGTAAGGTAAACACATTGTTCTTTGTTTCAGCGCTCAGATATAAGTTTAAACTTCATTGCAAGTTAGACTATATATAAACGGATAATTATCCTGAGTTCCATACAGTAATATTTTTGTCTGCTTTTATCCAAGTTTCACAACATAAAGCCTCCTATGATTCTCTACATATGTGAAAAAGGTAATATACCTATGTTTAGTCTTTCTAAAGCTAATACCATCACTAAAATAACTACAGATCAAAAACAGATGTTATAAAACTGTTCCCCAAACATCACAATCAACCAACAGGAGTGATAAATAAAGTGAATAGCATGTCTAACCTCTGGAGCAAGACAGCATCTCCTCCGCCCACCAGTGTCAAGCAAAAAAAAGAAATCATGGGGTTCAACTGACAGAAAGTACTACTGCAGATGGACGTCAAGGCCTAGAATACTTGACTCGTTCTTGCCAGAAGTTATATTTAACACTAACTTCAATTGACTCTTACCAGACACAGTATCCTACCCAATGACATTGATGCATGGACAGGAGAGTTCCAATAGCTGAGAAAAGAGACTCGATGACTGGAGACCAAAGGGGGGACAAACTATTTGAACGGTTTCTCACGCTGACTTATCGTTATCTCTTTTGACTGGATAATACCCAAACGAACCCAAACCTATTGACGCGATATTTATGGACGCAAACCATTGAGGCCATTTTCATGTGAACACTGAGCTCAGAATTTTACACTGGGATCTCTCTTGCCATTGACAATAGAGAAAATAACATGGTTTCAAATGAGAAGCAACGAAACACCAATAATGGTTTATGAAAATGTTTCTGTTACAGTGTGTATCATAGAAAGCAGGATAGACTATACTGCTAATACTCAGCTTAAGTACCAACGTGACCAGTTATTGTAACTTCACTGTCATCATAGAAAACAGGCACCTCATAAAATGACTGGCCAAGCAAATCCAAACATATTCAGGCTGTCTTCACTATTCAAGATTTTCTTTAGTGGTGGCTACTGATGCAATTTTGGAACTAACTGAATCGAAGTTAAACAATTGGAAAACTTAGGAAGTGGGCATGAAATGTGTAAAGTGCAGATACTATTGGTTAAGTCACTGACAAAGTTGCAGAGTTAACAAAGCAATATATATAAGAAAGTGATAGCCCATTCCCATAAAATCGGATTGATGATATAAAGACAGAATAATAATAGTCTAGATATATCACTCACTAAGACATTTTATCTAATTTCAAAATAAAATTCTACCAAGAGTATCCATTGCTAGTGACTGTCTAAAACAAAGATTAGGAATCTGAGTTGAACAAATACGTAGTCTAAGGTATCCGCAAGCTATCTTTTCTACTGTTTTTAAGGGTAACCAAAGGTATCTGCTGTTAACTATTGTCTGGTCTTAATACCTAAACTCTATTGTTTCCTTGTCTATCATGTATTAGTTGTAGTATACTTAATACTATGTATGCTGCATGTATGAGCATCAGCCATCAAGTAAAGACAGGTATACTTATACAAGTTGTAGTATACTAGTACTATGTATGTTGCATGTATGAGAATCAAGTAGTCGACAAAAACATTGTAGACCTATTTGTTTGCTGACTAGCGTCTACAAAATAATTGCAAAGGTCTTAGCTTCAAGATCAAAATTGGTTATGTCCAAGTTAATATCACAGGTTCAGAGTGCTTACATTGAAGGTAGACAGATTGTTGACGGAATTCTAATTGCAAATGAACTTGTTGATTCAAGAATCAGTGCAGGGAAACCAGGTATAATTTGCAAGATCGATCTTGAAAAAGCTTTTGATAGAATAAATTGGAAATATCTTGAATCGGTGTTAGTAAAAATGGGTTTCAGTTCAAAATTATGCAAGTGGTTGAGGTTTTGTTATTCTACGGCCTCTTTCTCAGTTCTCATTAATGGCTCACCGTTTGGTTTCTTTAAAAGTAGTAGAGGTGTTAGGCAAGGGTGTCCTCTCTCACCATTACTGTTCAACATTGCTATGGAAGGGTTCTCCAGATATTTTGATAAGGTCGCTCATACTAATATGATCTCTGGTTTCTCAGTTTCACCTATAAGTGTGGTGGTTAATCACCTACATTATGCGGATGATACAATATTTTTTCTTGATGATAAAAAGGAGGAACTTCTTAATCTATTCTCTGCACTACAATGTTTTGAATACATCTCGGGCTTAAAAATTAATCCTTCAAAAACAAGAATAGTGGCGGTTGGTAATATACCAAATTTGGATAGGTGGGCTGCTGAGTTCGGGTGTGCAACAGACAAGATTCCTTTCAAATATTTGGGGATGCCTCTTGGTGCGAAATCTAATTCGAAAGCTATTTGGGATCCAATTATTGGAAAGTTTGATTCAAGGTTATCTTTTTTTAGACATGGAACATTAACAAAAGGGGGAAAGTTAGCTTTGCTAAAGTGTATCTTATCTTCACTACCACTTTATTACTTCTCACTATTCAAGGCTCCTAGTTCTGTTATTAAGAAACTAGAGAAGAAAATGAGATATTTCTTATGGGAACATAATGTTGGTTCTAAGGTTTCTCACCTTATCAACTGGGAGACGCTGATGGCTTCTAAAGATAGAGGAGGACTTGGTGTCCTTAATCTATCCATCATGAATGTCTGTATGCTAGCTAAATGGTGTTGGAGATATGGAGTTGAAAAAAATCTTTTATGGCGTAAAATAATTGTAGATAATCACGGAGATAATCGGTCATACTGGTTGCCTGGAAAGGTTGAAGCTACCTATGGTATTTCGTGTTGGAAAAGTATCGTTGTCACTAGTTCTTTGATCAGTTCAAATTCAACTATAAACGTTCATTCCGGTAAGCAGGTTTCTTTCTGGTATGACTGTTGGAGGGGTGGTATCATTCTTTCTAATGAGTTTCATATTATCTTCAAACTGGTAAGAAATAAATTTTCAAGAATTGATGATATGGTCTCTAACACTGGGAACTGGAAATTTGATTTCAAACGCTTACTTAACGATGATGAAGCTATTCGGCTAGCAGAATTATTTGTTGTCATAGGTCACTCCCCTCCATCTCTGGATGGTATGTTAGATACAAGACGTTGGAATGATAGCACTGGCATCTTTACGGTTAAGTCTCTTTACTCCAAATTAATCGCAAGTGATGGAGTGGATAATTTCCCGAGTGCTTTTATCTGGAAACCGACAATTCCGCCTAAGATCTGTTTTCTGATTTGGAGCTTAATTCACAATAAGCTCAATACAATAGATACTCTAGATCAAAAAGGAATCCATATTTATAACTCGTGTGCTCTTTGTGGAAATGATGAGGAATCACAGGACCATCTCTTCTTGCATTGTAAGATTGCTCATAAAGTCTGGCGTATGTTGATGCCCAACTCAAACTGGTTTTGGGTATTTCCAAAGTCTTTCAAGGATTTAGCTCATTGCTGGTTTCATCCGCAGTTATCTTCTCAAGGAAGATCTATTTGGAAGCTCATTCCGGCTGCCATCGTTTCGACTTTGTGGAAAGAACGAAACTGCGGAACTTTTGAGAAGAACTATATGTTTAAGGTTGATAATTCCCTGGGTGATGAAGCTAAATCTTTGGTCCTTTCATGGGCGTTTGCAAATGGGTCTAAAGTTCATCTTAATTTCGCCAATTCGGTTTCAAATTGGGATGCTTTCTTTGTTGTACAGTAATTTCTTCTTTCATTTACTCTACCTCTGGTAGGCACTTTGTATATTCTCTGATCTAATAAATTCTTTCTCTTTGATCAAAAAAAAAAAAACAAAAACAAGATGAAGTTAAAGCATAAAGCATGTTTTCCATGTTCATATTCATGTTGATGTTTTCAGATGTATATCATGTGGTCCTAAGCATAGAGTAATGTAGTATGTATCAGTATATGTCGTAACTTGTCATCCGATTTAGTTAAACATGCTTAGTAGCTAATAAAGAATATCCTTTTTTTTTTTTTAAATATCGTATATGTCGGATATTTTTTTAAAATGTAGTATGTATCAGTATATGTCGTAACTTGTCATCAGATTTAGTTAAACATCCGATTTAGTTAAACATCCGATTTAATTAAAAAATAAAAATAAAATAATAATAATAATAATAAAGAATATCTTAATCATGATTAGAGGTTGATATGCTAACAGTTTATACTTAACTCCAACTTCAATTGACTCTTACCAGACACAGTATCCTTTCCAAAGACATGGAGTCATAGAAAGACATTGATGCATGGACAAGAGAGTTCAATAGCTGAGAAAAGAGACTCGGCAACTGGAGACCCAAAGGTCAAAGCTGATAGAAATTGAAATGTTTCGGGGCTCTGATACCATGTTAGAAATTGAGATGAAACTTCGGAGCTCTGATAGCATCTTAGATTTGTGGTAAGAGTAAGGATCAGATGTAAACAATGAAGACACAAGAGATTAAAGTGGTTCGGCACTAACGCCTACGTCCACTGACAAACCCCGTAGGAATGAATGATATTGATGCTCAATACTAGAGATGATTTACAAACCCCACACACATAAACTTACGTAAGGATACCTCTCATCTCTCCCTTACTAAGGACCCAATCTCACTAATTTTGGGTGTCTACAAATGATACTACAAATGCCTATTTATACTAGTTAGCTTAGCCTCCAAGTGAGCAACTCCAAATTGAGTTCTACTTCCTTAGCCTACAAACTAGACTAACATTTTTATCACATGTTTTACATTATGGTATTTGAGCAACCTCTCTTGATCATTCTAGATACTTTGAACTCTACCTAACTCTAGACTTCTTTAATCCTTGTTTACATTAGTTCATATTAGACATTACAAATTAGGTAATTCCAATAATTATCTAGAATATCTTTGACTATATCTTCATGGTTGCCTTGTATATGAAGGATATATTCTAACACCCCCCCCCCCCTCAAGTTGAACACGGAGAGAAATGTAGTGTACAACTTGAACGATCTTTAAAAGAGGACTCGGCGTGATAACAACTAAGCAATAATGTTGATGCTGGACGGAGGAGTTGATAATGGTGATGCAGCAGGTTCTGATACGCTGGACGGAGCTATTTTCGGCAAGGTTGGGTGTGCAGCTGGTGGATTTCGTGTATGTTATCCTGGTGGAGATTCGATAGGTGGTGCCGCTGACGGAGCTACTCTTGGCATGGTGGGGTGCATAGCTGGTGGTTTTCTAGGAATTATGTTCGGTGGATATCCAACGGGTGCTGGAGCGAGTGGTATTTTGGTAGGTATCTCGCTCTCTGGTGGTTTTCCATGAGAAGGAACACTTGGTGGCATGGATGGTACAATTCCTTTCGGGAGTTGCTTCTTAGGTGCTACTTTATGTGACGACACAACAATTGAACGACTTGGAGATATAGATGGTACGATGCCATGAACAACTTGGGGTGGCTGTGCTGACTTATTTGTCGGAATGGTGATTGGAGAACTTGGGGGCATTCGGGCTATGTGGGACTATTTTTAACACCCCCCCTCAAACTCGAGAAGGTCGAGTTTGAATACACCCTGGACCTGAAGCATGGCAGACGGATTGTAGCACACGGTTGCGTCCCCGCCAACTGTGGGTGCACGCGGATTGTGGCCTATGGATTGCTGCCCATGCGAAAGGTTACACTGAATGAGTGGCACAGAAGCCACGGATGCACACTGGCGGATCTGAGTGGTACGGAAACCACGGACATACTGATGGCGGATACTGAGTGGTACGGAAACCACGGATACACTGATGGCGGATACTGAGTGGTACGGAAACCACGGATACACTGACACTGAGTGGTACGGAAACCACCGACACATGGATGGACATGGATAGCTCTGAGTGGGGTCTGGCTCTGATAGGAGTGGAAACCTAAACTTCATCTTGTAGCGGAAACTTAAACGCCCATTTGGATCGAACTTGGCTCTGATACCATGATAGAAATTGAAATGTTTCGGGGCTCTGATACCATGTTAGAAATTGAGATGAAACTTCGGAGCTCTGATAGCATCTTAGATTTGTGGTAAGAGTAAGGATCAGATGTAAACAATGAAGACACAAGAGATTAAAGTGGTTCGGCACTAACGCCTACGCCCACTGACAAACCCCGTAGGAATGAATGATATTGATGCTCAATACTAGAGATGATTTACAAACCCCACACACATAAACTTACGTAAGGATACCTCTCATCTCTCCCTTACTAAGGACCCAATCTCACTAATTTTGGGTGTCTACAAATGATACTACAAATGCCTATTTATACTAGTTAGCTTAGCCTCCAAGTGAGCAACTCCAAATTGAGTTCTACTTCCTTAGCCTACAAACTAGACTAACATTTTTATCACATGTTTTACATTATGGTATTTGAGCAACCTCTCTTGATCATTCTAGATACTTTGAACTCTACCTAACTCTAGACTTCTTTAATCCTTGTTTACATTAGTTCATATTAGACATTACAAATTAGGTAATTCCAATAATTATCTAGAATATCTTTGACTATATCTTCATGGTTGCCTTGTATATGAAAGATATATTCTAACAAAAGCAACTGTTGAGAAAAGAGTAAAACTAATAGCTTATCTAGCAAATTAGCATGTACACGGATGTAAATGATATACACGGCATATGCAAGTATCTACTGTCATATATCTGTTTGACTTTAAGAACCTGCATGGGATTTTATTTTTGGATCAGAATAAAGGTGTTATTTACATCTTTATGGCGAATCTTTCTCATGTCGTGTTTGTGGGTGTCCAAAATACTACAAAAGTCTTGGATGCTCACCAATGATCAGAACCCACATGTGACCAAATTATGACTGATCCCTGTTTGCCTACTTATAGGATGTAGCACAATAGTAGTTTTACTCTTTTCTCAACAGTTGCTTTGACCTTTGGGTCTCCAGTCGCCGAGTCTCTTTTCTCAGCTATTGAACTCTCTTGTCCATGCATCAATGTCTTTCTATGACTCCATGTCTTTGGAAAGGATACTGTGTCTGGTAAGAGTTAATTGAAGTTGGAGTTAAGTATAAACTGTTAGCATATCAGCTTCTAATCATGATTAAGATAATCTTTATTAGCTACTAAGCATGCTTAACTAAATCGGATGACAAGTTACGACATATACAGATACATACTACATTACGCTATGCTAGGACCACATGGTATACATCTGAAAACATCAACATGAATATGAACATGGAAAACATGCTTTATGCTTTAACTTCATCTTGTTTATGTCAACTACTTGATGCTCATACATGCTGCATACATAGTATTACGTATACTACAACTAATACATGATAAACAAGGAAACAATAGAGTTTAGGTATACCTGTCTTTACCTTATTGAAGACCAGATAATAGATAACAGCAGATACCTTTGGTTACCCTTAAAAACAGTAGAAAAGATAGCTTACTGATACCTTACCTTAGACTAAGTATTTGTTCAACTCAGATTCCTATCTTTGTTTTAGACAGTCACTAGCAATGGATAATCTTGGTAGAATTTTATTTTGAAATTAGATAAAAATGTCTTAGTGAGTGATATATGTAGACTATTATTATTCTGTCTTTATATCATCAATCCAATTTTATGGGAGTGGCTATCACTTTCTTATATATATTGCTTTGTTAACTCTGCAACTTTGTCAGTGACTTAACCAATAGTAGCTGCACTTTACACATTTCATGCCCACTTCCTAAGCTTTATAAAATTTCCAATTGTTTAACTTCGATTCAGTTAGTTCCAAAATTGCTTCAGTAGCCACCACTAAAGAAAATCTTGAATAGTGAAGACAACCTGAATATGTTTTGGATTTGCTTGGCCAGTCATTTTATGAGGTGCCTGTTTTCTATGATGACAGTGAAGTTACAATAACTGGTCACATTGGTACTTAAGCTGAGTATTAGCAGTATAGTCTATCCTGCTTTCTATGATACACACTAGTAACAGAAACATTTTCATAAACCATTATTGTCTCGTTGCTTATCCTTTGAAACCACGTTATCTTTTCTATTGTCAATGGCAAGAGGGATCCCAATGTAAAATTCTGAGCTCACTGTTCACATGAAAATGGCCTCAATGGTTTGCATCCATAAATACCGTGTCAATAGGTTTGGGTTCGTTTGGGTAGTATCCTCTTCTCTGAGTTGCAGAACCTGTTCAAAAGAGATAACAATAAGTCAGCGTGAGAAACCGTTCGAATAATTTGTTGGTCCTTTGGTCTCCAGTCACCGAGTCTCTTTTCTCAGCTCTTGAACTCTCCTGTCCATGCATCAATGTCTTTGGGTTGGATACTGTGTCTGGTAAGAGTCGATTGAAGTTAGTGTTAAATATAACTTCTGGAAAGAACGAGTCAAGTATTCTAGGCCTTGACGTTCCATCCGCAGTAGTACTTTCTGTCAGTTGAACCCCATGATTTCTTCTTTTTGCTTGACACTGGTGGGCGGAGGAGATGCTGTGTTGCTCCAGAGGTTAGTCATGCTATTCACATTATCATTATTTGTTTTGTCACTCCTGTTGGTTGATTGTGATGTTTGGGGAACAGTTTTATAACATCTGTTTTTGATATGTAGTTATTTTAGTAATGGTATTAGCTTTAGAAAGACTAGGTATATTACCTTTTTCACATATGTAGAGAATCATAGGAGGCTTTATGTTGTGAAACTTGGATAAAAGCAGATAAAAATATTACTGTATGGACCTCAGGATAATTATCCGTTTATATATATGCTCTAACTTGCAATGAATGTTAAACTTATATCTGAGCGCTGATTTGCTAAACACAAAACAAAGAACAATGTGTTTACCTTCACATCTGAATGGTTTCCTCCGACCTGAACCTCGATGGCTCGATCCCTTCCGAAAATTTTCCCTGAGTATATTCTTTAAATGCAATTTATGCTCCAGAAGAAAAGTGAGCGGATTTGTTATGCAAGTAACGTTTGAAAACTTACTTTGACAGCTTGCGGATTTTCTATGCAGTCGTTAAGTCAGACAGAGGCAGATATCGGCTCTGTCTGTTGGAAATGATTTTAGAGTTAACGGGATGGATTATTGGGTTTTGAGACTCACTTAATTATCTCACAGGACAATTGAATTGGGAGAAACAAACTTAATTAATTACAAACACTTTGGTCGTACTGACCTTGCTTTTGTTTACAAACGGTCACTTTCTTCTTTTTTTACGCTCAACCACTTTAAGTTTCTGCTCACTCTTCCTTTTCTCAATTTTTTCACACTTTATTAACTTTAAATTTCCACTTACATATGTTTGTTTCCACTCACTCTCTTTTCAACTTTCTTACCCTCACCACAACGTCTACTGCCCCATTTATAGGAGCTCTCAACCGCCTCTATCTACTCTAGTTTTATCTAGAGTATTCATTAGTCTACTCAATATTTACAACCGACTTTGACCAAAGATAATTCTAGAGTACTCACGTTTTGCTAAGTTTGTAGTGGCATTACTTTATTCACGTCATAGAAGTGTCCAGACCTTGTACTCTAGCTAATTCTAGGACATGCTAGCTGTTTGTAGATTATTCTAGGCTAGTCTACAAATCATGTTTACTATTCTAACACGCCCCCTTAAACTTGATTTGTAGTAACTCCAAGAATTTCTCGTAATTTGACGAAGAGCTCGTGCTTTAGCGGTTCGGTGAATATATCCGCAACTTGGCTTTGAGACTTTGTGTATTTCAGTTGTACCTTATTCTCCGATATGCATTCTTGGATAAAATGATATCGTGTGTCGATGTGCTTGCTGCGGTCATGGAACACTGGATTCTTTCCTAAAGCCATTGCCGACTTGTTGTCCACAAATATTGTAGTCGGTTCTTCCTGCTCCATTTTTAGCTCCTTCATTAAACTCCTTAGCCATATGGCATGACAAACACACGATGCTGCTGCGACGTACTCAGCTTCGCAAGTGGAGAGTGTGACAATCGGTTGCTTCTTCGAACTCCAAGTAAAGCCAGTATCTCCGAGGAAAAATACAAATCCAGTAGTACTTTTTCTTTCATCTAAATCTCCGTCCCAATCACTATCACTGTATCCAACGAGTTTGTACTTGTCTGATGACGAGTAAAATAAACCGAAATCAATCGTACCTTTTAAGTAGCGCAAAATTCTCTTGGCAGCCTTCAGATGTGTAGTCGTAGGTGCTTCCATGTAGCGACTGATTAGCCCTACTCCATAGAGAATATCTGGCCTTGTACAAGTTAAGTATCTCAAGCTTCCAACTAGACTCTTGTAAAAAGTTGGATTGACCTTCTCGCCTCCATCGATCTTTGATAGCTTGATTCCGCATTCTACGGGAGTAATTGCCGGATTATATTCCTCCATTTTAAATCTCTTAAGGATTTCTTTAGCATATCCTTCTTGAGATATAAAAATTCCATTTTCTCGTTGTTTTACTTCGAGCCCGAGATAGTATGACATAAGACCGATGTCTGTCATCTCAAATTCTCTCGTCATCGCTTTCTTGAATTCTTCGAACATTACTGGGTTATTGCCGGTGAAGATCAAATCATCTACATATAGGCAGACGAGCAACTTATCTCCTTTTTCGTTCACCTTCACATAGAGAGCATGTTCATGCGGGCATTTACTGAAATTATTTTCTTGGAAGTACTTGTCGATTCTACTGTACCACGCTCTTGGTGCCTGTTTTAGGCCGTATAAAGCCTTTTTCAACTTCAGGACTTTATTTTCTTGTCCTTTTACTTTGTACCCCGGTGGTTGTTCGACGTATACCGTCTCTTCAAGATGTCCATTTAGAAAGGCAGACTTGACGTCCATCTGATGAACTTTCCATCTATTTTGGGCAGCTAGAGAAATAATTAGTCTTATAGTTTCTAGACGAGCTACAGGAGCAAATACCTCATCATAGTCGATGCCTTCTCTTTGGTTGTATCCTTTTGCAACTAATCTTGCCTTGTATCTTTCAACCTCTCCTTTAGCGTTTTTCTTGGCTTTGTACACCCATTTTACTCCAATTGCTCTTTGTCCTTTTGGAAGTTTCACAAGCTCCCAGGTACTATTCTTCTCGATAGCTTTCATTTCTTCATTCATCGCCTTTCGCCATTTTTCACTTTCCACAGCTTCATCAAAAGTTATTGGTTCACTATCTGCAAAAAGACAAAATAGAGATACATTGTCTCCATAGATATCGCTTAAACTCCTCGTCCGTAAGGGCCTTTCGCTGGAGCTCTCATCTGCTGATGATGGATCATCATGATGCACTGATGGAGGTGATGGTGGTGGTGAAGCATATGGAGCAACTGGTTCTGGTGGTTGTTCTTCTTCTTCCTCTTCTAGAATAGGAAGAAAATTGTAATCCTTTTCTTGAATGCCGAAATCCCAGAAGCCTTCTTCATCGAACTCCACATCTCTGCTTGTGACGACCTTTTTATTGATTGGATCATACAACTTGTATCCTTTGGATCGAGAGTCATAACCAATAAATATGTACTTGGTACTCCTGTCATCCAATTTTGTTCTCAGCTGACTCGGCACATGAGCATATGCGATACTTCCGAATACTCGTAAGTGTGAGATGCCGGGTTTTACTCCGCTCCAAGCTTCTAAAGGAGTCATGTTCCTCACGCTTTTTGTGGGACATCGGTTTATCAGGTAAACCGCACAGTCAACCGCTTCTGCCCAAAACTCCCTGGGCACTCTCTTTGTCTTCAAGATACTCCGGCCATGTTGAGAATTGTTCTGTTTCTCCTTTCGGAAACTCCGTTTTGTTGAGGTGTGTATGGAACCGTAAGAGGCCGACGGATTCCATTGTCTTCACAGTATGCCTCGAACTCCTTCGAAGTAAATTCTCCTCCTCTATCTGATCTCATAGCCACAATTTGAAAGCCACTTTCTTTCTCCACAAGGGATTTAAATTTCTTGAAATTGGAGAAAACCTCCGATTTTTGTTTCAAGAAATAAACCCATGTTTTTCGACTAAAGTCATCGACAAATATGAGGAAATAGTTATTTCCACCATACGAGCTTGGCTTTATTGGTCCACAAACATCTGTGTGTACCAACTGCAGCGGTTTTGTGGCTCTTGAGAATGTTTCCTTGGGAAAACTTTTTCTGAAATGTTTTCCAAGTAAACATCCTTCACACAACTGATCTGGGTGGTCAATTCTTGGCAAACCTCTAACCATCTTTTGTTTGGACAATAATTTTAACCCTCCAAAATTAAGGTGTCCATACCTAAGATGCCATAACCATGACGAGTCTTTAATACAAGCAGTCAGACATCTCGCGATGTCATTTTGAATGTTCAGATAGAACATCCTATTCCCCGTCATTGGCACCTTGGCAATAAATTTTCCTCTCCTATCTCTTATGAAAAGACTAAGGTTTTCCATATTCATCCTATAGCCTTTTTCTAAGAGTTGTCCCAAACTTAATATATTCATTTTTACGTTAGGGACGTAATAAACATCGGAAATAAACTCATGATTTCCATTTTTCAACTTAATTAAAATTTTGCCAAGACCACTCACCGGAGTTTTCGCTCCATTTCCAAATGTTACGTTGCCGGAAACTGATTCATCAAGCTCCACGAACTTCTCCTTCGTGCCGCACATATGGTTGCTTGCTCCCGTATCAAGCACCCATGTACAATTCTCACTGTAGTCACCTCCTTTGCATGCCACCAACAAAGTCTGGTCTCCCTCTTTTTCTTTATTAGCATAGTTAGCTTTTTCTTCGACGTTGTCCGATGAAAACCAACAATCTCGAGCATAATGACCACGCTTGTGACAATTATAGCATTCAACTTGAGATTTGTTATTCCTTGGCCTATTATTGTTGCGCCATGAATTATCTCCTCTGCCATGACCTCTTGTGGAACTTGACCTCTGGCCCCTTTGATCATCGTCATTCTGCTTGCCTCTTCCTCTTCCTCCATAGTAGCCGCGTCCTCTTCCTCTAGCATTACTACCATAACTCTCTCCTTTGTCTTTCAAAGTGAGCTTTGCTTGTAGAACTTGTTCTACTGCTCCCTCTTTGCTTCTCTTTTTCATTCTTTCTTCATGGGCTTGTAGCGATCCCATGAGCTCATCCACGGTCATGGTTTCGACGTCTTTGGACTCCTCAATTGCGACGACGATGTAATCGAATTTTGGAACGAGTGACCGTAATATTTTTTCGATCACACGACTATCACTCATGACCTCACCATTTCTTCTTAGTTGATTGACGACAACTAAAACTCTTGAAAAATAATCCGAGATTAATTCAGACTCTTTCATGGAGAGAGATTCAAACTCACCTCTTAGAGTTTGCAACCGCACCTTCTTTACTTTGTCCACGCCTTTGATGGAATTTTGCAAAATCTCCCATGCTTGCTTTGCATTAGCGGCTCTTGATATCTTCTCGAAGGACGACTCATCCATGCCTTGATAAAGAAGGAAAAGAGCTCTTTTATCTCTCTTTCTCGAAATACGTAGTGTATCCTTTTCAGCTTGTGGTAGCGCCGCTTCATTTTCCGGTTCGACATAACCTTTTTCTATTATCTCCCACGCATCTTGCGAGCCTAGTAACGCCTTCATTTGAATGCTCCAGTTGTCATAGTTTTCTTTAGTGAGTTTAGGAATTTGAAAGGGAAACATTTCAGTAGCCATTAGGACCTTGGCTCTGATACCACTGTTGGAAATGATTTTAGAGTTAACGGGATGGATTATTGGGTTTTGAGACTCACTTAATTATCTCACAGGACAATTGAATTGGGAGAAACAAACTTAATTAATTACAAACACTTTGGTCGTACTGACCTTGCTTTTGTTTACAAACGGTCACTTTCTTCTTTTTTACGCTCAACCACTTTAAGTTTCTGCTCACTCTTCCTTTTCTCAATTTTTTCACACTTTATTAACTTTAAATTTCCACTTACATATGTTTGTTTCCACTCACTCTCTTTTCAACTTTCTTACCCCCACCACAACGTCTACTGCTCCATTTATAGGAGCTCTCAACCGCCTCTATCTACTCTAGTTTTATCTAGAGTATTCATTAGTCTACTCAATATTTACAACCGACTTTGACCAAAGATAATTCTAGAGTACTCACGTTTTGCTAAGTTTGTAGTGGCATTACTTTATTCACGTCATAGAAGTGTCCAGACCTTGTACTCTAGCTAATTCTAGGACATGCTAGCTGTTTGTAGATTATTCTAGGCTAGTCTACAAATCATGTTTACTATTCTAACACTGTCGAAGGAGAGCAACAATACCCAACTTGTACAGCTAAGGAAGTGCACAGCGGAGGTTGTTGCAGAACTGGTAATGGATGCAAAGCAGACCCCAAATATCAGGAGAGCCCTTCTGCAGGACAGAACCTATGTTGTTTCTTTGGTCAGAGACAGAGTAATGACTCTTTGTCACCCATCCTCCCAGCTTTTCTAAGTGACAGAGATGAGCAGCTTTGGGCAGTCTTCTATGGGAAAACTATGATTGTATGTTTATTTGTGGGTCAAAGAAGTGTGGAAGAGACAGAGATGAGCAGCTTTGGGCAGTCTTCTATGGGAAAATTATGATTGTATGTTTATTTGTGGGTCAAAGAAGTGTAGGAGAGACCTATTACCTTATATTGAACCGGATTGAAGTGATGCAACAGAGGGTGTGAATGTTAATGGAGTGCTTGGCCATGCTGTCCCGAAGCAGTTATCCCAGTCAGTCGGTGTAACTTTCGTTCCATCTAGCAGTAATAGCTTAGGTGCAGTTGACTCTTATGTTTATCTGACACCAGTCACAAGTCCTCTCCTTCATTGGCAACCAGCGCCTTCTGCTTCAGAAGGTGTGTTCTCAGCTTGTTGAACTACTCAACTGATGGAGGCCCTAGTCAGACTGCAATTATAGTACCCAGAACTGTGGGATACAAAAACAAACTCTGATGGCTTGGATGTTGAAAGCAACTCCTGCAGAGGGTTATGTGTCCTCTATGGTAATTGGTCGATGCTGGAATTGGTTTGTTCATACAGATATCAATGTAGCAGTGGAATTGAATGTTCATGCAATTACATTGGAAATTGTTGGAGTCTGTAATCGGATGAGTGTCAGTCCTTGGTGTTCTGGTATTTATTCAGATTAACAGAGGATGCTTATAATTTAATGTCTTCTTTTGAGTCTGCAAGTGTTGTTCGTCAGTCGTTGTAGGGAGGCGAACTTTGCAGCATAAGTTTTTGGCTAAGAGATATGCTAGAAGAGTGCAACGACGAATGATCCTGGCACAACAACATGCCCGTGCCTTGACGTCATGTTAATGATTAACGAGTTTACAGTGACGTTATCTGACCGGGAAAGATGATAAATAAAATATTTTTGTACCGAAGTAGGAAAAAATATATGGTTTCGGACCAAGATTTTTCTCCCCTCCTCCAAAAGAGACTCCGTACGGACTTCGGACTGTCCTCTTCTTCTATTTCCTTTTCCTACCGACTTCCGAGTTCAAGTTAGATTTATTTAGAGGTATTGAGCTATATATATATATATATATATATATACATCTCCAATCAATTGGTCTTCTATTGTTGGTGCTGAATCACACTATTTTCTCAAACTTCACTCCGATTAGGGCATAACACAGAGAACATTTAATCTCAATTCTTCCGTTGATTTAGATTAGCTTCTTATAGCAAATCAATTTACAAAACTGATTTGGAAGATCATCATTTCTTGTTGAAGGATGAAGGAAGGTAATGTGAATATACTAGCAGGAACGATCGAAGAAGAAGCTGCACCGTCACAAAATGTAAGGATCAAATTTAGTATAATTATCAGTTTTGAGTGCTGTTATTCACCAATTTGGTTCTCTTTTCATTCCTAATTTTTAACAGCTTCTGCAGGGACTTTCACAGCAAATACACCAAGAAGAAGAAGATGATGAATTAACAAACAAAGAGAGCTTGAAGCGCTCAATTAAAGAAATGCGGTTCCACGGACATCCAGTAATTAATCTCCCATCCTTCATATGTTTGAAGTTGATGCTGTTTTTGACCACCAATTTGTTATTTGTTCTGATTCTTATACTTTTGCAACAACTTTTTTGCAGGATATTGTACATGTAACTAAGAAGAAAGAGCTAGATCCTGATACCCCAGCGTTGCGCCTGCTCGATGGGTAAGAATGTCCCTCAATGAGTCAAAACTTTATTGATGTACTAGTGCTTAGAAGCTTGAAGCAATTGAAATTAGGCTGATAGTATCTATTTGTTTGAATTGTGTGCTCAATGAGATTGTTAAAGATTCCGTACTTTCTGATCTCCTGCCAACTCTTTGTTTATTAGAATTGAGATTCAGTTTGGCATACAAGTAGATTTACTGCCAACAAAATAAACCCTGCTCCTTGAGAATATTGTTTGCTTTGAAAAGTCCTCTCTATTGATTACCTTTTTGATGTTTTTGACAGTCAAGATTGTTCTGAAGATAGCGACGATGATCTAATTTTGGTTCCAAATAAATCTCATTGGTTGAAGACATGTTTGGGTATATGGGGAATGGAAGATGATGATGCTCTTACATCCAAAGTGAGAGATGCTAAGAATGTTTATGAAATTTTTACTGCCGGTTTTTGTAGCAAGGATGGGGTTTCTGGTTGTGGGGCTATTATAAGAGATTCTTGTCATAGGCCAATAGTTGCAAAGTCTAAGGCCATTTCTAAAGGGCAGCAGTGTGTCTCACCATTTTATCTAGAGTTGGAAGGGGTTGCTTTAGGGGTAAAACTTGCAAAAAAGTACAAGGTTTATCCTTTCAATCTCTACTGCCCTTCTGAAGAAGTTTCTCTGTTTGTTACTCAAAATTGGAGTCTGAAAAAGAGGTGTTACTGCAATGGCGAATGGGAAACTGTCGAAAATCTCTGCAAAGGTTGTTCGAAATTGGTTATAGAAGATGACGAAGACAATGACAAGGCTTTTGAAGTCATCCTAGATATTTTCTCGGATATCTCCGAGCTTGAGAGTTTTGGTCTTCCCTGGTTCAATGTGGGTTATGGTGGAAGTGAAAGAAATGAAGCTGCAGATCTTGTTGCACAGCTTGGAGAAGATAAGGACTTGAAACTGAAGGAAATTGGTCAGTCGGAACGTTTATGGGATGCTATCTATGAAGAAGTCTTTGGGAAATATATCAAGTAAGCTGGTACATTCTTGTGTTGGTCACACATTATTGCTTGTATTTGATGCTTTAGGCACCATCTGTTGTCTTGATTGATAAAATTGATGATGTTGGAAGAGAACGTGGTTTTATGAAAGCGTATGCTGGCACAGATTCGTATATTGAATTATCAATTGTTTAGAATATGATTTCAACTAGTAGACAATGTGCAATATCTACATTCTTAAGTTACCGGATTAAGTAGAATTTAATATGGGCAATTATATATGTTACCGTATTGCCGGTGTCATCGTAATATAATGGTAAAATTATTTGATGATGATACTAGTGAACTGAATTTGAAACTCGCCAGCACCAAAATAAATAAATTATGTTACCGCACAGTGTTTGGAAGGATTCGTTGAAACTATCAAGTCTTCAGAAACAAAGAGTTTAATTTAATTAATGGAAAACAGTGAATTGAGGCATTTAAAAATATAGCTTGCGGTACCATTTATGCTTCTAGAAAAGTAAAAGAGTATAATACGAGTCGTATTTGGGTTGAATGTGATTTTATGAACATTTTACTTGTTCTGTTATAAAATAAATATATAGTGTAAGGTCAAGCACTATGCTGAGAGATTTCTCTTCGCTATAGCATAATTGTAACGAAATCCAATTACTATGGTGTTCCATGTCTTTTAAATGTGGTCATATCCCTTAGGTACACTTAAAAGTGGATCACATCTAATCCACCTTGTAGGGAAGGTAAATCATATGGTTACTCAGTTTTAGTTGAAAAATCTATTTTACGAAAAGTCAGTTTCCGTGTGATATTCAACGGATATTGAGTCAGTATCCGTTTCTGGTTTATACTATTTTACACAAAAACTTCTCTTTTTCACTATTTTTGATTTACCAAACTCTTTTTTTTACCTATTATATCTCTTTCTTTCTTTTTTTTTTTTTTTTTAATATTCCAACGGATAAAAAATTGGAAAAAAAATAACAACGGATACCCAGTTTTCGTTCGGCACTATTCGTGTAGTGTAGCTAAGGGATGGCACAATACCATAGTGAGGTTGCCCTGCAACCATTTTCCCTTACCTTTAAATAAGCTATAGCTAAAGAAAATCCCTCACCATAGTGCTTGGCCTAATGAGGGATCATAAAACTGATTTGCCTGCCTATAACTTTTGATAATGTTCTTTTTTCTTTTCATTGTTTTTTTTCTCTTTTTTATATTAGAACGCGCAATTGGGGGATATGAGAATTAATTGGGGGATATAGATACAAGACAAAATAGGGATCCAAATATCAAATCTGGGTCACCCCTTATGTAATATATTTTCAAATCCTAATCTACCCCTCACTAATCAAGTTTAGTGGTTAATAATAATTAGTAAAAATCTTAAGTATTTGTTAATTATTAGTGTGTTTTTGTATTTGGGTGAATGAGATGAGAGTAAAAAGATAGAATTTTCTTTTGACAGAGAACCTTTTTTGGTGAGAGTGGAGGATGATTGTGAAGAGGGAACTGCTGCTAAGAGGTTGAAAGTTTGATTTTTTTTTCTTCTTTGAATCCACCATTGTTGCAGCTGAAATAGATCGGTGCCGGCATGGTATTCAACCGAAAAAACCTTGCCGACATATGTTGGAAACTTTCATGCCGACACAGTCAGTTGATTCTCGAGCATGCCGGTACCTATGCCGACATAATATGTTTCTTAAATTTCTATGCCGGCACAGGATGAAAGGTATCCAGAAAGTTAATTTTTTTTCGCTTGACTACCGACATTGATAGGAAGTTCTCGAGCATGCCGGCACCATTTTCCGGCATATGGTCTTCATCAATTCCGGCATGGTAGAAAGTTGATTTTTTTTTTCGCTTGACTACCGGTATTGATAGGAAGTTCTCGAGCATGCCGGCACCATTTTCCGGCATATGGTCTTCATCAATTCCGGCATGGTCTTCATCACTTCCGGAGATGTAAAAAAAATCCATTTTGAATTTTTTCTGGTTTTAATCAGTCCACTGCCGGCACAGTTAATTCATTCTCGAGCATGCCGGCTCTTGACTACCGGCATAGTATGTTGCTTTAATTTCTATGCCGGTACCGTTTTCCGGCATGGTCTTCATCACTTTCAGCATGATCTTCATCACTTCTGAATTAAGAAAAAAAAATCATTTCTAAAGTGAGGAGCCGGCAGAGAAGAAGAAGAGAATTTAATAGGGAGTGGGGAGAGTTTAGAATTTGAAAGGGAATGGGGTATATTTGGGTTTCAAAGCTCTAACCCTAAAAGAGATTAATAATACGTGGAGATGGAAATAGGGATATGATTTTGTTTTTTGATTTTAAGTTTTTGATTTTTATTTTGAGGGAAGGGTATTTTAGTATTTTCATAACCAAAAATCACCCCTTAGCACACACCATGGGTTGGGGGAAGTAATTCATATCCCCCAATTAATTCCCATATCCCCCAATTGCGCGTTCTTATTTTAGTGGGGGTTAGGCTTTTTGTCCCTCGTGTTTTTGTTTTACTTTATCGTTTGATTAACTAGAAATAACCCGTGTCGTAACACTGGCAAAGACTAGAAAAATAGCATATACAATACCATTCTAATAAATTGGGAGTAGTTTTATATTAAAGATATGGTATAAAAATCATGAAAACCTACCTTATCAATATTCCTTTAAGAAATTGTCGTAAAACAATTAGGAAGACTATGAGTTTTTCATGTTCTTTTTCATCCTAGAATTTACATTTCCACATAAAAAATCAATGGGTGGATCTATTTTGCTAATGCTGGAGATTTAGTGCCGGCTCAAGCTACTTAATTATTTCTATTGGTGGAATAGATACACTTTATTACAATGTTACATGTGCTGAAAATATAAAAGTATGTAAGTGGTAACACACAACGGCGACGTATTTAATTAGCATGCTTAGGATCATCATAGCTAGATGTAATTGGCCATAGAATGGGTGATTATTTTCCTTTTAGGCCATGTATGGCATCTTATGAATATTCATGTTGTATTTTGATATTCCATGTGTACTTATGAATGAACTTTATCGCTTAGGAGGGGTTATACGTAGGCTATTTTTCTTCTATTAAAACTACTCTTACATCATCAAAGCTTACGTAAGTATATTAGAAAAGAAAAGAACTTTTTTTCTTTACTATAAAAACCAAATAAAAAGAAAGTATATAGATAATTTTTCATTGCGAGTTTGCCGAGAAAAAGAGAGTAAACAGAATAATAGAATAATACCAAAGAGACAAGTCGAAATATAAGGCTTATGGCTTGTTTAGATGCCACTCCAGGAGTTGCTTGTTGAGTTTTTGGAGAAAAAAAGCCATAACTTATATAGCTTGGATATACAATTTCAGAATGACTTTTAGAAGCGAAAAAGATAACTTTTTATGAAGCAAAAACTTTTCGCTTCTGACTTTTGCTGTTGGTATCCGAACATGCTAGTAATATAAATGTAAATAGAAGCTTTTATCATATGTGTCTATTTTTGACGTGGAACTATGTTTAGCATTCAATCACCCCATTTTAGTCAACATGTATTATGATGAACAACCACGAGGAATACAATAATTTGTACTAGTTTAATAAACTCACAAGTCCATCATATGATTCAAAAACAACAATAAATGTAAAATTCTATATAGTTGTTTCCTCGATGGGCATCCACCAAAAATCCATTAAAACGTGAAGTTTTGTTTTATATATATTTGTATCCCCTTGGAGAGTTTAGTAATTCATGTAGCAGTCGTGATTATTTAAGCTCAATCTTTTAACTATTAAATAATAAATAATAAATATTTACTTTTACGAAAACATAAGTGCTATAAAATCACGCGGCTAAGTTGCGAAGATGTTCCATTCGATGGCATTATAATATAAAGGTAAGGTATTTTGGTGACAATATCAATGATCTTCGCGAGTTTGAAATTCTTCATCACTGAGTTCTTTATCAATCAAGTAAATTGTGAAAAAAATTGTTTCATGTGTTGCAACTGTTAAGCAAGAGGAAATATTTGTTTACCTATATCACATCCGCTTTACACATTGAACGTTTTTAATTAATTCTTTTTCGTATTTTCCAAAACATAAACCTGTTTACAATTTAAGATGGGTAAAAACACAAATATATATATATATATATCTACGAAGTTTTTCCAACAAATTTTCTTAAATAAAAATGTCAATACTAGAATTTATTTTATAAATAAAAAATTGATAATATGATTATTATTATTTTTATTGGATATTTATCTATTATTATTATTATTATTTTAAATTCTGAAACAAAAAAATTCCTTATTCGGGTACATAAATTAATTAAAATAATATAGAATACTTTAAAAAAAACTTGATATTCTTTTATTCATTGAACAACATAGTTGGAGTCAACATCCCTGACACGACAAGTAGGCGAACAAATGTTGTATCCATCATCGCAGATCCCCTGTATCCTAATAATTACAAAATTTTGGATCTTGTCAAGGTTGATGTAATGGTGTCTGACGTTGCACAACCCGACCAGGTATGTGAGTTTGCATCTTTTTATACCATTGTGAATATATCTGTCAAGGAAATATAAGTGAGTCATTGTCATTTGGTAACACAACTGAATCGTGGTCTTGTTTGCATGCCATAATTTTAGGTCGAAATTCTGAACCATTCTTAAAATTTGGATGTCATTTTATTGCATCAATCAGGGCACAAAATGTTGATCCCAAAGGCGAATAACCAGTACTCAATTTCTTTGCATGGGAAGCTAAGAAAATACAAAGGTACAGACTCAAATCAGTTGTGCAAGTGAGTATAGAACCTTTTGATCAGGACCATGTGTGTGTCATTGGTGATTACCGAGTGCCACCCAAGGCGGAGGAGAACGGCTTCTAAATCAAGTGACTGGAGATTCTACTAGTATATGTTATCTATAAATGTTATAATATAAAATGAACTTATGATGCCATGTATGGACAGTTTTTTTGAAGCTACTTTTTTTATACGCCATGTTTTGTTGTGTATTACTGATTTGATCTGAATCTCTTAGCATCTTTCCCAACTAGGAATTTAAGAAGTGCGAAAACGCGGGTTCTATAATTATTAAAAAAAAAGTTTCATCTCCTCCAAATACCCCCCTCTTGGATTATATTTTGTTAATGTTGGAGATTTAGTGTCGGCTCAAGCTACTTAATTATTTATATTGGTGGAATAGATACACCCTATTACAATGTTACGTGTGCTGAAAATATAAAAGTATGTAAGTGGTAACACACAACGGCGACATATTTAATTATCATGCTTAGGATCATCATAGCTAGGTGTAATTGGCCATATAATGGGCGATTATTTGCATTTTGTCCATGTATGACATGTTTTGAATATTCATGTCGTATTTTGGTATTCCATGTGTACTTACTAAATGAACTTTACCGCATAGGAGGGGTTATACGTAGGCTATTTTTCTTCTATTAAAAAAAATCTTGCATCATGAAAGCTTAGATAAGTATATATTAGAAAATAAAAGAACTTATTTTCTTTACTATAAAAACAAAATATAAAGAGTGTACATACATAATTTTTCATTGCGAGTTTGCCGAGAAAAAGAGAGTCAACAGAATAATACTAAAGAGAAAAGTCGAAACATAAGGCTTATGGCCTGTTTGGATGCCACTCCAGGAGTTGCTTGTTGACTTTTTGGAGCAAAAAAGTCATAACTTAGCTTGGGTACACAATTTTAGAATGACTTCTAGAAGCGAAAAAATTAATTTTTTATGAAGCAAAAACTTTTCGCTTCTGACTATTTTTGTTGGTATCCGAACATGCTAGTAATATAAATATAAATGGAAGCTTTTATCCTATGTATCTATCTTTGATGTGGAACTATGCTTAGCATTCAATCACCCTTTCTTAATCAACATGTATTATGATGAACAACAACGAGGAATACAACAATTTGTACTAGTTTAATAAACTCGCAAGTCCATCATATGATTCAAAGACAACAATAAATGTAAAATTCTATATAGTCGTTTCCTCGATGGGCATCCACCTAAAAATCCATTAATACGCTAAGTTACCAGTGGATTTAATGGTAAAGATAGTTTTTTTTTATATATATATTTTTACCCATTGTAGAGTTTAGTAATTCCTGCAGCAGTCGTGATTACTTAAAAAGGAAGTGTTCAGTTGTTTCTACTTCATTTTTATACATAGTACAAAAGGGTACAACGTCTTTGACTTTCTCAAAAAGTTTAGCATTTGTAAGCATAACATCTTGTAAACATTTTCATAAGAAATAACTTAATTGTTTCAGATATATTTAGGTTCCACATAGTTTTCCAGAAGGATTCAAGTAAGGATAGAATAAATATATCAAGACCAGAATCATTAAGTTTATCATACAAAGATTTAACTGTATACATTAATAATTCTATACAAGAATACTCCATATATGAATAACCTCTATATAAGAATAAAAAAATTTGGTCCCGACATGGGCCAGTTCTATTTAAGAATAAACTCCATATTGGAATAAGTCATATTTTTTCCCGATCGCGTCTTAAGAAACTTACTTCCATATAAGAATGATTGACATTATAATATAAATAATATAAGTTTTGTCATAAATCACAGTTTAAGATAAAGAGATTATTGTAATCATTTTGTAAGATCTTTTTACTTCTAAGTGGGTCGATGTTTTGTTTTGCACAACTTAATAAAATTCTCCTTGTTGTGGTTAGGTATAACAAATTTTTCATGAACTTTTGAAGGTAGACCTCCAGATAAGTCAGATGAGATTTCACTCAAGGAAGAGCATGACCAATATCAACAGATACACCAGAAGAAGCGGAAGTTCTAGGACTCCTTCAAGCTGCTAAATGAGCGAGAGCAATGAAGATTTCGGACTTCAGTGTGGAAGGAGACTGCAAGAATCTTTTTGATTATCTGAATGGAGAGCCATCTCAAATTACCTGGCAGAACCAATCCATCATGGACGAAGTGCAAGAAGATTTCTCTTTTTGTAACAACTTTAAAGGTTTCCAGTTTATCCATAGCACTGCAAACAATGTAGCAGACATACTAGCAAAAGAGGTTAGGAATTTTAGAACTACCATTAACTGGAGTGAAAACCCTCCCTCTTGTATTCAGTATGCTTTAGAAGTAGATACATTAATGCTAGGGTTACCTCTAAATGCCCAGCACTAGATGGCTCTACTAACTCTGATGTAAGGGTTACTAACTCCCTAAGTAAGTTTTCTTTTATACCATTTAACTTACAGAAAAAAAAAAAGACCTCCAGATAAGAATATGTTCTTAAAGTCCCTAAGATATTCTTATATAGAGGTTCTACTGTATTCACCTGACCTATTGAGAAACCATCTAATTTAATATTTTCTAAGATTTTGGTCTTTATCCTTAAAGAGACAAATTTTACTAATATTAAGAGCGATATCACCAGGGAAAATATAATTGATAAGAGAGAGATTCCAAGTGCATCTATCAAGATTAATCAAGTCTAAAACCCATACTAAGTGACTATTATTATAATTACTAAGGTTGATCAAATTATTATGCAATCCAGGTATCCATTTATCATGCCAAATACTAATATTTTGTCCATTTCCTACTTCCCAATTAGTACTAGATTTTTTTGAATAAGTTCAAGTCCTTGTCTAAGTATAATTAAGGGTTCACACGGTACCGTTCGGCTCGGTTCTTTACGAGACCGAGTACCTGTACCTCTCTAGCCTTGGTTCCAAAATTTAGGACCGGTACTAGTACCTTGTACCTCGGTTCCGATACCATTCGGTACACGGTCGGTACCATTCAGTACTTTTCCAGACAAAAATATATGTGTTTTTCTCTGACAATCTAAGTACCTGTTTTTTACCTGTTTTTCAATATATTAAGTAATACTAATATTTCAAATTCTTATTCAAAGCAACAACTAATAAGTAGCAATATTACTAGCAAACCAAACAAACAATGTCTTGAAAATATGAAAAAAGAAGTAGCAGTAGGCAGTACTGTAGCACACAAACTGACAAACCCACACACTAAAGTTTGGAAAATCCGAAAAAAGAACAAGTAGCAGTAGGCAGTAGCCACAGACACACACACTAAGTCTTGAAAATGAGAAAATCTGAAAAAAAAAGAACAACTAGCAGTGCAGCTAGTGATGCAGTAGTCTTGAATCTTGATCTTCTAATCCATGTCAGCACTCAGCAGCACTTGTGGTGTCATCAGTGTTGATAGGACCAAGGAACGCTGCAAAAACAAATAATAGCAGTTAGTAACTATTAGACTATATCTATTACTGCCAAGCACAAGTAATAATGTAATATGTTACCTTCTTCAATTTCAACATCATCATCTGGTATGTAATCAGATAGAAGATCAAGTTGTATTGGCTTCCTTAGCCAGCTTTGTGTGCAAAGCAATTCCTCAACTGTCCTTGTATATAAAGAGCTTCTACAAGGACTTAAGACTCTATTTCCTTTCCTAAAAGCAGACTCAGAGGCAATAGAAGACACAGGAATGGCTAATATGTCCTTAGCCATATGTCCAAGTATCTTATACTTTGTACTGTTGGTCTTCCACCAACCCAATAAGTCAAACTCCTCATCATCATCTTCTCCTTCACCTTGTTCATACTTGTCAATGAAATATTTATCCAACTCTGTTTTTCCCTCATCATCATTTGGGCTTTTCTTGAACCTCTTACTCCTTGACATCAACTCTTTCATACGACTTGGCCCTGCCACTGGTTTACTTACCACTGCTTTGGCTTGTCCCTGGATATAACAACTTGACTCCTCCTCATGAAATGAATAGACATCTTTATATCCTTCAAATAGAATCTTAAAATATAACTTAACAAGCTTCATAACAGATTCAACCTTAGAAGAATTCTTCCCATACAAGAGCTCAAAAGAAAATCGTAGTCCTTTTTCTTTCTCTCTAGGATCCAACAACATGGCAAAAAAGGTTGTAGGGTTCATCTTTGCATAATCACCCCAATATTTGTTATACTTATTAAACATTTTTCCATCCATAGTAGCAATAAAAGGATCTTCATCTACATTATCTCTAAACTCAACTAGTTGCTCATATATGATAATTAAGTTCCATAAGAAAGTGTTTGTTGTTACCTTAGTTGAGGATGAAAATGTAACAGTGGCATCAAAGAATACTTTCAAACATTTGTCAAGGCCTCTGACATAGATCCAGTCCTCTTCACATGGAGTAGGTTTCCTCACTACTACCTTCTTCTTCTTCTTTTGTTCTTTCTTCTTCTTCCTTGTCACCTCAACTTCTTCTTATTGTTCTTCTTCACTAAATTATTCTTCTTCTTCACCAACATTAACATCAATATCAAAATCATTAGCATCAGGTAGATATTTCTCACTCTATTTTGGGTAATAAAACAACTATCGATATTCCTTGTCATACCTTTCTAACCTAATAAATGCTTTTTCAAAAAATTCTGCAACCTGTAGCATCAAGAATGTGTTGTTCCACCTAGTCTTAATATTATCAATGGTACCGTAGACTCTATTCCAACTAATTTTTCACAACGCTTAAGCTTAGCCAACCTAGATGGAGAACCCTTTATATACTTGACAACTGACCTGATTCTTGCAATTGATTTGTAATAGACCCTCACAACATCTTTTACCACAAGTGCAAGTACATGAGCTGCACACCTTACCTGAAAAGGTGAATTCATACAAGTATTAGATATTTTAACAAACCTAATAAACATAATCCTAAGTAGAAAGTAAAAAAAAAAAGTCATATTCATATACATATACTTACATGCAAGTACTTAGCTCTCTCTTCTGCCCTTGTCTTTGAAACAATACTAGTCTTCAAATAATCCATTGCTACCTTGTTGGCACTCACATTATCCAAAGTGACAGTAAACACATCTTTAATCTCCCAATCTGACAAACACTTCTCAAACATCTCACCAATGTCAATTCCTTTGTGACCACTAACCTCACAAAACATAATAATTCTCTTTTGATACTTCCAATGCTGATCAATGAAGTGAACTGTTACACAGATGTAGTTGAAATTGTTTGGTGAAGTCCATGTGTCTGTTGTCAAACTAACCCTCTACTTGGTTGACTTGAAGTAATTTTTCAACTTTTCTTTCTCTAATACATACATGTCTAATAAACATCTATAAATAGTCATTCTACCTGGAACAACAAATCTAGGCTCTAAGACATGCATCATTCTCCTAAAACCTTCACCCTCAACTGCTCTAAATGAAATCTCATTAATTATAATAAATTCAACAACTTCCCTTTTACATTTATCTTGAATGAAAATAATAGAGACTAACTGACCTTGATCCTCACCCAGTTCTGCATTTTTTAATGTCAGAGTTTCTTGTCCTTTTGGCTTTGGCTTGTTAGGATTCTGCTTGCATCTGTTGAAGCGCTTCCACATTCCAGTTGTACCATTCCTTCCAGTATGAGACTTTATTACCTTCTTTCCATAATTGCATGTAGCATCTTGAACATTCAACCTCTTGAAATGATTCCAAATGTTAGAAGTTATCTTAACACCCATTTGAGTAGAAGTAGCTTCTACATCTACTGCTAATGTCTCTGGCTAGTCTTCTTCATTTGTTGGTTGGATTGAGGATCCAACAGCTGTATCTGTGGTAGTGGTAGGTGTAGGAGTTGTAGGTGTAGGAGTAGTTGTTCCATGAGCTTGACTTGATGCATCCATGCCATCTTATCACTGAAAAACCAAATTTAAGTGCTGAAAAATTAAATAAGAACTGAAATAAGAACTGAAATGAAATAAGAAATGAAATAAGAACTCAACTGAAAAATTAAATAAGAAACTTGATGCATCCATACTTATAAAATGAAGAAGAAATAAGAACTGAAAATAAAACCTCAAAGGAAATAAAAAATAAGAACTGAAAATAAAAGTGAATTCATAGAAATAGAATCATAGTATCATACATATAAAAGTTCATAAATATTAAAGACATTGTTCTAAGCATAACTGCATAAGCAAAATTGCATAAGTTCTAAGCATAATTGCATTAAGCATAACTGCATAAGTTACAACAATATTTATGTGATGAGGATTGCGGGGGCATCTTTTAAAGTGCTTCCACAAGGCAGAAGTTCCATTTCTGGACATGTTAGCCCTATAAGTCCTTCCACAATAATTTCAAGTGGCTTCTTAAACATTTCTCCTAGTGAAATGACACCATATTTCGTTCGGAACCCTAGATGGAATTGATGCATCCATCATTGACAAGAGAAGAGACTTTCAAAAACATTGATCACAATTCAATCTTAGTCTGAGAGAAGAGATTTAATGAACCCGGAATTCTGTAATTTCTACACAACCACATTCATGTTATCTTGTAATTACCAAACTAAATTATCTTATCTATCAACACAAGTAGTTAGACCTAACTCACACGAATAATACATAATACATGTGACCAAGAAACTTGCAAAGTAATGCAACTACTCTCTCTTACCTATGTAGAACAAGGTCAAGAAATTGCACCAAGCTCCCACAATGGATAGAACCCACAATCCAGCAATCACCTAATAGAAATCAACAACCTTAATCAACTAGTTGATAAATACCAGAGCCAAAGCAATTTCCAAATCTGATACAAACTTGAACAAACTTGTAGACATAATTCTCATGACTACTACTACAATTTCCAAATATGATAACACAATTGAGTTTGGTCCCAAAATAACATTCATTTAAAGAAGTTCACATATTCAATAGCATTCAATAAACAAAGAGAAAGATATTTACATGTACATATGACAAATGAAACACGGGTATTCTCTGTCACTGAAGATACTACAATGACTGCAACAAAACCACTCATAACATAGAGAAGATACTAAAACATTGCATTTACTAATAAAATCAGATGAGCGATTTACTAAAAGTCTAAAAAAGCTTTACATATCTAAGAAAAATCATTTAGATGAGCAATTTTATCAAACACTATTAGTGCATTAAAAAAATTACAGATGCTTAAACATTGCAAACCCTTAGAAGATTTTAATGCTTAAACATTGCAAACCCAAATGATAAAAGATTTTGATTGCATCCACACCACACCACACCCATCATTAAATCATTCTATTGAACCTAACATAAATAATCAAGTTTCCCAAAATCAAATCTAAGCAATAAACAAAGAAGAACACATACCCCTCAACTAGATCAGTTCTTCAGGCTTCTCCTCTGAAACTCTACACCCAGTATTCTGAAGAAAAAAAAATTAAAAACAAAAATCCATCAATCTCAATCACAGGAATACAAAAATTAAAAACAAATTGAACAAAAAAGATGAAACAAATCAGGTGATTAAGAAAGAAAGAAATAAGGAATTTTCAGTAAAGATTACTTACCCCGTGATTAAGATTCTGAAATTGTTCTTCTTATTTTCTTCACACCGAAATTAGAAAACAAGCAAAAACTGTAGTACAAAGAGATACGAACTCAGTTTGATGAAGAAACAAAGACTTGAGGGGTTTTTTTTTTACTCAACTTTGGTAGAGATTGGGTTAACAGAGAAGAAGTTCTTCTCCTTCTCAGAGAGAGGAGACGAGAAAAAAAAAAAAAAAAAAAAAAAAATGAAACCCTAACCCTATTATGTTAGTTTATATACCCCCCTTTAATCTAACGGCTAATACTGATCCCTTATCCCCTAAATCTAACGGCTTTTATTATTCGGGACTTTCGGTCCGGTACAAGACGGTACTTGTATTGGACCGTGTACCCCCAAACTTCGGTTCCTATTTTTGGGACCGGTACATGTACCTTGTACCTCGGTTCGGTCCAAAACCAGGTACGATTCCATCGGTACCGGTTCGTTCCGTCGGTCCGGCTCGGCTCCTGTGCACCCTTATGTGACATAATAGTACAATTCAAGGTCCAAGAACCTGTTGAAAAGCTAAACACGCTATTTTAGTATTTGTTGTTCACTTACACCATCGTCACACCGATGGATATAACAAAGGAATGCTCTCCTGCGTTTCCGATTCCATTCTCATTTTCCAACTTTACCTCTTTTCTTTTCTCCCGAAGACCCCCAATTTTACTATTTCTCAAACCCTAAAAAGATTAAAAGGGTTTTGACGGAGCATTTCAAGATTTTTCCTATGGAGATTAGGTCATATTGAATCATGATTGCAAAATCAGCATGCAAAGTCATCATCCATCATTCTCTGAGATGCTCACCTTGATGATTCCGGTAAGTTGGGTTTTATAGCTTGTAATGAGAATCATCCATTTCAGAGAATTAGAAGGATTTATTTTACCCCTCCATATAATTGTTGATCTATTTTGCTCGATTCGCTTCCGAAATTTTTAGTTGTAACCCTATCACCCATGAATATGTTATGGTTTCTCAAACTAAGGGTGATTATATTTATGGGATTAGAAGATATTCTTACGTTTCTTCAACCAATGGATGAAGAAATTTTGGAGACTTCTTCTGTATTCTGTATCTTGGGAACAAGGTATCTTTGCAAATTGATTGATCTCTTTGTTGGATCGGCAGTAATTTGGAAATGATGGTAACCTCCGATTTGGAGAAGGAAGGAAATGCACCACTACATTTGCCATGAGACAGTAATTGGTATCTTATATAGAGCGGGTTTTTAAAGAGGCTTTCAACACCTTAGTTTCGTTGAACGAATTTGAGGAAGAAAATTTGAAAATGGAGTCATTTGAAGTTGAGACAGAAAGTTTTTTGTTTTGTTTTTTTGGAAACATGACGTGGGCTAAGGAACCCAAACTTACAAGAAAAGCAAAGAAAACTCAAGCAAATTCCTTAAGCAGTGGGGATATATCTAGGTAAAAGGTCAGCTGCGTGATTAGTCTCTCTATAGCAATGATCATAGATGATCTCATTGAAGCCCTGTAGGAGTTTCTGAATGTTGTACCTGTTGGGATATCACTCCTTATGGCCCAAACATGTGGAGTCCCCTTAACCAATGGGAGGAGAAAGTTAGTGGTTGCCTTGTTTTTGGTTACAAAGACCAAAAGGCATCAGGCGACTCATTTAGTCGAGCCCTCCATTTGTTTTGTGAAGAAAGAGAAAGAGATGAAGAAGAAAAGAGAGAAAGGGAGAAACCACCATTAGAGTTAATCTTTGGTGATGATTTTGGTGTTATATTGAAGAGAAGAAGAAAGGGTTCTTGTCTAAGGATCTCTTGGTTGTTGTGGTGAAGATTGAGCTATCAATTTCCACATCTCTTCAAAGGGGGAAAATTCTAGGGTTTGTTCAAACCCTAGTAGTAAGTATCTCAATTACTTCCTATTATCAAATTGATAGTGTCTATTATCTATTTGGTGAATGAATTATTGATCCATCCTTAGGGGTGAGTGTAATTAGGAAAATTGGTATCTAAGTGCTATATGCACCTTGAAGTAGAGTGTATCCCCAAATTGGGAGAATTGTGTGTAACCCATTATTGTTATAGTGGAAGATTTGCCCGTGGTTTTTTACCCTTCACCTTGGAGGGGTTTTTCCACGTAATTTCCGGTGTTGTGTAATTGCTTCTATGTTGCGTAGTTATGTTATTTCCGCATTGGTATGTCATTGCTTGTGTAGGTTTCGTATTGCGCACAACGACTCGGATTTCGTAAGCCTCCCCCAACAAGTGGTATCAGAGCTTTTGGGTTGAGCTAATCCTGTGCAATGGCGGAAGCTAGCACTAGTAATAGAATGGTCAATTTGACCGGTGAGAACTTTGTGATATGGAAGGAGAATATGGAATACTGGTTATATTGTAAAGATCTCTATGGTACAAAAGAGACTAAAGGAGCAAATCCTGAGACGACAAGTGAAGACGCTTGGAAGGTTACTAATCGAAAAGCAGTCGGTTTTATTCTTCAGTGGATTGATGATGGTATTTTTCATGTGGACCAAGTTAGAGGAGATATATGATCAGCAGTCTCCTTGTGCAAAAGCTCTCCTATTCAAAAAGCTTGGAAAGATGTGTTACAAGGAAGTGAGTTCAATGGCGGAATATTTAAATGAAATGAAGGGTATTATGAATCAGCTTACATCTATGGATCTAAAAATTCCTGAAGAGGTTCAAGATTATTTGTTGTTGAATACTTTACCAGACAGTTGGGAGCCATTGAGGAATTGTCTAAGTTATTCTGCTCCAGACAAGAAGTTGAACATGACTGTTGCAACTAGTAGTTTGCATAATAAAGAAGTTAGAAGAAGGTCATCAGACTCATCTCATTCAGAAGCTCTTGTGACATAAAATCGGGGTAGAATAAAAGATATAAGACAAGTTGGACGTAGCAAGTCAAGGGGTAAATCAAAGTCCATAAAGGAAGTTGAATGTTGGAACTGTCATACGAGAGGTAATTATTCAAATGAATGCAGAAAGCCGAAGCAAGAACACAAGAAGGGGAAAGTAAATGATAACCAAGACAATGGTGTTGCAGCTACTGTGACAAATGATGATATCATTGTATTCTCAGATTTTAATGATGTTTGTGTGAGTTTTGCGGGTTCGATTTAGAATGGATAGTTGATTCAGGTGCATCTTATCATGCTACTCCTCATGAAGATGTATTTACCTCCTACAAGGCTGGTGACTTTGGGTCAGTCAGAATGGGCAACAGTGGTGTTGCGAAAATTGTAGGAATGGGTGATGTGAAGGTTGAGACTAGTGTTGTCTGTACGTTGGTTCTCCGAAATGTGCGACATGTACCAGATCTTCGTTTGAATATAATGTCACCTGGAGTGTTAGATGATGAAGGGTATAACAATCACTTGGGTGATGGAAAATGGAAGCTAAGCAAGGGATCCATGGTTATTGCAAGAGGCAATAAGTGTGGCACATTGTACAAGACACAATTGAAGGTGTTGAAAGGTGAGTTGAATGTTGTTGACAAATATTCAATCTCCGAGATGTGGCATAGAAGACTTGGTCATCTTAGTGAGAAGGGAATTCAAATCCTCACCAAAAGACAAGTTTTTCCAAATGCCAAAGGTATGCAATTGGGTAAGTGTACTCATTGTTTAGTTGGTAAACAAACTAGAGTTTCCTTTCATAAAGCTTTACCCAAGTACAATTCTGGTATTATTGATCTTGTTCATTCTGATGTATGTGGACCTTTAAGGGTCAAAACACTTGGTGGTGCTGTTTATTTTGTTACTTTCATAGATGATGCTTCAAGGAAGGTTTGGTCATATGAAATCAAGGCCAAAGATGATGTTGTTCCTGTGTTCAAGATGTTTCACAGCATGGTGGAAAGAGAAACAGGTATAACCTTGAAGTGCCTTCGTTCTGACAACGGGAGAGAGTACATTGGGCCACTTGAAGTGTATTGCAATAGCATGGGTATACTTCATGAACAATCAGTACCGAAGACCCCATAACATAATGGTGTTGCAGAGAGGATGAACCGCACTATTCTTGAGAGAATCAGGTGCATGTTATCTCATTCCAAGTTGCAGAAGCATTTCTGGGGTGAAGCAATGAATACTGCTGTGTATTTGATCAATCGATCTCCTTCAAGACCGCTAGATGGAGAAGTAGCAGAAAAGTTATGGAGAGACAAAGAGCCTACTTATGATCGCTTGAAAGTGTTTGGTTGCTGGTCATTTGTTCATATCCCAAAATATTAGAGATCAAAGATTGATGACAAAGCAAAGCAGTGTGTGTTCCTAGGCTATGGACCAGAGAAGTTTGGTTACAAATTTTGGGATCCAGTTGAGAAGAAGGTTATCATAAGTAGGGATGCAGTATTCCTTAAAGACCAGACTATTGAAGACTTTGAGAAGATTGAGATGCCAAAGCTTCAAGATGATATGACCTTGGATCCAAATCCAGTTGTTCCTTCTCTTGAAAAACATGGTGATGATGTTGATGGTAATGGTAATGAATATGAAGCTCATGAAGATATTCCGGTAGGTGATGTTGAGCAAGAAGTCCAACAACAATAACCAGAAGCTGAGTTAATAAGATCCAGTAGGACTAGATTACCTTCAACAAAGTATACACCACATGAAGAAGCTCTTAGTGTTCCTGAAAGTCAGAAGTGGCTGAAATCCATGAAAGAAGAGGTTGGCTCTTTAGATGAGAATGACACTTTTGATTTGGTTGACAAGCCTGAGAACCAGAAAATTCTAAAGAACAAGTGGGTGTACAGAATCAAGACTGAAGATGGTAACTCACAACCAAGGTACAAAGCACGCTTAGTTGTGAAGGTTTATGAGCAGAGAAAGGGTGTTGACTTTGACGAGATTTTCTCACCGGTGGTGAGATTTTCTTCTATTCGGGTTGTCTTGGCAATAGTCGCTAGTTTGGATCTTGAGATAGAACAACTAGATGTCAAGACAACATCTCTTTACGGTGAGTTGGAGGAAGATGTGTATATGGAACAACCCGAGGGTTTTGAAGTCAAAGGCAAAGAGCACATGGTGTGCAAGCTAAAGAAGAGTCTATATGGTTTGAAGCAAGCTCCAAGAAGATGGTACAAGAAGTTTGAATCGTTCATGAAGGAACATGGGTACAAGAGGACAGCTTTAGGTCATTGTGTGTTCATTCAAAAATTTGTTGATGGTGATTTTCTTACTCTTTTGCTATATGTTGATGACATGCTTATTGTTGGCAAAGATAAGAAAAAGATTGACAGGTTGAAGTCAGATCTGAGCAAGTCTTTTGCTATGAAAGACTTGGGTGCAGCAAAGCGTATTCTTGGCATGGAGATCACTCGTGATAGGAAAGCGAGGAAGTTGTGGCTATCACAAGAAAGCTACATTGAGAAGGTGTTGCAAAGATTCAACATGGACAAGGCTGAGCCGGTAAGTTGTCCACTTGCAAACCATTTTAAGTTATCTCGTGATAAATGTCCTGTGAATGATGTTGAGAAACGGAAGATGGAGAAAATTCCTTATGCGTCCGCAGTTGGTAGTTTGATGTATGCAATGGTATGTACAAGGCCGGATATAGCACATGCAGTTGGAGTGGTAAGCAGATTTCTATCAAATCCTGCTATAGATCATTGGGAAGCAGTGAAATGGATACTACGGTATTTAAGGGGTACTTATAATATGTGTTTGTGCTATGGAGGTGACAAGCCAGAGTTAGTTGGTTACACATATTCATATTTGGCAGGTGCTCAAGACAGTCTCAAGTCTACATCGGGTTACTTATTTACCTATGCAGGGGGAGCTGTGTCTTGGCAATCCAAGTTACAAAAATGTGTTGTATTGTCTACTACAGAGGCAGAGTACATTGCAGCTACAGAGAGTTGCAAGGAGCTGATATGGATGAAGAGGTTTGTTACAGAACTCGGTGTGAAGCAACATAGGTTCATCGTTTACTGTGACAGCCAGAGTGTCATCCATCTCAGCAAGAATTAGAATTTTCACTCGAGGTCCAAGCACATCAATATTAGGTATCAGTGGATACAAGAAGTTCTCGATGAGAAGATATTGTATATTGAGAAGATCCATACCGATGACAACGGTTCTGATATGATGACAAAGTCGCTACCAAAATACAAGCATGTGTATTTCTGCAGAAGGGCAGGTTTGGTGGTGACGGGTACCTTGCCATAAGTCGTGAGGGGGAGATTGTTGGGCTATCTCTCCTTATGTCCCAAACATGTGGAATCCCCTTAACCAATCGGAGGAAGAAGTTAGTGGTTTCCTTGTTTTTGGTTACAAACACCAAAAGGCATCAGGAGACTCATTTAGTCGAGATGTTCATTTGTTTTGTGAAGAAAGAGAAAGAGAGGAATAAGAAAAGAGAGAAAGGGAGACACCACCATTAGAGTTGATCTTTGGTGATGATTTTGGTGTTATCTTGAAGAGAAGAAGAAAGGGTTCTTATCTAAGGATCTCTTGGTTGTTGTGGTGAAGATTGAGCTATCAATTTCCACATCTCTTCAAAGGGGGAGTAGTAAGTATCTCAATTACTTCCTATTGTCAAATTGATAGTCTATTATCTATTTGGTGAATGAATTGTTGGTCCATCCTTAGGGGTGAGTGTAATTAGGCAAATTGGTATCCAAGTGCTATATGTACCTTGAAGTAGAGTGTATCCCCAAATTGGGAGAATTGTGTGTAACCCATTATTGTTATAGTGGAAGATTTGCCCGTGGTTTTTTACCCTTCACCTTGGAGGGGTTTTTCCACGTAATTTCCGGTGTTGTGTAATTGCTTCTATATTGCGTAGTTGTGTTATTTCCGTATTGGTATGTCATTGCTTGTGTAGGTTTCGTATTGCGCATAGCAGCTCGGATTTCGTAAGCCTCCCCAACAGTACCAAATGCGTAGAATCCGCCAAGGCAAGCTGGAAGAAACATGCGGAGACAGAAAGTCTTGATCAGCCTTTGAAGCAGCTAGCTATCCGAGGTGAAATCCTCCCACACATGCTTATAAGGGGCCAGGTAATCTTTTTTGAGTTTCACTTTGAAATTGGATGAGGGATTTCCTGTTTAGTCCACTAAACCCGACTCGGTTTAGTGGCTAGTCCAGCCAAAACTTCTTCTTAATCGTTAGTCCAAAAAAGTTTAAATTCAAGTAGATTTACCTATATACCCCCGAACATTATAAGTTCGTTTTTTACATTTAAATTCAAGTAGTAACTAGTAAGTATACTAGTAGTATACTAGTATGTATACTAAAGTACTACATATCAAACATATTCAAGTAGTAACTAGTATGTATACTACTAGTATACTAGTATGTAGTATGTAGTAATAACATATGTAGTATGTAGTATACTAGTAATAACTAGTACTAATAGTAATATGTTATGTATTGATACTACTACATATTGATATGTAGTACGTTATATATTGACACTACATATTGATATGTAGTATATGTTTGATATGTAGTATGTTATGTATTTATACTACTACATATTGATATGTAGTACGTTATATATTGACACTACATATTGATATGTACTACATATTGATATGTAGTATATGTTTGATATGTAGTACTTTATATATTGACACTACATATTGATATGTAGTACGTTATATATTGACACTACATATTGATATGTATTACGTTATATATTGATATGTAGTATGTTTGATATGTAGCATGTTATATATTGACACTACATATTGATATGTAGTACGTTATATATTGACACTACATATTGATATGTAGTACGTTATATATTGATATGTAGTACATTATATATTGATACTACATATTAATATGTAGTATGTTATGTATTGATACTACATATCAAAAAATTGTTATGTATTGATACTACATATGTTACTACTAATATACTAGTATAATATACTAGTTACTGCTAGTAGTTACAACTAGTATAATACATATGAATATTGATATGTAGTACGTTATATATTGATATGTAGTATGTTTGATATGTAGTACATTATATATTGATACTACATATTGATATGTAGTATGTTATGTATTGATACTACATATCAAAAAATTGTTATGTATTGATACTACATATGTTACTACTAGTACTAGTTACTACTAGTATACTATACTAGTAGTTACAACTAGTATAGTACATATTAATATGTAGTATCACCATATTGATATTACTAGTATTTCGTTACATACTACTAGTAACATTTACATGTGGTGATACTAATTAGACCTAGAAGGGTGTTTTAGGCATTTCGAAAATATATTTTATAATCTCCACGAAATTTTTGGACTAAAGAGTAAATGTTTTTCATGGGTAGACTAGCCATTAACTGAGTCATAAAAAACTGGACTAGCCGGTAATTCCTACAAATTGGATAGTATAACATTTTTGTGAACCTAAACGATGTTGGTGTTTCCGCATTGACTTAATGAGTAATATATGATATCGACTTCTTTTCTTTCTTTATATCATCTGTCCAACATTATGAGAGTGTTTTTTACTTTCCTATTTTAAGCTACAGTACATTGTTAATTCTGCTTGTTGTTAGACCTTCTTTCAATGAGAGAATGTGATGTTACTTTATTGACTTCTTTCGTTGATGTGTGCGACTGAAATCAGTAAATGCTGGCATTATTGCGGAAAGCGAGAGCTAACATAAAAATGACTAGGATACTAGATATTCACCTTGTCAATGTCTTCCCACGTCCCTCCACGTTTATTTAAGAAGTTATGGTTGGAGAAGGGTTTTATAGAAAATTGATGTGTATCCTATGTGGATTTAGATATTTATCCTCACACACATTTCATTGGAGAAGCTCTTACCTAGTAGCTTGAAGGAATATATTTCAATCTTACCTATTTAATAGATATTTCTAATCCTGCAGTAATGCATGCTATGTAGCTATTATACTTTCATAGATATTGTATTTAAAAGAATAAAATGCACTAAATTACACTGATCGTTGTTTACCTTCACTTATAGGATGTAGCACAATAGCAGTTTTACTTGTTAGAATTTTGTTGACAGTTGTTCTGGCCTTAGGGTCTCCAGTCACCTGAGTTTCTTTTCTCAGCTATTGAACTCCCTTACTCATGCACCATTGTGTTTCTATGACTCCATATCTTTGGGAAGGATACTGTGTCTGGCAAGAGTCAATTGAAGTTGGAGTTAAGTAGAAACTTCTGTCAAGAACAAGGTTCCATTCGCTGCTTTGACGTAGTTTCTGTCAGTTTAACCTCTAGCTTATATGCTAATCTTTAGGGTATTGGCCGATATAACTTGGAAAGTGTTGTTTGTCTCTGTACCCATGATATTCCTGACTGTCTTCTACGGGTAATGTACAAGTTTGTTCTTTTGAATTTGAAACTGCCGCATTTTTTTAAAATATCAACTCTATTTTGGTGTATTTGTACCCTTAGAAATACTACTTTCTTTGTTCTTGTCTATAGACTAACTCTTTGAATTGGAGTCTATAACGTGGTAAAGATAGTCATATTATGATCAGTTGACCCGCCATTGCTTACAATGAAAACCGCTAGTGTCCAATCCAGAAAAATTAGCTGAGAGAGTGAACAATTAAATTGTGTTGAGTTTGTATATCAAAGTCACTTGTGAACCATAAGATCATTCTGACCGATTTCTAAGGTTATTTCTTGAACAATGCTTAACAGAATCATCCATTTATTAACATGTATTGTTGTCCTAGTCCGCAGTAAACTTCTGAATATTAGGATCATAAATAATACCCTGTCTATAAAATTTATCAACCTGACATTATTATTTGTCTTCTCTTAAGAATGAACTCCTGTTAAAATTCAGAAAACATAGAGATGTTCAAATATGAATCCACCTTTTGACAAATCACTAGTTTGTACTGCATTGCATCAGTTATGGTGCCTTTTCTGCTGAGATGAACTTTATGAAGCGCATCCTATAATACATACTTTAGTAAACATAATTAGAAGCTAGAATAGCATAGTCTAGTTCTTAGTAGCATGAAATGAGAATAATCTTGGTCCTTTATATAGAAAAGGAAATCAGATTTACATTGGGTTTTAAGGAAGAACAAGTAAAGGCTGAAACTAGATTTATTTATTGTTCTTTTCTGAGTCAGTATGCTTTCATTTGTTACTCTTAAGATTCACAGTTGTAATGGAGTACACAATTTTTCACCCCATACACAGAACACTCTGAAGCTGATGAGAAGTCACCTAGGTTGAGCTTGATAAACTCCTTAGGAGGATGCCAAATAGGCGGGCCTTCAGCTGAGATCAAGACTGGTTCATTGAGTACTTCCTTCACTTGATAGTAACCTCTGACTAGAGAATTTGCATCAAGAATAATTTGCTAAATAGGAGTAGCTTGCTTTTCAAAAACCCATAAATTTTTGGATTTTAGCATAGCCCATAGAAGATTAGAACGAGGGCAGAAAAGTTTGTCAGTCTCCCATACTGAGGGAATTTTGTCTTAGTGAGTTATATATGTAGACTATTCTGTCATTATATCATCGATCCAACTTCATGTGAATGTTTTTTGCTTTCTTATATTAGGTTAAGCTATATTAATTTGTTAACTCTGCAATTTCGTCAGTGACTTAATGAATAGTAGCTGCGCTAAAATTTGTCTTAATTCATGAATTTGTTTTTCAAGATTAATAGAGTTAACTAGGCAGAGTTCTCTGTGATGTTAACGGTACCCTGCAGATTACTACCAGGATGTAAAACAATGATTTGTTTGCAGACTATTAGCAAAGATACCTTACAGGATTACATAGTCATGAAATGTGTTAACGGTACCCTGCAAATTACTACCAGGATGTAAAACAATGATTTGTTTGCAGACTATTAGCAAAGATACCTTACAGGATTACATAGTCATGAAATGTGTTAACGGTACCCTGCAAACAAATCGGTGTTTTACATCCTGGTAGTAATCTGCAGGGTACCGTTAACATCACAGAGAACTCTGCCTAGTTAACTCTATTAATCTTGAAAAACAAATTCATGAATTAAGACAAATTTTACTATTCGTTTGCAGACTCGGACAAAAATTCATGAATTAATGATGGTGGAGGTAAGGCGTGTTCAGATTCTCTCTCTTGCGCTTTATTGGGAATCATTTGATAGACCGTAGACCGAGACTCGGACTAAATTCCACCGCACCTATAGATATAATGCGGTGGGTCCCATTTCTGTTCGCACCTATCGCAATGCTGAAAACGCCGAGTATTGTCCGTTCGATTCTCATTTGTGATAAATCGAAGTGAAAACTTTGACGTGTCTAGCATCACTGTTCTGTTTTATTGTTTTAGATTCTCTCTCTTGTGCGTTTTGACCTCCTAAATCTAGACTAATGGCGCGTCTGGAAACCAGAAGTAGAAGTGCATCTGATTTCTGCTTCTCTGCTTCTTGTAAAAGTCAGAAGCAAAAACATTTTCTTCGTAAAAAGTAAAAAAAAATAATTTAGAAGTCGTATTATAATTTTATACCTAAACTAACTTCTTGAAATCAAAAGGTAACACATTATAAACACCACAAACAACTTTATTATTAACAGGGAAATGTACAAGGGGTGGGGGAATCTAACCCAGGTCACAAGTGTTGACCCATATTATTCTAAGAACAAGGGAAGTGGAACTTTCAAAATCATCACATTAGCTAGAAGATCATTTTCATTAAGTACGTTGAAATGCTGAATTGGGTTTAATTCCGTCTATAATCACACGATGTTTTGAGGATCATTTTCATTATCTTATTTTCTTGAACAAAAATAAAGGTTATATTAAAAAAAATGTAAAAACCAGAAAAAAAAAAAAAAAGCTTTGATTCAATATTAGGAATGTTTACATGATGGACTCTGTCTCCATTTATTACATCAAATTCGAGTATATCAAACATACAATGAGAACAATTATGTCAGTTTTCATCATTGTCCCAATCCCTAATCTGAGAAAGAATTCCTACCCTTCCAAAGTATCGTGGCAAGTTTAAATGGTCTTGGTTGGATCAAATGTAACACATCCAAACCATATAGCTAACTCTAAAAATAATATAGATGTTAGGATCCATAAATTCATCCTTGTGCCAGTTTTTTTTTAAGTAGCAGTAACACAAAAAACATGTATAATATTGAGTTATCGTTTTGTTGAATCGGTCCTGAACGGTTAGGGTCTTCTTTGAAACCAGTTTTGGTGTCCTTGGTGTGTTCGTAACCATTCGTGTCTGAGTCTCTGTGTTGTTGTTGAAGGAGTAAGAAGCGGTATCGGAATCATAGAGCCTGAAGATGCTGCTGAAGAAACTTTGGTGTTGTTGTTGGTTTAATCCATGTTCAAAATGATATATGAATATTCATTTGTTATGAATAACTTGGGCTACAAGATTTGACAAAATAGCTTTTCAATCATCACATTGGCCAATTGCAAAGGATATCCCAATTGAAAAGCACTTGATATACATTATAACTTATAAAACCATCTCTATTATTAAACCAAAGTAAAATGATTTGCCTAATCAATAAATGGACTCATGTACCTATTTGTGAATCACTTTCATTTATTGATGAATAATTATGAGGATGCACGTCTTGCAATCACCTCCTTGTGAATCACTTTAATTACTGATGGGTAATTATGAGGATGCGCATCTTGTAATAAGAAATGGTATGAGTTTAATATGGTCGACTGCGTAAGGTTTATTAATGTTTTAGGTTTTTGAGTTAACGAGATGTTGGAAAATTGGGTTAAACTAGAGGATGAAAGCAGAAACAAAAGAATGGTGTACCCCTGACTTCAAGGCTCTTTCAATTCTTTTAGACAATAACTCGACCTTTCCCAATAAACTTGGAGAGTACAAACGGTCTCTTGAATTATGCCTTCAGGATTCAATGAAGCCCTAACACCGTAATCGAATTCAAGGATTGTACTTCCTTGACCCGACCAAGAATCACACTGTATAAGGTTATGATGATGCTTTTTAGAGAAGAAGAAAACAGAATATTTTTTTATGTATGGGAAGGGGGGAACATCTTCTCTACTTATAGTGATATTCTTGCATGTTGGTAATGTCGTTTCATCACCAACAGACGCTTCCAAAAGCCATTAATGGTGGCTTATGGGAAGAGACGCGTCTGTTCAAAATTGAATGGAAACTTCTAGGTTTCCCAAAATAAAACCAGAAGAAAATTGGTATTTTGAACAATTCTTTAACATCAAACCTTGAAAAAACTTCCAGGTCGATCACTGAAACTTTGCGTAGCGGCAAACCTTGAAAATATCCAATAAGAGATGAGGACATGGTTAGTTTAGTGAAGGTAAAAAAAATTGGTATTTTGAACAATTCTTTAACATCATTGCCTTTTGACCCAGATGGACTCGCTATTTGTCCAAAATCCTCCCCTCCTCAAAGTCAATCCCTCCCAATAACAAGACTCTGCTTCTTGGCTAAATATAGCAAAAAAATATCATGATTACTAAAAATGGTCATGTATATTTACTTTTTGAGGTGAACATGAAAGAGGATTTTATTTAAGAAAATATGCTTGAAAGTTCAAAATATCTTATAGCACATTAGGATACACATCCAGAAATAACCACAAGAAGTTATTTTGGGTGTAAAATTCAAGAACGGCTTCTATAAGTAAAAAAGTCAACTTTTTATAAAGCAAAATATTTTTGCTTCTAACTTTTGCTTCTGGAGAAGGAGAAGCGGAAACACATCAGCTTGCGCTATTAACGATTCAAGGACTCAACAGTCAACATCATGATGACATAGACAAAAACAATTCTTCATGGTAAGTAACAAAAACACCCTAGGAATAATTTAAAATTTTATACGCTAGGAGAACCGTAAACCTTTTAGAAATCAACGCTTCTAAAGACCGCATTTTGGGACTGTCTTAAAACCACTTAGACTCATTATTTTTTGGTGGGTCCCTGTGGGCCCCGCGAAGGACAACACGGAGACCGGTATTTGTGAGAGATATAGGGGGCGGTTCTTTCCGAACGGTTTTTTTTTTTGCGGTTCATAAAGATTTTTTGTTCATAAATAGGTTTGCATTTTTGTGCGGAAAAATAAAAAACTAAATTTAGAAGAGCAGGTTTTATAGGCGAGGAATGATAGACACACCGAAGTGTGCACCGCAACGCGTCCCGAGAGGGGAATGGACCGACGAGATCAAATCCTCTAAACACTTGGATCAGGAATGGGAAGTCAGGATCACTCGGTGCACATCTCGGTGAGCTTTTTTCGGTCAATGTAGACTTTCGTTTTATAGGCAGAGAGACTACATTGTATATGTCTTGTCAAATTGTATATGTCTTGTCAAAAACTAAATTTATGGACAATGCAACAAACTAAGTACATCACTGCTCCCTAGAACAGTAGGTACTCTTATTAATTTAGCATTTTCAGGGTACAGGCTCAACACCTCATAAATAAAAGACACATAGCAGACGAACATGACTAGCAAGGTTTATTTAGCGAAAAATGAAAAACCCAAAGGTGAACCAAATTTCATAGTCTAATTGTGGAAGAATAAAATCCAACAATTCAAATCAATTTTGCTGGCCCCACTCACATCTTAAAACCCCACCCTTATAGATCTCAATGGTCCAAAGATTGGTCCACATACTTGGTCCGCCGCCCCCAAACGTGTTGTTTATTTACCAAGAAAAGTGAAAAAGAGTATGATAACCAATTTGGATCCAAAAATAGAGAAATAGCATAATTAACTTGGGACTGTTTAAACTAAATAAGCAGGAATGGAACATGAATCTGTAATCACTTTTCAACTAAAATAACATTATAGGTTTGTTAATAAAGAAGGAGCACAATCATAAGAAGAGTCACAAGGATAACAAATTTTAGCTGCCAAATAAATATTCACAGGAATACTGGCATCCTCAATCTTGGTTTGTTAATAGAAAAGACTGAACTCAATAGAGTTTCAAAAGTTACTTGAATAACTTGTCACTTGTGCCATTGATTAACCCAGTACAACAGCCTTCAACCACAACAAATTGCAACTAAGGGAAGCTTCGTGGTTGTTGCTTCTTAATGATAGTGGTGGTAGTTAAGGCTTGAAGAAATAATGCTTGAAAGGTTGAAAGGAAGTTGTTTTTGCGACCATACTAGATTTACTATGAATGGCATGTTGTGTAAACTCGTAAGAAGTCACTTAATCAAAGACAAAGTGTTTTGGTAATGGAACCTAATCATGGTATGCAACCTTAATGGTAGTGGTGGCAGTTGAGCCTTGAAGAAAAATTGCTAGAAGGTGAAAACGATTGTTGCAATCACTTTTTGGACTCTCAAATCCACCATCTTAAATGTACAACCTTTATTTCATATATGTTATGACCAATGGCTCTTCCAAACACAATCAATATAGAATTGAAATATAAATGAAAACAAAAGTAAAACAGGCACACTCAACACAAGGATTTATAGTGTTTCGATCAATATGATCTACATCCACTTTGGAAGACGACGATAATGATTTCACTATGATTTGAACAAGATTACAAGAGTATGATTGAAAACCATCTCTTGAGATCAAGCCTACACTTCCTTCCTCACACTCACTCTAGACTACATGTGTTTATGTTCCTTTTCTTATCTGAGTCTCACTGATGCTTACAATGATACTAACCTATGCATTATATAGGATGATTGAGAGGAGTATATGTCGACATACTCACCACAATGATCATGCTCCACTAGTTCACACCGACAGATCCACTAGCTCCACCGACAGCTCCACTATCTCACATCGACAACTCCACTAGCTGCACAATTGAGTGCTCCACCGACATCTCCACTAGATCCACAAGTAGTCATTATTAAAGTGTTAATAATTCAAGGGACATACTACAAATATCCACATTGACTTGAATACCATCACCACTTATCATCATCGTCTTCGCTCAGCCCCTCAAGGGGCTCTCAACACCTGTTGACACCAACCAAGTCCAAGCAGTGCTTGAACTTGATACCTGGAACTGGCTTCGTCAACATGTCTGGGGGTTATCCGCTGTAGGAACCTTTAGCATCGTTATCCTACCTTCCTCAACTGCATCCTTGATAAAATGATACCTGACATCGATGTGCTTCGTTCTCTCATGATACATCTAGTTCTTGGTCAAGTGAATGGCACTTTGACTGTCACAGAACAAAGTTGCATTCTCTTGATTGAAACCCAAATCACCAACCAAACCCATCAACCATATACCTTCCTTCACTACTTCCGCGGCTGCCATGTACTCTGCCTCAGTTGTAGACAATGCAACTGTTCTTCGAAAAACCGACCTCCAACTGATAGTACTACCACACAATGTAAAAGTATAACTTGTCAATAACCTTTTTCTATCAAGATCACCTGCATAATCAGAATTAACATAACCCACAACATTCGTCGAATCACCATAGTGTTTATCAAACACTAAACCAACATTTTTACTTCCCCTTAGATACTTCAAAATCCACTTTATAGCTTGCCAATGAGCCTTCCCGGGACTTCCCATGTATCTACTTACCACACTCACATCTTGTGCGATATCCGGCCTTGTACAAACCATAGCATACATGATGCTACCAACTTCGCTTGCATATGGAACTCGAGACATATACTCTGCCTCATCTGCAGGTTGAGGTGATTGCTTTCTAGAAAGTTTAAAATGAGCTGCCAAAGGAGTACTTATTGGTTTTGCATCTTTCATACCAAACCGCTCCAACACCTTCTCGATGTAAGCATTCTGGGACAAATGCAACTTGCCTTCATCTCGATTTCTATGAATCTCCATGCCCAATATCTTCTTTGATGTGCCCAAATCCTTCATCTAAAATTCACTACTTAACTGCACCTTCATCTTCTGTATCTCTGACATATCTTTACAAGCAATCAACATATCATCAACATACAAGAGTAAATACACAAATGAACCATCTTGGAGTTTCCTGTGATATACACAACTATCATACTTACTCCTGTCATAGCCATTTGCCACCATAAACGTGTCAAAACGTTTATACCACTGCCTTGGAGATTGCTTCAAACCATACAAAGATTTATTCAACAAACATACATGGTCTTCTTTTCCAGGAACTTCAAACCCCTTTGGTTGTTGCATATAAATACGCTCTTCCAAATCACCATGAAGGAAAGCTGTCTTAACATCTAGTTGTTCCAATTCTAGATCTTTCAAAGCAACTATAGCAAGCAATGTTCTAATAGAACTATGTTTAACAACAGGATAGAATACCTCATTGTAGTCAATGCCTTCTCTTTGTGTAAACCCCTTTGCCACAATCCTTGCCTTGAACCTTGTTCCTTCACCATCTGAAGTACCTTGTTTCTTCTTGAAGACCCATTTTCTTCCAACAATCTTCTGCTATTTTGGTCTTGCAACTATCTCCCAAGTGCCATTCTTGTCAAGAGACTCAATTTCTTCAATTGTAGATGCTCCCCATTCTGCTGATTCTTCACCACCGATTGCTTCTTCATAGGTTGTTGGATTATCCCTATCTATGATCTCACCTATTGCAAATGCATATGCAACCAAATCAGCATGGCCGTATCTCTGAGGTGGTCTAAGTTGACTCCTCTCTATGTCTCTTACAAGATTGTACTGATGACCTTGTGCTTCTTCTTCCTGGATAGGTTCTTGCACAATATCTTGATCATCATAATCATCAGAAACAACAGTCTCATTGCTTCCTTGAACTTGCACCTCAAGTTCCACCTTGTCACCAAGCTCCACCTTATCACTAACACCCTCTTCAGCTCTTCCATCTAGTTCTTCATTCTTTGGCTTCAACATCGATTGCTCATCAAATTTCACATCTCTGCTGATAAGAAACTTGTTTGATCTTTCTGCAGGACACCATAACCTGTAGCCTTTCACGCCCTTTGCATACCCAAGAAATATACACTTCTTTGCTCTAGGATCTAGCTTCCCCTCATTCACATGAGCATAGGCTGGACATCCAAAAATCTTCCAGTCTTCATAGTTAGCATGCGAACCTGTCCAAACTTCATTTGGAGTCTTGCACTCAATGACAGTCGATGGAGATATGTTCACTAAATAAGCTGATGTGTTTTCTTCTTCTGCCCAAAATTTCTTTGGTAACCCGGCATTGGAGAGCATGCACCATGCCTTCTCCATTATGGTTTTGTTCATCCTTTCTGCAACACCATTTTGCTGTGGTGTTTTTCTGACTATGCGGTGTCTCACAATCCCTTTCTCCTTGCAGAACTCATTGAACTCACCCCCACAAAATTCCAAACCATTGTCTGTCCTCAAGCACTTGATTTGTCTTCCGGTTTGCTTCTCAACCATAGTCTTCCATTGCTTGAACTTTACAAAAGTTCCATCTTTGTGTTTAAGTATGAATACCCATACTTTCCTTGAGAAATCATCAATGAACGTCAACATATATCTACCACCACCATGTGAATCAACCCGAGAAGGACCCTAAAGATTAGAATGAATATAATCCAGAATACCCTTGGTGTTATGAATAGATGTACTAAACTTGACTCTACATGATCGATGTCGAATGCGTCAAAAATAAATTTACACTTTCTTACTACTCAAAATATAAATATATCAAGGGCAAGAAAGGATCGATCCCACAGAGAGGTATAGGTTGTCTCGTTGTTTCGGTTTCTTATATAAAACACCGGGTATTTTTCTGATTTTTATATACTAAAATAAAATAAAAGCAAAGCAATAAAAAGTAAAGCACACAAATCAAGGTAGTGAGAATATTGGTTAAGGATTCATCTTCATTCACAACTATGTTTTCTTCACAATAACTAGAATTGATATTTTATTCTCAACTTTTATCAAAAGCCCTAGAATATCTTGATCGCAAGAAAATCCCGCTAATCTCCTTTTGTCATCAACAAACACATTAAAATATGCGAGTATGAGTTCTATCTAAGAGAACAACCCAACGTGTAAAAGCACTAATCAAGTTTAATTCCCTAGATGCATTAAGTTCTATGAAATCAGGCCAATCAAAGAAATTGAACGTGGAAAGCGCACTAATTCAATCAGGCCAATCAAAGAAATTGAACGTGGAAAGCGCACTCATTCAACAATGTTCTCGAAGCACATACATTCAAACCAATAAGAGGTAAAGGAGAAGAATTAACATGCAAAGGGTTAGAAAAACCTCGCACAATCTCTTGTAGCACGGAATCCTCTTCATCCTTGAAAAATTCAAGTGAACTATTCACCTCTTGTATATCATGGTCCTCTATCAAACCTTGCAACCATTCTTCATCTGTTTCTGCCTTAACCAAAGTCTCGACATAAACATCATCATTACAATCATTCACAAGTTCAATTGGGTCTTCCATAATATTGGTTATATCGGTCACATTCTCAACATACTCCTCTTCCTTGGACTCAAACCTTGTTGCAAAGTTCTGGAAAACACTAGTTTCATCATACTCATTTACCTTTTAAATAGGTGCTTGATCATTATAAAGATCAAGAGTTGGGTCAACTACACTAACGTCATCAAATATCTCCAAAGGTTGGTCCTTTTCAACACAATCATCTTCGTCTTCATCTTCAGACTCACCATAATCAGAATCGTCGTCGGTTTCCAAACCTTTATCATGACGTCGGTTGAGTTCCATATGAATGGTCTTACTAATTTCATCGACAAGCTCTTCTGAGTATCCATCGTCTTCCAACTTGTATAATTTCTGCGCAAGTTTCCTGACGTTCACACGCTTACCACCATTAGCTACAATAGGTTCTCTTTCCCATGACTCTTCCCTTTGAATGGGTGAATGATCATAACTACGATCCGGAGTCGGGTAAGAAGGCATATTCTAGAAATTGGTTTGTGCGACGTTCTCTCTATTACGGTCAAGTTGGTCTAGCCTTTGTTGCATATCTTGCAATCCATGCATAATCTGCATACAACTCGAATAAAGCCAATTAGAAGTAGAATTATCCCACCTAGGTGCTTGACTTACATACCCACTACAAGGTTGTTGTTGGTATGTATGAAAATCACCATAAGTTTCTCTAGGATATGCATCATAGCCAATAAATTGGTTTTGATTGCATTCCATAAATGTTGGGAAATTGTCATAGTATTGAGGAGGTTGAAAGCCGTATCCATTGTTCCAATATGCTCCTTCCATAGAATTGGTACCTGAAACAAGAGTTCTCAAACATATGTCAAAACCAGAAAATAAAAAAAATAAAAATAAAAAACTAAACTAAACTAAAAACAAAAATAAGAAACCAAAAACAAGTGACAATCGTTGCCTCACCGGATACGGCGCCAAAATTTGATCGATGTCGTATGCGTCAAAAATAAATTTACACTTTCTTACTACTCAAAATATAAATATAGCAAGGGCAAGAAATGATCGATCCCACAGAGAGGTCTAGGTTGTCTCGTTGTTTCGGTTTCCTATATAAAACACCGGGTATTTTTCTGATTTTTATATACTAAAATAAAATAAAAGCAAAGGAATAAAAAATAAAGCACACAAATCAAGGTAGTGAGAATATTGGTTAAGGATTCATCTTCATTCACAACTATGTTTTCTTCACAATAACTAGAATTGATATTTTAATCTCAACTTTTATCAAAAGCCCTAGAATATCTTGATCGCAAGAATATCCCGCTAATCTCCTTTTGTCATCAACAAACACATTAAAATATACGAGTATGAGTTCTATCTAAGAGAACAACCCAACGTGTAAAAGCACTAATCAAGTTTAATTCCCTAGATGCATTAACTTCTATGAAATCAGGCCAATCAAAGCAATTGAACGTGGAAAGCGCACTTATTCAATTTAACAAAGGTTATAATTCACATATGATCATAAGAATATATCACTACAAACTATAACCATATTCATGCTACTTGCAATCAGGAATCTATCACTTTTACGTATAACAAACCCTAATCTAACAATAGAGATGAAAACAAACTCAACCGATTCGCGACTCGATCAAACAAGCATTCAAATCATATAACAATATAAACAGTGAATCATAAACGATAAAGTATGGAGACAAAACTAATTTATCATATCAAAAACCATATTATGTGAAATCCAATTATTCCATAACAAATAATAAAACTCTAGCTCATGTTCATGGAGTTCATAACAAGAAGAAGAAGAAACCCTAACATGTTTCTAAACCCTAGAATAAAGTAGTAGAAGAGATATGATATTTTAATGTAAAGATAAAAGATGATATATATATCCCCTTCCCAGTTGAGAAGAGTTTCTTTTTATAGGCCTCTTGTAAGTGAAAACTACAGGGAGACCCATTCTTAGGATCTTTTCCACTATGAAACCCACCCTCAGAAATCTGAAGGCGCGCACCCATTTTCTAAAATAAAATTATTGTCAAACCCAAATTTTATAAAATTTTGTTTCGTTTTTTTTTTCTTCTTCTTCTTCAATTCCTTTTCTTCTTCCTGTCCACTCTCCCATGAAATCCCGACGAGTTGTGGTCGATTAAGAAGAGTGGGTATTGGTTATCACTCAAGTTGATTCAGATTTTGTGATGAATTGATGGAAGAACTGAAGAAGAAAATTAGGGATGAATCTGAAATGGATTAAATTCAGAGATGAATCTGAGATGGAGACGATGATGCTACGACAATTGAATCTAGTTAGGGTTTACTGTGAGATTGAGTAATTGGTTCACAGAGATGAGGAAAAGATTTGATGTGGTTATTTTGGTCGAAGAAATTAGGTTTTTGTTCTGTGATTATGAGAGAATAATGATGTTACAAACAATAAGGAAGAACGAGTTTGTATCAATTCATGAAGGAAGTAAAGATTGAAGAGGGTTTTGATGGAATATGGGGAAGATGGGATAATGTTATTCCAAGCAGTGGTGATTATCTATTGATGCCCAAGAAAATTTGGGGAAGATGAGAAAATAGAGCGAGGATGAGTTTTCTGCCAATGATTCACAGTGATTGAATGGAGGAGATCAGGACATGGATTTCCAATATGTAGAAGGAAATGAAAACTGGGTACTCAATTTTGGGGAGTTAGGTTTTGTTTTGAATTCCTTATTGCTGCCTAAGAGAAGCCAGTGAACAACACAAGCTTTCTGCCGTGAAAACAAGCCACTGTTGTAGATTTATGGGAATGAATGGATCAAGTGATTCAGAGTTCTTTAATACACTACGTACATGGCTTTGAATGGCAGAAATTAAGAACAGTACTACTTCCTTTCCTCCCTCCACAGTCTCTATCTTTAAATTTAAATATATATGCTGCAGCACTACCTGTATTTCTTACCTACTATCATGGACCGGGAGGGTCATGAGCACTGTTGGGGAAGTGGCACTGTCTATATTCATTGTGGCTTTCTGTGAGTTTTCAAACGTCAAATAAAGCAATAGCAGCACCGTACGGTTTTACGATTACAATTATTTTGAGAGACGGGTATGTAATGTATTAATGGTTGGTAGGTTTGAGATATGCATAACCGATGTTTATGTACCACTGTTGTATGGATCAAAGAGAGAAAACTGATACAAATTCAGCTAAGAAGCGATCAAATGAGACTTAAAAGAGGAGGTGAAAATGCATCTGCAGTAAAAACAATTATGCATCTTGGAGGAGTATATCATAAGCGAGTTTCCCTGATTAGCCAACATACAATAGCGATATGAGTTTCTTGCTCGAAAATGAAATAGGGTATCTACGTAACGGCATAAACACGGCGTGCACCCATTATATCACTGACTCCTCCAAAATATATAGCTATTAAATATCTCGAAGTCCATACTTAAGTACGGATTAGTATGGAATTTAGTATGAGGTTGAGAGTATAAAACCAAAAGTACGTTGCTGAAACATTTCGTCTTACAGAGAGTTGTTATGTTGGTGGCTCCTACTAGTGCTGTGAATATCATCATCATCAAATACATTATAAACTTTCACTCTATCTTGAGTTTCTCAGACCGCTGGATATTATATATCCAAGGACAAAAGCTCCGTAGTGCTATTAGCCATAGGGTCACAAGACTACTGTAACAACCTGTAAAGTGTAAAATACACATCACACTTGTACACAAAGTGGTGCTTTTGTGAGTACTTATAACCCATATGTTTTCCTTTATGAACGACAACGCAATGAATTTTGTGCAATGACAGTGCAATTAATTTTTTTTTTTCATACACCTAGAATAATAACTGCATAACATGTTATGCAGTCGTGAAAATTGATGTATAACCTATTATGCATCTATAAAATTTGTTGCATAACCTGTTATGCATCCAAAAATATGACTGCATAATGCGTTATGCATTGAAAAAATTGTTGCATAATCTTTTATGCATCGAGAAAATAGATGCATAACCTGATATGCATCCATAAATATGGATGCATACTGCATTATGGATCAATTTTTTATATGTACGCGCTAAAATCAACCAAAAAAATGGTAATATAACTTATTATAGATGCATAATTTTGTTATCCAGATGCATATTGCATAATTCGTTATGCGTCTGCAGAATGTGTTATGCATCGTTTTTGGTGACTGCATAATGGTTATGTATCAAGTTTTCGAAAAATTTCCCTAAAATGAGGATCACCTCCGATTTTTTTGTGAAAAACAAAAATTTGATATTCTTGTTTGTACTCGTTGCGTAGCTCTTTTAAAAAGATTTCCAACGATATAAAATTTGTAAAATTCTAAGGCGCGGATTTTTAGATATGTTATGTCCAAGTTATGCTTCCAATTATACCCCCCGAAAAATTAAAATTTGCATAACGAGTTATGCCTGAAAAGATAGTATGCATAATGAGTTATGTATTGATTCATAATAATTTCATATAATTATGGGTGTCACCGTACCAAAAATTAATTGTGGGCTTGACAATGAGAATATTATTATTTTTGGGTCTCCCCCTAATTTTCCCCTCTTGTAATCCCCACTTCCAAAACTTGGTCGTGTCCAAATAACTGAACCATCCCTCTTCTGAATGTTGTTGTCTGGCCCAATACCATGTCACAACCCAATCCGACTGGCCCATCATAGTCATAACAGGCCTCAAACAAAACTAAGCCCATCACCTACTTGGCTTCCTTGGAGCAGCAGTTCCTTGTCTCTGTCGATTTCGCATGCTCCACGGCCTATTGCCACCAGACCCATTTAAGTTCATGCCATCCTCCCTGTATAACTCGAACTCATCCACTGCTAACCTCATTGCCATAACTGCATTCGATCCACAGCAGCGATCAAAGCTTCCAACTCTTCACTTCCATCGTTTATCATCACTAGCAGTCAATCCAAACCTCCCTGTAAATGATCCGAGTTCTTTCATCGTCATCTCTGCCTACTCTCTAAGCTTCAACTGCCATTTTATCTCCATTCGCATTCTTAACTCGTCCATACTGCTCCTGGTTTTTGCTCAAGCTCTGCATGTATTGCAACAACATCAACTCACGAAAAACATCTTTCCTTCGTAACTCGTCCACAATCAGTCACCCGAGTTGCAATTATTCTTCATTGCTGCTAGTGACGGAAACACAGACCCAAGCTCAACGGACTACCAGCAACACCTCCTTCCATCACCGGCAGTCATTTTATATCCCGTCACGACTCAAGCTTAATCTCAACTCGAGCTCAACTAAATCCATTCACGTTACCAGCAAATCTCGTCACTGCCATTCATCACAGCCACCAACATATCGCCATTCCCTATGGATCTCCATCATCGTGAACTACTATCTCCCATGTATCTCTCACTCAGCACTCACTGCACATGGTTAATTCCAGCAACTACTAAGCACGCTTCCATGCTCTGTCCGTAAATATTCTTTGAACTTACTCCAAACTCACATCTCGAGTTATCCACGCTGGACTTCTCAGCTCCAAATCCTCCCTGCCTTAACTCTGTCCATGTTGTTCACAATGCCACGGCTTTCTTCTCGCTCACTATCAGCAGCCAACCTCATCGACTGGCCATACAAACCCATTATCAGCAGCAACAATGCCTTCATCCCAGCTTCCATGCTATTAAGCAACCTCCATCAGTCCTTCATGCTCTGCTAATCCCATCTCCGGCTTCATCAGTAAATCAACTAAGCTTCCAGCCACATTCCAACTTGTCATGCCAACAGTTCACGAACTCAACTCCCGTACGTGTTATTTTCATCAATCAATCTTCATTGTCCGACAATCACCGATCAACACTGCCAATTAACCATGGCAGTAAATCTCCATCCAGACTCTGCCTCATCATCGACTCGAGTTGTTCTCCGCCATAACCACCATGCATGCCATCATCTTCCCTTTCACAGAAGTCACTGTTCTCATATAGCACAACAGTAAGTTAATTCAAGCCCAGCTTAATTCAAGCCCAGATAGCAACATAGTAAGTTAATCCTTCTTCTTTAATTCAAGCCCAACACGCCTTATGGGCTAAGCAACTCACATAACTCCATTTTGCCCAATAACTTCATAACTGTTGATTCTAGCGTCCGATACGCCTACGCGACTGCCCGTAGTAGATTTCATGCAATGATAATTATGTATCTCTTTTGGAAAATTGGACGATCCTTGTTCTTTTCGCTCCAAATGGATGATTTCTCCTTCTTTTGCTCGTAATGACTCCAAAGTACCTATGAAACTCAAAAGAGAACATAAGATACATAATTCACACGAAAAATAGCAAAGAAAACATAAATACTAGATAGTAAATACGGTGTATTCTATACCTATCAGATTCCCCCACACTTAGACTTTCCTAGTCCTCGAGGAAATCAAACAAAATAATTCTAAAACATACATACAACTCTGTGACGTCGAGAAAACGGTTAATTTTAGCATAAATAACAAGCCTTTAAACCCCTAGGTGTCCCTAGTGGACGAGTTATAGTCTCGTGAAGGTTTACAAGAGGTCTACCTACAAAACCTATATTTCCAACTCCGTCTATTTGTGACAAATCAATGAACGAATCCAAAATGACTACAGGAGGAGGTACCTTGCAAATTCAATTCATATATTAGTAAATAAACTCTAATTAGATAGTCGAACAAGCCACAATACTCGGAAACTAACAAACCACAATCACAATGAAAAGATTAAGAATATGGATATAAATGTAGATGTTGGAGAATGTTCACAAGTGATCGATGTTTCCCATATCTGTCTGAAGGTCACTGCCAAGATGAACCTATGCCTATTGGATTGAGCTACTGGTTTGAATTCTACATCAACTCACTAGCATATACAAGGGAACCAGAAGTGACTTTATTCAACCAATATAATACTTTTTTTTTTCACTTTTTCACTTTTTTTCTTCTAGACAGCATGATTAGATCTTTTGGATCCAAGCGCATGCTTCTTGTCAGCAAGTACATGATAGTTGCCTTGGATCCTGCATTCCACGCTTGTTTAGGCGACAGAGACAGGGACTACGTTTCACACATACTGCTATTCCCAAGTGTCATTTTATTCCGTTTGGTCTAATTGGTCGGTCTCTTTTTTTTTCTTTTTTTTTCATTTTTCTAATAACTCAATCACTCTATTTCATCCTAGCAGTAATAACACGTCGATGTTTAGTGACCCACCAAAGCACTTAGAAAACAATAGAAAAATATGGAAAAATTAAAAAAATAGAATGTGATATGGGGATATTCCGAGATATGGTAACAACTATCATATTAATTGTGATTTCTGATCTATGTTCGTCCCTTTTAGTTAATTGGTTCCTCAACTCCTGCATTCAAAATGGTTCCATCCACTAATGGTGTCATCCTAAAGGCACAAGTTTCTAGATTTTGGAGTTCAAAAAGCACAATTTTTTCTTGGTTTTTCTAGTTTTCTGTTTTTTTTTTAATTAAAAAAAAGGCATAAAACAAACTAAAACAAACATATAAATGCTCCCCCACACTTAAACTTCACATTGTCCTCAATGTAAAACCGAAAGTTCTAAATTCTGACGTAACAACAGATAAAATGCAAAAACTGTGCAAATTGGTAAGGAATTTGGAAAAACTCCATTTCACAAAAGTTGTTCACCTACGTGTTTTCTACATAGTGCCAAAATTTCATAGTGTTTTGATAAACCTTATGACAGTTATGGTCTCTGTACTTTAACTACATGATCTGAAATTTTCCATTCGACGAAAAGGTATTCATCATAATTCTCTTCTAAGATAGATTATGGACTTAATGAAATTAAACATGGGGATGCAAATATGACATGAAAACAATAAAAAATAAAAAAATAAAACAAAAATAAAATAAAATAAAAAGCAAAAGGATAAGGATAAAGATAAGAGATACAAAACCGGTGGGTTGCCTCCCACTAAGCGCTTGTTTTAAAGTCGACAACCCGACTTAGCTTCTTGAAAGATTCATTCCCCATATATTAGCAATCTGAAAATTTGGGGATCCATCCATAGCACCTGTTTTGCAAACACTAGCTTCACACAAATATTAGTAATATAAAATAGAAACAAAGCTATTAACCGATAAAAGTTCCCCCACACTTATTCTTGTCCACACTTGGAAGTGCATAAAGAATATAAGAGTCGGGTACTTCCACAGTTTCTTGGTCCAAAACCTGCATAGTATGAGAATCAAATGTCTCCAATGGAGGAAATCGAGAAACAAAGTCATTCAACAATATCAGATACTGTGTCTGGTAAGAGTTAATTGAAGTTGGAGTTAAGTATAAACTGTTAGCATATCAGCTTCTAATCATGATTAAGATAATCTTTATTAGCTACTAAGCATGCTTAACTAAATCGGATGACAAGTTACGACATATACAGATACATACTACATTACGCTATGCTAGGACCACATGGTATACATCTGAAAACATCAACATGAATATGAACATGGAAAACATGCTTTATGCTTTAACTTCATCTTGTTTATGTCAACTACTTGATGCTCATACATGCTGCATACATAGTATTACGTATACTACAACTAATACATGATAAACAAGGAAACAATAGAGTTTAGGTATACCTGTCTTTACCTTATTGAAGACCAGATAATAGATAACAGCAGATACCTTTGGTTACCCTTAAAAACAGTAGAAAAGATAGCTTACTGATACCTTACCTTAGACTAAGTATTTGTTCAACTCAGATTCCTATCTTTGTTTTAGACAGTCACTAGCAATGGATAATCTTGGTAGAATTTTATTTTGAAATTAGATAAAAATGTCTTAGTGAGTGATATATGTAGACTATTATTATTCTGTCTTTATATCATCAATCCAATTTTATGGGAGTGGCTATCACTTTCTTATATATATTGCTTTGTTAACTCTGCAACTTTGTCAGTGACTTAACCAATAGTAGCTGCACTTTACACATTTCATGCCCACTTCCTAAGCTTTATAAAATTTCCAATTGTTTAACTTCGATTCAGTTAGTTCCAAAATTGCTTCAGTAGCCACCACTAAAGAAAATCTTGAATAGTGAAGACAACCTGAATATGTTTTGGATTTGCTTGGCCAGTCATTTTATGAGGTGCCTGTTTTCTATGATGACAGTGAAGTTACAATAACTGGTCACATTGGTACTTAAGCTGAGTATTAGCAGTATAGTCTATCCTGCTTTCTATGATACACACTAGTAACAGAAACATTTTCATAAACCATTATTGTCTCGTTGCTTATCCTTTGAAACCACGTTATCTTTTCTATTGTCAATGGCAAGAGGGATCCCAATGTAAAATTCTGAGCTCACTGTTCACATGAAAATGGCCTCAATGGTTTGCATCCATAAATACCGTGTCAATAGGTTTGGGTTCGTTTGGGTAGTATCCTCTTCTCTGAGTTGCAGAACCTGTTCAAAAGAGATAACAATAAGTCAGCGTGAGAAACCGTTCGAATAATTTGTTGGTCCTTTGGTCTCCAGTCACCGAGTCTCTTTTCTCAGCTCTTGAACTCTCCTGTCCATGCATCAATGTCTTTGGGTTGGATACTGTGTCTGGTAAGAGTCGATTGAAGTTAGTGTTAAATATAACTTCTGGAAAGAACGAGTCAAGTATTCTAGGCCTTGACGTTCCATCCGCAGTAGTACTTTCTGTCAGTTGAACCCCATGATTTCTTCTTTTTGCTTGACACTGGTGGGCGGAGGAGATGCTGTGTTGCTCAGAGGTTAGTCATGCTATTCACATTATCATTATTTGTTTTGTCACTCCTGTTGGTTGATTGTGATGTTTGGGGAACAGTTTTATAACATCTGTTTTTGATATGTAGTTATTTTAGTAATGGTATTAGCTTTAGAAAGACTAGGTATATTACCTTTTTCACATATGTAGAGAATCATAGGAGGCTTTATGTTGTGAAACTTGGATAAAAGCAGATAAAAATATTACTGTATGGACCTCAGGATAATTATCCGTTTATATATATGCTCTAACTTGCAATGAATGTTAAACTTATATCTGAGCGCTGATTTGCTAAACACAAAACAAAGAACAATGTGTTTACCTTCACATCTGAATGGTTTCCTCCGACCTGAACCTCGATGGCTCGATCCCTTCCGAAAATTTTCCCTGAGTATATTCTTTAAATGCAATTTATGCTCCAGAAGAAAAGTGAGCGGATTTGTTATGCAAGTAACGTTTGAAAACTTACTTTGACAGCTTGCGGATTTTCTATGCAGTCGTTAAGTCAGACAGAGGCAGATATCGGCTCTGTCTGTTGGAAATGATTTTAGAGTTAACGGGATGGATTATTGGGTTTTGAGACTCACTTAATTATCTCACAGGACAATTGAATTGGGAGAAACAAACTTAATTAATTACAAACACTTTGGTCGTACTGACCTTGCTTTTGTTTACAAACGGTCACTTTCTTCTTTTTTTACGCTCAACCACTTTAAGTTTCTGCTCACTCTTCCTTTTCTCAATTTTTTCACACTTTATTAACTTTAAATTTCCACTTACATATGTTTGTTTCCACTCACTCTCTTTTCAACTTTCTTACCCTCACCACAACGCGTCTACCGCCCCATTTATAGGAGCTCTCAACCGCCTCTATCTACTCTAGTTTTATCTAGAGTATTCATTAGTCTACTCAATATTTACAACCGACTTTGACCAAAGATAATTCTAGAGTACTCACGTTTTGCTAAGTTTGTAGTGGCATTACTTTATTCACGTCATAGAAGTGTCCAGACCTTGTACTCTAGCTAATTCTAGGACATGCTAGCTGTTTGTAGATTATTCTAGGCTAGTCTACAAATCATGTTTACTATTCTAACACGCCCCCTTAAACTTGATTTGTAGTAACTCCAAGAATTTCTCGTAATTTGACGAAGAGCTCGTGCTTTAGCGGTTTGGTGAATATATCCGCAACTTGGCTTTGAGACTTTGTGTATTTCAGTTGTACCTTATTCTCCGATATGCATTCTCGGATAAAATGATATCGTGTGTCGATGTGCTTGCTGCGGTCATGGAACACTGGATTCTTTCCTAAAGCCATTGCCGACTTGTTGTCCACAAATATTGTAGTCGGTTCTTCCTCCCGCTCCATTTTTAGCTCCTTCATTAAACTCCTTAGCCATATGGCATGACAAACACACGATGTCTTTTCTTCTGACGTACTCGTTTTCGCAAGTGGAGAGTGTGACAATCGGTTGCTTCTTCGAACTCCAAGTAAAGCCGATTATCTCAGGAAAAATACAAATCCAAAGAGTACTTTTTCTTTCATCTAAATCTCCGTCCCAATCACTATCACTGTATCCAACGAGTTTGTACTTGTCCGATGACGAGTAAAATAAACCGAAATCAATCGTACCTTTTAAGTACCACAAAATTCTCTTGGCAGACTTCATATGGGTAGTCGTAGGTGCTTCCATGTAGCGACTGATTAGCCCTACTCCATAAAGAATATCGGCCTTGTACAAGTTAAGTATCTCAAGCTTCCAACTAGACTCTTGTAAAAAGTTGGATTGACCTTCTCGCCTCCATCGATCTTTGATAGCTTGATTCCGCATTCTACGGGAGTAATTGCTTGATTACATTCCTCCATTTTAAATCTCTTAAGGATTTCTTTAGCATATCCTTCTTGAGATATAAAAATTCCATTTTCTCGTTGTTTTACTTGAGCCCGAGATAGTATGACATAAGACCGATGTCTGTCATCTCAAATTCTCTCGTCATCGCTTTCTTGAATTCTTCGAACATTATCAAGTTATTGCCGGTGAAGATCAAATCATCTACATATAGGCAGACGAGCAACTTATCTCCTTTTTCGTTCACCTTCACATAGAGAGCATGTTCATGCGGGCATTTACCGAAATTATTTTCTTGGAAGTACTTGTCGATTCTCTTGTACCACGCTCTTGGTGCTGTTTTAGGCCGTATAAAGCCTTTTTTCAACTTCAGGACTTTATTTTCTTGTCCTTTTACTTTGTACCCCTTGGTTGTTCGACGTATACCGTCTCTTCAAGATGTCCATTTAGAAAGGCAGACTTGACGTCCATCTCGATGAACTTTCCATCTATTTTGGGCAGCTAGAGAAATAATTAGTCTTATAGTTTCTAGATTTGAGCTACAGGAGCAAATACCTCATCATAGTCGATGCCTTCTCTTTGGTTGTATCCTTTTGCAACTAATCTTGCCTTGTATCTTTCAACCTCTCCTTTAGCGTTTTTCTTGGCTTTGTACACCCATTTTACTCCAATTGCTCTTTGTCCTTTTGGAAGTTTCACAAGCTCCTGGTACTATTCTTCTCGATAGCTTTCATTTCTTCATTCATCGCCTTTCGCCATTTTTCACACTTTCCACAGCTTCATCAAAAGTTATTGGTTCACTATCTGCAAAAAGACAAAATAGAGATACATTGTCTCCATAGATATCGCTTAAACTCCTCGTCCGTAAGGGCCTTTCGCTGGAGCTCTCATCTGCTGATGATGGATCATCATGATGCACTGCTGGAGGTGATGGTGGTGGTGAAGCATATGGAGCAACTGGTTCTGGTGGTTGTTCTTCTTCTTCCTCTTCTAGAATAGGAAGAAAATTGTAATCCTTTTCTTGAATGCCGAAATCCCAGAAGCCTTCTTCATCGAACTCCACATCTCTGCTTGTGACGACCTTTTTATTGATTGGATCATACAACTTGTATCCTTTGGATCGAGAGTCATAACCAATAAATATGTACTTGGTACTCCTGTCATCCAATTTTGTTCTCAGCTGACTCGGCACATGAGCATATGCGATACTTCCGAATACTCGTAAGTGTGAGATGCCGGGTTTTACTCCGCTCAAGCTTCTAAAGGAGTCATGTTCCTCACGCTTTTGTGGGACATCGGTTTATCGGTAAACCGCACAGTCAACCGCTTCCCCAAAACTCCCCGGGCACTCTCTTTTTGTCTTGACATACTCCGGGCCATGTTGAGAATTGTTCTGTTTCTCCTTTCGGAAACTCCGTTTTGTTGAGGTGTGTATGGAACCGTAAGAGGCCGACGGATTCCATTGTCTTCACAAAGATGCCTCGAACTCCTTCGAAGTAAATTCTCCTCCTCTATCTGATCTCATAGCCACAATTTGAAAGCCACTTTCTTTCTCCACAAGGGATTTAAATTTCTTGAAATTGGAGAAAACCTCCGATTTTTGTTTCAAGAAATAAACCCATGTTTTTCGACTAAAGTCATCGACAAATATGAGGAAATAGTTATTTCCACCATACGAGCTTGGCTTTATTGGTCCACAAACATCTTTGTGTACCAACTGCAGCGGTTTTGTGGCTCTTGAGAATGTTTCCTTGGGAAAACTTTTTCTGAAATGTTTTCCAAGTAAACATCCTTCACACAACTGATCCGGGTGGTCAATTCTTGGCAAACCTCTAACCATCTTTTGTTTGGACAATAATTTTAACCCTCCAAAATTAAGGTGTCCATACCTAAGATGCCATAACCATGACGAGTCTTTAATACAAGCAGTCAGACATCTCGCGATGTCATTTTGAATGTTCAGATAGAACATCCTATTCCCCGTCATTGGCACCTTGGCAATAAATTTTCCTCTCCTATCTCTTATGAAAAGACTAAGGTTTTCCATATTCATCCTATAGCCTTTTTCTAAGAGTTGTCCCAAACTTAATATATTCATTTTTACGTTAGGGACGTAATAAACATCGGAAATAAACTCATGATTTCCATTTTTCAACTTAATTAAAATTTTGCCAAGACCACTCACCTGAGTTTTCGCTCCATTTCCAAATGTTACGTTGCGGAAACTGATTCATCAAGCTCCACGAACTTCTCCTTCGTGCGCACATATGGTTGCTTGCTCCCGTATCAAGCACCCATGTACAATTCTCACCGTAGTCACCTCCTTTGCATGCCACCACCAAAGTCTGGTCTCCTCTTTTTCTTTATTAGCATAGTTAGCTTTTTCTTCGACGTTGTCCGATGAAACCAACAATCTCGAGCATAATGACCACGCTTGTGACAATTATAGCATTCAACTTGAGATTTGTTATTCCTTGGCCTATTATTGTTGCGCCATGAATTATCTCCTCTGCCACGACCTCTTGTGGAACTTGACCTCTGGCCCCTTTGATCATCGTCATTCTGCTTGCCTCTTCCTCTTCCTCCATAGTAGCGCGTCCTCTTCCTCTAGCATTACTACCATAACTCTCTCCTTTGTCTTTCAAAGTGAGCTTTGCTTGTAGAACTTGTTCTACTGCTCCCTCTTTGCTTCTCTTTTTCATTCTTTCTTCATGGGCTTGTAGCGATCCCATGAGCTCATCCACGGTCATGGTTTCGACGTCTTTGGACTCCTCAATTGCGACGACGATGTAATCGAATTTTGGAACGAGTGACCGTAATATTTTTTCGATCACACGACTATCACTCATGACCTCACCATTTCTTCTTAGTTGATTGACAACAACTAAAACTCTTGAAAAATAATCCGATATTAATTCAGACTCTTTCATGGAGAGAGATTCAAACTCACCTCTTAGAGTTTGCAACCGCACCTTCTTTACTTTGTCCACGCCTTTGATGGAATTTTGCAAAATCTCCCATGCTTGCTTTGCATTAGCGGCTCTTGATATCTTCTCGAAGGACGACTCATCCATGCCTTGATAAAGAAGGAAAAGAGCTCTTTTATCTCTTTTTCTCGAAATACGTAGTGTATCCTTTTCAGCTTGTGGTAGTTTTATTTTCCTATTCGACATAACCTTTTTCTATTATCTCCCACGCATCTTGCGAGCCTAGTAACGCCTTCATTTGAATGCTCCAGTTGTCATAGTTTTCTTTAGTGAGTTTAGGAATTTGGAAGGGAAACATTTCAAGTAGCCATTAGGACCTTGGCTCGATACCACTTGTTGGAAATGATTTTAGAGTTAACGGGATGGATTATTGGGTTTTGAGACTCACTTAATTATCTCACAGGACAATTGAATTGGGAGAAACAAACTTAATTAATTACAAACACTTTGGTCAAACGACCTTGCTTTTGTTTACAAACGGTCACTTTCTTCTTTTTTTACGCTCAACCACTTTAAGTTTCACTGCTCACTCTTCCTTTTCTCAATTTTTTCACACTTTATTAACTTTAAATTTCCACTTACATATGTTTGTTTCCACTCACTCTCTTTTTTCAACTTTTTTACCCTCACCACAACGTCTCTTGCTCCATTTATAGGAGCTCTCAACCGCCTCTATCTACTCTAGTTTTATCTAGAGTATTCATTAGTCTACTCAATATTTACAACCGACTTTGACCAAAGATAATTCTAGAGTACTCACGTTTTGCTAAGTTTGTAGTGTCATTACTTTATTCACGTCATAGAAGTGTCCAGACCTTGTACTCTAGCTAATTCTAGGACATGCTAGCTGTTTGTAGATTATTCCAGGCTAGTCTACAAATCATGTTTACTATTCTAACA